>OY821762.1:18304826-18904826 GCA_963682095.1 Potentilla sterilis | reverse complement strand
AACTTCAATCCCAACTGACATGCAATAGTCATCAAAACACTTTGACGTAAACTCTCCAGCATTATCCAGTCTGATTGACTTAATCGGATTGTCCGGGTGGTGAGCCCGAAGCTTAATGATCTGAGCTAGGAGTTTAGCAAATGCAGCATTCCTCGTGGACAACAACGCTACGTGTGACCAACGCGTTGACGCATCAACCAGAACCATGAAATATCTAAATGGTCCGCATTCTGGTGTTATAGGTCCACAAATATCACCTTGTATTCGTTGTAGGAATGGAATATGCTGTTTATTATCAATAGCAAAAGATGGTCTTGCTTGAAGTTTTGCTAGTGAACAAGCTTTGCAAAACGAACGATGAGCATTAGACATCGCTACAGAAGCATGAGAAGCAGGAGGAGGCCGAACCTCTCCTTGGAGCCGAGAGGCGGCTATCGACGGCATGGCGGCCGAACCGAGGCCGAGGCGCCCTCTGTGCTTTTGTGATCTGAAAAATGGATGACCGTGGGAGCATTTCAGAATACGAATCATCAGATCACGACCCGGATGACCGAGTCTCTCATGCCAAAGCTTGTAAGCATCTGAATCGCATAAGACAACAACATGAGATTCATTGGCTCTAATGGTTGTGAAATACATGCCATTTCGAACACGCTTACACTTCTCCACAATGCGAGTACGCAAATTCTCAGTGGAGGTGATCAACAGATATTCAGTTCCATTTTCAACATAAGTGCTGAGGTGATAGTCGTTGTTACGCACATCCTTGAAAGCTAGCAAGGTTCTTGGCGCCTTAGGCGCATATAGGGCGTCCTCTACCCGAATTTCAGTGCCATTTGGCAATAAGAATTGAGCAGTGCCACGACCCTTAATTACGGGTCCGGTTCCTGTCATCGTAGATAACGACGATTCTCTTGGCGAAAAATCCGAAAACAATTGCCGATTCCTCAGAATCGTGTAAATTGAATCAATAGTCTACTTTAGACTTTGGCGAACACTTTAAAGTAAGTGTACTGAAGCAATATATCATCACAAAATGAAGTGCATTAAGGCCAATAACATAGCCATGGCATCGACATAACTTGAGAGAAAGAGATAAGCCTTATTTTAATCACCAAATACCAATATTGAGAGTTAACATAGCCTAGGTCAGAGATTGAGACCGGACACCGTCATAGGTTGCGTGGCCGAGCCAAGGCAAAGGCCGGGGCCAAGCCAAAGCTGAAGCTGTGGTAAGGCCGAAGCTACCCTGAGGCCGAGCCGAAGCAAGGCGAGTGGTGAGGGTCGGTCGGGCATTGAGGCAATACGATGCGACGGTTGAGCTAAATCTGAAGCATGGCGAGTCCGAAGACACGTCGTTGCCGAGCCATTGATGCAAAAGTTGCATTTGTTCGATAGGCTATCGATGTTGGTTTCAAAAACCGGATTCGGTGTTGAGCTAAGCTTGGCGAGTGGCCATGGCGAGTGAGGCCTGGCGAGTCGCGGCCAAGCGGCTGAGTGGCCTGGGCAAGCGAGGCTTGGCGAGTCGCGGCCAAGCGGCTGAGTGGCCTTGGCAAGCGAGGCCTGACGAATCGCAGCCAAGCGGCTAAGTGGCCTTGGAGAGCGAGGCCTGGCGAATCGCAGCCAAGCGGCTGAGTGGCCTTGGCGAGCAAGGCTTGGCGAATCGCAGCCAAGCGGCTGAGTGGCCTTGGCGAGTGAGGCCTGGCGAATCGCAGCCAAGCTCCTGCCGATAGGCTGGCCTAATGTGCAACGCGATTTCTCGCGAGTCTCTCATTTGTCTTTGTGATTTTAGTTCGGATTTGAGTTAACATCACCAGAATTGTGGTGAACTCAAAATAATTATGCCATTGTAAATTGGACGCATTGAACCATTTATGCTTTCATAGGGATGTAAAAATCTCAAATCATTCATTGAATAAGAGAATTTTTATTGATGACAACTCAAAAGTACATCAAGGATGTTCTAAACGACTTATCGAACAAAGTCGGGAATTATGACTAAAGAAAGCCAAAAATAACAATCAAAATCAAATTTGAATATGTATCTCATGACCTAAGTCAAATACTTATTCATAATCCGGAGTGTCATACTCCTGAGTCCTACGCTTCTTGGTAGGTTGGAAGTCATCAACGGTGAAGTTGGTATCTTCTTCATCGTACTCTTCTTCCTCAAAGTCTCCTACATAGTTTGTTTCTTGTTCTATGTATTGCTTGTGTTTCTTGTAGGCAGCTTGGACATCTCTACTTGCTTTGCAATTGCGTTGAAAGTGATTCTTAGAACCGCATTTGAAGCAAGGAGCCGAAGCATTGTTTGAGGCGTAGCCACCACACTTGGGGCCGGAACCGAATCGGTTCCCCCCTCTAGGAGCGGCGGCACCGCCGCCGTCCCGTTTCCATGTGAGGTTCCGGCTAGGGCCGGCACCTCCTCTTCCTCCTCTTCCCCCACGTGTTGCTCTTGGCGCACGTGGTGGTGGTGGTGCTTGACATTCGCGAAGATGACTCCTTGGCTTAGGAGCCCTACCATGGGCGTGGTGAGATTCGACTAAGAATTTCGGACCTCTAGGCCTTTTGTTGGTAGTAAGAATCAACTCATGGTACCTCTCCTTTCTTTGAAGCACATTCATCAAGTCACTGAAGGTTTTGATGGTGTCTTTCTCACGGAGATCACGGTACTGATGCGACAACATGGACGCAGATTCTGGGAACGTCGTGAATGTCTTCTCCATCATATCATCATCGGTCTTGTCGACCCCACAAAAGCTCAGATCAGACTGTAAATTAAGCATAGTCTGATGGTATTCCTGGACGGAATCAAAATCCAATAAGCGGATTTGCTCCCAATCTGACAGAAGGTCAGGGAGTTGTGCGTCATGCACATTGTTGAAGCGGTCCTTGAGGATGTCCCATAGCTCTTTGGAATCGGTTTTCCTCAGGTATTGCTTTTTGAGTGTTGGATGGATATGACGCCTGAGAAACATCAGGGCTTGGGCTTTTTGTTCAGGAGAAGCATGCAAGTTTTCATCCTCAGGAGGGACAATGGTGGCTGTAAATCTTTTGCCAATGAAGGTGTTCTCTACATCTGAGACCCACCTCTTGTATTCCTTACCTTAGACATCCAAGATGTCGAATTCTGGACGCTGAGTGTCAGCCATCTACAGAACACAATAGGGAGACGTTAGTATTTTGAATACTAATCAAGTTTGATTGTGATCTTTTTCTTTTAGAACAGTGCCAAGATATATTATGGTCACATAAATCGATGCATAATGTGACATCAAGTCACAATCGATATCTTCCCTTTATTTTCTTTTGAAAAAGAGACGTTATAGTTCACAGTGACATCACAGTCACTTTGGCACCGGGGTGACTAAATCCCCATATGCCGTCCCGAGAAGCGATAGAATCGGGATGAGGTAGCAGGGACACGAAAAGGTCCAGGAAGAAAACACAACCCAACTATTGAAATTTCATAAGCGGAAACGATTATAAAATATTTACCTCTTCAATTGAAACTTGATCGAAAGAAACTTGACTTTTGGGGAAGCTTGTTTTCTTCGATTTTTCTTGATGTCTTCTCAGCAACGAAGAAGGCTTCGAGGGCCGCTTGCTTGGTTTGCGAGCAATTTTGGTCTTCGAGGGATGCGTGCAAAGAATAGCACGCAAGGGAGGGCTGCGGGCGAGCGGGTTGGGCTGCAGGCGAGTCGGTCTGCCGAGAGGCAGAGGAGGAGCAGCTCGTGAAGGTACGGCGCGGCAGGGAGGCAGGTCGGCAGCGCAGGTACTGCCGAGAATGGACCGACGGTGCCGGAGGTAAGGACGGCAGTCGGTGGTCGGGATTAGGGTTTCGGAAAATCAGGGTTTTAGGGTTTTAGGGCTATTAGACGGGAGGCTAGAGCAACATGCTGATAACGTGTTCTAGGAGAAATAGATGATAATAAACTGTCTCTTTATTGATTGATAAGGAGGCCTTTATATAGGCATTACATCAAGTATCCCTGGTAATCAGGGATTCCCTATCTAATAAAGTATCTAGACTACTAGCCTTATTAGGACAAGACACACCACGGAAGTTACGGAATTAACCTTCCTTGAACAGTCATGTTATATTTGGGTTAAAATACAATTTTATCCTTGCAAATTCAATGACTCTAAATTATTTTTTTTTTATTCAAAAATAAAAATAGCTTTAAGGAAAGAAAAATAATTTCATAATAATCTAATTAATAGTCATTGTAAATTAATCAACAATTCTACCAAATTATGTTTTCTTCTAGATGATTTTGTTATCTTTTTTGGGTTGATTGCTTGAACCCAATTTATTTCTTGATACAATTGCGATATTTAATATTAAGACATTCCATCTTTGTGATTCAAATTCAATATTTTTTTTTTACTCTTAACCGAAATTTAAATTTAGAATTTTATATATATATATATATATATATATATATATATCTTTCGAATTAAAAAAAATATAAAGTAGAAAAAAAAAGTATATTTTTATCGAATTTTTTACATGAATTATATATATATGAAGTTTATTTGGACAGAAGTCACTACTAGAAAAAATACCTTAGGCGACGAAATAAAAATAGTTTCCTCGCCTAAGCGTTCTTAGGAGACGAAAAAAATTTCGTGCTCTAAGCTAGAAATTTCGTCGCCTAAGAGAACACTCAGACGACGAAAATTAATTTCGTCGTCTATTTAATTTCTTAGGTGACGAAAAAAAATTTCGTCGCCTAAGGTGTTTACTTAGGTGACGAAAAAAATTTTCGTCGCCTAAGTTCTTTACTTAGGTGAAGAAAAATTAGTTTTCGTCGCCTAAGTATTTAACTTAGGCGAGGAAACGGATTTTTCGTCGCCTAAGAAAATATAAAGATACCGACAAAAATTTGTCGTTAGAGTTATTTTCTAAGACGACGAAAAATCTGTTTTCGTCGCCTAAGATTTACACTTAGGCGAGGAAACCATTTTTTCGTCACCTAAGTGTGTATTTTAGGCGAGGAAAGTATTATTTCGTCGCCTAAGTAAATCCATATTATATATACTGCACTCATTCGAGGTGGAGCCATAGTATCAGGATGTAAAAGTTTCTAAATTTTTACATGGATAATTACGTCTCATCTATATGAGAGTTTAATGTTTAGAAGAGTCGACCAAACAAGGTCATCTAAAAGTACATAATAGCGTTTTTGTGTGATAAGTTTTATGAAAATATGGTTGACCGATTCGATCGAGCATCGAATGTTCACGAAACGAGTTGATTTACTCTACTCATATTTAACTATAATGATCATATCAGATGGTCAAAATTTTCATTTTGTGAATTTAGCCATTATAATGACAACATGTTTACTAATGCATCATAACTTGATTAGATGATTATACTCAAGTGTACAACTTTTCTAAACAACTCTATAGAAGAAGTCAAATTTTGAAAAACGCTGTGAAATAGCATTTAATGGTTATGATGAAATACGGTGATGGTAAAAAAAATTACTTAAATCCAACAAAGTTAAAGCCCTGATCGATGCGGTCAACCTTATTTAAACTTATCTCTCTCTATGGGGAGCCATAGTATCGGGATGTAAAAGTTCTCAAATTTTTACATGGATAATTACGTCTCATTTATATGAGAGTTTAATATTTGGAAGGGTCGACTAAACAAGGTCATCTAAATGTACGTAATAGTGTTTTCGTGTGATGAAAATATGGTTGACTGATTCGATCGAGTATCGAACGTTCACGAAACGAGTTGATTTTTATACTCTACTCATATTTAACTATAACGATCATATCAGACGGTCAAAATTTTCATTTTATGAATTTAGCCATTATAATGACAACATGTTTACTAATGCAATATAACTTGATTAGAAGATTATACTCAAGTGTACAACTTTTCTAAACAATTATATAGAAGAAGTCAAATTTTGAAAAATGCTGTGATATAGCATTTAATGGTTATGATGAAATACGGTGATGGTAAAAAAATCACTTAAATCCGACAAAGTTAGAGCCCCGATCGATAGGGTCAATCTTATTTAAACTTATCTCTCTCTATGTGAAGTCATAGTCTCGGGAGGTAAACGTTCGGTCACTCATACAACAGTAAATAAACTTCCAAAGAGTTGTGTGATTTGTGTTGTGTATTGACATTTTTGTACTAGTACTCATTGTTGTATCTTATATGATGAACTTCCAGCTTTTAGAAAGAGATCAATACAATTATATCTTGGGTTGGGCCTTAGACTTAAATGGGCTGATATCATATATTGGTAGAGGCCCATTACCAACCGAACTAACCAAACCAACCGAAAGTATTGGTATACCGAAGAGTTGGTACATGGGTTTCGGTGGTCGGTAATGGTACAATTATGAAATGGTGTGTACGTACGTACTTACTTTGACTGTTAATATATGCCTTGAACTAGTCATTCGGGAATCTCGCTGCCCGGTCAGCGAGTCATGGTCCAAGGGCGACCTGGGGGCGCAACGTGACCCCGATGGGGGTTCGGGGGCGAGGCCCACAATATCTGTTATGCTGGGTTATAGTTTTCTGCTCGGCTTAGTATATATATATATATATATATATATATATATATATATATATATATATATATATATATATTTTTTTTTGGGGTCCGAGTTTTAACACATTAAATTAAAATTGAGCCGCCAATAGATATTTTGAAAAAATATTTTTACTTAGACGACGAAAAATACATATTCCCGGCCTAAGTTATTACTTAGACGACGAAACTTATTAGTTTCGTGGCCTAAGTAAACACTTAGGTGACGAAACTTATATTTTCGTGGCCTAAGTAAATATAATTTTTTAAAAAAATTCTATTAGCAGCTTATTTTTCCGCTTAAAAATTTTATCAAAATTCGAAATTAACTTAGGAGACGAATTTATTTTTCGCCGCCTAAGTACGGAAGCTTAGGCAACGAAAAATATTTTCGTCGCCTAAGAACTTTTTTTAGGAGACGAAAAAAAATATTTCGTCGCCTAAGTCAGTTAAATATACCCGATCAGCACTTCTGCAATCCCTAAATCCCATTCTCTGTCCATAATCCCAAATTCTTACTCCCTGGCCTCCGCCCCAGCCTCCTCCTCAGCCACCGTCCGCCTCGGTAGCCGCTCCCACCTCCGCCTCCTCCTCTGCCAGCTAGCCCCCTCCCTAGCCTCCTCCTCAGCTAGCCTCCGCCCCAGCCTGCCTCGTCCTCAGGTATCTCTCTCTAGTCTGAATTGATTTGGTTAGTCTTCCATCTTCTCTGCATCTCTAGTTTGAATCTTACTGAAAAACATATTTTGTTTCTATATCTGAGATTTTTACCAACGACTTTTCCGGTATTACACGTACCTGTGTGCTCTTCATAGAGACTATAACCCGAAAAAGAAACTATGATTCTGCAAAGGCCAATTTTGGAATGTAATCAAACAACCTATGAAAGATCAATCAGAAGCAACATCAACACCAATTGTGGTGTTTTTGCAGGAAAATGACCTATTAAGTCGGTAATACCAAGCAAATGATGCAGGGTAATTGGTATCACTCATCCCTAATAGCTTACAACTTCTGGCTAGGTTGAGACCGAGATGAAGCCAAGGACTTTTGGCTTCTGGTGTTGTCACTTCTTGTATTTTGTTCAGTAATGGGATACCTTATCAAATAATTGAAGTAATAGAGATCTATATGATGTTTAAGTACGTTCACATGGGTTGATATATATAAGTCTCTCGCAGGTTTGGGAGTTTACACATAACCAATGAGAAAACTTATTAGAGCAGATTGGCATTGATACATAGAAAGGGAGACGAAGGAGGTCTGGCAAGATTGCAGATTTTCGCAAGTACTCATAGCTTTATCACTGACTTTATCAAATGACAAAATGTTCGTTTTCTGTAGAACATAGGGCCAGAAGCTCTTGTGGTATAAAAAGCGGGTAAAATTCAAGAAAAAAGTTGTAATTTGAACTTAGACCGATCACATCTTTGTGGTATAAAGAGTAGATTGAGATACTTTGTTAGTTGATTCTTCCTAGGCGTATGGATATAATAATTTCATGTATTCTTTGGTTTATTTTCAATTATATGATGAGGTTCAATTGCATTCTTGAATTCATACGTACTCAATCCTAAGATTTATATTAGATGACTTATACCAATTACCGAAAAATTATATGATGTATATATGCATAGATGACTTACTGTAATAGATTAATTATCTTCTTTATCTTCTTTTATTACCTTAAAAGATGCTACTGAGGAGATCAAACTTCAACTTGACAACCTATGTTTACATTGCTTTTGCTTATTTTCTTTGTGACTTGAATTCATTCCTTATTATGACTTGAATTTAAGAGAGATTAGGACATCTCCAACTATGAAGTCCTATAATGAGGTCCTATACCTATTATAGGACTTCACTTGAAAACTATTCATTATAGGACTTTAACCATCTCCAATGGTAAGGTCCTATAATGGGGTCTTATATTTATATATTTGATTTTTCTTTATTTTATGTTGTAATTAATAATAATTTATATTTATAAACTATTATTGTACATGATAAATAAATATAATATTCATTTGGAAAAAAAAAATGAATTTTGGACCCGTATGTATTTTCCACAATCGGACACGTGTACGGTCGACATGTGTCGGTGGATATGATTTGAAATTTAATTTTACATAGATATTATCACAAATCGGACAAGATTTTGGTAGACACGTGTCGATGTTTAATTCGTTGTCGAGATTTCGTTATCTGCCACGTGTCAATTTCTATCTTCCGAGATCATGTTCATCTTCTATAAAAACGGAGTCGTTCACTCCATCATATCTCACCAATTCACAAACACTCCTCCTCCCACAAACAAATTGTGGTTTCTAAGTTATTGTTTCATACTTTGAGTTTTGTTTTCCGCCATAAATAGGTTGTGGAAATTACTGAAGAAGGAGGAAGCAGAAGATGTTCCGAGACGGCAACAACAAGGCCTCTTGATGTCTGCGGCAGCCCACCAACAATGTAAAAATGCAAAATGCTCTCCATGGGAATCATCGAAGTAATTTGACTTGGCATTCCTTATCTACAAACAATTATAATAAACATAGTAGTGGTTATTTATTTTAACTATATTTTAAGATTATTAGAATAATTACTTAAAACTATATTTGGGTTATGACGAATAAAAATACTTACATCATCAATATAATTTTCACCACTCTTATGATTCGTGATGGCTTGGTTTATTGCTTGACGCCATCTCATACATGCGGGATTGATCTTCTTCCATCGAGATTCAACGCTTGTAGGGGTTCGCTTCGGTGCATTGGGTGGCTTGATACCTTCAAAATACTCATATATACGATCCCACAAGGTTCCGCTTGATTGATTAGTACCAATGACGGCGTCTTCACCAATACTCACCACGGCGAGACACAAAACCTTATCTTCCTCTTCACTAAAATTTTCCGCTCGTGGTGCCCGTGGTTTTTGTGCCCCTCTCTTTGGACCCATGGTGCTAAAAAGAAAAATTAAATTTTGCTATATGAATAAAAATGATGGGGAGGAGAGAATGTTTGAGAGGATGTGAGAAATGGTGTGGAATGAATGAAATTTTGAGTTGGTATTTATAGAAAAAATGTACATCTACTGTAGCAACGGGCAGAAATTTTTAAAAAAATATTTTATTATTTTTTTCGTCACTTTTATTACCGTTATATATAAAATTAAAGATAGTTTAAATTACAACCGTCGATTAATCTGAAACCTTTATCTTCAACCGTCAGATCAAAAATTTATTTAAGAAAATTAAAAATTAAAATAATTTAGGGATGAATTGAGGCCGTTGGATTGGAAGAAGATTAAATGGTGGCCGTTGGATAAATGACCGTTGGAGTGCAGAGGGCGCAACGGTCAGAGACCGACCCACGTGATTTGGCTGCAGCGCGTGGGACCCGCGATGCAGTTCTATCTCCCACTCGCTCCTCCTCAGCCGCGCGTTGCGCGTGTGGTCGTCTTCCTCTTTTGTTGTCTAGCGTGTCTGTTGCCAGCCTCCCCCACCACGCGCGTCACTTCTCTTCTTCTCCTCTCTCCTCTGCCAGAATAGCTGCTACTGATCACCTCTCTCCGAAAATTATAGGACGCGTCCTATACGAAGTCTTAAAATGAGACTTCAAATGAGACGGGTGCTAAAATTTTTAGGATATAGGACCCCAATTTTTCACCATTGGAGAGCCAAAAAATTTAGGACCCCTAAATTTTAGGGTTTAGGACCTCCCATTGGAGATGCCCTTAGGTCAGCAGTGAGGTATTAGTATGGTGATTGATGAAGGAGTCGAGCCCCTAATTTGTTGTTGGTGCATGCCAGTGATATATGTGTTAAAATCTCCTATTGGCCTTGTGTTATATCATCACATCAAGATTTACAAAAATGGTAGAGGAAAATCCTTAGTGACTTAAATTTAAAGGAAAGCACCCACATCTTTTGTTTGTCTGCACGCTGTTGGTATATATATATATATGACATGACAAGGCTTTTAAAATTGATGATGTGTCTAGATTAGATTGCATGTCACATATGATTAAGACAAAAAATCTTAGGCCCAAAACATTTTTCTATATGATTAATGAGTTAGCCCAATTGCTTTGAGTTCAATTCTTGCTTAAATTCTTCTGATTTCTCCTATTTTAACAGCAAATGAAAACAAATTAAAGAAGCTCAATGTACTACTATATTGTATGTATGACATTCAATAGAGTATATGTTGAGTGTTGAGACCTAAACCCTAAACCCTGCCTCTGAAAGTTAGTTCATAACCAATTACCATGTGTTCTGTACAGTCAACAAAAGCCTCCATTACATAGGCCATGCCACCTGATGGCCTTCCAGGGCCTCCTGTAGTTTGTTATAGCTGTTAGTCTTATATTTCTGAGTGTGTCGTTTGCCTTAGCTCTCTCTTGCTGTCCTTTCTTTGTTTGTTGATGTTTCTGTGGCCCTCTGGCATGGTCTCTTTGATTCAAGTTTCGTTTCGCCCAAAAAAAAAATACGGATAGGCCGCCTGAAAGTTTGTTGTGGACCAAAACCTCATTTCTGGGTTTAGTAATTCTTTTCTTTGACCGCGCCTCGTGTAAGCTCTGAAACCCATGCCTTAGTATGAATAGATTACTACACACTTGTATTTCTACCAGGATTTTCTTCAATAACCTCTGTGAATACGTGCTTGTATTTTTACAAGGGCCACGTACACCTAGAAATGAAACAATAAACAACTGAGGTTTACATATACTGAAACTAATAATCGAAACTTGGATACCCTTACCCAAAATGAATATTTTCTCTGCGTCTGCAACTGGAGGCTTCTTTTCTTTTTCCAGCCAACATTGTTGTATTTAACCAGTTTTCAACCTCTGTAAATGGACAAGAAGTTTAACCTTCTACTGTCTTATAAGTGAAATTTGGATACTCTGCAATATATAAATATAGAATTAATTTCAGTTTACCTACTTGAACTTTGGTTGAATCATCACTTCAGTCCCTATACTTTTGATTTCATCAACTACACCCCTATACTTTCTAAATTAATCAACTAATACTAATTTTGTAAATTCCGTACAAACGATCTATCAATACCAAAGGCTTTTTGGTATCTTTTCCCTACATTAATGCATCGTTACCATATTACGATTATAAATAAAGCTAAACAAATCATATAATCAAGTTGAACAATAGAAAATAAACAAAAATAAATCATATATGGTAAAATAAAAAGAAATCACCATATATGATTTGTTTTCTATTGTTCAACTTGATTATATGAATTGTTTAGCCTTGTTTATAATCGTAATATGGTAACGGTGCATTAATGTAGGGAAATTGTACCAAAAAGCCTTTGGTATTGATAGATTGTTTGGACGAAATTACAAAATTGGTATCAATTGATTAATTTAGGGAAGTACAGGGGTGTAGCTGATGAAATCAAAACTACAGGGACTGAAATGATGATTGACCCAAAGTTCAAGTAGGTAAACTGGAATTAATTCATAAATATATATGAACCATTCCATGATCTGAAAACACTGGTGTCTCATTACATGCATATAGAATTAGAACAACCAGAATTACTCGTTTCAGCGCGAAGATGGCTGTTCTCCAACAGTTGCTGGGTTCTCTGCTTCTAAGCAGCGTGTTTCATTGCCTAGTTAAAGGAGATGTGCACTACTATGACTTTGTCGGAAGTTTTCATATCTCTCTCTCTCACGAAATCTGCCTCGTGCATTTCGGGGACTGGGTTTTATGCCTCAAACTTCCCCAATTTTCCACCAAATTTCTATGACTTTGTGAGTGATGATTTAGCTTATACTGAGGTTACTGTCAAGGCAACCAAGGTCAAGGTGTTAAGAGTACAATGAAGAGGTGGAAATAGTGTTTCAGGGTACTAATACAATTCATGCATCAGTGAATCATCCAATGCACTTGCATGGCTATAACTTTTATTTAGTTGGATCAGGTTTTGGAAATTTTAACGATGAAAGTGACCCTAAACCTACAATTTGGTTGATCCACCAAAGATGACGACTCTTTCGGTCCCAATGAAAGGATGGGCTGCAATCAGGTTCAAAGCATAATAGGATATAAGTGCATATACTTGCGCATCAACTCGGTCTAGCTTCTATTGTTTCTTTGGGTTAGTGAGTGACTGCGGATGTAAACGAGTATTAGAGAAGCACATCATTGACCCACTAACCCAAAAAACAATACAAGCTAGACCGAGTTGATGCGCAAGTATATGCACTTATATCCTATTATGCTTCTGACATTCATCATGATTTTATGAATAAAAACACATCATTCAAAGCCAACTCGTAAAATTATGATTGATATCATCATATGCAAAGGACACATGTGTTCTCATTACGTTCTTATATTGAATCCAAAGAGGATTCAGTAGACTGATTCAACCAACTTGCGGACACCTTAGATATTTTATATTGTTGGTTGTTGTGTCGACACTCTGGTCACGTGTCATGACACCATCCACAATTAAAATTTATGCTGCTTATGCTAGAAAGTCAAAACACCTAGGCCGAGTTAATTTCCGTAGGTGTGATGATTTTATAGCTTACTATATGGGATCTGTGATGAACATCATATTCCTATATAAAAACCCAATTGGTCTCACGGAAAGCGACTACAGTAATAGTTTTGATATTGATAAAAACACATCAATCACTACACCAAAAAGTGCATCATACGACAGAAAAAAACCATTGTCTGAGTCTTGCCAATACCGTTGTGTATACGAGCGCTGTCTGATAAAAATCACACAACCAAGTTTTTCACCGTTGTGTGAGTATCGACAAAATTCTAGAAGCTGCTCGGCAGCTGCCAAGCGCCTACTCAAAATTCTGTCGAGAATCACATAACTGTAGGACAAAATATGTTGTATGATTTTTTCGTCAGACAACACTGGAAAACTGTTATGTGATTTTTAATCACACAACATAACTTTTTTCCTTACTGTCATTGTGTGATCGAATACCACACAACATGTGAATACAATATGATTTCATTGTATGATAATTTTGTTCACACAACAGTGGAATGCTATTGAGTTTGTTGTTTGATCAATTATACTAATTTACCAAATGAACAACTTGATTCAAACCAAAACTCATCAAAAGCATCCAAACCATTGTATTAATCCCAATTGGGAAATCAAAAGCTAATATATCAATGTATTATATACACCAAGATCATGAATGCTAATAAGCGAAATTTGCTTATGTTACTAACCAAAGCAAAAGTAAAATGATCAATCTAGTACTTTGACGATAAATTAGAACCAAGTGGGAGAGTCTCTTCCCCAACTTGCCATCATTTTTCAGCTTTTCTTCTTTAGCCACGATAGTTGCAGTGGTTTGGTCATCTTTGGTATCTTAGGTTGGCAAAAACATAAGCATGGAATGATGGCCAATATAATAAACATCATCATAATCTGCATTCAAAGATGGACTAGTCAATGTAATTCCTGGAAGTAATCCCTCCATATCAGTTCAAAAATATTAACAAAGATTAAGCACAGAAAAGACGACATGAAGTTCAAAGACAGCTCAAAGAGTGGTTTTGAGTGAGTTAAATGGAATCTATATCACTACTGACCTAAAAGAGAAATATTTAGTTCAAATAATGAATAGATTTGTATTAAGACATTTCTACTTTACATCAAATATTAAGGAATCATCAATTATTAATCACTAGAGTGAGAACAGTGCAGGTACATCATTCAAACAAATTCAATCTATCATTCCAGAGAGAGTACCCAACAAGTAGTCACACATCTATCCAGATAAAGGCAATAAAAAGAAAAGTCGACTTCTAGTACACAGAACCATATCAATCGTAGGCAAGGTTTTAACTCTCAGTATACATACCTCTGTGTCACAAAGAGTTCTGTATTAGTTACTCTGTATCATATTCATGTTGATATATGACAAATATGACATACAGTGATTATTTGAACCCTAAATGAAGCTATTAGCCCGGTACAAAATTCTTTTTTTTACCCCCTACCATTCCATTTCTAAGAATTATTATCGAACCAGTACTTGCAAAAGGGAGCAGAGGCAATCTAATTAACTAGTATAAAAATATACAGGTACAAGACTATACATTGAATACTGAGGACTATGAATGGAGATATACGAACCTTATTAAATGAGGTGAAAGCCTAGAATTTAATTCACGCTTGGTACTTACCAAAGAGATATGAGCAATCCTGCTAGCTGCCTAGAACCCATACGTTCAAATGTTTTTCCTTCTTCTAAAGCCTTTCCAATATTATCCAGCCACCGGTGCCCAACAGAACTCCCTTCAAGCCCTACCTACAAATGCTACCCATCCTGCAATTAGATTAACAAGGGCAAAGCAACGCTGGTCATAATGATTTAGACCAAAGATGTTCTAAACAACCCATACCATGAAAATCTGAATGACAAGAGATGTTTTAAACCTTCATTGCCTGCTTTTCCCATTTCTGAGTAGCACCTCAATTTCAAATCCTTTTCCTTGCAGCTGTTCTCCAAAATGTAGAAATACAAGATGGTTAAGGATTAATTCCCTCATCAAACCAGAAAGCTTTAAACTTCATAAAAAGATAAAGAAAGACCAAGAATCTGAAAGAGGCATTATCACAAACATATGGAGTGCATAAAAATCAAATCTTGGAATTGGGAGCATCAATGTCAGTCTCGACGGACATCTCATTAGAGCTGGAGGAGCGGGAGAAGGTCTTGGCCGGAGAGGAGTTGACATCGGAGACGGAGCAACGGCGGTTCGGCGGCGCTAGAGGCGGAAGGGAAGGGTTGAAGTGGGTCGGCGGTGGAGGGGAGTAGGGGTCGGAAATGCAGCGGCGGAGGAGAGGGTGGTGGGGATGGTGGTGGAGAGGGAGGGAGATCTTGGAGTAGCCGAAGGCAAGGAGAGAGAGACCATGGGGTTCTTATATAGAAGGCTTGCCCTGAGCACTTCGGTGGTGGTGGTGAGTCGAAACGATTGTCGGAGGTGGCGGCTAGGGCTGTACAAAATCGGCGGAGGTCATGGTGGTCGCAAGTGGTGCTAAGCCTGGTGAATGTCGTCATTTCAGCTTGGGTTATGGTCGGGAGGAGATACTAAACAGTTTGGTGGTGGTCGAGAGGCAAGACGCCTGCCGGAAGAGGAGTTTCTGCGTCGCTGCAGTACAGGGACGAGAGAGAGAGATCGGGGGAGGTGAAGCGCTGGAAAGGAAGAAGGCTTTGTAATTTTAGGTTTTCCTCTCTTTCTATTTATACTAGGCCTGAAAAGACTGTCTCATCCTTACGACTGAAGTTACTCAGAAACACGTAGTTCGACCATCAGCAGTGGGGACTTATTTTTTAGACTCAAATTTGAGTCTAAATAAGCCTGAATAGTTATTTGACTCCATCTAAATAGTGCCTGAAAAGACTGTCTCATCCTTACGACTGAAGTTACTCAGAAACACGTAGTTCGACCATCAGCAATGGGGACTTATTTTTTAGACTCAAATTTGAGTCTAAATAAGCCTGAATAGTTATTTGACTCCATCTAAATAGTGTATAACAAGACTTATTTTTTTGGGTGCTGTAGTGGTACATGACTTACTTTTGGACCTATATTTTTAATTCAATTTTTTAGACTCATATGTGGGTTCAGAACACAACTTTTTTTTTACTCATATTCATACTTGAGTCTTTTATTTATGTTTGATTTAATTTTTAGGCATGTATACATTCATTCCAATTAAGTGAAAAAAAAAATTAATAAAATTAGATTAAGATAATAGAATTTATTCATCAGACATGTAACATAAAATCTAGAATTTTTATTCATTACATTATAACAAATATCAACGTGAATTACATGTGTTAGTAAACTTGAATATCAACTCAATATAGAATTTGAATATATAATGATATTATCCAACTTCAATAATAACCAATTGAACATTCAAAAGATTATTAGAGATAGTCAGAAATATAGTCGTTGTCTCAATAGAGTTTAGCAAAACAGCCTCATTTGGTGGGTCCCAGTTTTGAGTCCAAAGTAAATTTGCTCACACTTTGGTTCAAATTTGATCCAACATTTGGCTCTCTGACTAATTTGGGTCCCTTTTTTTCTGACCCACTACAAGACCTAATCCACGTTTTTGGACCCAAATTTTAAATAAGGACTCAAATATAGGTCTCCACTGCTGATGCTCTTAGGACGTTTACAACTTCAATTTTTTCCTCTGACTATTGAAAATAGCTAGTGCGAAAGTGGGAGACAAGTGACAACGCAAAGATTCATTTCTATTGTCTGAATAGCAACCAAGTCTTAGAAACAAGAGGGAAAATTTTTCTTCTTTTTTTTTGGTCGAAATAAGAGGGAATTTTCCCTCTAAAATGAAAAACCTTCAAAAAAAAAAGTAAAAAAAAGAGGGGGAAAATTCTAAAGAGGGGTTCTCTAAACCCTAAAGAGGAGGGAAATTCTCTCTACAACTTCAACCATAAACTCTAAACTCTAAACACAAATACCAAAAACCCTAAACTCTAAATTTATACAATGTATTTAAATATTATTCTTGTATGATTATAGTCACACAATGCATTTAAATATTACTGTTGTATGAATAAGGTCAATTAAATAGACATAATAGAGTTGACCCATGCGATCGAGGCTAAAAAGTTATCGAAAATGAGTGAGTTTCGTACCATATCTATATTTCACTATCATGATCATATCGTATGGCATGTTTTCTATATTTTTCCTTTCCTTCATATAGTTAGTTTAGAAAGATACACACTTATGTATAACCTAACAAACAAGTTATATGACATTAGTAGGTATAACCATGATTCAAACAAGCAACTTGACTAAACTCAATAAAACAAATATTCGACCATTGGATGTGATCACCGTATTGAAATAAGGTCATGGTACGAAATTCTCGAATTTTTTATAACGTTTGGGTCTTGATCGAATGGATCAATCATAAATCGACAATATTTATTTAAAAGAAAAACGTTTTTAACTACATTCTCGTACCTTATTTTGTCAATCCGTCAACTCTCAAACTCTCACAAAAATGAGGTGTATAAGATCATGCAAAAAAATTGGGTCATTTATCTCTGAATGAGTTAGCTCTCCTCACTACCAGATCGGACAGAATAGCCGACGAAAAAAATTTCGTCTACTATTCAAAATTTTCGTCGGGTATTCCTTCTACCGACGAAAATTTCGTCGGCTATTATTCGTCGATAAAATGGCGTCGGTAATACCCAAAGCCGACGACAATAACGAAATCGTCGGCCATTATCACCGACGAAAATACATTTCGTCGACCAAACTTTGGCATAATGCCCGACGAAATTTTATGGGATATTTTCACATATGGCCGACGATATCGTAAAATATAGCCGACGATCTCTTCTGTTTCGTCGGTTATTTGTTCTGAAATATAGCCGACGAAAATGTCAATTTCGTCGGAATATATTAATATTTTAATATATATTAATTAGTTATAGCCGACGAAACCGTCATTTTCGTCGGTTATAACAGTTATAGCCGACAAAATTTGGTAAAAATCGTCGGCTATAGCAGTGATAGCCGACGAAATAATGTCAATATCGTCGGCTATTCTTACATTTTGGGAAAAAAAATTAAATTAATTTCTAAATTATCATTCCAAGCAACCTGCAATTCACAATGACAATCAACAAGAAACACGTTTACAATCCAACAAGAAACACGTTTTTCATTAATTATTTAATTTGTTCCATCCCTAAACCCTAAACCCTAATCTTGGTCACCATCCTGCTGTCTATCATGCTCGTCATCCTGCTGAATGAACTCGGGAGCTCTCGGCATTCGAGGTTCATCTAACGGCTCAAACGGGAGCGGGGGTTCAAGGCCTTGTTGTTGTGCCGCGAACATAGCATACCACCAGTTTTGTTGGCCGGCGTAGTTCTGTCGCCGAATTCTCTCGCATTCAGCATGCCAACGCTCCATTTCCATATGATACTGCTGTGTTCTCTGGAACTGGGCCGCCAATCTTGCATTTTCTTCTGCCAATCTCTGCATTTCCCCCTTCACCTGTTGGGTGACCCCGGCTCCCCTCTTTTGAGCTCCCTTAGTGGTCTTCAGGACCCCTATTCCAGAACTTCCCAAACCCCGGCAGTAGTAGTCGTTTGACCGTTGTGGGAAGGCTGCGTCGAATATCCTCGCTGCAGTTTGAACATTCGATCGGTCGACCTGGCTCAGGGCTTCTTGCAGATCTTCCTCTGAAATGTTCGGTTGTGTCTCCCGAACTACTGCCTGCAACACTTCTTCTTCGGCCCGGTTCTCCCTCTCCTAATTGAACGGGAAAAAAAAAATTAATATTCTAACAAATATATAATTAAGTAAAATTAATAATTAAAATTTTAAAATCGTAATCAACGACTTACAAGCTCTTCTGTCGCTAATGGATAAGCCTTCTTGAACGTCTTTACGTACGTACGAGTTGCTATCAGAATGATCTCTAAGCGCCTCCTCCTGATATTGTGAAAATGGCCTAGAACCACCATGATGGGGGGTTGTGTTACGGCGGCGATTCGCAGACTTTATCCGAGACCGTTCCTTCAAACAAATAATAAAATATTAAAAAAATGCATAAAAAAATATTAGTGTAATAATTATAAAATAATTAAACTAATAATTAAACTAATAATTAAAATATTAACAAAATAAACAATTATAGTTAAGTTTAGTATTTACCTGCATAACTGGGTTGTTGAAGTCTACTATCTTCAACCAACGCCACTCGTACTCCCTGAACATGAACTCTCTTGGAGTACCCATACGACCATATTTGTCGTTTTCGATAAAGTGGGTACGGAGCTCGTTCTTCCACTCTTTGAACCTACGGAAAAAACAAAAGTGCATTAGAAATATTATTAATACCATAAAATATTTCAAATTATAAGATGAGAAATTCCCAACGTACCTCGAGTTCTACATCGCGTACGCCCAAGCCTGCTTGTGTTCGGCAATCTCGAAGTATGCCTGAAAGATAATATTTTATTAGTTTTAAAATTATAACAATACCGAAAATTATTAAATATTACGATAAAGAAATTAAGTTTTTTAAATTACTCACCGACGCCGCGTTGTTGACCTCCCTCATGATCTCTTCCGGCACATCAGCCCACCGTGTCCACAACATAGGGACTCTATCCCTAATTAGTGCTCCCACGCAACCCGCGTAATCGCGGCGTTTTTTTTCCCTTAACATCCTGATTTGGGGGTTCGTTGATCTGGATCCTCCCGCTTGTCTCAACACTTTTCCTGAGCGTATCAAAATATATGACACCTCTCGTATTCCTGCTTGAACTGCTAGCGGCGGTCCCTATCACATAAACGACGATTGGTTAATAAAATTAAATATTAGTGCGTTAATTTTAATAAAACATTTAATTAATAAAATCAAATGTTACCTGAACTCGATGATCCTTCTGTCGACTTTCCTTTTAATCTCGCCGAAATCAGGAGCTCAGGTCTCTCAAATGGCTCATAATGGTAAGCCTCCGCAACACTCACGTACTGAGGCAGAGCAGGCCATATGGGCACACCACGCTCGTCGACCTCGGGTATGGCAGGAATGTTGTATGGCAGGTATAGCTAATTAGGGAGAGTAGGCCCCTCAGTAGAGTCAGCAGCAGACGGCGCATGACTCGTCATCGGCTCCCGATGAACCTCAGGCATACGGACCTGATGAACGTCTGGAGCTATGTCCTCCTCAAATAGCTGCGTACTACATCTCGGAGGATCTGGCCGGAGAGGGGGACATGAACTGCTCGACGGCCGCCCCGCCGATAAAAGGGTCTGGTGCTGGGAGCTCACACTCCTCTGCGGCTGGGATGAATCGATCCTCTGAGACTGGCTGGTGGTCCTCTCAGGCTGGCTAGGGGTCCTCTCGGAGTCTCCGGATCCGCCAGAACTTCCAGAACCCCTAGATCTGGAACGACGGCCTCCGAATAGCTGTCTAAATGCATCGGCCATCTGGAAACAAATAAATTAATACATTAATTAATATTAAATTATATTACATTAAATAACAAATTCTAATTAATATAATAACCAATAATACTAACATATTTTAAAACATACTAACAAATTAATATTTATAATTTAACTAATTTTAAATAATACTAACCATTAACATAAATATAACCATTTATATACAAATATAACTATATATATTTCATCATTAACATATATATACATACAAATAACCATTTATATATTAATATAAATATAACCATTTATATAATTAAGCTACCAATTTATATATATAATTAATTTAACAATTTATATATAACAATTAAAATATACATTAACACACACACACACATATATATATATATATATATATATACAAATATGTGTATATATTAACAAATATATAACAATTTATATAATTAATCTACAAATTTATATATATAACCAATATATATAACAATTTAACACACACTTAAATATCTAAATTATATACCTAAATTATACAATTAAAATAAATTGCAAAAAAAAAAAAAATTACCTATGGATCGAGGAGGAGAAGGAGGAGGAGGAGGGGAAGGAGGAGGAGGAGGCCGGAAGAGGAGGGGAAGGAGGGAGAGGAGGAGGAGGAGATGTTTTAGGGTTTAGGAGAGAAAAGTTGGGCTGTCTGCGACTTTCAGATTTTATAGCAGAGAGAATAGCCGACGATTTAAAAGATTTTGTCGGCTATTTTTTGAATGTCGTCGGCTATACTTTGGAAGATCAACAGCCGTCGGATATGAGCCATCCAACGGCGGACAATAAAAAGGCGTGGATCGCAAGAGTTTAGCAGACGATTTAAAAGATTTTGTCGGCTATTCTTTAAATGTCGTCGGCTATACTTTGGAAGATCAACAGCCGTCGGATCTGAGCCATCCAACAGCGGACAATAAAAAGGCGCGGATCGCAAGAGTTTAGCCGACGATTTAAAAGATTTCGTCGGCTATTCTTTGAATGTCGTCGACTATACTTTGAAATATTAACAGCCATTGGATCTGAGCCATCCAACGACGGACAATAAAAAGGCGCGGATCGCAGAGAGAATAGTCGACGATTTAAAATATGTCGTCGGCTATTCTTTGAATGTCGTCGGCTATACTTTGGAAGATCAACAGTCGTCGAATCTGAACCATCCAACGGCGGACAATAAAAAGGCGCGGATCGCAGAGAGAATAGCCGACGATTTAAAATATAGGTCAAACCACTAAGTCAAACCCCTAAACGCTTAGAAATGGTAATTGGACTGTCTAAATGACATTTTTTTGCCTGACCTTCAACAAATAATAGTTTCAAATCGATGAGACGCAACTAATCGTATAAAAATTTTGCAAAATTGATTTAACGAACGTCAGGCTACCCATAGGAAAACGAAAGTAAAACACAGTTAACCGCAACATTCGGCACACAGATTTTATCAGAACCTTGTCATTCCCTTCTGCATCTTTACCCCAGAAGAGAACGCAGTCAAATGCGCATGTATGGATCTTAATGTAGGAAAGCCCTAGATCTTTGAGGATACTTCGGACCTTACGGTGATTGGTAGGATTACGATGACCCTCCTCCAACAACGAAGAAGTGTACTGTAGATATTCATCCACTTGCCTGATAGTCGATTTTGTCTCGACTTTAATCCTCATTACCTCCATCACACTTTCAAGAACTGTCTTCTCAGAACTTGAAGACACAGGAGTCTGTTGCAATGCAATCAGTTTGTTGTACTTGTCAAAGGCAGCAGTGTTGACAACTTGTGGGAAGGGCTGCACCAGGTCATGCATATATTGTTCCCCACGTACACCGCTTTCAAAAGGAAACACGTCATTAACGAATGTCATTGTTGGATCGTTGGATGTACTACTACTGCCCGCCTAAAAAAACTGCTCATGATCATGCGATCTATCTAATGATGGCTCACCGTGATATATCCAACGTGTGTACTTCGGCCAAAACCCATTACTCTTTAGGTGCTCCCATACTGTCCTAATCGGAAATCGACACATATCACTGCGACACCTACATTTATTGCACGGGCAATAATGGTATTCATTCCCGTTTGCATTTCCTCGACGAACTGCAAAAAATTCACAACTCCTGTAGTGTATCGTCGGTCATGCCTTGGAAGCGAAATCAAACTCTTATCCGGATCCATATATAGCCTGAAAATAATATATATATATATATATATATATATAACTTTAATTAATAAGAAATTAATTAACACATACACACACACATATATATATATATATGTATAAATCCTTAATAATTAATTACATTACAATATATATTATTATCATCAACTCATATATATATATATATATATATATATATATATATATATATATATACCATTAACAACCATTATTTAAGTTACACTATATATCAACCATTATTTAAGTTAATTACACTATCAACAACCATTAATTAACATATATATATATATATATATATATATTAACACTAATTAAAATAACATCAAATTAAAACACATAATTAAACTCTAACTTAAAATCAACTCAACTACAACTCAAAATCAACATATATACATACATTCTAACACTAAAACAACAACAAAACAAAAATTCACTTACTAAATCAAAATCACTAAAACTCAAAATCAACTCAACTAAAACTCAAAATCAACATATATACGTACCTATATATAGCTCCACAATGTAAGAGAGGACGGATTTCAACAATACCCACAGATTTTTCACTCTTTCTCCCGTTATTTTTCGTTTTTTTTTTCTGTTTTTTTTTAAATGAGCAGCTGCTGTCAAGATCTGAAAATATATAGACTTATAGCCGACGAAAATGTCAATTTCGTCGGCCAAAATTTCAAAAGTTTTCGTCGGCTAATGCTTCAGAGAAAGGCCGACGAAAATCCAAAATCGTCGACTGAAATATGAATATAGCCGACGATTTTTGTTTATACCAACAAAAAAACAGTATCGTCGGCTATGGTTAAACTATGGCCGACGATTTTGTTTTTCCACCGACGAAAAATAAAATCGTCGGCTATTTGTTGGAATTACCGACGAAAATTTTAATTCGTCGGCCGTTTTTTTTAATTTCGTCGGGAAAAGCCTTTTTTCTGGTAGTGTCTTAAGGAAGCATAAGCATAAATATTTTTTTGCTTTATATTCATACAACGGTATTAGAGAAAATCTGTTGGGTGATTAAACTCTAAACTCTAAACACAAATACCAAAAACCATAAACTTTAAACTCTAAACCCTAAACCCTAAACTCTAAACACAAATATCAAAAACCCTAAACTCTAAACACAAATACCAAAAACTCTAAACTCTAAACTCTAAAATTTACAGTCACACAATGCATGTAAATATTACTGTTGTATGAATATGGTCAATTAACTAGGCATAATTAGAGTTGACCCATGCGATCGAGGCTAAACAATTATCGAAAATGAGTGAGTTTCATACCATATCCATATTTCACCATCGTGATCACATCGTATGGCATGTTTTCTATAGTTTTCATTTTCTTCATATAGTTAATTTAGAAAGATACACACTTATGTATAACCTAACAAATAAGTTATATGACATTAGTAGGCATAACCATGATTCAAACGAGCAACTTGACTAAACTCTATTAAACAAATATTCGACCGTTGGAAGTGATCACCGTATTGAAATAAGGTCATGGTACAAAATTCTTGAATTTTTGATAACGTTTGAGTCTTGATCGTATGGATCAATCATAAATAGACGATATTTATAAAAATGAAAAACGTTTTTAACTACATTCTTGCATTTACCTTATTTTTTCAATCCGTCAACTCTCACACTCTCACAAAGATGTGGTGTATGAGATCATGCAAAAAAATTGGGTCATTTATCTCTCAATGAGTTAGCTCTCCATAGGGAAGCATAAACACATATACGTTTTTGTTTTATATTTATACAACGGTATTATGAAAAATCTGTTGGGTGATTAAACACAGAGGCTATCTTTACACAAAACTTGTTGATTTTTGGGAATGTGAGTGCCAAATGGAGGAAATGTTTTGATCATCCTAAAACATAAGAGCTGTACGTATTCCCACAACAATGAAATAAAAACTGTTGTTTGTATGTTTTTCTCTCCTAATTTCAGACATCAGTTTTTTCGTAACTATGTTGTTGGATTAAAAACCTATATGCTATATTCCCCAAACGTTTATGGTTGCGGAGAATATGAGCACCAAATCAAGAAAACGATCGGCAGCGACCTACATGAAAGATTTATAACACAACAGATAATGAAAAAATGTTGTGTGAATCTCTGAAGAGCTTGGTTTACACAACGTATTTTTATTTTCTGTTGTATGATTACAACCCCATATTTCAGTATTCTTATGAGGGGAGGTTGCCGTCTTTTTTTGTATGATACGCACAACAAATATGGTCGAAACTGTTGTGCAATATCTATTGTAAAATCAACTTTCAAATTTTTTATGGGATCACACAATGAACTGCTCTTAAAAACTGTTATGTGATTCATTTTCTCTTGTAACACAACGTTACGCTGTAAAATAGTTGTTTGTGTAGTGTTATCTGATGAACTTATTGGTGTAGTGAATACTTCCGTTTTGGGTTATGTAATTTTGCATGCAGCGTTACTTATTCATCTATGGCCATCATCATTGAACCAATTTACACCACAGCTAATGACTATGAGTGAGGATTTTAAAGGATCTCAAATGAACTTGTAATCCTTGAACTCTTTTGGATTGACACAGATCTACAATCCTTTAGCTCGGTTAAATATTTTTATGTGCCTAAATCGTGCCACCACAGCGCACAATGATGGGTTACTAGAGATGAATAAAATATTTATGATGGATATGAACTTTCAGCTAGTCCGCTATGTCGAAATCTTGACAGGCGATCTCCTTACCGCTAGATTTGCACTGTGTCACTTTGATGAGACAATCTTTCTGTCGTTAGGGGGAGATAAGAACAAGTATGTTCATGTGAAACGACATGAATTGTCGTGGTTTGTCCCCACTGTGTCTCATCTTGATCCCAAAAATCACACAAAGTAAAGTTTGTAGATATCTTATATATTAAAATGACGATATCATATAAACTTGTTGCAAATATACCTGCAAGGGTTGTGTTTTATCAAAAGGACATGATACCACCCAAGAGGAATTGGGTATTGCACTGCCACCATGAATGGTAGCATACTGACGCCATAAAATGGCATAAATGGTGTCACAGGCCGTGGCTCTCTAAGGAAGAGGGGGAGGCCACCTTAAGTTTGATGAATACTTGCTTAAAGGAAGAAAGCAAGTTTTGGCACAACCTGGTCTATTGATCAGTGATACTCCAATCCGCCTCATAGTAATATTTCTGGATTGTGGTTATCACTGGGGGACGCTGATAGGAGCATAAAATGCTACGTTCTTAACTTGATTTACCCTCATTTATACTATGCTTTAACTCTTATTTGTTTAATATAGAGTCATGTAATAGAGTCGTGACTTTTGGTAATGATAATTAAAGTGAAAACGTGTGGAAAATAGAAGAACAAGGCAGAAATTGTCAAAAGTCTATTCACAAATTCTCTGAGATGTTTTATTAATTCTGTAAAACATAAACTTTGCTTTTGTAACATCCTAACCCAAATTAAGAGAGATTAAATCTGGAATTAAGGTGCTAAGAAAATCATTTTGTAATCGAGTCTCATAACAATTAGACTTAAAAAGCAGTCTAAAACCAATCACATGATAATGGAATGGTGCCGATTTGTATATCAGATAATCATTCTTTGTCAAATGGAGGCCTAGTTCTTCCGATTAACAACACCAAATAAGCAACTCAAGATTCGAAATTGAACCATGGTAATAACCCAGATAAGCAATAGAAACAATTTGATGCTACAATGAGTCTCAATCATTAATTCTTCAGCCTGGAAAATATTACGCCAAAAACCCAATATCCCAAATCCACCAAACTTATGCCATCTCAAACTCACAAGCAGTTAATCAATCGTAGCAAAACGATATAAGAAATTGAAGAATATTGAAACTAAGCCAAGAGAAACAAGAAACTCCATCAACCTCAAAAAGCACGAGGAACAAAGCAAACCCAAAACAATTTTGTCAAACCTTAATCAATTCGATAAACTAATTACACAAACTTGTAGGGAACGAAGAGAAGATGAACTAGCTACCAGGAAGAAACCAAGCAGTAGTCGGAGACGCCATGGCTGCAAGGTAATTCGATGAAGCCTAGAACAGTCAGCCTTTTATTTTTATTATTTTTTATTATTTTTTTTTCCTTTAAGTCGGTTGAACCGACTCTAGAACCCCCTCATTTTTTTTTAATATTTTTTTTCTAGTCCTCATCTCTTTCAAATGCGATTTAAAGGCTGAGATTCAACAACGATATATTGAACAATCTTAAATGCTTTTATTTTATTTTAATCACTTACTACCTTGAATATATTTATTTAATAAGCAATATCTGTGAAAATTTTGCGATTAGAGCAATATCATCTCAAATCCTTACATTTTCAATCTCCGTGCATTCTTAGTACTCACCAGGTTCAATTAGATTTCCCGACAAACACAAATTTGCTTGTCTCAATACAAATATTAATAACGAGTCATTTACATGCACATATAATTAATTTACTTTTTAAAATGTACGGGGTATTACAGCTTTTGACAGATTTTTCTTCTCTTATATGCAGTTGACATACAAAGAATTGAACATTAGAAGGAATCATTGAAATCGGATCAAAGCAATACGCCAAGAACTTCAAATTCTTATTGGATGCAAATCCAGAAGATTTCAGTGCACAACGTCCAACTTCCGGAACTTATGCTAGACGATCCACAAGGAACCAGGAGGCTAATCATATATGGATGGAAAGCACTATGTGTCTAGTTTCATATGCAATTAGAATCTCAGCAAAAGATTTCCTGAGCAAAATGTTATGCCGGTTTGAATGCACGAATGTCAAGTCTGTCGAGAAGAAAATCTTATTTCCTGCCGAAAGACAAATGTTTTTCCGGTCTATCTAGGGAAGCTTTCGGCTGCCTCTTAGATATTTTGTCAACAAAGGTTGAGTCCAGTCCATCAACAAGTCCATGATGCATTGATCTATGAAGAAATCGGCTGAATTAATGAAGAAAAGAATGAAGAAATCGGAATAGAAAAGAAGAAAACCTAAACCGAGTTCTACATGGATTTGGCTTATGAATGTGGACTGAATTCCATCCTTTGTGCAAGATAATTGGCTGAATTAATTCATGAAAAAGAAAAGAAGATATTGATCAAAATATTCAGCCATTATCTGAAGGAATTTTAGGCAAAAAATAGAGGAAGAAAATCACAACAAATCCTGATTAAATTTGGCAGAATTCATGTGCACGTCATCCAACTTCCACGTGCTCTCCCGAACAGCTCACTTCGAACTAGATGACGAGTAATATATGCATGAAAAGGTACGGGAGTCTAGTTTCCAATTACAATCACCTCAATATCTATTTTCTAGATAAAGATATTTTGTAATCTTCACTTGAAGGTCAAATCTGCCAGCAAGATAAGTTTGAGAAAAACTAGGTTTTGTGAACCCTAGTTGTTGCCGACCCTTTGCCTCTATATATAGTACGATTTTTATACAGAAAATCATCAATTCTCTCTCACTTTCACATAGCCAAAATTCTGTCAATATAGCACCACAACATCTAAAGAAAAATACAAGCCGAAACCCTATTCCATCACCACCTAAAATCGCATCTTCCATTGCCATCGGATCAACACTTAAAGAAGTTTCTTCAAGGTTTCTTTTAAAGTGTGATTCACTCTTCTCTTATGACTTGTAATTTTCTGTATAATTATTTAACTTTGTTTATGAAGTTTGTAAAAATTTGTGGATGCTTATTTGGTTTTATTAATTTAACTTTGGATTTCTGAAATTCTGTTACGTGTTTTGATTTTCTATTTGTTTAATTGATGAACATGGTGTGTGACGAATTATATGTATGATAATAGGGCAGTAAGTATATCGCATGGTTTGATGATTTTGTTTGGTTTATTTTCTGAATTCGTATGCATAACAAGTTGTATGCTTGAGGGCAGCCTAGGCCATGGCCGATCCTTGAGTATATGCTTCATGTTGCCGAATATGATATGGGGTAAGTTATACACGAAGTTGATTTATCTTGTATTGGTTCCAAGGGTTAGAGTAATTCAAAAAATATGCATGATAACAAGGTGAGGTGACGCCATACTTGTTACTTGTTTCCAATTCAACTCATTGTGCTTATGTGCTTCTTGGTTTAATTTCTACACGAAGTGTCTTTAAACTGATTAGCACTATGTTTAGGATTATGCACGAAGCTAGTTCTAAATAATTGAGGAGTTTTGAATGATTAGATGAACCACGAAGGGCTCTAATTAAATTGGAACTAAACTAACATAAAATCGGTGAAGATATTGCTGCCATGTTTTCGTAATATGATTTGTACATGCTATGTGAGTTTTGTGTGTAGTGTTATGTGTGAAAGATGTTGATCATATGTATATAATAATTTAGGTTTTATTTTTAGTAATTTTCAGTAGGTTTTAGATATATTTTCCAAATGCCCAATATGATTTTGTAATGTTTTATGTGATTGAGAGCCCTTGATTTCCCCGGATTGAACGATCCATACTTGTCCTATACTAACGATGATACAAGAAGGGTAATATATGTGTATGAAGTTGTTTTGCAGGTACAATGTGCTTGGATAATAATTCCATCAGACGCCTCAAATGTTATAACCAATCCTTAAAGTATAGATATCTCTATAAACACATTACACTAGTGTACATGAGGACGTGGAAAAATGAGTCTAATATCGAACCATACTTCGTTGAAAAATGTCAACGTAGTAAATTGGCCAAAATGGAAAGAAGCGATCCAATATAAACAAAGAGATAGGTCCTTTGGGCAGGTGACGTCGACACTGCAAATATAAACCCTATCAAATATATCTTTGTTAGAATGCGTAATGAGTATAAGAGTATGTAGATTCACCTTATGGCGCAAGGTGACAGGACCCGAACCAGATTTCACCCTGAAATCCGGATAAGGTCCTGCGGGGACCACTTCAAGACTAACTCTATCGATAAATCGGTAAAGCAAATCTTAAAATGGACAACCCTAAAACCTGTAACAAACAAAAACACTTCTAAAGCAATTTCCAACCTCAACGCCTGGAGCCATCTGCTCCCCAAATCACAACAACTCCCAACATAAGAATAAGAAATTCAATTTCCGTAATAGACATTAAAATTTATAGCAACACACGATTACCATATTTGGGTCATAACCCATAAGTAAACAAACTTTATTTTACTACAACTCGCAAACGTATCAGAGCGACTATACAAAAGAAATATACTACAAGTAGGTTAATCAAGTAACCTACGGTTTCTGACAGCGGAAGAGGAACTATATGTTTTGCGTCCTTCTAGTACCGAACGACTCTGCAAACTGGGCAATTTAAAACAAAGAGCCCAGGGAAAGTAATTTAAAACATTAGCGTGAGTGGACAAAAATCAATAAATATAACTATATATTACTTTCCTTATTTTCATGAATAAAAACCATGATGCATGCTTCAACGAAAACCATTCATATCATATATCGATAATATAAAAACCTCAGCCCCGCTGGTTAAGAAACATATATATCAGTGAGCCAATCCCATTGGCTGTTTAAAGAAATCACATAAAATATAGGGGAATGTCAACCACCATATTATACTGAGCCTCCAAGGCTAAGGGTCAGTCTCTAAGACTTTCTATAGCGTCTAACGCTAAACCTGTACACGTCGACCACCGAGCGTGAATCTGACCTATGTGGCCAAGTCGTCACCTCGCGTGGGCTCAGGTGAATAAGCTAGCTAGCATCAATAAACATATCTGGACCCTGGTATGGTGAAAATCCGAAAACAAAATCAAAGTACAATTCCCCTAATAAATCATAAATCAGTACGGTCCCCGACCGCACTTTGGAGGCTTATAAATTTACTTAAACATAATCATAGCCTCATAGAAAATAAATGAAATCAACATATCGCATATGTCATGATATTCAAAACAAAGTGAAATCATATAATCATCGGAAATCTCAATTCCGGCTAAATATCTATATGTATATAGATTTTGATAATATCAAATTAATTGACTTAAAATGTAATCCGATTCAAATTTGATAAAAAGAAAATCACCAATTAAAATAGATTATCGACCTTCGATAATCTATATCACTTTCAAAATAAATCCATGAATATATAAATCCCAACGATATTAAAAGATTTATGCATGCATCAGTTTAAAACAAAAGTCCACTCACTGTACGATTAGGTCTGTCGCTGATCCGAGCTCTCCTCACGTCGAGTCTCCTCTCGATCTGAAAAAAATATATTTAGAATATTCCGAACTCGGAAAGCGAACTATAAAACTTAATTTACTGGGTCCTCACTCGTACGAAACTCTCAGTTAAACTTTACGCGTCAACTTAAACCAGTTTACGACTATTTATTCATTTACTAGCCATTTCGTTGTAATTTCCGTTTACTCGCATTTATTCTTCTTTTATTGCAATTTAAATAGTAAATAATTTAGTTAAACAGTAACTCATAATTCTGACAGTAACTTTCGAATTTACAATTTACCTTTTTACTGTTACTGTCTAACTTTTACTCTTTACTATTTACTGAGTTACTGTTTACCAATTACTATTTACCATTTAACCTTTTTACCTTTCAGATTTACCAATTTACCCTCCGCTGCCGCCGCCGCAGCAGCAGCTCCGCCACAGGGCCAAAATCACCCCCATTTCGTCTAGCACAACCGCCATAACCTCAGGAAGTCGCCTCGCATCGCCTCGGCCGCACAACACCCGTGCAGCCGCCACGAACGGCGGTCGACACGGCGGCAAATTCCAAATTTTCCAAATTTCAACAATTCAACCATCAATTTACACAATTTCAGTTCCATACAACATCATAAACCCAATCCCAACTTTCAATTACGGTAATTTCATCATTAAAATCACCCAAATCTGAAAACCCTAAAATTTCCAATTCGGGTTTCTCCTTACCTGTTCCAAATTGGGTTCAATTCCTTGAAGGGTTTGATACACGTCTCTCAAGCTTCAAGAAGATGTACGGATTGCACCCGCTCGAGGCCGGAAAACGGAGCTCCGATCGGTCCAAGGTCGGACTGAAAGCTGCGGCTGGGATAGGGAGGTAGAGGAGGAAGAGACGAACTCGATGTTGGGGTCTTCTTCCCGATCGTCACCGGACGGCGAAGACGCGTGGAGGCGGCGCGATGTCGGTGGGTCGCGGGTCAGGGAAAAGAGGGAAAAAGAAAGGGAGAAAAGAAAAAGGAAAGGAAAAGAAAAAATTTCCGTTTTCGGAAATTCCTTTTCCGACTATTTATACTCGACCAAATTTGGAAAGTTACGGTTTTTACATCGTAACTTTTTCATCCGAACTCCGAATTTAGTGTGCTACGTGTCCACGAATTCGTTTTAACGTGTGCTATCCCAACGTAGCAAGAAAATTCTCGATAGACTCAAATTATAAAAAGTCAACTTTTAGGAATTTCGTAACTGTAAAACAACTCTCGGGAACGTAAAAAAATAAAATAAAATTACTAAGAAATTAAACACGGTTCGGGGCGTATCAATTCTCCCCTCCTTATAAAAATTTCGACCCCAAAATTTACGTACCTGTCAAAAGAAGAGATAGGGGTATTGATGTCTCATTTGTTCCTCCAGTTCCCAAGTAGCTTCTTCAATGTCATGACTTCTCCAAAGCACTTTCACAAGTGGTATGGTTTTGTTCCTAAGCTCTTGCTCCTTTTGATCTAGAATTTTAACCGGTTGTTCTTCATAAGTCAAATCTTTCTTTAAACTAATAGGCTGCTCTTCCAAGATATGCGACAGATCGGCAATATATTTACGAAGCATAGAGACATGAAAGACATCATCTATCTTAGATAATTCAGGAGATAACTCTAACCGATAAGCAGCTGGGCCAATACGCTCCGTAATCTCATACGGGCCAATATACCTTGGACTGAGCTTGCCACGCTTTCCAAAGCGAACCACACATTTCCAAGGGGATAACTTTAAAAATACCCAATCACCCACTTGAAACTCAAGATCTCTTCGGCGGTTATCAGCATAACTTTTCTGCCTGCTTTAGGCATTTTTGAGCTTATCTCTAATAACTTTGACATTCTCATTTGTGGTGTGGATGATATCTGGAGTAGCAAATTCTTTCTCCCCCACTTCATTCCAACAAAGCGGTGTGCGGCACTGCTTTCCATACAGGGCATCAAATGGTGCCATATCAATACTGGAATGGTAACTGTTATTATAAGCAAACTCTATCAAGGCTAGTTTCTCATCCCAATTACCTCTAAACTGCATTACACAAGACCTCAACATATCTTCTAAGGTCTGGATGGTCCTCTCTGATTGACCATCAGTTTGAGGATGAAAGGCAGTACTAAAATGCAATCGGGTTCCCAAAGCAGACTGCAACTCTTTCCAGAATCTAGAAACAAAACGAGGTTCCCGATCGGATATTATGGATTCAGGTACACCATGGAGTCTCACTATCTCGTTCACGTACAATTCAGCCAATTTCTCTAACTTGAAAGTTTTCTGAACTGGAAGAAAATGGGCTGATTTAGTCAACCGATATACAACCACCCAAATACCATCATGCCCACTTTGGGTACGAGGTAGACCATAAACAAAATCCATGGTGATATGATCCCACTTCCATACAGGTATCTGCAAAGGTTGCTGCAAACCCGCGGGTCTCTGCCTCTCAGCTTTCACTTGTTGACAACTCAAACATTTATTCACGAAGGCCGCAATCTCCCTCTTCATATTAGGCCACCAATAGAATTCTCTCAAAGTTCGATACATCTTTGTACTACCAGGATGCATGGCATAAGCAGAGCTATAGGCTTCTTCCAGAATCTCTTGTTTAAGTATCTGATCACTTGGAACAATAAGCCTGTTCTTAAACAATAATGTCCCATCACTTTTACTGGAAAAACCTTCAGGTGAGCCACTCATAGCTTTAACTCTTATTGACTCTAATGATGGGTCCTCAAACTGCGCTTCTTGCACTTTATCTATTAGGATTGGTCTCACATGGAAGCTGGCTACCAAAGCACCTACCTCATCCGTGGATAATTCAACTCCTATAGCTCGCAACTCACAAAGGAGTGGAACTTGAACTACCCGTAAATGTGATAAACTAGTGGAGGGTTTCCGACTAAGTGCATCTGCTACCACATTAGTTTTTCCTGGATGATATTCTATAGTGCAATCATAATCTTTAATCAACTCCATCCACCTCCCTTGTCTCAAGTTTAACTCTTTTTGAGTAAACACATACTGCAAGCTCTTATGGTCAGTAAAAATTTGACATTTGGCTCCGTACAGATAATGCCTCCACAGCTTAAGTGCTAGAATTACAGCTGCCAGCTCCAAATCATGGGTGGGATAATTCAACTCATGTGATTTTAGTTTTCTAGAAGCATAAGAAATTACTTTACCATTTTGCATTAACACACAACCCAAACCTTGTTTGGAAGCATCACTGAAAATCACATACTCCCCACAATCATCTGGTAAGGTCAAAACCGGGGCACTAGTTAATCGGATCTTGAGTTCTTGGAAACTCTGCTCACATTCATTTGACCACTCAAATTTAACTCCCTTTCTGGTTAACCTTGTGAGAAGAGCTGCAATTCTCGAGAAGTCCTGCACAAAACATCAATAATAGCCTACCAGGCCCACGAAACTACGAATTTCTGTTACATTGGTAGGTCTACTCCATTGAGTTATAGCCTCTACCTTTTGAGGATCCACACTAACTTCTTCAGCTGAAATAACATGGCCTAAGAACCCCACGCTACTAAGCCAAAATTCACACTTACTAAATTTGGCATACAGCTGATTATTCCTCAAGATCTGAAGGACATACCGTAAATGCCTAGCATGTAACTTCATATTTTTAGAGTATACCAAAATATCATCAATAAACACAATCACGAAACGGTCAAGATATGGACGAAACACCCTATTCATAAGATCCATAAAAGCTGCGGGTGCATTAGTCAATCCAAAAGGCATTACTAGGAACTCATAATGACCATATCGTGATCGGAAAGCAGTCTTAATTATATCAGGCTCCCTAATACGTAACTGATGATATCCTGACCTCAAGTCAATTTTAGAAAAGACTGAGGCACATCGTAGTTGATCAAACAAATCGTCGATGCGAGGTAAAGGATATTTGTTCTTCACAGTTACTTGATTCAGCTTCCTATAATCAATACAGAGCCTCAACGTACCATCCTTCTTCTTAACAAACAGCACTGGAGCGCCCCATGGAGACACACTAGGCTGAATAAATCCTTTATCCACCAACTCTTGCAACTGAGTTTTTAATTCTTTCAATTCAGCTAGGGCCATCCTATAGGGTGCTTGAAAAATAGGTGCTATACCGGGAAGTAGGTCAATAGCGAACTCAACCTCTCGAACGGGAGGTAAACCCGGTAATTCATCAGGAAAAACATCTGAAAACTCATTCACCACTATGATGTTCTCAATTTCTGGAATTCCCACACTGGAATCTACAACATGAGCTAAAAATGCCTGGCAACCCTTACTCAATAATTTCCCAGCTCTCACTGCTGAGATTAAACAAGATGGAAGAGTATTTCGTTCACCTTGAAAATTAATCTCAGGAAGTCCTGGATTGTGAAATACTACAGTTTTGTGGAAACAATCCACCAAAGCATAATGAGTTTTCAAGAAATCCATTCCCAAAATCACATCAAAGTCTACCAATTCCAACGGAATTAAATCCGCCGCCAAGTTATAACCCCCTACTAAAACATCACAATCCTTGAAAACCCACTTAATTAATCTTAAACATACCACCCGGAGGTACTGATACGTACCATTTGCCTGGAAGAGGCGATGATGGTACATTGGCATAAAGTGCAAATCTACTAGATATAAAAGAATGCGTCGCTCCGGGATCAAATAAAGTAAAAACTGGTTGACCAAAAATAAACAACGTACCAATAACTACGTCAGGTGATGCACGACCCTCCTGTTGTATCATGGCATGAAGTCTTGCATGGGTAGTGGGACGACCTCTGCCTCTAGCTGGAGCATTTGGGCGAACACCGCTACTAGAAGTACTAGCTGATGACTGATCAACTGCAGACGTAGCACCCCTAGCCGGATAAGGACAATCCCTCTTGATATGACCTAGCTGACCACACTGAAAGCACACCCATGGCTGTGATTGGCTTCGTCCATACTGAAAGGGTCGGCTACTTGACTGTCCACTCTGAGTGCTCCCAGTACTCCTAAACGAATTAGACCGACGTCTACCAAATGGGCCTCTTGAGATACCCCTAAAATGGCCTCTCCATCTAGCTCTGAAGTTAGCACCACAACCAACACTGCTACCACGACTGCTACTAACTGATGATCCAGAACCTGAGGAAGAAGCTGCTCTTTTGGAGGGACCTTGGCTAGGACCACCATACTCCCGAGGTCGAGAACCTGATGCCAAGCGATTCTCAATTGCAATTGCGGCACCAACTGCATCACCAAAGGTAGTGTACAAGACACCTGTCCTCTTATCCAAAAAGGGTTCACCAAGTCCTTGAGCAAACATCTCAATCTTGCTCAATTCATTAGGGACCAGATGTGGTACATGGTAGGCCATGGTAGTAAACCGCTGCTCAAACTCAAACACTTTCTTCGTTCCCTTTCCTCAATTTCAGAAAATCCCAATGTAACTTGTTAAGGTGGGCTGGTGTAAAATACCGAGCATTGAAGTGAGTCTTGAACTGTTCCCAAGTCATATCTCCAACCTCTCCATACTGGTGTATAACACCCTGCCACCAATGATAAGCAGCCTCATCCAAAAAGGTCACTGCCAAACTCACTTTTTGGTCCTCTGGAACCCTTGTATCATGGAATGCTCTCTCTATCCGTGATATCCAATTATGAGCATATAATGCTTCCTTACCACCTTTAAATTCAATTGCTCCGGCTTCCTTAACAGCCTTTCTTCTAATAACCTGACGGTCATCAGGGCCGATACTAACTCTGCCATTCGACTCAAAAGTCACTCTAAAGTACCAGTTAGACCTCCAATTGTACTACTCTCCCCGCCTTCCGGGGAGTTTTCGTCACATGTTCGGCGCCTAGGACGCATAGTTCCTGAAGAAACGAACAAATTTCAAAATAGTGTACATAAGCACACCAGAATAGCTAACTTACATATTTAACGTACGCCTAATAACAAAGAGTGTATGGTCTGCCGCGGTCGAATCACAACTCAATGATACTAGTGTCATCAAATATAAAAGGTAGCAAGACTCAAAAAAAAAAGGACCTAATGCTCTGATACCAAACTGACAGGACCCAAACCAGATTTCACCCTGAAATCCAGATAAGGTCCTGCGGGGACCACTTCAAGACTAACTCTATCAATAAATCGGTAAAGCAAATCTTAAAATGGACAACCCTAAAACCTGTAACAAACAAAAACACTTCTAAAGCAATTTCCAACCTCAACGCCTGGAGCCATCTGCTCCCCAAATCACAACAACTCCCAACATAAGAATAAGAAATTCAATTTCCGTAATAGACATTAAAATTTATAGCAACACACGATTACCATATTTGGGTCATAACCCATAAGTAAACAAACTTTATTTTACTACAACTCGCAAACGTATCAGAGCGACTATACAAAAGAAATATACTACAAGTAGGTTAATCAAGTAACCTACGGTTTCTGACAGCGGAAGAGGAACTATATGTTTTGCGTCCTTCTAGTACCGAACGACTCTGCAAACTGGGCAATTTAAAACAAAGAGCCCAGGGAAAGTAATTTAAAACATTAGCGTGAATGGACAAAAATCAATAAATATAACTATATATTACTTTCCTTATTTTCATGAATAAAAACCATGATGCATGCTTCAACGAAAACCATTTATATCATATATCGATAATATAAAAACCTCAGCCCCGCTGGTTAAGAAACATATATATCAGTGAGCCAATCTCATTGGCTGTTTAAAGAAATTACATAAAATATAGGGGAATGTCAACCACCATATTATACTGAGCCTCCAAGGCTAAGGGTCAGTCTCTAAGACTTTCTACAGCGTCCAACGCTAAACCTGTACACGTCGACCACCGAGCGTGAATCTGACCTATGTGGCCAAGTCGTCACCTTGCGTGGGCTAAGGTGAATAAGCTAGCTAGCATCAATAAACATATCTGGACCCTGGTATGGTGAAAATCCGAAAACAAAATCAAAGTACAATTCCCCTAATAAATCATAAATCAGTACGGTCCCCGACTGCACTTTGGAGGCCTATAAATTTACTAAAACATAATCATAGCCTCGTAGAAAATAAATGAAATCAACATATCGCATATGTCATGTGTTTCTGCCTAAACCCGGGGGTCTAATAGATACTTGATGAATCCAACTCTATCTCCTGCAATCCTGCTCACTAAGGGGAATACCGGGCGGGCCGGCCTTCACCTCTCCGATGCCTAAGTTAGTATAGTTGGAATGTATATAACTAAGGCACATATGTAAGCAGGGAGAGAGACAAGTTACCTCATAAAGAAGGTAGTTGGGGCCCATATATAGGTAGTTGGGGGCAAGGGCTGGCCTTATTCCTCGATGTGGGACTGGTTCCCTTCTGTTTATACTTTCTGGTGCCCCCTTAGGTAGGCTAGCGCCCCCGGCCCCTGGGTCCCTGGAGGCAGGATAGAGTGCCAGGCCCCGAGGCCGGGTGCTGGTGATCCGGCCCCGACCCTTGGGCCGGGCCCTGGTGCGCTTGCTGCGGGTCTGTGGGCCTGCTGTAGCCTCTCTGTGGCTACTGTCAACAAGTCCCCCAAGTTCCCGGTCAAGTGCAATCTTGAATGGGGACTTAAATCTGTCTTGCTCTTGTCCCGCAGACCCGCGGGGCTACCAACCTACCAGTGCTCAGTCCCCCAAGTCCGCGTTAAAGATTGGGCGTGACCGAGGTGAGTACCTGTTACCGATGGGAAGCAATAGTTATAAGCACACTTGCAATATAAGCAGTAATATGGCTAAGTGTTGTGGTGTTATAAGCATGGAGCCAAGATGATAATGATGATGCCATGATGCCATGCAACAGATGTGTGCATGGAATGATAATGAGGCGTTGAAATCCGCCATGCGAGAGTTTTGTGCATGGGATGACAATGAGGCGTTGAAATCCGCCATGCAAGGAATGTGCACGGAATTTTGGCCGGACACTCTGCCCTCTCGGTACGAAGCGGAGCTTCACTGGGCCTCAACTGGGCGATCTGCCGAATCAAAGCGGAGCGGAGTTCACTGAGCCTCTACCGGGCGACCTGCCAAAACGGGATTCACTGAGCCTCTACCGGGCGATCTGCCAAAACGGGATTCACTGAGCCTCTACCGGGCGACCTGCCACACGGAGACGAGTTTCTCATTGCTAGGATGCAGGGAGATTACCCTGGTGTTGCGGCCTTTTTGAAGCACCGGCGAACACTTGCTAGTTCTTCTCAGCTTGTTTTGAATAAGCGTTGAGGTAAGGGGTGGCATTGAGGTGACAAAGCTCGCCATGTAGCCCCATGTTTGATCGCCTTTCAATGCGATGCAGGGTTTTTATCCTGCTGGACAAGCGTGCATGGGTTAGATGCAGACTCACCCGGATGTATAAAGCCCGCCGGTCGAATATTCTCGACCGGTGTCAGCCATGGTATTGGGCGGAACTCGACCGGTGCCCGGACATCATGCCATCTCCGGACGAGTCCCCCAGTGAAGTGCCATGGGGCCAGGTGCATTAGGTTCCTGGTAGGGGGTGGCGTTGAGGTGACAAAGCTCGCCCTGCGTCCCCCTGTTGTCGCAGCTAGTGCGATGCAGGGTTTTTATCCTGCTGGACAAGCGTACATGGGTTAGATGTAAACTCACCCGGGTGTATAAAGCCCAAGCCGGTCGAATGTTCTCATGACCGGGGTCAGCCACGGTATTGGGCGGAACTCGACCGGTGCCCGGACATCATGCCATCTCCGGACGAGTCCCCCAGTGAAGTGCCATGGAGCCGGGTGGATCCTATTCCCGGAGTATGTTCTGGAGCCGGTTGAATGCGTCGTAACCAGTGGGCGGAACTCGACCGGGCGTCCTGCCATATCGAGACGAGTCCCTCAAAAGAGATGCGACTGGACAGACCTCGACCGTTGTCCGGACGCAATGCCATATCCGGACGAGGTCTCCAGTAATATGCGATGAAGAAGCCATGCAGCCGGTTGAATGATCATAACCGCGAACTGCCATGGTGCTGGGCGATCCTCGAGAGGGCGTCCAGTCATAGCGAGACGAGGCTTCATACCCGGATGGGTGCTCTCCAAGCGGTTGGATGATCATAACCGCGAGAGAGGTCTTCGAGAAATGCAGCGAAGAAGCCATGCAGCCGGTTGGATGATCATAACCGCGAGCTGCCATGGTGCCGGGCGATCCTCGACCGGGCGTCCAGCTATAGCGAGACGAGGCTTCATACCCGGATGGGTGCTCTCCAAGCGGTTGGATGATCATAACAGCGAGAGAGGTCTTCGAGAAATGCAGCGAAGATTGCCGTGCAAGCGTGGAATCTGGGGAAGTGGGAGGGCCTGACTCCTTGATTCCCGCTCCTACCTTCTTGTCGCCAGCGTGTGGGACAAGTGGCTGACATGCATTTAAGGAGGAAGTCCATCAGTCCCGCCAGTTATGATGGCATGGGGAGGTTACCAATGCTGGGACACGTGCCAGCGCGGGGCGGTCTTGAGATGTAGGGCCTGGATTCGCAGGCTTTTGAGTTGCTCTGATTACTTGTTTTTGGAGGGATTTCGATTACCTAGGGCACTGGTCCCCTCTATAAAAAGACCTCTTCTGCTCTTCTTTCTATTGTTGCTTCTTGCTTTGGAGAAACTAAGAGAAAGAGAGAAATCCGGCGAGCACTCTGAGCCCTTCTTGCCCTACGAGATCTGCTTTCTTGAACGCTCCCTACCATTGCGCGCTGCTTTCCCAGGGCCGATTGTCCTCGGTTGAGCATACTAATCGGTAAGTTTGTTTGATTTCTTTACCCCGGTGTTATTCTTGTTTTTGGCTTTGCTGTTTTGCGGCGGGGGGGGGGGGGGGGGGGGGGGGATCTCTGCCGCTGACGGAACTGCTTTGCGGTGAACTTGGGGAGAGGCCGTAGAAGGCGTTGTTGTAGCCTGTTGCTGACGAGCACTAGGGTTTTGTGTTCTTCCCCTAGGTTAAGATGTCGTCCTCAGGTTCTGACCGGGCTTCCGAATTGACTGCCAGAGGTCCCCTCGTGGACGATGCGCAGAGGCTGGACGACTGGCTCAGTTCGGAATCTCCGGAGACCGAAGCCGCTGACTGCTCCGGGAGCAGGGTTTCGACTCCGTCCTCTTTTTCGTCTTCCGGGGATGAATCCTCGGAGACTGAAATACCGCACGGGGTGCGTCTTGCGGATGCTCCGGTTGCGAGCTACACCATCGGCAGCGGGAAGCACGCTGTGGTGTGCGATGAACCGGAGGAGAGCATGACCCCTGAAGAGATTGAGGCGCTGCGGGAAGCGTGGGGTATCCCGGATAGAGTGCTGCTACGGCCCTTGAATCCTGGAGAGTCAGCCTGCAACCCGGAAAAAGGTTGGGTTGCTGCACATCAGGATCAGCTCCGGCATGGACTGTCGTTCCCGCTGCCACATTACGTGCAGTACATGCTCAGTGCGTTGCAAGTGTCGCCCGCGCAGCTTCCTGGGCTCCAGTGGAGACGACTACTGAGCCTCGGCTGCTTGTACGAGTTCTCCGGGATGAACATCCCCACGGTGAACGAGTTCCGGGCCTTGTACAGGCTGTCGTACTCCCGGAAGCAGGGGTCTCGTGGTTGCCTGTCCTTCAACACCCGGAAGCCTCCACCGATTGTTACCAATATGCCTTCATGGGTAGACAACAGCTGGAGGAAGAAAGTGGTGATGGTGGGAGGGAAGTGGCAGGCGAGGAATAGAATGTACTGTGTTCCTGGCGCCTTCCAACCCATTGGCGACCAGTCGTACGAGCTGTCCGATCTGGAGCGTGAGAGGATCTCGACCATAACCGGATGCTGGGACGATCTGGAGCGGAGTTCTTACAACTTCATCGGAAGAGAAGTGCTGGAATACTGCCAGCTTGGGCGGGGTCCCGGTGCGTAGGAAACGCTTGAGCGGTGATACTTTGTGCTAGCTTTACAAAATACTAACCGTTTGCTTTCCTTGCAGGTGCATCTTCTCGGGCGACTATCAAGCCCGAAACCACTCTCTCCATGGACGGGGAAGACCTCCTCAATCAGCTGCAGGAGAAAGTCGAGATCGTCTCGCGGACGTCGGTGAACGACGGGTCCGGCCGACTTACGACTCTTGCGGAGCCGAGGGCCATGGACGTCGATGAGGACGCCTATGTCCTGAGGCGGGTGAAGACCCATCACTCCACAGGCCTGCTGGCGCCTGGCAAGGGCAAGAGCACCGGGGGGGCGGTGAAGATTCCCGGTGGAGCGACTAGGATCCCCAACCGCCCGGTGGCTGTGTCGCGCGCGGCTCGCGTCGCCCCTGCAAGCGCACGATCCTCTTCTCCGGAGGGCCGGGGAGAGAAACGGAAGGTCGGGGACGTTCCTTTCTCCGCGCTGGTGACGCTGACCGGTGGGTCGGTACGGGAGAACCTGGCCAAACGGTTCCGGATTACCAGCGGTGCGCAGACCAACGCTGCTGGGGAGAACGCTGCTGCTGCTGCTCGGCAGAGTAGTCCAGCCCCTGCGGATGCATCAAGGGGAAGCCCGGATGGTGCAATCGCCCGGCAAGTGGCGGCGGACCTGGCCGGCCTTGGCCTGGACAGACCCGGGGTTGCTGGAGCCTTGGCGGGCGGGAATCGTCCAAAATGCAAGGAATCCGTCCTCCGGGTAAATACCGCACGGTACCACTGTACTGCCTATAGCTTGTTTTTCTTTTGTTGCTTGAATAACTCTTTGATGTTGCGCAGTTGCTGTACAGTCTGTACGAACCGGACGCGAGCGAGGGGCTGTCGGAGCTGCAGAGACAGATAACTGCTTTATCCGAGACCCGGCAGCGCCTGGAGGTGGAGAAGTCTCGCTCGGACCGGGAGAAGGCCATATCGGAGGAGAGGGCCAAGAAGCTGGAGGAGCAGAACCGGACCCTGGAGAAGGAGAGGGCCGAACTGGCAGAGCAGAATCGGCTCCTGGAGGAGGAGAGGGCCGCACTGGAGTCCAAGGTGGACGAGCTCCAAGTGGGAGCCGCTGCTCTGCGCGCCGCCTCTGCTGCTCCGGCCGGGGAAGATGACCCGGAACTCTTCGAGCGGGTCGCTCTCAAATACCGTGAGAGCGATCAGTTCCTGGAGTTTCTAGTGAAGGCCAGGGAAGAGGGCATCTCGGATGCGTACACGGAATGGGCGGGGAAGGGATGGCTAGACACTTCCCTGATGTCGACTGCTGCTGAAGGAGATATCCATGAGCAGTCGGACATCCATCAGGAGGCGGTGGAGGAGCAGCCGGGTGAAGCGATTCGCTCGGACTTGGATTCTTTTACCAACGGTGCCGAGTCTGCCCGGGCCGAAGTCCACACCGGAACTGACGTCGACGACGAGGGTTCCGCAGGAGAGGCTGGCGGATTGCCTGCCGAAGGCGGAGTCGTAGCTCCTTAGGATTTTCTTGCCCTTTTTCTTGTAATCTTTCCGGATCGGTTACTGCTTGTATACTTGCTTGAATATGAATATACTGGAGCTGGCAGAGCCGGTGAAATTTTCTCAAAAGTAGTTTGCATATATATTTGTTTTTACAGCGGTTGAACCGCGAACTATGCCAAACTAACCGCTCAGACTAGCGGGTTTTACCAAGACTGGTCATGCTCCCGGTCGGGGTCTGTCCCTCTTTTCCCCACGTACCGCTGGAGCTGGCCGTTATCAATCAAAACCTGCACCGCTTGCCTGAGAGCGTGGCACTTGCTTGTTCGATGAGTAGCCTCATCATGGTACGAGCAGTACTTGCCCGTCTGCGCCGTTGTAAGCTTCCCCTTCGGGAACCTTCTCGGGGGCGGTGGGGGAATGACACTCCCGTTCTCAAGTAGGATATCCTCGTAGGATGTGGTGAGAGCGGTGAAGACTTCTTGGTTGACCGGTGGTGCTGGCATGATTGCTAGGGGGCGCTCTTGGCGGAACGGCGCTGGCTTGTGCTCATTCTGAGGCTTATCAGAATAGGACCTCTGCTGCCGCTGCGGCCAGTTTCTGTTGTTGGCGTTCTGGCTGGGCCGAGCGGTGCGGTTATCAATCCGATGATTGGGCTTGGCTTCCTAGGCGGGTGGGGGGTTCTCTTCCTGGGGATGGTCCTCCTGCTCCTCATCCCGCTTCCTCTTCTATAGGTGGTGCCCATAGGTCTCATGATTGATGGAGGTGTTATCCAAGCATAAAATACCTGCAAAACAACTTCATACACATAATACCCTTCTTGTGTCGAGTGTAGTATTGACAAGTAGGGATCGTTCTATCCGGGGAAATCAAGGGCTTTCAATCACACAAAGTTATTGTATAAAAAAGGGGGTATCGATTTTTATGTATAATTATCTACTGAATTTTTACTAAATTTATAAATCCTAAATTATATATTTACATGTGATCAACATCTTCCACACAATCACCAAACACAAATCTCATTATACATGCAACAAAATTAAAACAAGTAATAGGGGCAGCAGCAAATAACGAATTCAAAATCAACTAAGCTCCAATTTAATCAGGGCCAACGCAGCTTATCCTAATTATTCAAGACATCATAAGTATTTAGAACCCACAACGCGTGTAATCCTAAACATGGTACTAATCGGTTTAATAACACAACGCGTAGAAATTAAACACAAATAGCACATAAGCACATATTGTCGAATTGGAACATGTTAGCAAGTATGGCGTCACTCATCTCACATCGACATGTAAATTGTCATAATTACTCTAGCCCTTAGATAAATACATATTAAAATCCACAACGCGTGAGATCCAACATATATTAAATCGGCATATGAATTCAACACCTAGATAACACTCATGGCCTTTCGAATGTATCTAGACATCTCCTTCGGTTGCACACGAATTATGAAAATAAACCTAATTAAATTAAGAATATAAGCTAAAGCTACTGCCCATAACACAAATTTAATTAAATAGCATGCATAATTCGGCAATCATATACGAAATTCCCAAACATTTATAACAAAGATCCGAAGATCCCATATATAATTATCAATACCAAAAACAAATCCAGAAATTAAAACATATTTCATAGACAAAAGTATGTTTAAATACAAAGAATCAAAAACCAAATAAATACAATCCATGTTACAACCTTATGAAGATTCGGCAAGGATTGGTGAAGGATGAATTTTGGTGAATGATGAAGGTGGAATTCGGCAAAGGATTCTTGGTACAATTTCTGAAATTAAATGGGCAGAGGTTCGGCAAGGTTTTTGAGGGGAAGAGAAGATAATTTTCTGTGCAAAAGCCTTGGTATTTATAGAGGAAGTAACCTAGAGAAGCCAGCCACAAACCAAAACTGAATTGGTTTAGGTTTCCTTGATTTTCTGAATTCGGCAGAATGACATCCGTGCATTGATTACGTCATAACTTTCTCTAGAAAATAGCTATTGAGGTGATTCCAGTTGGGTTGGAAACTAGACTCCCGTAGCTTTCTATCCATATAAGGCTCGAATTCTGATTCATTGTCAGCTGTCCGGGAGAGTCCGTGGAAGTTGAGAGACGTGCACAGGAATTTTCCCGAAATTAATCAGGATTTGTTGCGATTTTCTTCCTCTATTTTCTGCCGAAAATTCCCAAGATAATGGCTGAATAATTGAGCAATATCTCTTTAGGTTTTCCATGAATTAATTCAGCCAAAAATCTTGCACAAAGGATGGAATTCAGTCCACATTCGTAAGCCAAATCCATGTAGAACTCGGCTTGCTTCTTCTTTTCCATTCAGAAATTAATCTTTTCTTTTCTTTTTTAATTCAGCCAAATTCTTCATGGATCAATGCTTGATGGACTGAATAATGGACTAGGCTCATAACTCATTTGGACAATTTATCCAAGAGCTAGCCGTAGCTTTCCCTAGTTGAGCCAGGAAAGCATCCTTTGTATCTTCTTTTCCTGCTTGCATCAGGGAAACTTCTTTTCTTTTGTTCTTCGACTTCTTCCTTGAAAGGATGACTCTCTAATGCTCCAATATGTTCAGTAGCTCATCACGTACAACCTTGGACACGAAATTGTTGTAGAAAAATAGAAATCCTTCAAAACGGGCAGCAGGTTCTTCCTCTCGGCAGATCTGACCTTCTTGCATTCAAACCGGCATAACTCTCTACTTAGGAGAGCTTTTTCTGCGATTCCAGTTGCATATGAAACTAGACACACAGGGCTTTCATCCATAAAAATTTCACCTTCAAATTCCTTGTCAATCGTCGGGAATAAATTCAGAAAGTTGGATGTCGGACACTGAAATCTTCTGGAATTCTTGGATTTGCATCCGATAAGAACTTGAAGTTCTTGGCATTTTGTTCCACTCCGATTTTAATGATTCTTTCCTTTGTTCAATCCTTAGTATGTCGACTGCAAATGAGAAGAGAAAAATCTATCAAAAGCAAAGTTTATGTTTTACAGATTCAATAAAACATCTCAGAGACTTTGTGAATAGGCTTTTGACAATTTCTGCATTTTTATTCTATTTTCCACATGTTTTCACTTTAATTCCACCAAAACTCTTGACTCTATAACATGACTCTATATTACAACAATAAGGGTTAAGCATTGCATAAATGGGGGTAAAAACATATTAAGAACGTCGCATTTTATGCTCCTATCAATGATCGGCCTGAGCATGCCTGATGGCCATAGCCATCAACTCGTAGTACCCCTGCGGGAGTTCTACCCGGACGGCGTAGGAAAACTTGCCCGCTCGGAGCCCTTGTTTAAACGCCATCTCGGCGATGCCCTTGTCCAGGTTTCGAACTCCGGCCGTAGCCGTCTGCCAGCGGTTGACAAAGGTTCTCAGCTCCTCTCCGGGGGCTTGCCTACAATTGAAGAGGATGGTCGACGTCCGGGCTCCCTCGACTCGGAGGATGAAGCGGCCCACGAACCGGTCGGCCAACTGCTCGAACGCCTCGATCGAGTTTGCCGGAAGCTCGTAGAACCAGCCGAGTGCCTCTCCGGACAAAGTCTCCTGGAAGATGTTGCAGCAAACGGCATCGGAGTATCCCTTGGCGCAGGTTTGGGACCGGAAGCTGTCCAGATGCTGGTATGGGCAGCCGGATCCTGAGTAGGTGAGCTTGAGGGATTTCTGGTTGCCAGATCTTCCCGACTCCATGACCCGGTGCGAAAAGGGACCCATGCGCTCATTAAATCGGGCGCCCTCCATCGGCCGCGCGGCTCTTCTCTCGGTGGCCTCCATTTGGGCCTTTAAGTCCGACACGGTGCTGGCTAGCATCCGCAGCGCTCGTGCGGTCGGAGTCTCAGCTTCATCCACTGATGAAGCGCTGGGCTGGCGGGAGGTTGTCGCGCTCTTTGGCGGGCCTGCGCCTGCTGGCGACTTCTGTCGTACAGGGTCACCGGTCCGACCTCCCAAAGATGGCCCTGCTTCGGCGTGTGGAGGTAGGGTTGGCGGGAGTGTCGCCTGTGCCTCGGCCATGGCGTCATTGCGCTGCTGCCCCCTCTCCAGGGCGGCTACCAGGGCAGTATTCACCGCCTCCATCTCTTCGTACCGAGCGTTGGACTTGGCTCTGTCCCTGTCGCTCTCCTCTTTCAGACGACCGACCTCTGCGGCCATCGCCCGTAATTCTCCCGCCATCCCGCTATGGCCGGGGCTGTAATTCTCACGTCGAGTCTCCTCTCGATCTGAAAAAAATATAGTTAGAATATTCCGAACTCGGAAAGCGAACTATAAAACTTAATTTACAGGGTCCTCACTCGTACGAAACTCTCAGTTAAACTTTACGCGTCAACTTAAACCAGTTTACGACTATTTATTCATTTACTGGTCATTTCGTTGTAATTTCCGTTTACTCGCATTTATTCTTCTTTTATTGCAAGTTAAATAGTAAATAATTTAGTTAAACAGTAACTCATAATTCTGACAGTAACTTTTGAATTTACAATTTACCTTTTTACTGTTACTGTCTAACTTTTACTCTTTACTATTTACTGAGTTACTGTTTACCAATTACTATTTACCATTTAACCTTTTTACCTTTCAGATTTACCATTTTACCCTCCGCCGCTGCAGCAGCAGCTCCGCCACAGGGCCAAAATCACCCCCATTTCGTCTAACACAACCGCCATAACCTCAGGAAGTCGCCTCGCATCGCCTCGGCCGTACAACACCCGTGCAGCCGCCATGAACGGCGGTCGACACGGCGGCTAAAAATCCCCAAATTCCAAATTTTCCAAATTCCAACAATTCAACCATCAATTTACACAATTTCAGTTCCATACAACATCATAAACCCAATCCAAACTTTCAATTACGCTAATTTCATCATTAAAATCACCCAAATCCGTAAACTCTAAAATTTCCGATTCGGGTTTCTCCTTACATGTTCCAAATTGGGTTCAATTCCTTGGAGGGTTTGATAAACGTCTCTCAACCTTCAAGAAGATGTACGGATTGCACCCGCTCGAGGCCGGAAAACGGAGCTCCGATCGGTCCAAGGCAGGGTTGAAAGTCGCCCGCTGCGTCCTCCTCGGGCCACAACATGAGCTGCGGTTGGGATAGGGAGGTAGAGGAGGAAGAGACGAACTCGATGCTGGGGTTCTTCTTCCCGATCGTCACCAGACGGCGAAGACGTGTGGAGGCGGCGCGATGTCGGTGGGTCGCGGGTCGGGGAAAAGAGAGAAAAAGAAAGGGAGAAAAGAAAAAGGAAAGGAAAAGAAAAATTTCCCGTTTTCAGAAATTCCTTTACCGACTATTTATACTCGACCAAATTTGGAAAGTTACGGTTTTTACATCGTAACTTTTTCATCCGAACTCCGAATTTAGTGTGCTACGTGTCCACGAATTCGTTTTAACGTGTGCTATCCCAACGTAGCAAGAAAATTCTCGATAGACTCAAATTATAAAAAGTCAACTTTTAGGAATTTCGTAACTGTAAAACAACTCTCGGGAACGTAAAAAATTAAAATAAAATTACTGAGAAGTTAAACACGGTTCGGGGCGTATCACAATGTCTCTCAAAAACGGACTGGAATCGACTACGAGGAGATATTCTCTCGTAATGGACTACGATGAGACAATCTCTCGTAATAGATGTCATTGCACTCCACTACCTTGTCAGTTTGGTAGTTTCCGAAAAACTGAACATGCAGCTTACGATAGTGATCAAAACATATATCTTTATGAGGATCTAAATTAAGAAATATACACGAAGATTCTAAACGGACTTCATCCACCCAAATCAAGTGATTCATTACCAGGAAAAAGACCATTATCGACGAAAAAAAAAAAACGGCCGACGACATAAAATTTTCGTCGGCTATTCCGAAGAATGGCCGACGATATTGTCTTTCGTCGCTAAAAATGAAAAATCGTCGGCTATTCCACAAGAATGGCCGACGATTTTTTCTTTAGTCCCTAAAAAATATTTTTCGTCGGCTATACCTCTAGAATGACCGACGAGTTAAAATTTTCGTCGGCCTTTCTCTTAAAGTATAGCCGACGAAAACTTTTGAAAGTCTGGCCGACGAAATTGGAATTTTCATCGGCTATAAGTTTTCGTCGATTTTGAAAAATACATATTTTATTTTAGACACAAAACGACAAAAGAATAGCCGACGAGTACTAGGTTTGATTTCGTCGGCTATGATAAAAAATAAAAAAATAAATAAAAAAGAGCAGCTTCCATTTTCTATCACTATCGACAAACTAATGCTTCGTCCTTCAAATGCAAATGTGTCGTGAAATAAGATATGACCGAAATAATGAAATACGTCTACGATTGAAAAATGATAAGATTCCGACAAAATCTGTGTGTCGAATGTTGCAGTTAACTGTTTTTTACTTCCGTTTTTCTATGGGTAGCCTCACGGTCGGTAAATATTTTGAGGAAAATTTTTATAAGATTAGTTGCGTCTCATCGATTTGAAACTATTATCTGTTGAAGGTCAGGCCAAAAAACGTCATTTAGACAGGCCAATTACCATTTCTAAGCGTTTAAAGGGTTGACTCACCCGGTTGACCGTCCCGATCGAGCCTTTAACGTTGTCAGATGTAGTTGGATTTTTTTTCATACATGTATTTAAGGTGAACGGTGATATCTGACGGTTGGAATAGATTTTCTAAACTTTTAGATTCAAAATCAGAACATATGCACTAATGTTCCTTAAATTGTTTACTAAGTGTTTAAGTGAATGTATAGTTTCAAATAGTTACTATACGTACACTCTTCAAATGCAAATGTGTCGTGAAATAAGATATGACCGAAATAATGAAATACGTCTACGGTTGAAAAATGACAAGATTCCGACAAAATCTGTGTGCCGAATGTTGCGGTTAACTGTTTTTTACTTCCGTTTTCCTATGGGTAGCCTCACGGTCGGTAAATATTTTGAGGAAAATTTTTATACGATTAGTTGCGTCTCATCGATTTGAAACTATTATCTGTTGAAGGTCAGGCCAAAAAACGTCATTTAGACAGACCAATTACCATTTCTAAGCGTTTAAAGGGTTGACTCACCCGGTTGACCGTCTCGATCGAGCCTTTAACGTTGTCAGATGTAGTTGAATTTTTTTTTCATACATGTATTTAAGGTGAACGGTGATATCTGACGGTTGGAATAGATTTTCTAAACTTTTAGATTCAAAATCAGAACATATGCACTAATGTTCCTTAACTTGTTTACCAAGTGTTTAAGTGAATGTATAGTTTCAAATAGTTACTATACGTACACTCTTCAAATGCAAATGTGTCGTGAAATAAGATATGACCGAAATAATGAAATACGTCTACGGTTGAAAAATGACAAGATTCCGACAAAATCTGTGTGCCGAATGTTGCGGTTAACTGTTTTTTACTTCCGTTTTCCTATGGGTAGCCTCACGGTCGGTAAATATTTTGAGGAAAATTTTTATACGATTAGTTGCGTCTCATCGATTTGAAACTATTATATGTTGAAGGTCAGGCAAAAAAACGTCATTTAGACAGGCCAATTACCATTTCTAAACGTTTAAAGGGTTGACTCACCCGGTTGACCGTCCCGATCGAGCCTTTAACGTTGTCAGATGTAGTTGGATTTTTTTTTCATACATGTATTTAAGGTGAACGGTGATATCTGACGGTTGGAATAGATTTTCTAAACTTTTAGATTCAAAATCAGAACATATGCACTAATGTTCCTTAACTTGTTTACTAAGTGTTTAAGTGAATGTATAGTTTCAAATAGTTACTATACGTACACTCTTTAAATGCAAATGTGTCGTGAAATAAGATATGACCGAAATAATGAAATACGTCTACGGTTGAAAAATGACAAGATTCCGACAAAATCTGTGTGCCGAATGTTGCGGTTAACTGTTTTTTACTTCCGTTTTCCTATGGGTAGCCTCACGGTCGGTAAATATTTTGAGGAAAGTTTTTATACGATCAGTTGCGTCTCATCGATTTGAAACTATTATCTGTTGAAGGTCAGGCCAAAAAACGTCATTCACACAGGCTAATTTCCGTTTTAAAGCGTTTAGAGGTTTGACTTCGTTGTTTGACCAAAGGTTTAGCCGACGAAATATTTGAATTCGTCGGCTAAACTCTTGCGATCCGCTTATTGTTCGCCGTTGGATGGCTCAGATCCAACGGCTGCTGATTGTCCAAAGTATAACCAACGAAATATTAAAATTCGTCGGCTAAACTCTTGCGATCCGCGCCATTTCATTGTCCGTCGTTGGATGTGGGAAATCGGACGGCTGCTGAGCGCCTAAAGTATAGCCGACGACATTCAAAGTATAGCCGACGATTTTAAAGATTTCGTCGGCTATAGTAAAGAATAGCCGCCGAAATCTTTTTTAATCGTCGGCTATTCTATCGGGTATAAGTCTGAAACTGCCGAACCCTAGCCTCCGTTTTCCCCTTTTTTCTGCTTTCTCCTCCGCTGTAAACCTCCGCAGCAATTCAGAAACCTCCGCACCGCCGCTCTCCTCCTCCTCCTCCTCAAATTGACGACGAATTCTCCTCCTCCTCCTCCATCCGGCCGAATTCTCCTCCTCCTCCTCCATTCGGCTCCTCCTCCTCCTCCACCGACGATCCAAACTCCTCCTCCTCCTCCTCCGATCCGGTTATTTTTTTTAATTTAATTTAATTTTATAAATTGTTATATATTTAATTTTAATTATATAAATTGTTATATATTTGTTAATAAATTTAATTTTAAGAAATTGTTATATATTTGTTATATATTTTATTTTAATTATATAAATTGTTATATAATAAATTGTTATATATTTGTTATATATTTAATTTTAATTATATAAATTGTTATATATTTGTTAATAAATTTAATTGTTATATATTTGTTATTATTTAGGTATATAAATTGTTATATATTTAATTTTAATTATATAAATTGTTATATAAATTGTTAAATTAATTATAAATATAAATTGGTAGTCTAATTATATATATATATATATATATATATATGTTAATATTGCAATATAGTTATATTTGTATAAAAATAGTTATATTTAGGATAATGGTTAGTATTATTTAAAATTAGTTAAATTGTTATATATAAATTTGTTAGTATATTTTGAAATATGTTAGTATTATTGGTTATTATATTAATTAGAATTTGTTATAAAATGTAATATAATTTAATATTAATTAATGTATTAATGCCTCAAGCTGCAGATGGCCGATGCATTCAGACAGTTGATCGGGGGCCGTCGTTCCAGATCTAGGGGTTCTGCAAATTCCGCCGGTTCGGCAGACTCCGACAGGACCCATAGCCAGCCTGAGAGGACCACCAGCCAGCCGCGGAGGAGTGTAGATTCATCCCAGCCGCGGAGGACTGTGGATTCATCCCAGCCGCGGAGGACTGTGAGTTCTCGGCACCAGACCCTTCTCCAGGCAGGGCGGCCATCGAGCAGTTCACTTCCGCCTGTCGGGCCAGATGCTCTGAGGTTCAGTCGGCAGCTATTTCAGGACGAGATAGCTGCAGACGTTCCTCAGGTTCGTATGCCTGAGGTTCATCGGGAGCCGATGACGAGTCCGACGACGTCTGCTGCTGACTCGACTGAGGGTCCTAGTCTCCCAAATCAGCTCTACCTCCCGTACAACATTCCTGCGATACCGGAGGTCGACTATCGTGGTGTGCCCATATGGCCTGATATGCCTCAGTACGTGAGGGCTGCGGAGGCATACCAACAGCAGCCATTTGAGAACCCTGACCTCCTGATTTCGGCGAGGAGAAAAGGAAAGTCGACAGACGGTTCATCGAGTTCAGGTAACATTCGATTTTATTAATTAAATGTTTTATTAAAATTAACGCACTAATATTTAATTTTATTAACCAATCGTCGTTTATGTGATAGGGACAACCGCTAGCAGTTCAACAAGAAATACAAGAGGTGTCATATGTTTTGACACGCTCAGGAGAACTGTTGATCTGAGGGGGAGGATCCAGATCGACGAACCTCCTAATCAGGAGGTTCAGGGGAAAAAAAAACGCGACTACTCGGGTTGCGTGGTGGCACTGATTAGGGACAGAGTCCCTATGTTGTGGACCCGGTGGGCTGATGTGCCCGAAGAGATAAAGAGGGAGGTGAACAATGCTGCGTCGGTGAGTAATTTAAAAAATTTAATTTATTTATCGTAATATTTAATAATTTTCGGTATTATTACAATTGTAAAACTAATAAAATATTATCTTTCAGACATTCTTCGAGATTGCCGAACACAAGCGGGATTGAGCGGACTCCGTGCAGAACTTGAGGTACGTTAGGAATTCATCGTCTTATAATTTGAAATATTTTATGATATTAATAATATTTCTAATGCACTTTTGTTTTTTTCGTAGGTTCAAAGAGTGGAAGAACGAGCTCCGTTCCCACTATAACAAATACGACAACCGTGGTCGTATGGGTACTCCCAGAGAGTTCATGTTCAGGGAGTACGAGTGGCGTTGGTTGAAGACAGTAGACTTCAACAACCCAGTTATGCAGGTAAATACTAAACTTCACTACAAATGTTTATTTTGTTAAAATTTTAATTATTAGTTTAATTATTTTATAATTATTACACTAATATTTTTTGATGCATTTTTCTAATATTTTATTATTTATTTGAAGCAACGTTCTCGGATAAACTCTGAGAACCGCCGCCGTAACACAACCCCCCATCATGGTGGTTCTAGGCCGTTTGCACAATATCAGGAGGAGGCGCTTAGAGATCATCCTGATAGCAACCCGTACATGGAGACGTTCAAGATCGCTTATCCACAAGCGACAGAACAGCTCGTAAGTCGTTCATTACGATTTTAAAATTTTAATTATTAATTTTACTTAATTATATATTTGTTAGAATATTAATTTTTTTTCCCCGTCAAATTAGGAGAGGGTGAACCGGGCCGAAGAAGAGGTGTTCCAGCAAGTAGTTCGGGAGACACAACCGAACATTTCAGAGGCAGATCTGGAAGAAACCCTGCGCCAGGTCGACCGGTCCAATGTCCAAACGGCAGCGAGGATGTTCGACGCAGCCTTCCCAAACCGCTCAAACAACTACTACTGTCGGGGTTTGGGAAGTTTTGGACTAGGGCTCCTGAAGACCACTAAGGGAGGTCAAAAGAAGGGAGGCGGGGAGAGCCAACAGGTGAGGGGGGAAGTGCGGAGATTGGCAGAAGAAAATGCAAGGTTGGCGGCCGAGTTCCAGAGATCACAGGAGGAACAAAGCAGATCACAGGAGCAACACCGCAGAACACAGCAGTATTATTTAGATCTGTCCAGTTGGCATGCTGAGTGCGAGAGAATTCGGTGACACAACTACGCCGGCCAGCAAAACTGGTGGTATGATATGTTCGCCGCACAACAACAAAACCTTGAACCCCCGCCCCCGTTTCAGCCGTTATTTGAACCTCCAATGCCTCAACCTCCCGAGTTCGGTCAGCAGGATGACGAGCATGATGGAGAGCAGGATGCTGGGGATGACGTGGTGGACTTTAGTGGTTTAGGTGATGATTAGGGTTATATTTTATGTATATTGGAACGAATTAAATAATAAGTCATTTAGACGTGTTTCTTGTTGGTGCAAATGCATGGACTGTCTTTGTGATTTGCAGGTTGCTTGGAATGGTAATTTAGAAATTAATTTAATTTTTTTTCTTCACCAAATGTAAGAATAGCCGACGATTTTGGCATTATTTCGTCGGCTATAAGTACTATAGCCGACGAAATTTACCAAATTTCGTCGGCTATAACTTTTATAACCGACGAAAATTACATTATTTCGTCGGCTATAACTAATTAATGCCTATTAAAATATTTATATATTTCGACGAAATAACTGACGAAATATGCTGGAATCGTCGGCTATACTTCAGAACAAATAGCCGACGAAATTCGTCGGCTATAGTTTACGATATCGTCGGCCATACTCGAAAATACCCGACGAATTTCGTCGGATATTTTGCCCACGTTTGGTAGACGAAATAAATTTTCGTCGGTAACATCGTCGGCCATACTCGACTATAGCCGACGATTTCTTTATTTTCGTCGGCCATGGGCATTACCGACGGGGTTTTCCCGACGACTTATAGCCGACGAAAATTTCGTCGGCAGAAGGAATAACCGACGAAAAATTGGCATAGCCGACGAAAATTTTTTCGTCGGCTATTCGCTCGGATCTGGTAGTGATTGTAGATCACATGAGTATGTCTGCAATAGAAATTGAAACGTTCACTAAAGTGACTATTTGATTGGGAAGAGATTGGTGAATTATGCCCTTGCGTTTTCATTATGGATATATAGACTCTCAATGAACTAAGAGATACTCTATGTATTGTAAATCCTAAATTAAGAATGAAAAAGATATTGGGAATACACAGTCTTGAAATGGAACTCAAGGACTGTAGTGATAGTGACCATCCATCAATCGGCTTAGGCACTCTAAAAAAAAAGGGAGACCTACATATACTCCCATGATCAGTCAAAGTCTTTACTCTAACAATAGATCCATTTATTATCTAATGGAAGATGATGAAGAAGTGTTGGGAAATGAAATTCCTATACAAGTGCAATCACGCATGATTGTACTTAAACACAATATGTAAGACTCGACCTCTCATTCGATAAAAATTTATAAAGCTATGTTTAGCTCTGCGCCCACACAACACAAATGGTTCTTTGAAATACTTAAAGATATGAAAGATTTGGGCTTATTCAATATTTACATAGAATGTGACATGATAAAGAAACTAGGCCTCATTATTAAGCCCGCGGATCAAGTGGGCCTATGGAGGCCCGCAAGTCCGATGGGCTTCAAACCCGGCCCGGCCCGTCTAAAAGCCCGCTTAAGCCCGGGCCCGGTGGGTAGAGGGCCGGACTTAGTTTAGGGGTTAGAAACTCGGCCCGGCCCGTTAAGAGCCCGTCATGCCCGCTCCATCAAATGCCCGTAAAAGCCCGGTCCGTGAAGCTCGTTAAAATTCCTACCTCAATAATTAAAGAATAAGACTACCCCCATATAGAGTTATTTTATATTTTCGACACATTAATGTATTAACTAGATCTTCATTTTCATACACTTTAATGGATATTCATACTTCACTAGCACAACATGGATCCTCTTTTCTCTTAAACTCATCTATTTTATCATTTATGTTTGTTAAAAAGAATAATCATATTAATATCTTTAAGAATTTTAAATTATAGTCTAAAAAGTACGAAGTAAACATATCATCGATCGAGGCTTTAACTTTGTCGGATTTAATTGATTTTTTTACAATCACTGTATTTCATCATAACGATCAAATGTTATCTCATAGTATTTTTCAAAACTTGACTTCTTTTATATAGTTGTTTCGAAAAGATGTACACTTGAGTATAATATACTAATCAAGTTATACCGCATTATAAGCATGTTGTCATTATAATGACTAAATTCACAAAATGAAAAACTTTGACCGTCTGATGTGATCGTTATAGTTAAATATGGGTAGATGAGAAAAATCAACTAGTTTCATGAACGTTCAATGCTCGATCGAAACGGTCAACCATATTTTCATAAAACTTATCACACGAAAACACTATTACGTACCTTTAGATGACCTTGTTTTGTCGACTCTTCCAAACATTAAACTCTCAAATAAATAAGAAGTAATCAGCCATGTAAAAATTTGGGAACGTTTATCTCTCGATACTTTAGCTCTCCATAGAGAGAGATAAGTTTAAATAAGGTTGACCGCATCTAATTTTGTCGGATTTAAGTGATTTTTTTACCATCACCGTATTTCATCATAACGATCAAATTCTATTTCATATTTCATAGCATTTTTCAAAATTTGACTTCTTTTATACAGTTGTTTCAAAAAGTTGTACACTTAAGTATAATCTACTAATCAAGTTATACCGCATTAATAAACATGTTGTCATTATAATGGCTAAATTCATAAAATGAAAAATTTGACCGTCTGATGTGATCGTTACAGTTAAATATGAGTAGAGTAGAAAAATCAACTTGTTTCATGAACGTTCGATGCTCGATCGAAACGGTCAACCATATTTTCATAAAGAATTAATTTCAGTTTACCTACTTGAACTTTGGCTCAATCATCATTTCAGTCCCTGTACTTTTGATTTCATTAGCTACACCCCTGTACTTCCCTAAATTAATCAACTGATACCAATTTTGTAATTTCGTCCAAACAATCTATCAATACCATAGGATTTTTGGTACAATTTCCCTACATTAATGCACCATTACCATATTACGATTATAAAAAGGCTAAACAATTCATATAATCAAGTTAAACAATAGAAAACAAATCATATATGGTGATTTCTTTTTGTTTTACCATATATGATTTATTTTTGTTTATTTTCTATTGTTCAACTTGATTATATGATTTGTTTAGCTTTATTTATAATCGTAATATGGTAACGGTGCATTAATGTAGGGAAAAGATACCAAAAAGTCTTTGGTATTGATAGATCGTTTGTACGGAATTTCCAAAATTAGTATTAGTTGATTAATTTAGAAAGTATAGGGGTGTAGTTGATGAAATCAAAAGTATAGGGACTGAAGTGATGATTCAACCACAGTTCAAGTAGGTAAACTGAAATTAATTCTTTCATAAATCTTATCACACGAAAACGCTATTACATACCTTTAGATGACCTTTTTTTGTCGACTCTTCCAAACATTAAACTCTCAAATAAATGAGACGTAATCAGTCATGTAAAAATTTGGGAACGTTTATCTCTCGATACTTTAGCTCTCTATAGAAAGAGATAAGTCTAAATAAGGTTGACCGCATCGATTGGGGTTCTAGCTTTGTCGGATTTAAGTGATTTTTTGACCATCACCGTATTTCATCATAATGATCAAATTCTATTTCATAGCATTTTTTAAAATTTGACTTCTTTTATATAATGACAACATGCTTAGTAATACAGTATAGTATTACTAAGCATGTTGTCATTATAATGGCTAAATTCACAAAATGAAAAATTTTGACCATCTGATGTGATCATTATAGTTAAATATGAGTAGAGGAGAAAAATCAACTCGTTTCTTGAACGTTCGATGTTGGATCGAAACGGTCAACCATATTTTCATAAAACTTATCACACGAAAACATTATTATGTACCTTTAGATGACCTTTTTTCGTCGACCCTTCCAAACATTAAACTCTCAAATAAATGAGACATAAGCAGCCATGTAAAAATTTAGGAACGTTTATCTCTCGATACTTTAGCTCTCCATAGAGAGAGATAAGTTTAAATAAGGTTGACCGAATCGATTGGGGTTCTAATTTTGTCAGATTTAAGTGATTTTTTTACCATCACCGTCTTTCATCATAACGATCAAATTCTATTTCATAGCATTTTTAAAAAATTGACTTCTTTTATATAGCTATTTCGAAAAGTTGTACACTTGATTATAATCTTCTAATCAAGTTATTGTCATTAGTATGCATATTGTCATTATAATGACTAAATTTATAAAATAAAAATTCCATAAGCCACATATTTATAGGGTATATTTATAATTGAAAATCAATTTGAATTTAGAGTTTAGAGTTTGGAGTTTGGCGTTTAGAGTTTATATTGCAAGGGAAAAATAATCTCTAATATTTACTTATTTTAATCAAAGCCCGGCCCAGCCTCAAAATCCCAAGGGCTATTCGGCCCGGCCCGCAAAATCCCGTCAAGCCCGCCTTATATGGTTGGACTTGGATCCTAGAATTTTTAAAGAATTCGAAGCTCGGCCCGCTATTTATAAAATACATTGTAAAGCCCGCTATGAATGGGCCGGGCCCGGCCCGGCCCGGCCCGTTGATGAGGCCTAAAAGAAACTATCCACGTTATAGCTAAATATGCGTAAATAAAAATGCATGAAAGGTGAAATAAGAAAATCTGTTGTTACAGATCAATTTCAAATCTCTTAACGGTTCATCCATACTCTAGATGAAGTTATGACTGTTTTGTTATATGAAGGTCATACCACGAGTGAACCTGATGTTCAATATGAACCTATGTGTTCGGTTCATGAACAACCTTATCCTCAAGATCAAAATAAATCAAATTGGATCTGAGGACGATGTGACAAGATTTAGTTACTAAATCATTGCTCAAAGTCATATTTGGAAAAACATGTGAAAATGCATAACTATGCTAATGTTACCGAAGCTCCCTTGATAAAATGCAAGAATCAGGGAGAATCTCATGATTAATATAAAAATCAGGGCGAGGTGCAGACATCAGGGGGAGTCTAGCACATACATGTTGTTTTCAAATGTAATAGGTGCGTTGTTCTCTTTTTCTCCTTCGACCAAAGTTTTATTTTCTCACATTGAGTTTTTGTTACTTGGTAAAGTTTTTAAAGATGCAACACCACATGCACCATTTATCTCTGACTCGACACAAGGGGGAGTGTTAAACATAATTATGTAGTCATTATTGTCATTAATGTATTTACTATTATTGTCGTAATACTCACCCTATATAAATGGGATTAACAATGAAATGAGTAGACCAATTCCGATTCTCATACAATAATAACCAAATAAAAGTTAAAATGACAGAATGAAGTGGGATCTCAGGGTTTTTCCATTTATATAGATAGATTATAAGATTAACTGTGAGAGAGTACACGGTAAAGACATGGAACCAATCTAATCAGAAAAAAAAAAATATTGAACCAACTAATAATGATAGTGCGACATGTATATAAAAAAATATTTACATATTTATAAATTAAAAAAATTCAGATCGTATCGATTTTTCGCGTATGGTCTATGAGACTGATTAGGATCCAACCCGGTTTAAATCAGATTAGATTGGTTCAGAGTTTTTCTCATCAAAAGATTTCAGATCAGTTATCCGATCCGAAAATTTCAGATGGGAATTGGGCCAAATTCAGATTTATGCCAGCTGTAGCAATGCCTTGAGACGCAGCGATAACCATAGCCGCTACTGCAACCTCGCACAGCTACAAGCGCAAATTGATACCGATAACCCACGCAATCATCACCGCTCGGAGCCACACCAATTACCCACCGTCATACCATCCAAGCCGACCAATTAATCCTTTAAAAGGCGCCCCGCGAACCAAATTCTACCGATTTCCATCTGGCAGCAACCACGGGACAACGACAAGATTCGAGAAACATGTATTTTTGGTATAGTATAGTATTTTTGGTTAAACGAAACATGTATTAAGGAATAAGTTGCAAATAATAAATATTTTACTTTTCAATTAATGCATAGTGTAGTATTTTTGGTTAAACGAAACATGTATTAAGAAATAAGTTGCAAATAATAAATATTTTACTTTAATGTTAGTATCGGTCATCGGATTTGATTGCTGATGGCTTGAGAAAATTAACAACCGAAAACATGTTTGCATTGAGTTTGTAATATTAGCTCATTGGAAAATGAGGTCAAAAGCATTAACTGAGGTCTAAGGAAACATGAGACGTTGGCTTTCGATTGTGATTAAGGAGCAATCATCATAATCTACCTAGCTGATGAAATTAGAATTTCAAGTTCTGTTTGTTCCTTTTTTCTTTTCTTTTTTCTTCCATAGGCCAGAGATAAAACTATGTGTTGAATTTTATTTTTTTTAATCAATCAATAACAGTATTCTCAAAGGCGTTGTAGGCCCAAAAAGACAAAGAATTATCCGCGCCAGGGATCTTATTAAAATGCTTAGGAGCTGTAATTAACACTTTAATTATGTGGAAGTGTAACTGCATTACTGTAAGGAAAACTAATATATGATTAATGAGTTAGCCCAATTGGTTTGAGTTCAGTTCTTGCTTAAAGTCTTCTGATTTCTCCTATTTTAACAGCAAATGAAAACAAATGAAAGAAGAGCTCATTAGAGCAAATGCACCCGTTGGGGAAGGGCAATTGCTTATTCGCCAATTGAATTGCCCCTGCTAATTTACTATTCATCTAAAATTGACAATTGTCTTCCTTTTGTCAATGCACCCATTGAAGGCAATTGGATTGCTGATTCACTATTTCATATTCCAATTTTCAACATAATCGGCAAGAATCGTTTCCCATAACCTTGAAAAAGTTATACTTTTTCCGGTGATTAGACAAACGGTTACATCACAATTGAATTTTCTCATCATCTTGCCAATTGGTGTTTTACTCTCCCATGGTTGGATGAGATAGGAAGAAATGAGGAAATTGATAGAGGAAGAAGATGAGAAGGGGGTAGATGCTATGAAAATATATGTGAAGTGATTAAGGTAAACTATTTGTAGAAATTAGAAGATAAATTGAAGAGGTAGAAAATGAGGAGGTAAAACTATCAAAAAAAATTTGTGTGTGAAGTTATAGGAAGAGGATGGGTATTTATAGAAATTGGTGGAGTTTTTATTTTTATTTTTTTATTTACAAAATAAATATAGTTGTAAACATAAAGAAAAAAAAATATTGTTGTTATTTAATCACAACCGTAGGATTTTAATCTAATGGCTACAATTAAGTAGCCGTTGAAAACAATCCGTTGGGTAGCTTTCAGAAAAGAGCCATTTGTTTTTAAAATGTGTGAGCCCCAGTCAAATCAGTCGGGTAAAACATTGAGCAAAAATTGCCCACCGAACTACCTAAGCAATTTCCTATGTGGTAGGTCCCACTAATTGCCTGACTAATTTCTAACCGGTGCATTGAGTTTTTGGTTGAATTAATAGGCCACATCAATTGGTCACCCAATTAACTCACGGGTGCATTTGCCTTTACAAGGCCTAAATGAGGGCTAAAAGGGAGAAAAGCAAATTAATATGACATAAATCGACCTTGCGAGATGATGGAAAATTAAAACAATGTATATACTATATTGTATGTATGACATTCAATAGAATATAGTTGAGTGTTGAGACCTAAACCCTAAACGCCTCTGAAAGTTAGTTCACAACCATTTTACCATGTGTTCTGTACAGTCAACAAAAGCCTCCCTTACATAGGCCACCTGATGGCCTTCGATGGCCTCCTTTAGTTTGTTTTAGCTGTTAGTCTTTTGTTTCTGAGTGTGGCGTTTGCCTTAGCTCTCTCTTGCTGTCCTTTCTTTGTTTGTTCTTGTTTCTGTGGCCCTGTGGCATGGTCTCTTTGATTCAAGTTTCGTTTCGCCCAAAAAAAAAAATACACAGGCCGTCTGAAAGTTTGTTGTGGTCCAAAACCCCATTTCTGGGTTTAGGAATTCTTTTCTCTGAATGCGCCTCGTGTAAGCTCTGGACACCCTCGTATCAATAGACTACTACGCACTTGTATTTTTACGAGGAGTCTCTTCAATAACTTCTGTGAATTCGTGCTTGTATTTCTACGAGGATCGTCTTTTAAATTTCTATTGCTTGTATTTCAAGGGACACACCTAGAAATGAAACAATAAACAACTGAGGCTTACATATATACTGAAACTAATCGAAAGTTGGATACCCTTACCAAAAATGAATACTTTCTCTGCATCTGCAACTGGAGGTTTCTTTTCTTTTTCCAGCAAAGATTGCTGTATTTCACCAGTTTTCAAATGTAAGTGAAAGAAAGTCCGATAAATGGACAAGAAGTTTCCTTCTAGTGTCTTATAATTGAAAGTTAGATACGCTGCCATATATAAATATATATGAACCATTCCATGCTCTGAAAACACTGGTGCCTCATTACATGAATATATAATTAGAACAACCAGAATTACTCGTTTCAGCGCGAAGATGGCTGTTCTCCAACAGTTGCTGGGTTCTCTGCTTCTAAGTAGCGTGTTTCATTGCCTAGTTAAAGGAGATGTGCACTACTATGACTTTGTCGTAAGTTTTCATATCTCTCTCTCTCACGAAATCTGCCTCGTGCATTTCGGGGACTGGAAGGGAAATATGTCATCCTCAACCTTGTGCATGCATTCACGTATTGTCTTTCCGGCATTTCTAAAATGTTCGTAGACGAAATGGGATAACTCAAGTGGTAAAGAGCACTATTACCTAGGAAGTAGGTTATTAGGTCCTGCGTTTGAGTCACGATAGGAGTAGGTATGAAATCCTTAGATCCTTTTTAAAAAAAGATACCTTCACAAGAAATTAAGATGGCTAAAGATTTGTCTGTTGGTAGTAATGTGATTGGACTCTGGCAATATGAAAGTCGTATGTTTTCAAATGGAAGAGTTCAATCCAAGAGATTGTTTCCTCTGTGCGTTGGTACTTTTTTTTTCTTGTAAATATGCAAAGAAAAAAGAGTCTTATTTGTTTTTCCTGCCTTCTGTTTTAGTTAATTTGGTCTTTAATAGGCAATGTTTGATGCAGCTAAAGGAGGCCAACTTTACAAGGTTATGTATGACGAAGAGCATGCTGGTAGTCAATGACAGTTTTCCGGGGCCAGTCATTCGTGTGCAGAAAGGTGATACTGTTTATGTCAATGTCCAAAATCAAGGAGACTATGGTCTTACTATTCACTGGTAATAAATTTGTGTTCTCTTTGTATTTCAGTAGGCTACGATAATCATGGTCAACATATGCAGTTTTAAGAACATTATGTTGTGTGCAGGCATGGTGTGCATCAACCAAGGAACCCCTGGTCAGATGGTCCTGAGTATGTCACGCAGTGTCCAATTGAACCTGGAACAAATTTCACTTACGAGGTTATATTTTCTGACGAGGAGGGAACACTTTGGTGGCATGCTCATAGTGATTGGACCAGAGCTAGTGTCCATGGTGCCATTGTTGTTATGCCGTCATCTGAGACAGGTTTTCCATTTCCCGAACCAGATGGAGAAGAGATACTTGTATTTGGTATGTATCTGTAGTTTCATTCTCAGAGTTTAAGCTCACATTATCAGAGGCATTTTTATCAAAGTGCACAAATAGGAAAAACTATTTCTCACTCAAGTGAACCTGAGGTGATAACTTACTTTTGATCAGAACTGTAAAGTCCGTGAAACTTTCACTTGCATCTTCTTTTATGGTTTTAGAGAATGAGAACAACATGTGTAGTTCTTGATGCATCCAGATATTTAGCTATTTGGTAAATCACAGTTACAAGCACAAAGTACATGTAGTTAAGGCAGCATATTAGATGCTTTAACTGTTGTTACTTTTCTTCGTTTACTTGCAGGTTCTTGGTATTATATTGAAAATCTGAATGAGGTGATTGCTGAGGACCTCGCAGATGGTTCTGACACTCCTCGCTCTGACTGCTACACCATCAATGGACAACCAGGAGATTTCGGCCTGTGCTCAAATGGTATTTGACCTTAATTTTGTCTATTAAGAGAATGAATGAGTTATGTAATGATGGTCATAATATGTCTGAAACTGAATGTGTGAGGTTGTGTGTGAAACAGTGAATAATAACATGAATATAGTAGAAAATAACACATTAAGAATTCTTGGACTGAATCAATATATATCTTACTCTTTAAATTTGGGAAGAGATCTACTGTTGATGTTTCTTCATGAAACAAAGTATATATGATTGGAATTTCAATTTCATTCACCAGATGCCACAAGAAATATTGCAGTTTTCTGACATGTGCATTATCATGTTCTGTCTTCTAATTCAATTGATGTTATTTAAGTAACATGTTGCGAATTAATATTTCTGATATAATCAGTATAATGTCATCATTTCCGTGCAGACAGTACGTATCACTGGCAAGTAGAATATGGCAAGACGTATCTTCTTCGCCTGGTTAGTGCAGTTATGAATGCAGAACTTTACTTTGCGATTGCTGAGCATACCCTCACTGTTGTTGGTTTGGATGGATCATATGTTAAACCGATTGTGACAGATAATATCATGATTTCCCCCGGACAGACTATGGATATTCTGGTAACAGCTAATCAGTCTCTTGGTCGATATTACATGGCTGCTAGACAATTTGATAGTGTTAGGCCAGATGATCAAAGCTATGACAAATCAAATGTTACAGCAATTCTGGAGTATAAAGGCAATTACACAACCCCACCATACCCTATTTATCCTAGCACCCTCCCTTCCTATGAGGATTTACTACCTGCGATAGAATTTACAAACCAAATCAAGAGTTTAGCAAGCAAAGATCACCCAATAAATGTGCCGTTGAATATAACTACCAAAATGTACATAGCAGTTGAGATGGATAGTGGTTATGTGATTGAGGGTGCTGATAATGCCACAGATTCTCTTATTGCAAGTTTAAACAATATAAGCTGGGTTAATCCGACTACAGATGTGCTACTTGCCTACTACAGGTATACACTTTCTTCAATCTTTTTGTTCCTTGATGGTTTGTGATAATGCCTTTAGTTTTTGCCACTAGGCTGTATTGTAGTATGACAGTATCATTATAATCTTTTTTTTATCAGAGTATCATTAGAATTTAGATATATGTTTGGAATTTTCATATATAATGCATTATTGCATAATCTTAGATGAAGAATTCAAATTACAACTGCAATGACATTATGTCCACGCCACATCTTTATGCAGGAACATGAGTGGGTTTTATGCCTCAAACTTCCCCAATTTTCCACCAAATTTCTATGACTTTGTGAGTGAAGAGTTGCCTGATACTGAGGTAACTGTAAAGGCAACCAAGGTCAAGGTGTTAGAATACAATGAAGAGGTGGAAATAGTGTTTCAGGGTACTAATACAATTGATGCATCAGAGAATCATCCAATGCACTTGCATGGCTATAGCTTTTATTTAGTTGGATCAGGTTTTGGAAATTTTAACAATGAAAGTGACCCCCAAACCTACAATTTGGTTGATCCACCAAAGATGACGACTCTTTCGGTCCCAATGAAAGGATGGGCTGCAATCAGGTTCAAAGCAAGTAATCCTGGTATGCTCCGTTCACGTTTATTTTCGATTTTTGTTACATAAGAAGTATAAGTCAAATATAATAGGAATTGAAGAATGAATTCTCTAATATGTTATTCATCTCACATTGGAGGCTATATATATATATATATATATATATATATATATATATATAATACAAGGAGTACTACAACCCTAATTATCATGTACTACATATACAGAATAGGTAAATACTAACTAGCTAATTTACATTCCTAAATAACATGACTCACGCTAACAGTATATGTATACATTATTTACCGTGGATGATTCTTGCAGGGGTTTGGTTATGGCACTGTCATTTGGATCGACATTTCAGTTGGGGCATGAGCTTTGTGATGATAGTGAAAGATGGAGGCACGCCGAAGACGAGCATGCGAGAACCTCCTCCTTACATGCCTCCCTGCACTGATTCACCAACCATCAGGCTTCGACCTTCCCACAAATTCAGCAAGACGGGTAAATTAATTTGAAATCATATTCACTACGACCATCTATATACTGTCGTCCACATGGGACTGCTGTATTGAGTCCATAGAGCATCAGAAAAGTTTTATCTAATATTAGTCAACAGTAGCGGACGCAGGATTATTTATGAGAGGGGGCCAATAAAATTTCCAAAACACAATGAATCTTTAATGAATGTTAGTATATTAATAAGCATATCTCAATAACATGTTTTATGAAATTTCTTATCAGAAACTAGCATTTTAACATACACATATAACAAAATAAATAAAATTACCAGGAAAAATAAAAAATAAGTCATCTACAAATGACAGTTAATCGATTAACCTACGTATTCTAATAAATAAAAGAGCACATACTTGGAAAAGTACAGTACTTCCACATCTATAATTGCCCTCTACGGGGTGCCATCTTTTGAAAGCGCTGGATAATAGACTCATTGTCAATGGAACAAAATATATCATTCTCAAGATATACAGTTAAGCTATCATTCATCCATTGGTCTCCCATTCGATTGCGAACTCGATTCTTTATAATATTCATGGCAGAAAAAGCTCTTTCAACAGATGCTGTTGCAACAGGAAGTATAAGGGCCAAAGTGATCAGCTTATAAACAGAAGGATATGTCTTATACTTTCTTGCCTCAACTAGTTTCTTTCCAAGATCTGCAATCTCATGTAATTCCTGAAACTTGTCATTAGATCTTATATCCTCAATATAAATCTCCAACTGACTCTCTAGCACTAACAACTCTGAGGCAAAAAAATCTTGAGGATAAAGCTCAGCAAGACGCATCAAACTTTGCTTGTCATAGAATACAAATGAATAATTAGGACTTAGACATGCCAAACAAAGAAAAAGCTCAGTACTAGCCTCATTGAAACGATTGTCTAACTCTTGAAGTTGCAAATCAATCACTGCACAAAAGAAATCAAAGCGGTAGTAATGCAAATTTGTCATTTCTGGAGCTCTACGTCTTGATTTTCCTGGACATACATATTGTTCGTCCATGTCTGGAATACTGATATTCACTTTTCCACAAAAGAGAACAACTTCCTCTAATAAAGAAGGTCATCCACTCTCCCTCATAGTCTGCAATTTGCTCTTGCAAACTCTCACTAAATCCATAGCATTCACTATGTCCAGATCATCTTTTTGTAAAGCTTGAGACAACTCATGAGTGATTCCAACTATAATTCTCATCAAATGCAAACTGAATATAAAATCAAATGATTGGAGCAACTTCAGAGAAATATATGCATCATGCTTCTGATCATAACTGACTTTATCATATGCTATTTCATCCAACACATCAATTATGGAAGAGAACATGATAGTAAAGTTTATAAGAGTACCATAATGTGAGCTCCAACGCGTATCACTTGAACGCTTAATTTCAATTTCTTGATTAAGTCTTTGTCCACTTGTAAGTTCTCCACTTTTAAGTGCCTCAACCACTTTGAGAGATTGCTTTTCTCGAAGAATATCCCTGCGTTTAGAAGAAGCTCCAACAATGTTTACAACACTAGCCACCAGTGTAAAAAATGCGCAAACAATATCATGTTTTTTTGCTACACCAACAAGAGCCAATTGAAGTTGATGCGCGAAACAATGAACATAATAGGCACTAGAGTTCTCCTTCAAAATAAGTGTTTTCAAACCATTAAATTCTCCACACATATTACTCGCGCCATCGTAACCTTGACCACGTAGCCTAAATATGCTTAATCCATGTTTAGAAAGTAGTGCATCTATACCTTTCTTAAGTGACATAGCAGTGGTACTCTCTACATGTTCAATCCCTATGAATGACTCAATCACACAACTATTTTTATTCACATAACGAAAAATAACAGCCATCTGCTCTTTTACAGATACATCCCTAGATTCATCAACTAGGATAGAGAAGAAAGCATCACCCATATCTCTAATAATAGCTCTTGTAGTTTCAACAGCTGCAGCATTCACTATGTCCTTTTGAATCCTAGGTGATGTCAATTTAAGATTCTCAGGAGCATTTTTCAATACAACTGCTCTGACTTCATCATTGTGATCAACAAGAAATTGTAAAAGCTCAAGAAAGTTACCTTGATTACTTGAGTTCTCTGATTCGTCATGACCACGAAAAGCAAGGCCTTGTTTTAAGAGAAAGCGAATGCAATCAACTGATGCTTCTAGTCGAATTCGATAATCTACTCGAGATTGATGTACATTCTGATTAACAATGTTCCGAATATGTTGGTTTTCATTCATCAAGTCTTCACATTGTCGCACTACTTGATTGTGGACACTATTGTGCGTCTTCCCTATATGATCATACAATCTGTCCTTTTTCTTAAAGTTTCGGAAACCAATACCAGTAAAACAATCACCTCCTCCTTGCTCACCAACATTTGGTTTGAATAAATAACAACATAAGCAAAATGCAGCATCTTTGGATATGTTATATTCTAACCAATTTGAAAAATCATCATACCAGTTTTCGCAGAACCTTCTCTTCCGCGTTCCACGTTGTGTTTGAACAAACTGGTGTCTAGGCTGACAAGGACCTCTTAACAAGTACTCTCTTCGAATTTTATCCCTAAGATCAGGATGATAATCCGAAATTTTAGTCCTTAATCTAGGATCAGAAGGAAGCTCACTTAAATTAATCTCTACCAAGCTCTGTTTCAATCTTTTATCCTGTACAACAGAAGATGTCTCGCCCGATGTTCGTTTAAAGTATCTCTCCATATTTCACAGACTCACAACTGCGATTTTAAATAACTGCGATTTATCTAATTAAAAAATCATAAATCCAAAAAAGTACAATACTAAATTGAGAAGAAGAATCATGACAAACCTGCAATGCGTATATAATCTTTGTATTAGGATATTAGGGTAATATGGTTTAATTGCAAAAGAATGGAGGTTGAAAGCTAAAGAATCGGAGAGACTCTAAGACAATTAGTGAAAAAAAAAACAAGTGAAAGACCAGAGTATTAGAATATTAGGGTAATAGGTTAATATATATATGTTGGGAATTGAAAATTTGAATTGTGCCGATTGAGTCGAACCCTAGGGTAATAGGGTTATATAACAGTATACAAATAATGACACAAACCATCAATCAATCAGGTAATAGGAATAGGAATCAATCGAACACATATATATATATATATATATGTAATATGTTGGGCTCTTAGGTGGGTTTTTTTTTTTTTAAAATAAATAAATAAAAATAATTTGCAAGTGTCAAAATTTGAGTGGGGACACGGGCCCTCCTGGCCCCACGTGCGTCCGCCTCTGTTAGTCAAAAAGAACAGGCACAATAGGGTTTTAGGGTTTCAAATTGGTTAAAAAAAACAAGACATTGATATATTAATTTGAAACTTTTAAAATGCGATTATGATTCAAATAGGCCCAAATTCAAGAGGCCCAGTGGTATATGCCCCACACTCTTCGCGCGAAAACAAAATGAGAGAGAAATGGATTGGATGGGATTTCTTATCCACACGACGATTTCTTCCTCCCACACTCTCACGTCTCGACTCTTTCACTCTCTCGATGAAACCTCATCACTAATCCACCGGACTCCAATGGACGCCCTCTTCATCAACCAGTACTCCATCTCCGGCGGCCTCAACCTCTCCCCCAACCTCACCGCTTCCTCCTTCCCATCCCAACCCCACCTCATCCGTCTCCGACCCTCCGCCAAACCCAACCCCACATTCATCTCCGTCATCCAAAACCAACAAAACCAATTCCTCGAACCCCTCTCAGAATCAAACGACGAGTCGTACGGCGAAGTCGACAAGATCATCGGCAGCAGAGCCGTAAACGGCGCCGCCGGAATGCAATACCTCATCCAGTGGAAAGACGGCCACGCCCCTTCTTGGGTATCCGGTGACTCCATCGCCGGAGACGTCGTCGCCGAGTACGACAGCCCCTGGTGGACCGCCGCCAAAGCCGCCGACGACGCCGTTCTCCGCTCCCTCCTCGACGCCGCCGACGACCGCGACGTCGACGCCGTCGACTCCGACGGCCGCACGGCGCTCCTCTTCGTCGCCGGACTCGGGTCCGAGGCCTGCGTTAGGGTCTTGGCGGAGGCCGGAGCTGACCTGGACCATAGGGACAGCAACGGCGGCCTGGCCGCGTTACACATGGCGGCAGGGTACGTGAGGCCAGGTGTCGTGAAATTACTGGTGGAGCTAGGCGCGGATCCCGAGGTGGAGGATGACAGAGGACGTAAGCCGTTGGATTTGGCGAGGGAGATACTGAGGACGACGCCGAAGGGGAACCCGGTTGAGTTCGCGAGGCGGTTGGGATTGGAGAGTGTTATAAGGGAGCTGGAGGGGGCAGTGTTCGAGTACGCGGAGGTGCATGAGTTGTTGGAGAAGAGAGGGAAGGGGGATGCCGTTGAGTATTTGGTAAAGTGGAAGGACGGTGGAGATAACGAGTGGGTCAATGTGCGGTACATTGGGGAGGACTTGGTGAGGGACTTTGAGGCGGGGCTGGAGTACGCTGTGGCGGAGGGGGTGGTGGGGAAGAGAGTCGGGGATGATAGGAAGATGGAGTACTTGGTCAAGTGGACGGATATAGATGAGGCAACGTGGGAGCCCGAGGAGAATGTCGACCCTGATTTGATTAAGGAGTTTGAGGAGAAGGAGAATAGTAGTGCTAGTACTGGGGTGGTGCCCAATGTGGGATAGTTTTTATTTTGGTTGTAAATTCATTCATTTGAAAATTTGAAACATTTCCTACTGCTGTAAACTAGAGTGGTTAAAATTGCACCCTGAATGAGCGAGGTTCGATTACTAATAGCAAGGTATTAAATATCGACGATTACGGAAATATCGATCGTTTGAAAAAAAATCGAAATTTCGAGAAAATATCGAATATCGATGGAAATTTTATCAAAAATTTATATAAAAATTGTATATTTAGATAAAAATAGACTAAAAGTAAAATATCGGAAAAATATGAGTATTAATATCGATATTTGAAAAAAACGGAAATTTCGAGGAAATATCGAGGTTATTGAGGATATTTTAGTCCTTGACTAATAGGGAATCAATGTCGATTAAGGACGGTGCAAGTTCGTTTTTGTTTTATATGTAAGCTCAACCAGAAAGAATGTCCAAGGTCCGCCAGGGGCCAAGGGCACAAGAGATACGTACCATCAGAACAAAAGACCACTTTCTGCTAACAATATACACAATCACTAGTTACTTGGAATCTTAACAGAATGGAGTAAATGCATGAGGAAAAAAATTATGCTCGACTTAGAGAATTAGAGTGCATATGGTTGACATAATATTTGTAACGAATTGAAAGGGAACTGACAAAGAGATAAGGTAAGAAGAGAAAAGATGATCTGAGAAAGAAAGAAAGAAAGAAAGAAAGATCAAGGAATGATAGCCAACAGACGCCTGCGCGACATACATAAGAGTGATAAGACGAGATCTCGGAAGGCGTCCTTTAGTAAGCAACAATGGTTTCTGTCGTTGCCGCTCTGCTGCTTGAAATCCTAAGTTTCAGCATGCAGAGCTCCCAGTTTCCTGAAGCTGTATCCTTTGAATTATTGATTCGGGTTTTTTGATTTAGTAACTTTTTGCAAGTACTTAGCATTCCCATATAGCATAGGAAACATGAAATATCAAGATCGTAATCAAGGAATAAAGACAAAGCGTTCAATCATCAAGGATGCAATCAAGGAATCACTGATCTCATATCATTGATATAAAGATCTTTATTTTGTAGATCTCATTCTGTTTAGGAAACAAATATGTGATTTCGTACTATTTCAATATTGTGTGTCATTATAAATAATTTTCCAAAATGATTCAAAAGTTGTCTAAACTGTTTTGATAAGCTTTTAATTTATGGTGATAAGGTCTGATCGATTTATTATATATCCAATGTATCTCAATCAAGTTTGAATGCTTATGGGATTAATGGGGAGTTGTTCTCCCTGTAAATATGCGTGTGTGCTTTGTGATATTCAGAGATTTTGAAACATTTTCAATGTTTATTTACCACTGAGTTGACATAGTTCATACCCAAAGTCTATCTCTGATATTGGGTGTGTTGCATATGCATCATTCTCATCGATCTGCATTGATACTGCTTGTGAGACTAAGTCACTGAATCTATGAAGATCTAGACCGTGTGATAGAGTGACTCAAAAATGTGTTAAATTATATAACTCGGAACATTTCAAACATTCTGTCCTCGCTAGCCTAGCCTAGCCTGCAGTGTACCAAACCAGATCCTCCCAGCATTTATAACAAAAACGTACATCAGAAATAATCTCATCCTGGCGGTTGATCAAGTCGCACCCCACATCTCTTTTTCTCTGTCCTAGAAATGTTAAAAACAAAACAAACAAACAAGCCGCAGCTTCTTAAACCCCTCTGCACTTTCTTCTTCTTCGTCTTCGTTTCAGTTTCACATCAACACCCAGCAAATAAACAAATAACCCAAGAACCCAAACCTTCTCTTTCCTTGGCATTCATATCACAAAAGCGACGACAATGCACGCCAAGTCAGACTCGGAGGTGACGATGAGCGTCGAGCAGTCGACTCCTCCGCGCTCCCCGCGGCGGCCCCTATACTACGTCCAAAGCCCCTCCAATCACGACGCTGAGAAGATGTCGTACGGCTCAAGCCCAATGGGCTCTCCTGGCCACCCTGCTGCTTACTACCACTGCTCCCCCATCCACCACTCCCGCGAGTCCTCCACTTCTCGCTACTCCGCCTCCCTCAGAAACCCTCGCAGCAACCACCTCTCCGCCTGGAAGCGCCTCCACCGCGCCGACCCCGACGACGACTCCGACCCCGACGACCAAAACGACGCCGTCCCCTACCCCGGCCGCAACGTCAGGCTCTACATCTGTTTCTTGCTCTTGTTCTTCGCCCTCTTCGCTCTCTTCTCCCTCATCCTCTGGGGCGCCAGCAAGTCCTACACCCCCCACGTCCTCGTCAAGGTAACGCCGTTAAGTTTAATATAGCAACTCAGCAAGTCATTCCCCATTTTAACGCCGTTAGGTTTTCCTGTTTGTTTGCAGAACATTGTGTTCGAGAGCTTCAACATACAAGCGGGGGTGGACAACTCGGGGGTGGCGACGGACATGTTGTCGTTAAATTCAACGGTCAGGATCCACTACAGGAATCCCGGGACGTTCTTCGGCGTCCACGTCACGTCCACTCCTCTCGAGCTCCACTACTACCAGCTCAAGGTCGCCTCCGGTCAGGTAAAACTCTGACAACAGGGGTAGTGTCGTCATTTTACACTTCAGGTCGTTGGGAGGTGGGATAGAGATAGGAGAGAGATGGAAGTTTGAATCTTCTTTTAGAGTGATGGGCCATCTGGGTCATCGTCTTTATTGGGGAAGTGACTGCCTGCAAAAGCTAGCCTGAACCAACCAGAAATACGTATTAGAGAGTCAGACATCTTTGTTGGGATGCGTAGGGCGCTTAGAAAGATTCAAACTTTAGGCTAAGTTTAATATTAAACAAGCTTACCCGTGGTGGTAGTCATGGTGCACATCATGCTATTGTTGCATTGGGGATACCCAAGACTTGAAGAGAAAGTCTAGCCCTTTATGCATTGGAAAATTGCTCGTTCATTATTTTCTGGGCTAAAGCTTGTTTATTTGCTATTTAGTCTTAAAGCTAAAATCTTTGATGACTGGTAATTGCTTACTTCCTAATATAGGAGGAACAACTTGGTCACAAATGGGGGAGGGGACCATTATCCTTTATAATGCTCTAGATTATATAGAGATATATAGAGATTTCCCTTATTTCAGCCTGTTTTCAAATTGTTTCTTAGGGTTGTTGATATGGAGTTGTAACCAAACAGGCAAACACAGGGATGTAGTTATTGAATTTCAGAACTTGATGGATACCCCAATAGAAATAATAACTATTTTGGCATGGTCTCTTTCACTTTAATGGGATAATGTCCTTCAAAAGGTGGTGGGTTGGGTTTTCCTATAAGTGTACAAGTTTTTGCTTCTCTCATTAGCTTGGACAATGCAGGAACTGTATGACTATATGTAGAACAAATCAATTAAGAATCCTTAGAATTGACAATAGCTTGCTGTCAAGAAGCTTTCTTCAATGTAGCTGATAGCAACAACATTTTAAAGCAATTTTTGGTTTATTTGTAGTCATTGCCAGCTTTATTTCAGTAAGTTTATGTTATTGTTTTTGTAATGATGAAATCAAACAGATCAAAAAGTTTTACCAAGCAAGGAAGACTCAGCAGACAATATCGACGGTGGTGCTAGGGTCTCAAGTATCTCTCTATGGTACAATTTCAGTTCTTGATGTTAGAGCGAATCACGATAAGGTAGCAGTGCCGCTGAACCTGACATTCGTTGTGCGTTCCAGAGCCTACATTTTGGGGAAACTAGTGAAGTCCAAGTTTTATAAGAGAGTTAGATGCTCTGTCACTCTGAGGGGCAGCAATCTAGGCAAGCGTTCTAATTTGACGGATTCTTGCGTCTATCACTGAATCACATACCCTGTTCGTTTTTATCAGCTAAGTTTTTGCGGATCTCACTGTTCATTCATTTTTTCCATTGTTTCCACCACGACTGTTAAACTATCATGCTAGTCACTCCATCAGCCTTCAAATTTTATGCACACACAATTTAAATTTGGCTTCAGCCTCGGTCGATTTACCTTTCATTTACATTGTAAAACTTAAGTAGTTGTAAAGAATAGATTGGGGAAGGAAACAAGTATTAGTAGCATTCCATTAATCTGTAAAACTGATTGTATAAAGCATTGTCATTGATCAATTTGTTTCATGAGCATATGAGATTATGTGATGAATCTAGGATATGTTTCGGTCTGGACTATGGTAGATAGAAATTGCGGAGCAAAATGTTGAGCTAATGTGCTGACATCATTTTGTTATACTCTTTGATATTATAAGACTATATTAGTTAGTAGGTTAAGGGCCTCAAGTCAAAGCAATTGAAGGTTAGGCCTTCGAAATTGCTGAGAAGGTGAACTAGGGGAAGAGAAGACTTGCAGGACTACATGTCTAACAGTACATGAAACTTTCCACCAAGTACGTAGGACAATAAAGTAGACAGAATACAAACAAACACTCATACAAGTACAGAAATGAAATCAAGCAAAGGCACATTACAAGCAAATATCATAGCTATGCCACTACTACCAACATTTATTGGCTCCATCACCTGCTGCATGTTAGTACCCCTTGGGCTTCTCCTCTTCATTCTTGTTACCACCAGGGAGCTTCTCCTTAATCTTCTCCATGATTCCTTTCTTCTCCTTTGGCTCACCTTCATTTGGAGCATGATTCTCAGGAGGAGGACCAACTTCAGTTTCCTTGTGCTGTCCAGGAAGCTTGTCTTTAATTTTCTCTATGAATCCCTTCTTCTCCTCTCCATTTGAAACTCCACTCTCGATATCATTGCTCTTTGCAGCCGGAATGGGTGCATGGTAAGCATCTTTCACTTCCTTTTTGCTGGTGATCTTCTCCTTGATCTTACCCTTCAGTCCCTTCTTTTTCTTCTCCCCACCTTCTTCATCACTGCTAGACTGGAAGAAACATAGACCAATTCATATCACACCCCTCTGAGGTTTATATACCAAAATAGGATCAAAGAATAATGAAATGGAAGACAGCTTACTGAGCTAGAGTCGCTGCCATCATCATGGTGGTGGAGCTTTTCAGCCAGGGTGTGCTTTTGTTCGTCAGGTTGGGGCTTCTCATTTTCCTTCTTCTTGAAGAAATCAAACATCCCACAGCCAGTAGCAGGATCTTCTTCCACCTTCACTGCTGCATGGTTCTCTTTGACCTCTTTTGGGTACTGATCTGCCATAATGCTAGTGCTAAGTGAACTCAGAAACAAGGCTTTGAACAATAATATGTGATTCGATATCAGTGAATGCTAGTGCTAAGTGAACTTAGAAACAAGGCTTTGAACAATAATATGTGATTCAAGGTCTGATAGTGCTGGTATTTATAGTCATTTTGAGCACGGATTGCTGACAAGGCAATGCATTATTATATGGCTATATACATACATGGGCTGGCTCTCGTATCGACCAATGGGGAAGAGCAAACTAAGAAGGGTCGGTGTGGACGGTGTGCACAATCTGCAGTTATCAAGAGGTTTCAGTAAGCTATGTGCAACCAAGGCTTCGATATTAGGAGCTTGCCGAGGCATCAATTGTACGGCTCACATGGATGGACTTGGCCGGTGCTCGAAATGTTTAACTCTGATGAATAGATTAGTCATAAAATAGTTTGGTAACCTTAAATTAATCAAAGCATATAGGAGAACTGTTTTCAAGATAAACAAGAGCACTATATTTTCTTTAACTTATCTGGTTTCAGAGGCCAAATGAGAAAAAAAATTGTTTAAATTAGACAACCTCGGCGCAAATCTGTATATACGTATTTCTTGGCAAAATGTAATAGGAAGATCAACTACACATTCATTTCAGAAGAGTTCATTGCAAGCATGTGTGAATTTTATGCCGAATTGAGTTTCTGAATCGAGCAATGAGTTCTCATTCATCCTGTTACATGAGTTTCTAGGTTTCAATAATATTTTCGGTTTATGTTGGCAACTCCATTCATCATTATTAGGCTATTAGCTTAGTATACTTTCTCTGTCAGACTGTCACTAACAACCTTCAAGTTTCTGATAGTTCCAGTACGTGATTGTCTACGATATGGTATGAAAGTTCTGGTCATAGATGATCTTGAGCTCGAAACTTCCAAATTTCCAATGCACATTTATGACATCTGGGATAACTTAAAAATTCTTGGTTGCTGATAGCATCAATGTGTATTTCTCTGTCCCTTTTGCGACGAAAGGTTGTCTGTTACGGCTGGAAGAAGGTTGCATCCAAGCCTTTGTCAGCCAAATTCCAAGCTGCTGCAACAATAAAAAGAACACTCAAAACCAATCCCAAGCATCCGAGTCCCATATAAGTACACCAAATGACACCTTTTGGCTTTGGTTTCTTGATAGATATCCACATAAAACATGGATAAACATATGTCAAAGGCACCGTTGTAACCGCTCCAATTAGGGGTGCTAGGCTTGCCAAGAATGGCAAGGCCACTGCCACAAAAAATGCAAATCCTCCAAAGAAAAGGCGAAAAACTATCCGAAGCCATCTCGGGCATGGCTCCTTCTTCCTAATAGTGTACTTCAACTCCATGTTGTCAAAAACTACCATGGAATAGATTTGGAATGTAGTTAGGCAGTTTATCAGTACCAGTGAAGGTATCTGTGTGCATCCTAGTCCAAGTGCCTTTCCAAGTCAACCCCGGTTTCCTTGCTGCACAAGGAAAAGCTGCTGCATCAAAGAAATATAATCTCCGGAAAGTCAGAAGTTGATTCTACTACATCAGATGAAGATTTGCCTTTAATTAGGTCTCAGTCAACTTGGTAAGGATCATTTGCATTCATGATAGAATAAGATAGTTAAGGAATACATGTTTGAATTAGTTGCCTTATTCTATCTGATTTATTAGTTGACTTTGCACTAGAATGCTTTTGGAAAATGATTAAGTGTTTAAATTCAAAATATTGCAAGTATGGAATATGCATTGAATTAGGATTTTTATATCCCTGAATCAGTGGATGATTTACCTAAAGATCAGTAATCATCCAGCTGTCCGAGATAAGGTGAAACACACTCTATATATAGCTTCTGCATAATATGTTAGTGTTAGAGATTTTGTGGAAAAGTGAAATAGGTATTGTTCATCTTTGCATTACATTGCACATACTTATTTGTATTCTAAATCTCTCTGTGAATCATAGGTTCAGTTAGCATTGCATCTGCATTCATGCATTTGGTTGACTGAGACCTTCACATCAGATCAAGAACAGTTGTGTTCAAATCAAGTTGAGTGAGAACTTGAAACTAGATTGTGTGAGAATCTATTTACATCAGTGTGAGTGGTGTAGTACTGTATTAGGTTGTGTGAGAACCTTGTAAATGAACTGAGTGAGAGTTCAATACAGTACATTGTCTGAGGTTAAGTGAGAACCTCCTAGAAAGCTGTGTGAGAGCTTTAGACAGTGCAGTTAAATTTAAACTGCATTCATAGACTGTGTGAGAGTCTATGCTGATCTAGCTATTGAGTGAGAATAGTTAGCACTAAACTGTGTGAGAGTTTAGTAACCAAACTGTGTGAGAGTTTGGAAATCTGTTTATACTGATTGTATTACACTTGATTCATTTGTAATTGTAATAATATTCAGTTTGACTTAGAGCTTTTTCCTCAAAGAGGTTTTGCTCTAAGTTTTGATCATTGATTCATACATTCTTGTGTTTCTTCCATTCTGTTATTGTTCTAATAGTTTCAACCAGTATGCAAAGTATTGCCAGAACAAATTGCGAGATGTTTTGTGCATGGAAATGAGTAACAGCTTTCACCACTTCTGCATTGACGAAAGGTACCTGCAAAACAATATGATCCAAGTCTGATCAGACGCTAACATTGATTGGAATCATGTATAAAAGCTTTGAAATATTTTTCACACCTTATTTCCATAAGCCCAATATCCACCAAGTGCAAGAGGAAACAAGCACACGGCTATTATTACATGTGATATAGTCATTCCACTCCACATTCTCTTATAAGGATGTCTTGGTTTTGATGGCAATGTCCCCTGCATCAGTAAGCATTGCAAAATCGAATAAAATGTAAATGATTTCAACATAAGGTTAACCAGTAGGCTCCTGAAAGCAGACATGGTTGGACTTCTTTCATGTGTTTTGACATTGATGTAGTCATTTAGGAATAATGTTGATCGACAACTAGGTTATGCATCAAGACTTATTCTAGATGGTATAGTCAAACAAGAGACTTAAGATGTCATGCCAACATTCTCTTGCAAGATATATAAACACTGATGAAAATGAGCAAGATCCAACACTCACCTGTATCTCAAGGATAACATTCTGACCTCTGAATGCAAGGAAAATGATGCCAACTGAATTCAGTACACCACTGAAGGATTCCATGGTAGACGTCGTAGCTGGTGGCTCATACGATACATCATTAAGCCTGCCCTTGCCGATTGAAAGAGCCCATATCACGGTACAATATACAACCGCTGTAATGGTACCAATCACAGAGACTCCAGCTACGGAGTTCAAGTTGGGAAAGTACTCAGCTAGACAGATAGCCATGAACATAAACACAAAGAATCACAATATACCATGCATTGAATTTGGATCACAAGTTGCACCATCCTTGCACACTGTTCTGACTAGAAGCCTTATGATACTACCTCGTATGATGATTAGCTGCACACAAGTACCCCCAGAAAGATACATTGCTGGGAACAATGCTAGCGACTTCCCTAGCTTTGGACCTGAAAAGATAATTAAGATTGTCAATATTTACTAGCCATTTACATGGTTAGATAAAGAAGAAGCGCTTGTGGTATTAACCAAAGGCGGTTACTGCAAGGTGGACATATCTACTATACCGAACTCCAGATTCAGATTCGTGTAATCCTACAAGGAGTGACATCGTGTAGAGCTTCCATGAACACACTATTGACAAGCTTATGATTCCCCATGTCCTGCAACCATTGAGAAGTGTAATGAGAGTTATTGAAACATTATCTGCTTCCTTGCATGTGAATATCATACTGTGATTAATTTTACTGTACTAGACAAGACAGATACATAGGTATTCTTATATTTTACCAAATCAATAATATGCGCCTACAGAACTTTCTTTGTAACATGGTAAATTTTGTTTACAAGTGCTGCAAGAGCATTTTCTTTCTACAAAAACCCAGGTGCTATTTTATAGCAGCATTCATCCTCAACGTACTTTGTTCAAAATTTTAGAGGCAGGAGGCTAGTAATAACTTCTCATGTATATCTCAATCAGTATTGAGTAGATCGAGTAGTACTCAATTATCTTGCAAGTTATTGCTTTTCATTGCTTGAGAGGAAAACCTTCAGATATATGTATGAATCAGACCAAACTGGAAAAAAGTTTATAAGAACTTGTTACTTACCATCCAAGAGTAGCGAAAGCAACAGGTAGTAAAAGGGCTTGAATTCCAAGTCCTGAAGATATAAGGTGAAATGTAGCAGAATAGGTAGTCCCTTTTCTGGATTCTGTGAGGGGTAGCCAAGCATCTTGTTGATTGAGCTCACCACCTGCCCTGTTTGGAGGAGAAGTAGTACTATCTATGCTTTTGGGACTCATTGTGACTGGTATGCCGTGGGCATATTGTGGACCTCCATTGTCCATGTAGGAAATACCTTCCCTTGAGTTTGTTTCAACATCCTCTTGATCTCCCATACCTCCCAATATAAGCTTTGGTTTTTCAACTATGTCAAAAATAATTGCAATGCTCGTACTCAGCACTCTTTTATTTGCTGATTCTGTTGATGGGGCAAAAACCCAGCCAGAAGTTCTCACAAGAAGGAAAGAAGAAAAAAGGTACTTTTCTTCAATTGGGGTCCCAAAAATGACGTCGTGATGATGAGCTTTGGATGAAGTTCAAGCAGAGGGGGAGAGATCGAGTTGGTTTGCAAAACACAGTGATCTCAGAAGTATCATCGATCAGGGTGATATAGTGGCTGTGACAGTCGGAGGTTTAGGGTAATTCTTTTGGCTTTTACCGCATTTTGCTTGAGAAATGAGAGCAATTTAGATGAGTCATGAGTACATGCAACATATATAACTAGTACATGCGTGTTCTGAACTAATACATGCCTTGGCCGACCATTCTTGCGTGCATATAACCGAAGTGAAGAAGTGGAAAAATGTCGTCACTTACGTCAAAATATTCGAGTCTAAAAATGGGAAACTGTAGCCATTCCAGGAACTTACTTGTAATCAGTGCTGAAACACTTCTACATACAATGCCATAATAGAAGAAAAGCGTTTGAACTAACTACTGGAACTACCGAAATCACACTCTTAAAGAAAATGTGAGATCAAATTCAACTCTCTGTTATTTGTTAGGTGCTCGATTAATAAGAATTAGGTGACGAAACCAACATTATTCAATCTTGGTTGCTGATGGAAGACTAAGCTTCATGTGGATGAGAATTTATAGGAACTGAGTGGAGTTTCAGAGGTTCAAGATTCTTTGAGGGCAACACTAGTAACAAGTGGCACTGCTTAGACGAGTTCAAATCTTGTGCATTTATATATAAAACCAAGTCATTCTAAACATTTATTTAATTACGACAACTCGTATATTATTTTTCAAAAAATAAATTATGAGCCACAGACTGAGCAAGGAATTGCAGAAATGGAAAGAGGTGGTGGTTGTGGAAGGAGATTGCAAGGCAGAGTTAACTAGGGGACATTCCTATCACAGTTTCAGTATCAGGAGCTCATCAGACTATAAAGTCAATCCCATCACAACCAGTCCTCCTTGTGGAGGAGAAGAAGATGGTAGAAACTGAAGAGCCCCAGGTGGTGGTGGTGGTGGTGAGCTCAATCCTCTAGATGCTTGGCTACCCATCACAGAGTCTAGGAATAGGAATACGTTACCTTCCATTATATAATACTTCTGATAATTTATCAAAATCAGATAGTTTATGATGAGATGAAATTAATCCATGTCTTGGAATCTTTTACTAGTAATGAATTGATTTACATGATAGATGAAAAGGTCGATGCCTCTCTCTGTAAACCTATCAAAAGAAGTATCACAAGTGATATATTTCGCCATACTCACTAAGGCTTGAAGAAGTTGGCATGTAAGCCTTGGTTGCCTAAATTCCATGCTGCTGCAACAACTAAAAGAAGACTCAAAACCAGGCCTAGGAATCCAAGTCCCGTGTTAACACACCACATGACCCCTTTTGCTTGTGGTTTCTTGATTGCAATCCACATCAAACACGGATAAGCATACGTCAAAGGTAACATCACCCCACCGATTAGAGGTGCTAAACTTCCCAAGAATGGAAATGTGACTGCTGCAAAAAATGTTACCCCTCCAAAGAACACACGCAAAGCTGTCCGAAGCCATCTCGCACATGGCTTGTTCTTCCTGCTAGTGTACTTCGACTCCAACTTGTCGAAAATCACAATTCCGTAAATTTGAAATGTGCTTATGCAGTGAACGATTACCAGTATGCAAATTAGTCCCAGCACTACTTTTGATGTGTCTTGTGGATGGAATTGCAAAATCGCGATCAATAGTCCTCCATTTGAGGAAGGGACCTGCAGAGAAACATAGTTTATGATTGTGCTGTTGTGCCAAAGATTGCTTATGGAGATGGAGTTATATACAGTCACATTTTTGACGAAGGGGTTGAAATGATCTCTCACCTTGTTTCCGTAAGTTCAAAATCCAGCTATGGCTAGAGGAAGCAACAGATGGCTATGAGTACATATGATGTAGTCACCCCCCTCCACATTGTCTTACATGCTGGGAATTTTGGATTTGTTGGCAATGTCCCCTGCACATTAGTTGATAAGTACTTTAGTCTTTAGCTGCCATTTCAAATGCACCACTTGAATTCAACCTGCACTCGTAGTTAATCTGATACGCGCCCAAGAAACTTTAAACTACGTAATTCTAGACACAAGTACAACCTCAACACCAAATTCTAATCAAGATTGAAGAGGCCGGAGCTCACCTGGATTTCAAGAATGACATTGTGACCCTCTGAATGCAAGACAAATGATACCTATTGCATTCATTATCCCACCAAATCTTTCCATATTAGACTCCATTGCTGGCGAGTCGTATGATACATTATTGATCCTGCCCTTTCCAACTGAAAGACCCCAAACTAGAGTACAGTACGCAACTGCAGTTGTGGTGCCGATAAAAGAGACCCAAGCCAGGGAGTTCAAGTTGGGAAACTGAGCCACGACAATGGCCATGTACATAAACACCAAGAAGCACTCTGCACTAGTCAATGATTTGGGATCACACGTTGATCCATCCGTACAAACAGTTCTGATGAAAAGCCTTATTGTTCCACCTCCTATGATGATCAGTTGTACACATGTACCAGCTGAAAGATACATTACCGGAACCAGAGCTAGAACTTTCCCGAGCTTTTGACCTGCATGGACAAAAAAAAAAGTAACTTCAGTGAGATGCGTTTTGTATTATTTTAAAGAATAATGACCAAAAACAGTCTTAACCAAAAACAGAAATAACGAGTGTGGATTAATTGTAAAACGACAACTGCAAATTTCACTCCCCTCGATTTATATCTCGATTATAACTTCTTTAATAGAATTTAGTAACTAACCGAAGACTGTTATTGCAAGGTCGTGGTATCTACTGTAACGGGTTCAGGATCGGATTCGTGTAGGTGTACGAGAAACCATATGGTGTAGAGCTGCCATGCGAATGCCACTGACCAGCATACAGTTCCCCATAGCCTGCAACCAGCGAAAATTTATTGTTACGAGATTTTTTTTCTTTTTTTTTTGAAGAACAGATACATATAGGATGGTTCCAAGTGATAAACATATGTCTGTTTTCTTGTATTTCACCAAAATAATAGTGCATATTGTAGTTTTATATGATTAGCCACATTGATGTATATTTGATATATATGCATCTCATGTACTTCGGATTCCAAATCTCTTGGAAGAATTTAAAAAAAAAAAAAGATTCCGAACCTGTCGATTAAGAACCTGGAATTGGAAATAAAAAAAATGTGGAAAACTAGCTCTAATGAAGAACTCAAAATGATCCTAAACTCATAAGCAAACATGCCGAACTACCTGAAACAATTCTCCAGAAAAATGTTTATTGCAGAATTACTCGGATCATTATATCCAAAACTTCACGATTGGTTAATTCATAATAACAATCTGATAACATAACATATCAAATTGTTTACTACATATATAAAACACTTTAGGGCTATCCTAAAAATGCGAATATATACAAGAGCGATATAAGTTGAAAAGCTAAATTTTTTTGAGATAGACTAATGTTGCTTACCATCCAAGAGTGGCAAATGCAACAGGAAGCAAGAGGGCTTGTACTCCGATTCCCGAACACACTAAATGAAAGCTAGCAGGGAAAGCATTCCCTTTCCTCGATTCGGTGAGAGGTAGGTAGCCAAGCGTCCTGCGGATTGAGCTCACCAACTCCTCCCCAATTTGCAGAAGTAACATCATTGATGTCATCCAAATGCTCACTGGTAGGACTAGCAGTACTTGTGATGGGAATGACTTGTGCAGGGTCAGACCTTCTACTTATGCTATTAAACGAATGAACCCTATCGGCAAGCCTCCGATTCACTTCATCTGCCACTTCTTCCGTATTTGCCATTTCCTTGAGCTCTCCTGCAGAACACAAAGTGCCTGTTTGGGCCTAAATTGACATTTACCCGAGAGCATGGATCGAGGCCGAAGAGGTTATCCGTTAATGGGTAATCTGATATATTTTAGATTGTATTCCTTCTAGGAATAGGTTTGGAGTCCGCCTAGGAATCCGAATTTGAGGTGGTTTAAGGTATTTGAGTCCTAGTTAATCTCAGAATCGATTATGCTTGATACGCAAGCATTAAGGTTTTGCATTCTCTATATAAAGAACTCTTGGACAACGTAAAAAGGGTTCACAACCATCTTACAAACAGACAAGTTTTTGCGCCTCGCAAATCTTGCAAGCCTCTCCGGAGCAATCTCTCGCGAACTGCCTTCCACCAACTGCAAACCACCGTTCCAACCTTGCCGCAAACCTACGCCCACCACTGGTCGCCGTACACCTGCCGCGGTTGTCAAAAGTGTCTTGCGTTCGTGTCGAAGCATTGCAGAGACATATCGTGTCTAGTCGTCACACCTGGTGACAAATCGAGTCGTTACCCCGGTAACAAACCAAACCAATCTGCAAGAGGTTGGAAGATTACCTAATCTGTAAGAGGTTGGAAGCAAACCCACTCCGCGGTCTTGATTCAAACTCTGCTTTGCATCTCAGTTACGAAGTAAGATTACTCAATCTGCAATAGGTTGAGAGAAAATCCTAGTACTAGTTTATTAGGTCTTGTTCGAGCCCTTTACGCCGGCCTCACTACCAGAAAAAAGGCTTTTCCCGACGAAATAAAAAAAAACGGCCGACGAAATAAAATTTTCGTCGGCTATTCCCAAGAATGGCCGACGAATTTTTTTTCGTCGGTAAAAAAAAAATTCGTCGGCTATTCCCCTAGAATGGCCGACGATTTGAATTTTCGTCGGCCTTTCTCTGAAACTTTAGCCGACGAAAATTTTTGGAAGTATGGCCGACGAGTACTAGGTTTGATTTCGTCGGCTATGATTAAAAAAAAAAAAAAAAAAGAACAGCTTCCATTTTCTATCACTATCGACAAACCATTGCTTCGTCCTTCAAATGCAAATGTGTCGTGAAATAAGATATGACCGAAATAATGAAATACGTCTACGGTTGAAAAATGACAAGATTCCGACAAAATCTGTGTGCCGAATGTTGCGGTTAACTGTTTTTTACTTCCGTTTTCCTATGGGTAGCCTGACGGTCGGTAAATATTTTGAGGAAAATTTTTATACGATTAGTTGCGTCTCATCGATTTGAAACTATTATCTGTTGAAGGTCAGACCAAAAAACGTCATTTAGACAGGCCAATTACCATTTCTAAGCGTTTAAAGGGTTGACTCACCCGGTTGACCGTCCCGATCGAGCCTTTAACGTTGTCAGATGTAGTTGGATTTTTTTTCATACATGTATTTAATCTTAACGGTGATATCTGACTGTTGGAATAGATTTTCCAAACTTTTAGATTCAAAATCGGAACATATGCACTAATGTTCCTTAACTTGTTTACTAAGTGTTTAAGTGAATGTATAGTTTCAAATAGTTACTATACGTACACTCTTCAAATGCAAATATGTCGTCAAATAAGATATGACCGAAATAATGAAATACGTCTACGGTTGAAAAATGACAAGATTCTGATAAAATCCGTGTGCTGAAATAATGAAATAAGTCAAAACCCGGTTTACTGTAGATTTGGCGTCCGGCGTCCGAATGATGATTGTGATACCATTCCGGAAAGGGAACGACGGCAGGAATCAAACTCGTAGCTTTGCTACGATGTGTGGGCTTTTTCGGGCTTTCGAATTCGTTTAGGGCCTCAAAACGGCAGTTTTGTATGTTTTCATAGAATAGCCGACGAAACATTGTATTTCTTCGGCTATTCTCTAAGTATAGCCGACGAAACATTGTATTTCGTCGGCTATTCTCTAAGAATAGCCGACGAAATACAATGTTTCGTCGGCTAAACTCTTGATCCGCGCCTTTTTATTGTCCGCCGTTGGATGGCTCAGATCTGACGGCTGTTGATCTTTCAAAGTATAGCCGACGAAATCTTTTAAATCTTTTAAATCGCTTCCTCCCGCCTTTTTTCTCTCCTCCTTCCCCCCCCTCCTCCGGCCTCCTCCTCCTCCTCCTTCTCCTCCTCCTCCGGTCCCCTCCTCCTCCTCCTCCTCCTTCCCCTCCTCCTCCTCCGGCCTCCTCCTCCTCCTCCTCCTCCTCCTTCTCCGGCCTCCTCCTCCTCCTCCTCCTCCTCCTCCTCCTTCCCCTCCTCCATCCAAAGCATAATTTATTTTTTTTTTCCCTAAAATTTAAGAATAGCCGACGAATTTTACCAATTTTCGTCGGCTATAAGTTGTATAGCCGACGAAAATTCTAGTATTTCGTCGGCTATAACTAATTAATGCCTATTAAAATATTAATATATTTCAAGGAATAGCCGACGAAAGTTTAATAAATCGTCGGCTATAGTTAAAACACAATAGCCGACGAATTTCGTCGGCTATAGTTACTGAATTTCGTCGGCCATACTCGAAAATACCCGACGAAATTCGTCGGCAATTTCTCCTAGGTTTGGCCGACGAAAAATATTTTCGTCGGTAAATTCGTCGGCCATACTCTACTATAGCCGACGAATTTGATTTTTTCGTCGGCCATTATATTACCGACGGGGTTTTCCCGACGACTTATAGCCGACGAAAATTTCGTCGGTAGAGGGAATAGCCGACGAAAAATTGGCATAGCCGACGAAAAAAATTTCGTCGGCTATTCTCCCATATCTGGTAGTGCCTGTCAACGCCTGCGTAACAGTTGCTTGATCGGGAAGTCAGGTAGAAGGGAGCAGACGAGTACGCTCGCCAGGGGTCATCCGCCAGGGGTGATTCGCTCGCCAGAGGTCGTCCGCACCAAGGTTGTATCTAACCCAAAGGTACTGGCACGCTCGCACACATCATATCAGGACTGAGACATACGTCCGCTATTCCCACGTGTTGACAGTTCGACAGGAGTAAAATCCGACGCGAACATTTTGGCACGCCCGGTGGGACAGGTGTCAAGATAGCGGAGTCTAATATCTATAAACAACCCATGCCTGCCTGTAACAAACCGGAACATCAGTTGTTTAAACAACACAACTCAGCTGCATGTAGAGGTTTATCCGAAACTCAGCTACATGCCAAGTTCGGAGACGGCAGGCCTGAGATAGAGGATCTGAATGAGGTCCTCAAAGGCAATAAACAGATTTTTGAGAACTCCGAGGGTGATGGCAACCGCCAAGATGCAGTCATCATCCTAAATAATGAGGAAGTTATCGCTCCGTCAGTCCCAGAAATTACTAACGAGAAAGAAGTTGTACCTCTTAGGGAACCATCCCCTAAGGAGATGATGGAATCCTTCGAAATAGTGCTGACTAAATCCGCAGGCACTGATGCTATTCTTAAAAGGGTAGAAGCTACCCTGAAGGAGTTAAAGACTGAACAGATGGGTCATGTATCAAGCATTAACTGGCTGGTGCAACAACAAGAGATAACTACGAGAAATAGCGTTAATTACACAAGAGACCTCAATGCACAATGGAGGGAGCATCAGGCAGAATTCACCACACAGATACAAGGTCAGCAGGCGGAGTTCAATGTGCAGATGAAGAGCCATCAAGAACAGTTGAATCAGACAGCAGCTACCATTGAACGGTTAGCTCAAATGATGCAGTTTAAGCTGGATACTGATGCTCATGAGCAGAAGGAATCAACACCACCTGTTAAGCCTCGAAGGACGGCCTCGAAGGTTCCTTCCAAGCTTCGTAACAAGGGGATCGATGTTACTGGCTCTTCAAGACAGCAGAGAAAGGGTGGACGGATAGTTAATCCTCCATCTGACGATGAAGAAGAAGAGCAAGAAGAGGACACGGTTTGCTTTCTTACCTGCGACGAAGTGGAGCGAATGTTTGAAGATAAAATGAGGGTTATGCAAGGGCTACTGGATGCCAGTGTAACCTACACTAATCCACTACCGCGAGAGGTGAACGCTCACCTATGGCCTATAAATTTTAAGCAAATTCGGTTCACTCCCTTCTCGGGTGAATCCTCAGAAGATGCAGAGACCCATATCACTCGTTTTCATAATGAATGCGGCCCGTACGCCCAGGATCCAATCATCAAGCTGCGGCTGTTCGGCACTTCATTAAATGAGTCCGCATTGGCTTGGTACAGGGATCTGGCTCTCGGGTCAGTCTCAGATTGGCAAGAGTTGGAGGGTCTCTTTAGGACCATGTTTGGGGTCGTCGAGGCTAAGGTGACCATAAAGGATCTAGCGGAAACCGAACAGCAGCTTGATGAATCCGCCATCGATTACTTGAAGCGTTTCAAGCTGCTACGGGCTAAACTCTGAGTCAGACTGCCAAAAGATAATATTGTTGAGTTGGCAATCGCGGGGCTTGATCCAGAGATCCAGGCTCACTTCCAACAAGTCCACGTCACTAATATGGCGGACTTAACAACTAGGTTAGCCAAGCAGCAACAGTTTGTCGATCGAGTGAGGAGCCTAAACGATAGGAAGAAAGGTGTCCTATTATCTTATCACCCGGGCACTTTGAAACTTAAAACCGACATTCCTCCCATGTCGAAGACAGTGGCGACTATAGAGGCAGACTCTGTGCCAACTGTCACCTGGATCGACGAGGCTGAAGAAGAAGAAAACGTGGCGGTCGTAGAGGTGATTGGTCGCCAACCCCTACAACCGAAAAACGTGAGGGTCGCTAAGGATTCCATTAAGATTATGGCTTCTTTACCAATGAAGTCCGCGTTCGAGAAGTATACATACAATGCACACCAGGCTCCAGAGATCCTAGCTGAACTGTTCAAGTAAGGACGACTTCAGCACGAAGGAGGCTTCATCCCCAAGCCCGACCATATGGCAGGAAAGAAGTACTGCAGTTTCCACAACATGAGCAATCATTTTACTAAGGATTGTGTCAAGCTTAAAGACCAGATCCAGACATGGATTAACGATGGAATCATGAAGATGGAAACCGCTAAGGGGCCCACCTGGATAGAAATTAGACCCTTCCCAGGTGTGAATACGATAACTCTGGTCCCTAACCAATGTCAGAGTCCGGAAGTCCACCAGCGAACTTCTAGATTCAAGACATATACTTATGATGCAAGCAAGGCACCAGAAATTTGGGAACGTCTGGTCCAGGATGGGATGAAAGCACCTGATCATATTCAGCTTCAGTAGCAGAGCTTAAGGTCAGGCGGATCCTATTGTTCCTTTCACCATTCGGATAACCATGGTAGTTCTACGTGCATAGAGTTGAAAGATCAAATCCAGGAGTGGTTGAATGAGAGGACCCTACAATTTGATGATAAAGCGGTGACTTCTACCCACCATTTCTGGGTTAATGTCATCGAAAAAGATGGATCAAAGGGCGTCCAGCGGATTAACAAACCAGCGAATCCGCTAGAAGAGGAAGAGATGGTGATGGTGCCCAAATCCAAACTATGCGTCAATTGTAAGGTCGGATGCCGTGTACCTATTACGCCTGAGGAATTCATGCATGCTCTACAAGAAGCAACACAGAAGGCCCTCGAGACAGCCAAGAAGACCCATCTGAAGCCAGAGCGGCTCAGGACTGATGACCCTAACGGGCAAAGTATTATCACCAAGAGAAGGAGACATATGCCAACAAGGTAAGGTCCCGGCAAGATCCCGGACCTTCTGGTACCAAACCAGTGCCAAAGTGTGATCTCCCACTGGCGGAAAAAGCCGAACTCAAGACGGATACGCAGAACCAACAGCTTAAAGTCAAGGCTGTATCACCTCCGCCAACTCGGAATACATAAAAGCGATATGGCAAAGCCAGGCGAACTTTGGATGCTTTGGAGCAAGGTAAGGTGACTCCAGAAGAACTTTCCATGCCTGTAGATTATATACGAGCTGCCTATGAACGCTATAGGTCCAAAACCTATATAGACTCTCGTCGGATACGAAAGGAAGAAGAATCGCCACCTCGACGTAGGAGTGTTCATGAGAGGCTTTCACAGCCCATTCCGCCAGATGGTGCGCCGAGGACTCTAAGGAGGAAGTTGGCATGTTCCTCGGAGAAAACTTCCATCCATTTGGCTGAGGACATCCCACCGGAATCCACATCTCTCCACCATACCTCAGAGAATGCTAACAAGAAGGAGTCTTTGGTTTTGAGGTGGCAGCCTAAGGAAACAGTTGCGCTTCCAGTACCAGCTATTATAAAGGTTCCTGAGACACAAGCAATCACCAAGGAATCCACATCCATCACATCAGAGCCTGCCAAATCCACTTCAAATCTGACTCACCAGCAATCCTCAAGCCGCCAACCTGGCCAGTCTTATCCCCAGTACGTAGCCCAGAAGTTAAAAACGACACTCCCGCCAGAACACACGGAGATTATTTCTGGGGTCCGACCTCCAAGTCCCAAAATGGATAGGGATTTGCCAGACGCAGATTCGGAGCTGCCGGAGGCAGATGATGAGATGCTGGAGGATGAAAACGAGTACTTGGACGAGGATGAGACTATCTTGGATTGTAATATGGCTTACATATTATCATCCGCCTATGCATTGTCCGAGCCTATACCAACCGCTTATTTCATACAAGAGGAGGCGGCGGACAAGCCAGTTTGTCATATCCAGGTATCCGCTGGCGAAGACTCCTCCATCATAAACGAATTCTGTTCTTCGCCGGCGTTTGATTCAGGATTGACTAATCTTTACAAGTCACACATGGTGTTTGCTAAACCTACTTACACCATGACTCAACATCTCAAACCCCTCTACGTAACGGCAGAGGTGGAGGGTGTTCAGGTAAACAGAATCCTCATCGATACAGGAGCTGCGGTGAGTGTCATTACTCTTAGCACTATGGAAAAACTTCAGATTCCTAGAGATAAGATTCAAAATTCTACTACAAAGGTTAGAGGGTTTGCCGGAGCGGTCACTCACACTGCTGGCCTCTTAGTACTCAGGGTTAAACTTGGACCCTCTAATGCTCACCAAGCCTTGTTCGTAACAGACACAACTGTTCCGTACACGATGATTCTAGGATGTGATTGGATCCATAAGACATTCTCTGTTCCATTTTTCTTGCATCAAGAGATGCTTATGTGGGATCCTGAGTCCGACAAACCAGTTTTGATCAAGGCAGACGAATGTCCCTTTTCTGTAGCAGCATGCTCGCTGAAGGCTGACTACTATTACAGCACCATGAGACCTTTTATGATAAATGGGGTCGATGGCAAGGGACATCCAATTGGGGTGACCTCTACTGATCTCACACGATGGGGATTGACGCAGGCAAAAGCAGATATTTCTCGTCCAGTCTCCATTGACTTTCAACTAGAAATTAACATAATTTACAACTTCAAAACGGAAGAGGTAGAAGCTCTTGCTTCTCTGATGCAGCGGTTGGCTGTGTTCAGAGCTGACCAGTTGGCTTCAGATACGGTCGCTCTAGTTGAGTGTATCGAAGAAGACGACGCCATAACCACAGAGGAGGTGGAGGCCGTGCAACCAGCCCCAGCAGCTTTGGATGACACTCCACCTAAGGTCCATGATCCAGTAGAAAAGATTAACCTGGGCACGGCGGAACAGCCTATCGAGGTCGGAATCAGTCAGTACCTAGAGTCGGAACTCAGACAGCGACTAATTGAGTTGCTATAGGAATTTAAGGACTGCTTCACAGAAAAATATCAGGATATGCCTGGTCTGTCAAAAGAGTTGGTCTGCCATCGTTTACCTATCAAAGCGGGAGCCAGACCAATCAGACAGGAGCAGAGGCGAATGAACACCGAAACAGTCATAGCAGTCAAGAAAGAAGTTCAGAGCATGGTCGATGTAGGAATCATCCGACCAGCCCAATATACACAATGGCTGGCGAACGTGGTCCCTGTAAAGAAGAAGAACGGTAAAATCAGGGTCTGTGTAGATTACAGAGATCTTAACGCTGCTTCGCCAAAGGATATCTACCCTATGCCTATCGCGGATCTTTTGGTGGACGGAGTAGCAGGGCACGAGATGTTATCTTTCATGGACGGAACAGCAGGTTACCATCAAATACCAATTTACGAGCCGGACATTCACAAGACCGCTTTTCGTTGCCCAGGCTTCGCCGGAGCCTTTGAATATCTCAGCATGCCATTTGACCTGACCAATGCAGGGGCCACATATCAGCATGCCATGAATATGATCTTCCATGACATCCTGGGGGACATTTTGGAAGTTTATGTCGATGACGTGGTGGTTAAGTCTAAACATAAGGCCGACCATATCAACCACCTTTGTAACGTCTTTATACGAATGAGGCGACACCAACTTAAGAAGAATCCAGCCAAGTGTATTTTTGGGGTTCGTGCAGGTGATTTCCTGGGTTTCGTGGTACATGAGAGGGGCATTGAAGTGGCTGGGGATAAAGCACAAGCTGTTCTAGACGCTCCAACACCTCGGAATAAGAGGGAACTTCAAAGCTTGTTGGGTAAAATCAATTTTCTTAGGCGATTCATCTCTAACTCAGCTGGCAAGGTTGCTTATTTCTTCTCTTTGTTGAAACTCAAGAAGGGCGAGACCTTCGTATGGGGTTCTGAACATCAGGCGGCTTTTGATAAGATTAAAGCATGCTTAGTGAGCCCGCCAGTGTTGCGCCCGCCACAACCGGGAATCCCACTGAAATTATATATATTTGCTTCTACCAGTTCTGTTGCTGGGTTACTGGCTCAGGATGAGACCACTGCAGAAGGCAGGAAAGTTGAATATGCTGTTTCTTACCTTAGCAGGACCTTGTTAGACGCATAAATGAGATACTCCCCAATTGAGCGACTGTGCTTAGCATTATACTTCGCTGCTACCAAGCTACGTCACTATATGCTTTCCTTTACCACGATTGTAGTGGCTCAGACGGATTTTGGTGAAGTACATGCTCACTAGACCTATCTTAAGAGGTAGGATCGGCAAGTGGATCTTGGCCCTCTCTGAGTTCTCTTTACAATATGCACCTTTGAAGGCGATGACGGGGCAGGCAGTGGCTGACTTCTTACTCCATCATCCTCTGGAGGAATCGATTCACGATCCAATTCGTTTTGTCAATATGATTGACACTGTGCCTTGGATACTTTACTTTGACGGCAGCAATACTGATGCATTGGCAGGTGCAGGTATTTGTATACAAAGTCCGTCCGGAACAAAGCACTCTTATTCTGTCCAACTTGAATGGACATGCACAAATAACTAGGCCGAATACGAAGCACTCATCATTGGTCTGGAGCTGCTGTCAGACATGGATGCCAAGGAAATCAAAGTATATGGTGATTCTTTACTAATCATCAAACAGCTCATCGGGGAATATAAGTGCCTTTCTTTCCATTTGGTACAATATTGGGAACGGGCATCAGAATTCTTAGATCAATTTACTGATGTGGTGCACGACTATGTTCCTCGGGAACAAAACTTTGCAGCTAATGAATTGGCACAACTGGCTACCGGCATTAATCTCGCCAATGATGTCCAGGAGCAAATCTTGAAGGTGGAACGTAGGACATTACCATCTTTCGCAGCTCGTAGAGAACAACGAGGCGAGTGGTTGGTTGCCAACATAGATCTTATCGACACAGATTGGCGGCAACCAATCATCCAATATCTACAAGACCCTTATGCCCCATCTGAGAGGCGAATACGGTACTTGGCTACTAATTATTTACTCAAAGGCGATGAATTACTTCGTCGGGGTGAAGAAGGCGTGGACCTTCGATGTGTCTATGGAGTAGAAGCCAAGCGGCTCATGCGTGAGGTACATTTGGGCGTTTGTGGTTCACTTCAGAGTGGATCAAAGATGAGGTGGCTAATTCGTCGCTATGGTTATTTTTGGCCATCTATCATCAAGGACTGTATCAGTTTTGCCCAGGGTTGTATCGACTGCCAGATCCACGGGCCTGTTCAGCGAATTCCGAACATTCACATGCAACCTATTATCAAACCTTGGCCCGCCAGGGGTTGGGCACTTGATTTCGTTGGGGAAATCCATCCCAATTTATCCCTCCAACACAAATACCTACTGATTGGCATAGATTTCTTCACTAAGTGGGTCGAAGCAATTTCTATTCGGAATTGTGATGCAGCTACGATCATCCGCTTCATCTTTCAAAATATTATATGCCAGTATGGCATTCCTGAGTGCATCGTGGCGGACCGGGGGGGGGGGGGGGGCGGCGGCGGCGTTTATGGCAGAGAATACACAAGAGTTTATTCAAGACTATGGTATACAATTCCTACACTCATCTCCATATTACGCTCAATCCAATGGCCAAGCCGAAGCTAGTAACGAAGTTATTATCTCCATCATCAAAAAGATGTTTGAAGATAATCCAAGAGCTTGGCATACCGAGCTAGACAACACCTTATGAGCGTATCGTACTTCCAAACGAACTCCTACCGGAACTACCCCTTACGCCCTGATGTTTGGCCATGATGCCGTTCTTCCTTTGGAGATTAATGTCCAGTCTCTTCAGGTTCGCGAGCAACATCAGTTAATCGAAGACGATTACGTACAGGCTATGTTTCAAGAACATGAGGATCTTGATGAGCGGTAGCTAGAGGCTTTGACGAACATAGTCTTGGAAAAGAAGAAGGTGGCCAGAGCCTATGATAAGCGGACTAGGGGTAAATCTTACGGCGAAGGCGACCTCGTTTGGAAAGCTATGCTTCCTTTCGCCGAACGCGATACTGGCCGTGGAAAGTGGTCTCCCAAATGGGAGGGTCCCATTGTCATCGATCGGATTGTTGGCAAATGTGCTTACCAACTCAGAGACTTGGAAGGTGAAGTCCATAAGAATCCTATCAACGGACGACATCTCAAGAAATACTTCCCCAGTATTTGGGAATTTGAAGACCCGATCACTATGGTTGAGTCTGGGGAGGCAACCCTCAACATAAGGTTCCATATTAGGAGAGAAGATGTTCTGCCTTAGTTCCCTTAGCTTTGGCAACGTTATTCGCCTCAGCCTAGGACAACTAGGGGGGAAATACAAGGGATACTACTCATAGAAGACCTGGTGTTCATATCCGCCAGTGGTAATCCGCCAGTGGTAAAACGCCATTGGTAAACATGCTTACTTAGGTTATGAATCTGTTTAAGGTTCATTTTCTCGTCTTGGTTAAGGATCAATGCTCATGATCCTCGACGTTTGATGATTTGTTTGTAATGATTACTTTCAACAAGGAAAACAACAATAAATATGTTTTTCTGAATTTTCTGAACTTTTCATTACGTAGAAGATGGGCCGGATTGGTTTAGGTCTTGCATAAGGGTTGGACTGCTAATTCTGGGCAAAATTATATTAAGACCAAATATTTCGTACCGGCCCAACTCATTTTGGGGGCATAGTCTTAAGTTCAAATAATTCTAATCCTAGCCTTCCTATCCTAGCCTTCAGATAGGCGATATGATCCCGGAGCTCTTCTTCTTCTATTTGGCTCTGCTCTGTCTCTTCCCGAAGCTTCATCAAGTGAACTCTTTGTTCCTGAGCTTTTTCAAGTTGAGCTTTCTACCTCTCCCACACCATTGCTATCTTCCGATCAAGAAGCTCTTTCTCTTTTTCCAGACGCTTGATTTCTTCCTCGTCCTCTCACTACCAGATACGGACGAATAGCCGACGAAAAAACTTTCGTCGGCCTTTTTTTTTTTTCGTCGGCTATACCCTCTGCCGACGAAAATTTCGTCGGCCATAAGTCGTCGGTAATACGCCGTCGGTAATACCAATGGCCGACGAAAAAAAAAATTTCGTCGGCTATAGTTAAGTATGGCCGACGAGTCAAAAAATTCGTCGGGCAAAGGTCGGTAAAATAGCCGACGACTTTCGTCGGGTATTTTTGAGTATGGCCGACGAAATCCATTAAGTATGGCCGACGATTTACTAAAATTTCGTCGGCTATGGTGTTTTAACTATAGCCGACGATTTACCAAAATTTCGTCGGCTATGATGTTTTAACTATAGCCGACGATTTAATAAAATTTCGTCGGCTATGCTGTTTGAACTATAGCCGACGATTTAATAAAATTTCGTCGGCTATGGTGTTTTAACTATAGCCGACGATTTAATAAAAGTTCGTCGGCTATGGTATTTTAACTATAGCCGACGATTTAATAAAATTTCGTCGGCTATTTCCTCGAAATATATTACTATTTTATAGGTATTAATTAGTTATAGCCGACGAAATAAGGCACTTTTCGTCGGCTATACAAGTTATAGCCGACGAAAATTGGTAAAATTCGTCGGCTATACTTGTTATAGCCGACGAAATAATGCAAAAATCGTCGGCTATTCTTGCATTTGGAAAAAAAAAATTAAATTATTTTCTAAATTACCATTCCAAGCAAGCTGCAAATCACAAAAACAATTCATGCATTTGCACCAACAAGAAACACGTCTAAACACCATTTTTATTAAATTCGTTCCAATATACATAAAATATAATCCTAATTATCTCCTAAACTACTAAAGTCTAGGATATCATCTACAGCATCAGGCGCATCATCCTGCTGACCGAACTCGGGAGGTTGAGGCATTGGAGGCTCCACTAACTGCTGAAACGGGAGCGGGGGTGGACGGCCTTCTTGTTGTGCCGCGAACATCTCATAAATCCACTGTTGCTGGCCGTGGTTGTTGTATTGCCGAATTCTGGCGCACTCAGCATTCCAACGGACCATATCCAACTGATACTGCTGGGACTGATATTGTCTGCGGCGCAGCTCCTCTACTGTCTGGGACGAGGTCGCCAATTCTGCGGCCAATCGCTGCACTTCCCCCCTCATATGTTGGGTCTGGCCGCCTCCCTTCTTTTGACCTCCCTTAGTGGTCTTCAGGAGCCCTTGTCCAGAACCTCCTAAACCCCGGCAGTAGTACTCGTTGGACTGGTGTGGGAAGGCTGCGTTGAACATCCTCGCCGCCGTTTGGATATTGGTGCGGTCGACCTGGCGCACGGCTTCCTCCAAATCTGCCTCTGAGATGTCCGGTTGTGTCTCCCGAACTATTTGCTGGAGCACCTCTTGTTCGGCCTGGGTCACCCGCTCCTAATTGGACGGGGAAAAAAAATTAATATTCTAACAAATGGATAGTTAAGTAAAATTAATAATTTAAATTTTAAAATCATAATGAACGACTTACGAGATCGTCTGTCGCTTGTGGATAAGCGATCTTGAACGTCTCCACGTAGGGGTTGCAATCAGGATGATCTCTTAGCGCCTCCTCCTGATATTGTGCAAACGGCCTTGAACCGCCGTGATGGAGGATTGTGTTACGGCGGCGGTTCTCCGAGTTTATCCGAGACCGTTCCTTCAAACAAATAATAAAATATTAGAAAAATGCATCAAAAAATATAACTGAAATAATTATAAAATATTTAAACTAATAATTAAAATTTTAATAAAATAAACATTTATAATGAAGTTTAATATTTACCATCATAGCCGGGTTGTCGAAGACTACGGTCCTCAACCAACGCCACTCGTACTCCCTGAACATGAACTCTCTGGGAGTACCCATACGACCACGGTTGCCGTACTCATTATAGTGGGAACGGAGCTCGTTCTTCCACTCTTTGAACCTACGAAGAAAACAAAAGTGCATTAGAAATATTATTAATATCATAAAATATTTCTAATTATCAAATAAGACATTCCCAACGTACCTCGAGCTCTGTTGGGAGTCCGCCCAACCCCGCTTGTGTTCCGCAACCACAAAGTATGTCTGAAAGATAATATTTTATTAGTTTTATAATTATAAAAATACCGAAAATTTTTAAATATTACGATAACTAAATTAAATTTTTTTATTTACTCACCGACGCGGCGTTGTTCAACTCCATCTTGATTTCTTCGGGCACATCAGCCCACCGAGCCCACAACATAGGGACTCTGTCCCTAATGAGTGCACCCACGCAACCCGAGTAGTCGCGTTTCTTTTTCGCCCCAACCTCCTGATCAGGAGCTTCGTCAATCTGGATCCTCCCGCTCCGTTCAACCGTTCTCCTGAGCGTCTCAAAACTGATGACACCTCTGGTATTCCTCTGGGTTGAACTGCTAGCGCCTGTCCATATCACATAAACGACGATTGGTTAATAAAATTAAATATTAGTGCGTTAATTTTAATAAAATATTTAATTAATAAAATCGAATGTTACCTGAACCCGATGATTCGGTTGCCGTCGACTTTCCTTTTCTCCTCGCCGAAATCAGGAGGTCAGGGCTCTCCCATGGCTGCTGCTGGTATGCCTCCGCAGCACTCACGAACTGAGGCATATCAGGCCACTGGGGCCGACCCTGATAGTCGACCTCGGGTATCGCAGGAATGTTGTATGGGAGGAAGAGCTGGTTTGGGAGAGTAGGCCCCTCAGTCGAGTCACCAGCAGACTGAGTCGGACTCGGCATCGGCATCGGCTCCCGATAAACCTCAGGCATACGAACCTGAGGAACGTCGGCAGCTATCTCCTCGTGAAACAGCTGCCGACTAAACCTCGGCGCCACAGAGGGACCGACATTCGGAAGTGAAGTGCTCGACGGCCGCCCCGCCTGGAGAAGGGTCTGGTGCCGAGCACTCACACTCCGCCGCGGCTGGGCTGCATCCACACTCCTCCGCGGCTGGCTGGTGGTCCTCTCAGGCTGGCTAGCCGTCCTCTCGGAGTCTGGGGAACCCGCGGCATTTCCAGAACCGGCGGCATTTCCAGAACCTCTAGATCTAGAACGACGACCTCCGAACAACTGCCTAAATGCATCGGCCATCTAAAGCCAGACGCATTAATACATTAATTAATATTAAATTATATTATATTAAATAACAAATTCTAATTAATATAATACCCAATAATACTAACATATTTTAATATTTACCGATTTATATAATAACCAATTTATACATATAAATTATACAATTACACCTAAATTATATACAATTAAAATAAATTTTACAAAAATTACCTAAATTAACATAAAAACCTAAAAACTACATACATTAACATAAAAACCTAAATTATAACTAAATTAACATAAATACATAAATTATACCTAAATTAACATAAATACATAAATTCTACCTAAATTAACATAAATACATAAATTATAACTAAATTAACATAAATACATAAATTATATCTAAATTAATATAAAAACATAAATTATACCTAAATTAACATAAATACATAAATTAACATAAATACATAAATTATACACAAATTAACATATAAATACATAAATTATACCTAAATTAACATAAATACATAAATTAACATAAATACATAAATTATACACAAATTAACATATAAATACATAAATTATACCTAAATTAACAATTATATCTAAATTAACAATTATATATAATTTATTAACCATAATTTAATTTATTAATAATTAAATAACAAAAAAAAAAAAAAAGGGGGCCGGCCGGTACCGAATCGGGGAGGAGGAGGAGGGGGAGGCGGCCGGAACAGAGAGGAGGAGGAGGAGGGTCGGCCGGGGCTGCCGGAACAGGGAGGAGGAGGAGGAGGAGGGGCGGCGGATCGAACCAAGGAGGAGGAGGAGGAGTCGCCGGGCTGCCGAACCAAGGAGGAGGAGGAGGAGGCGCCGGGCTGCCGGAATAGGGAGGAGGATCGACGGATGAAGGAGGGCCGGATTCGAGGAGGATAGGGAAAATCGGGCAAATGGAGGCTAGGGTTCGGCTGCATTTTACTTATACCCGATAGTATAGCCGACGAAATCGCTTTATTTCGTCGGCCATGATATAGTATAGCCGACGAAATAAAGCAATTTCGTCGGCCATGGTATAGTATAGCCGACGAATACAGTCATTTCGTCGGGCATACTATGTCATAGCCGACGAAATCATTTTCGTCGGCCATGGTATGGCATAGCCGACGAAATTACATAATTCGTCGGCTATAGTCTTCGTCCCTCAGAATCCGTCCGATCTCCCCCATCCAACGGTGGATAATGGGAAGGCGCGGATCACCAGACTTTAGCCGACGAAATATAACTTCGTCGGCTATACTTTTGGTCAAACTACAAAGTCAAACCTCTAAACGCTGTAAAACGGAAATTGGGCCGTCTAAATGACGTTTTTTGGCCTGACCTTCAACAGAGAATAGTTTCAAATCGATGCGACGCATCTAATCATATAAAAGTTTCCCCCAAAATATTTACCGACCGTCAGGCTACCCATAGGAAAACGGGAGTGAAAAACAGCAAACCGCAACATTCGGGACACAGATTTTGTCGGAATCTTCCCATTTTTCAACCGTAGCCGTATTTCAATATTTCGGTCATGTCTTATTTCACGACACATTTGCATTTGAAGGGTCTACGTATAGTAGGTATTTGAAACTATACATTCACTTAAACACTTAGTAAACAAGTTAAGGAACATTAGTGCATATATTCCGATTTTGAATCTCAAAGTTTGGAAAATCTATTCCAACCGTCAGATATCACCGTTAAGGTTAAATACATGTATGAAAAAAAATCCAACTACATCTGACAAAGTTGAAGGCTCGATCGGGACGGTCAAACCGCAAAGTCAAACCTCTAAACGCTTTAAAACGGAAATTGGCCCGTCTAAATTACGTTTTTTTGCCTGACCTTCAACAGAGAATAGTTTCAGATCGATGCGACGCATCTAATCGTATAAAAGTTTCCCCCAAAATATTTACCGACCGTCAGGCTACCTATAGGAAAACGGGAGTGAAAAACAGCAAACCGCAACATTCGGGACACAGATTTTGTCGGAATCTTCCCATTTTTCAACCGTAGCCGTATTTCAATATTTCGGTCATGTCTTATTTCACGACACATTTGCATTTGAAGGGTCTACGTATAGTAGGTATTTGAAACTATACATTCAATTAAACACTTAGTAAACAAGTTAAGGAACATTAGTGCATATGTTCCGATTTTGAATCTAAAAGTTTGGAAAATCTATTCCAACCGTCAGATATCACCGTTAAGATTAAATACATGTATGAAAAAAAATCCAACTACATCTGACAACGTTAAAGGCTCGATCGGGACGGTCAACCGGGTGAGTCAACCCTTCAAATGCTTAGAAATGGAAATTGGCCCGTCTAAATGACGTTTTTTGGCCTGACGTTCAACAGAGAATAGTTTCAGATCGATGAGACGCAACCAATCGTATAAAAATTTTCCTCAAAATATTTACCGACCGTCAGGCTACCCATAGGAAAACGGAAGTAAAAAACAGCTAACCGCAACATTCGGCACACAGATTTTGTCGGAATCTTCCCATTTTTCAACCGTAGCCGTATTTCAATATTTTGGTCATGTCTTATTTCACGACACATTTGCATTTGAACGATGAAGCAATGGTTTGTCGATAGTGATAGAAAATGGAAACAGCTCTTTTTTTGTTTTTTTTTTAATCATAGCCGACGAAATCAAACCTAGTATTCGTCGGCTATTGTTTTGTCGTTTTCTGTTAAAAACTTATGGCCGACGAAATAGTTATTTTTCGTCGGCCATTGTTCGTAAATAATTATTTTTAAATAACTTATGGCCGACGAAATAGTTAGTTTTCGTCGGGCATTGTTCGTAAATAATTATTTTTATATAACTTATGGCCGACGAAATAGTTAGTTTTCGTCGGGCATTGTTCGTAAATAATTATTTTTAAATAACTTATGGCCGACGAAATAGTTAGTTTTCGTCGGCCATTGTTCGTAAAATATTTTTTTTTTAATAAATTATGGCCGACGAAATAATGCATTTTTCGTCGGCCATTCTCTGTTTAGCCGACGAAATAATGCATTTTTCGTCGGCCATTCTCTAAAAAAAAAACCAAAAAAATCAGTGGTTTTACACCTCTCCTATTCCGATGTCCTGTTCACATATAACCAAAATTGAACATAAAAAATCAGAAACCCAACAGTCAACATATTTCAAATTTTTGTTTAAGGGGTTTGGAACCCAGCCTAGCTGGGAGGCTCATCCCCACGCCCGGTCATTAGAAATGAGTTGATTACAAATGAAAGGATTACATCATTTAAATTACTTAATCCGTCGGATTGTAATCGGAATCATCGGATGAGTCTTCTTCGGTTTCTGAATTGCTCGATAGGGGTAATCTATGTCTTTCCTCACCACTAGAGTCCTCGTTAGTTTCTTCAATTGGATCAACATCAACAAGCAGTGGCTCTTCACGTCGAATTCGCACCGGCGTGTCTAGACGAATAAAAGAGGAGTCAGGAATACCGTTTGAGTTGGGCTCTTGATACGCGGTGCCCCCTTCCTCGTTCTCTTCGGCCACTCCAAGTGTAGACGCCCGGTAAATGTTGCGATGGTGGATAGTGTTGACTACTTTCCACGGGTCACCCTTGGCGAGATCATCAAGATAAAACACTTGTTTCACCCATGTGGCTAAAACGAACGGGTCGTCCTCATACCATGATGTACTAGTGTTCACAGAACTTACGCCGTATTGATCGGTTTTCATGCTCTGCGGCCGTGTGTCAAACCATCTACACTTGAAAAGGTGCACTTTCATGCCTTCCCCGTAATGCAGTTCCACAACCGAATGGAGAACACCGTAATAGTCAACTCCACCATCCCCACCATGTGCCATAACCCCTGAATTTTGTGTTTTCAGTCTGAGGTCTCTGTCTTCACATCGAAATAACACACCATTCACCTTGCACGTCGCATAAACTTTTGAATAGACCGGCCTCCTCGCTAAAAGTCTGAGTTCGTGCGACCAATTTGGGTGATTATCATTTGCAATAAGGTCCATCTGCAACCATCAGAATCAACTATAAATATGAATAAATATACACAATAATATATGAACACGTATAAAATAGTGTTAAAGGTACGTACCCAGCGGCCGAAATACTCTGCGAATGTCTGGTTGTGGTAATCGCGATCACTTGCTACTCCTTCACAGCGTAGATGTATGTCCTTCCAAAACTGAACTTCTGGACAATTGATTAGTACCCACCAATGTGCAATGGCTACCTCATAATCTTTCAACTTATAGGAAACTGGCATGTTTCCACCGAGTACAACATCGTCAGAGAGTATGGAAAGATTGAACTGTGAAGGTACATCTTCCGGTATGCTTTCCTGTAACGCTCCGAAATACAGCTTCATGTAGGTAACGCACTCGTGCGCAATATATGCTTCAGCTATACATCCTTCAGGTGCGGATCTGTTTTGGACAAAACCACCGTATTGTCCAAGTTGCCTATAAATCAAGTTTTTAAAGTGTTATGATAATACATTAACACTATATCACATATATTGATGAGGAAATTAACATAAGGTGTAAAATACGTACCTTTCCATCGGATACATCCAAGTGAAGTGCACAGGACCGGTAAGCAACAACTGCCGAGGAAGATGGATCATGAGGTGAGGCATGATGTCGAAAAAATTTGGAGGAAATATCATCTCAAATTTACACATGATATGAACGATGTCTTGTTGCATTTCCCGGAGGTCAGATTTTCTCACTTCCCGTGTGCATACCTTCTGGAAAAATCTTGCCAACGCTACTAACGGCTGCACAACGTGACGGGGAAGGAACGGTCGAATGAAAACAGGGAAGAGACGTTGTAGCAGGATATGATTGTCATGACTTTTCAACCCGTACAGATTGTTGCATTGTCTATTGACACACTTGGCTATATTTCCAGCAAAGCCTGAAGGATACTTGGCCTCACTTATCCAATGCAAAATTTCTGATTTATGCTCAGGCTTGACGGTGTAAGGAGCTTGAGGCATTTTTCTCTTCCCTTGTTTCAACCATAGTGGTTTTCTGATATTCATGTTTTGCAGATCAGTGCGAGCCTTAGGACCGTCTTTCGTCTTCCCCTCCAAGTTCAGCGTTGTGCCCACCACACTTTCAGAAACATTTTTTTCTATGTGCATAACGTCTAGGAAGTGACGGATCAGCAACTCACACCAGTACGGGAGTTCCCACAATATGCTCCTATGTGTCCAGAATTTGTACTCCTCAGGCCTTTCAGGTATTTCCGCTACAATATCGGGATGATTGCTGAGGGGCCCAAAATCGTACTGATTAAGTCTTGCTAAAATTTCTCTTCCTGTCCATCTTCTGGGAGCACGGCCGTGTTCTTCGGTTCCATCAAATGCGGCGGACTCGTAACGCCAGTGGTGATCCGCCGGAAGGAACACACGATGACCCATTCGGCATATCTTGTTGCAATGAGGGGTGCTCCCATAATCGCTGAGGCACTCTGGACAAGCCTTGTATCCCCTAACAACGCTGCCCGACAACATCCCATAAGCAGGAAAATCACTGATGGTACCAATAACCATGGCATGCATCTGGAACGTCTCCTGCTTGTACTTGTCAAAAGTGGGATGACCAACGTCCCACAATACCTTAAGCTCTTCAATCAATGGTCTCATATACACATCGAGACATTTCCCTGGGTAACCAGGCCCCGGAATCAACAACGTCAACATATTATATTCCTTCTTCATGCACATCCACGGAGGAAGGTTGTAAGGTACCAAAACCACCGGCCATATACTGTATGAAAGACTCATGGTGCCGAAAGGGTTGAACCCGTCGGTTGAGAGCCCGAGCCTGACGTTTCTGACATCTGACGCAAAATGAGGAAACTCATTGTTTATATGCTTCCAAGCCGCTCCGTCAGAGATGTGTGTCATGATATCTGCGTCTCCCGCGTCCCGCTCACCGTGCCACCTCATAGCTTTTGCGGTGGTTTCTGACATGTACAACCGCTCAAGCCTATCTCTCAACGGAAAATACCGAAGTACTTTCACAGGTTTCCTATTGCCTGCTCCCGTCAACTTATATCGGTCAGACTGACATATCGGACATGTGTCAAGGCTAGCAAGGTCATTCCCTTCTGCATCTTCACCCCAGAAGAGAACGCAGTCAAATGCGCATGCATGGATCTTAATGTAGGAAAGCCCTAGATCTTTGAGGATACTTCGGACCTGACGGTGATTGGTAGGATTACGATGACCCTCCTCCAACAACGAAGAAGTGTACTGTAGATATTCATCCACTTGCCTGATGCTCCCTTTTGTCTCGACTTTAATCCTCATTACCTCCATCACACTTTGAAGAACTGTCTTCTCAGAACTTGAAGACACAGGGGTCTGTTGCAATGCAATCAGTTTGTTGTACTTGTCAAAGGCAGCAGTGTTGACAACTTGTGGGAACGGCTGCACCGGGTCCTGCATATATTGTTCCCCACGTACACCGCTTTCAAAAGGAAACACGTCGTTGACGAATGCCATTGTTGGATCGTTGGATGTACTACTACTGCCCGCCTCAAAATACTGCCCATGATCATGCGATCCATCTAATGATGGCTCACCGTGATATATCCAACGTGTGTACTTCGGCCAAAACCCATTACTCTTTAGGTGCTCCCATACTGTCCTAATCGGAAATCGACACATATCACTGCGACACTTACATTTCTTGCACGGGCAATAATGGTAATTCCCCTTTGCATTTTCCTCGACGAACTGCATAAAATCCACAACTCCTGTAGTGTATCGTCGGTCATGCCTTGGAAGCGAAATCCAACTCTTATCTCGATCCATATATAGCCTGATAATAATATATATGTATAACTTTAATTAATAATAAATTAATTAACACATATATATTACAATATATATTATTATCAACATCAACTCATATATATATATACCATTAATTAACAACCATTATTTAAGTTCATTACACTATCAACAACCATTAATTAACATATTTATATATATTTTAACACTAATTAAAATAACATCAAATTAAAACACATAATTAAACTCTAACTGAAAATTAACTCAACTACAACTCAAAATCAACATATATACATACATTCTAACACTAAAACAACAACAAAACAAAAAATCACTTACTATATCAAAATCACTAAAACTCAAAATCAACTCAACTAAAACTCAAAATCAACATATATACACATATACGTACCTATATATAGCTCCACAATGTAAGAGAGGACGGATTTCAACAATACCCACAGATTTCTCACTCTTTTTCCCGTTTTTTTTTAAATGAGCAGCTTCTGCCCAGATCTGAAAATATAAAGACTTATAGCCGACGAAATTACCAACTTCGTCGGCCATACTCATTTTCAGAGTATAGCCGACGAAAACTTTAAATCGTCGGCCATTCTTGTAGAATAGCCGACGATTTGCCACAAAATTTTTCGTCGGCTATTCTATTCAGAGTATAGCCGACGACAACTTTAAATCGTCGGCCATTCTCGAAGAATAGCCGACGATTTTTAATTTTTACCGACGGAAAAAAAATTCGTCGGCCATTCTATTGGAATAGCCGACGAAATTTTTTTTTGCCCGACGAAAAAAATATTCGTCGGCTTTTCTTCGATATAGCCGACGAAAAAACAGTTTCGTCGGCCGTTTTTTTTTTTTCGTCGGTAAATCCCTTTGTTTTTGTAGTGTCTTTCTCAACATCAAGTACGAGGCAGGAATAGGACTTCATGGCGTTGGAAAGCACTGAAGTCTTCTTGCTCTGAAGGGAACCCAGGAGTTTGGGAAAGGCTTTCAGAATCTCCCTAACTCTATCCTGAATAGTGGCGAGCAGGCGATCAACTTGACTTTCTAAGGTCTGAAGCGCATGTTCAATCTTTTCGCGGACCCTCCCATCTGTGAGGTCTTCTCTACATATTTGGCTCATGAAGCTCCAGACTTCTCTTGCTTCAGAAGTTTCCTTCCTTGGGGTTGGTAATTTCATCAAGGGATCTTCGTCTAGCCAAGGAATGGACTTAGGTGTAGCAGGAGCAATTTGTGGAGAGGCAGATATAGTTGGACCTTTAGTCAGGATAATTGGTTGAGGTAAAGCGAGGACCAAGCTCTGATCGCCAGCACTCTCATCATTCCTAAGCCGGATAGGAGTTTCATTCATCTAAGAATATATGAGCATGGTGAGAATTCATAATTAAAACAATCTATAACTTAAAAAAATTAGGGTTGTTAGAAGGGTACCTCTGGCTTAAGAGAGGTATCTGCTGGAACTTCCATTCGTAGAGGTTCTGGCTCCATAGGAACGCCAGGACAAGACTCGGGGGGCATCTCTGATGTTGTTCCAGCCTCTATATTTATTTCTGGAGGAGGAACATGTACAGTTTATGAAGGTTGTCCATCATTCGCCGGTGCTGCTGGAACGTTGGCGGATGTTGTTCCCTCCTTGGTTTGCTCTGCAGAAGGAGCTGGAGTGGTCAGATGATCAGTTTCTGCAGTGGATGGAGCAATGACCAAGGGGGTGCAAGTGGTACCTGTATCAGCAGGAATATGTTTTAGAGGAATAGCGTTTAGAGGGATTCTCCGGATTTGCTCAATCATTTCCTCGAGTTCTCGCCAAGTTCGTTGAACTTCGGCAGCATTCCGAGGAATTTCATCTCTAGAATCGAGGCTGCATGTTGATGGTGAACTAATGGAGGAACCAGAAGACTCACCTGAGGAGATCTCAATCGGTTTGGTTACGGGGGATGCAGCGGCCGCGATTGGTTTCTTACATCTTCTAGGAATTAGCCCCTGAGGAAGAAAGTTTGCCAACTACATCAGATTTATAATTTGGTCTACAATCTATTTGAACTATAGATACAGAATAGTGGCGGATTGAAGTAGATACTCACTGGTATGCTGTGCTTAGGATCTTCTTCTTCAATAACTGGGGGAGGAGGAGGCTTGGTCTTCTTCTGAGTATGAACAACAACCGGGGGAGTCTGAATAGCCTTCCTTTTCTTTACAGTAGGAGCGCGCTTCATGGAGGCCTGTGGCATGAAAAATCAGTTAATGGTTTTTCTGAATGCAATATAAACCAGGTAAATCAGAATATAATAATGGTTTACCTTTGCGCTATCGCTTGGCAGTTCAGGGTACAAAGGACCCCCATCGAGTACCTCAGCGTCTTGGCAGGTGAGAGATTGGCGTTGATTTCCAAATAACGTCTGGAAAATAATACAAGAACTCCTTCTTAAAGGAATATCCCCGGAGGTTTTCCCACCAGACTTGATACTCTTCAGTGGCAATATTGGAGATTTCCAGTTCTGGACATGGTTCTAAAGAGGGGAAAGTTGCAGGGCGCAAAGCAGAAGTACCTGGCGCATCCTCGTTCGCCGGAGTATCCTTGCTTGGTCACCAGGCGGAGAACAAGTTGAGGCTTTGGACTGGCGGATAGGGCAGAAGCTACGTAAGTCCAAATTGTCGGGCGAACAGTTGAGAAGCATATACTTCGACGCCCTGTCCACCTTTGTCTGAAGAGATGAGGGGGAGATCCGCCATGGATATACACTGGAGAAATAATTTCTTCCCCTCCTCACATTGGTCAACGGACGGTAAGAAGCCGGTTTTCAGGGCTGAGGGGTGCTTTCGTTTGAGAAGCATCTGCGCCTCCGAATAAAAGCCCTGGGCGTCTGTTCGGTAGATGATATCGAAGCAGGCTGCGTAGCCCTGACCATACTTGGGCGGTTGACCGGCATATGCTGCTCCCATGATTCTTTCTTCCCCTATATCTCTGGGTTCTGAAGCCAATCCCGGGAAGTACATATTGGCCCATATCTCTAAGATCCAGAGAAGTCCAGGTACTTTGGCGCTCAAAGGATTCTTGGAGAAGGTATAAAGGCCCCTATAGAGGTGTGCTAAGACTATTGGGGCAAGGCTGATTTCGTGGCGGGCGTAGAGGATTTCAGCTATTCTTCTATAGGTTTTTGTCATCTTAGAGGCGGATGGACAGAAAACAAACTTATTCAGCCAGAAATCGAGGAATACTATTCCTCCTATGTCATCTGTCATTTGGCTAAATTCATCTATCCATGTTTGATAGCTCATATTGTTAGGAATGGGCATAAGGGTAGATGGTACATCACTCTGGTGGTAGTCATCTTGATCAAAGGGTCTCCTGCCTAAAGGAAATCCTAGCCCAGCATGTAAGTCTAAGAGGGTGATACTGGCTTGACCAAAGCTGAAATCAAATGCGTTTGCAGAGGGATTCCAGAAACATACCAAAGATATGAATGCGCACCGGTTTCCTCCTTTTGGGTTAAGGTTGAAGCAGAGGTCGATCACTTCTTCTATTCCGGCGTACCGCCACCTTCAGTGGTCTATCTTCTGCCTCATGTTGTACCAACTAATCATGGATTGGGTTGGTAGTGGCCAGCAACCAGAGGTTATGGGGACCTCAAAATGATTAGTGGATTTTCAGTCTCCACATTTGATACTTGGTTCGCGAAACGCCACCGGAAGCGGGCGGCACCAGTCCACGAAGGAGGATAGGGCTCGCTTGCTGAGTTCCCGTTGTTTGGGACCCAGCCCGGCACGGCCGTAGTCATCAGGTGGGGTAAGGGAGGTCTGGAAGGGACTTTCGGTTTCGATGGTGGAGTTGATAATTTCGTTCTTTCCGTGCACGGCGTCCGGGTAGGAAATCTCTGAGGCCATGGTGATAAGATGGGGAAAGGATTGAAATTTGGGAGTGAGTTGACGTTTCTTAGGGTTTTATAGAATCCGAGAAGGGGTTCTGTGAATTTTTGAAGCGGTATGATTGGAACCGTTTAGGGGTTTATGAACAGTTCTCTGTGCTCGATTGGTAAAGTTATGCTGGTTAGAGGGAACGACACATTCTTTCAGATTTTTAAATGGGTCTGGACTGGGCTTCTCAACCTTTCTCAATTTCAATGGGCTTTTAATTTTAAAGGCTGGGGGGCAATGTTTGGGCCTAAATTGACATTTACCCGAGAGCATGGATCGAGGCCCAAGAGGTTATCCGTTCATAGGTAATCTGATATATTTTAGATTGTATTCCTTCTAGGAATAGGTTTGGAGTCCTCCTAGGAATCCGAATTGGAGGTGGTTTAAGGTATTTGAGTTCTAGTTAATCTCAGAATCGATTATGCTTGATACGCAAGCATTAAGGTTTTGCATTCTCTATATAAAGAACTCTTGGACAACGTAAAAAGGGTTCACAACCATCTTACAAACACACAAGCTTTTGCGCCTCGCAAATCTTGCAAGCCTCTCCGGAGCAATCTCTCGCGAACTGCCTTCCACCAACTGCAAACCACCGTTCCAACCTTGCCGCAAACCTACGCCCACCACTGGTCGCCGTACACCTGCCGCGGTTGTCGAAAGTGCCTTGCGTTCGTGTCGAAGCATTGCCCCGGTAACAAACCAAGCCAATCTGCAAGAGGTTGGAAGATTACCCAATCTGTAAGAGGTTGGAAGCAAACCCACTATGCGGTCTTGATTAAAGCTCTGCTTTACATCTCAGGATCGAAGTAAAATTACTCAATCTGCAATAAGTTGAGAGAAAATCCTAGTACTAGTTTATTAGGTCTTGTTCGAGCCCTTTAATCCGGCCTGTCAACGTCCGCGTAACAGTTGCTTGATCGGGAAGTCAGGTAGAAGGGAGCAGACGAGTACGCTCGCCAGGGGTCATCCGCCAGGGGTGATTCGCTCGCCAGAGGTCGTCCGCACCAAGCTTGTATCTAACCCAAAGGTACTGGCACGCTCGCACACATCATATCAGGACTGACACATACGTCCGCCATCCCCATGTGTTGAAAGTTCGACAAGAGTAAAATCTGACGCGAACAATGCCCAGCTGAGCTAGCTAGCTAATAGCTTTGTGGGTTGTTTCAGTTTCAACTAAGGTAGTATATGTATACGTATAGAACGTGGGTACTGAATTGCCAGAAGTAAAATAATGTGGTGTGCGGCTGCTACTTCAGTTACTTGAATTCCAACTATATTCAAATCATGACGAATTGACGATGATGAGACAAGAAGATGGAAACTAATTGATGATGTAATCGCTGATGATTCTTCTAAGCCCAAGCTTAGTATATAATAAACTTCCAGTTCTTAGTCTTCAGCGATTTATATTCAATTCGACCACAGGTCAGGTCTCCGCAACATTACTTATTTAACAAGCCAGCTAATTAGGCTAGGACCTTTATTGGATGAGTTATATATTGTTTTTTTTTTCTTCGGTCTTTGAATCTCAAATGCTGATGTTCGATTGATCTACTATTGTAACCACCAAATGCATGATAGTTTTGGAGATTCTAGTTTTGATGAAGGTATAGACATGAGACAGAGAGAAATCTAATTAGAAAATATCAAATATTACTAAAATAATAATAGTAAATTACACAGTAGCACCCGACCAAATTTATAAATACAAATAACTCACTTTTAATAATTTTTAAACAAAAAAGGACATAAGTCTGGCCCAAAATCAAAGAGACCAAAAACTGATTGAATAATTGAGGCTGGAATGTCCAAAATACCATTGACTTCGCTAAAATTACAATGCTGCCACTATACTAACTGACAAGTTTCTCTCTCCTCATTTTTAAGTTATTTCCGGCAATTTTAAATTTTCCGGCCAAACCGTTGACAATTTAGAAGATTCAGACTACAAAATTGTTCTTTATCTTATGGGCTTTCATTTGAGTACAATGTTGCATATATTTTGAGAAACTTTGAAATTTTTAATTTCAACCACCACGAGGTATAGTAGAAGGTTAATAAAGTTGACAGTAGCAGTTTGCTTCAGGGTTGACAGTAGCAGCAATTTTTAAGGTCGGCAACGACATCTAAGTTTACGGTCAACAGTAGCATCTAGTCAATCTATCGACAGCAGCATATAGTTTATCTATCAACAGTAGTGTTTAGTTTCTCTATCGACAGTAGCAACTAGTTTCTCTATCCACAGTAACAGTTAGCTTATCTATCCACAGTAGCAGCCTTATGATTGGTAAGGTTGTAAGAAGGTTACTAAAGACATATATAAATAGTAACAGTAGCAGTAGCAGTAGCAGGGATGTAAACAATAGTATCAAAAACTTCTCAGTCGCAGTCGCTAGTAGCAGCCATGCCACTTTCCAAATGACAGTAGCATACTAGCAGTAACTTCCTAGTCAGTAGTAGCAACGTCTTCCCAATCTGCAGTAGCAGAATCTTCACATTCAACAGTACGTAGCAACGACTTCCCAATCGACAGTAGCAGCTATATAGTCAGCAGTAGCAGAATTTCCCAATCAACAGTAGCAACGACTTCCTAATTGATAGTAGCAGCTATATTGTCGGCAGTAGCAGCTACATTTACTATCAACAATAGCAGCTACATTCACGATCAACAATAGCAGTTAGATTTGCAACAGACAGTAGTAGCTAACTTTGCAATAGACAGTAGCAGCTAATTTTGTAATAGACAGTAGCAGCTAGATTTGCAATTGACAGTAGCAGCTAGCTTTGCAATAGACAATAGCAGTTAGCTTTGTAATAGACAGTAGCAGCTACATTCACGATCAACAGTAGCAGTTAGATTTGCAATAGACAGTAGGAGCTAATTTTGCAATAGACAGTAGCAGCTAGCTTTGCAATAGACAGTAGCAGCTAGATTTGTAATAGACAGTAGCAGCTAGATTTGTAATAGACAGTAGCAGCTAGTTTTGTAATAGACAGTAGCAGCAATTAAGACTAAATGCATGCTTGTAAATATTAAGGACAAAAGAGTAAATTAGTTAATAACATGTGGCAGCTTGTTATGCACATGGTATTTATTTATAAATTTTTGTCCTAACTTGTTCAATTAAATATGTATGTGATTTATTTGTTAAACAAATTATTGTCATGCACTTTTTGTAGTTTGTTAAAATAATAATATTAATAATAATGTAAGTATAAAGAATAGAGAAAAAGACCATTTGAACAAAATGGGTTTAAAAATTGCATATTCCAATGTTTATATCCCAAACCAATAAATCTTGAGAGAATTACACAACTACCCTAATAAATATAATTCAGTCATTTACCCTACCCTACCCTAACCAATACTAAAACTCTCTCTCTTTCTCTCTCTCTCTCTCCTTTTCCGCCCTCAACCCTTCTCCACCGCCTCCTACCCCCACGCGCCCACCGCCGACTCCAACCATAGCCCAAGCGCGGCCACATCTGCCACGTCCCCTGCGCCTTCTCCGCCGTAGCAAACTCCGGCGCCGATTCCCACCCCGACATTCCCATCTCTGTCACCCGCACCCCGGCCCTCCCACCTCTACCACCGCCACGTCAGCCCTACTCCAACCTCCGCCACGCTCTCTCCATCGACCTTGGGCTACTGTGTGGAGGAGCAGACGCCGAGAGCACTGGGATGCTGGGTCGAGGCGTTGGCCTGGGCAGGAATCAAAGCAATCGAGGTCGAGATCGGGAGGGAGGCCGAGATCGATGGGTGCCCAGATCAATCTGGGACTGAGTTGATAGAGGGATGCAGGGATTGATGGCCTCAGGTCCGGCTGGAGCGTAGTCGGCCAAGGCTAGGGTGAGAATCCGGGACTGAGTTGATATTGAATGTGTAATCTGGGACTGAGAATCGATGGGTGCCCAGATCAATCTGGGACTGAGTTGATATTGAATGTGTAATATGGTTACTGGGGGTTAGTAATCGATTATTGGGGGTCAGTAATCGATTACTGGGGGTCAGTAATCGATTACTGGGGGTCAGTAATCGATTACTGGGGGTCAGTAACATGGTTACTGAAAAATATGGAATCTGTAACCTGATTACTGGGGGTCAGTAATCGATTACTGGGGGTAAGTAACTTGATTACTATGGATCAGTAACTCCAGTAACCTGATTACTGGGGGGTCAGTAACCTGATTACTGGGGGTCAGTAATCGAACATTGGAAATTTGTAATCTGTAAATTATTTACTGAGGGTCAGTAACCATCGTCCAATAACCTGATTATAAAAAAAAAAATTAAAAATCTAGCGAAAAAAAATTCCGTTGAAAAAAAAATTTGGTGACCGGAATCCGGCGACCGGCCATGGGAGGCCGGAGGAGTTGAGTGATATTTCGGCAAAGTTCGTTTTTTTATCTTCCACTTTCTCAGCACATTATAATTCAAAAATATGTTAGATAAGACAAAAGGACAAAAAAGGAAGAAAAAAAATTAAATTTGTACTAGAATTGAAAAAGATTTGTTCAAATGGGCAATAGAGTTGTTACCTTATGTTGAATAAGGGAGAAAAATAAGATGGTCATTGAAATGGGTAATGAGGGGGCCTTTTTTATACTAAATGGGCATTTTCCCTAAAGAATATTGGCAATCCTCTTTTAAACTAAACATAACCAGTTTGTGTTATCAAGCCCATTCAAGTGAAGTCAAGAGGCCAAGTCAAGATGAAGGCCCAACATAATCTTATGGCAACTCAGGTAAAATTATGCATGTGCATATCATGTGTTTTTCACTGAGGACAGCGGTAGTGCTGTCTATCCTGAGTTTTCTGCAGTTATTGGCTTATTTCAAAATGATCTTAAGAACTGTGCATTTATTTTACCTATGTAGGTTAGATCTTTCCAGTTATTTTGGTTTACAAAATTCAAACAGCAAGCCAAGCATTGGATATCTTGGTGCCCAAACTTTCACAGGGTGAAGAGTTTTTCTTCAACCCGTGAGTTTGATTTTTCAATTTATATTTGTTCTAACTAGGTTTGTGATACACTTACCTATACTTATGATAGTAGGCTATTTGAGATTAGAGAATAGCTGTTTTGCCTAAACAAACGTGTTGACATGCTTTTGGAAAAGCTTTGCGAAATTTTTTTGCATCCCTTTTGAAAAGTAAGCTATTTTGGGAAAGTTTATTTTGTCATTTTTGTTTGGTTTTGTGTATCACTTTTCTATTCAGCATCTAAGCCAATGCAATAGTCCAAAACTTTCTGAATTTCATTGGCAAGTGTGATGTTCTCTTAAACGCACCTCTTGGATAAATACCAAGTAAGATGCCTCTTGTTTGGTGGGTGTTGTGTGTGTTTGTTTTTGTATTTGTGAAAATCTTCTTAGCAAGATTTTCAGTTCATAAAGCCTCTTTGCTCTAAGTCTTCCTAGTGATTATAAATCTTAGAGCATTTACTTGAACAATCTTTCAAAACTCATATTGTATTTACATTTGCATGTCATGAGATTGTGATTGGTGATGCAATAACTGGAGAAGTGTTCATAGCTGAATCAGTTGAGAAGTAGTTGAATTCAAGAGTGAAGCTTCTGTTATGTGCGTGAGACAACACTTAGAGATAAGAGAGACACGAGAGCTGAGTATTTAGATTAGGTGAGTCCAGACAGGATAGTAACGAGGTTAGCTATCCCCTCAGGAGTTGTAATCTTGTGAAAAGTGTTTAGCGCTCTTTATGAACCAGCTTAGAGATAGCTGAGTTTAGAAAACTTTCACATGTGAGCACTTATAGGAGAAGATAAAGTGAACGTTTAAGAGACTAGGAGAGTCTGAACAGGATAGTAACTAAGTTGTCGTTCTAGAGACTAGGAGAGTCTGGAACAGGATAGCACCAAGCTTGGCTGATCCCAGGTTCTAAATATTGTATAAGTGTACGAATTGCATAGTGGAAAATTTTGTCCTTCAAGAGTTAAGGGCACACAGTTTTTCTCCCTGAGTGCAGGGTTTTTGTGTTATAAGAAACATTTTTGTGTTATTGATTTTATTGCACTTTTTCTTTTATACTCGTTGAGTTGTGAATCGGGATAGTACAATTCATTGCCATCCTCGATATCAGTTTTTATACGAAAAAGTTACAACACAACATATTCACCCCTCCTCTAGGACCTTCAAATAATAAGCCAAAGATTGAAGCTCTGAGTTGTGATCGATACGCAGGTTGAAAAGCAGGGTGAAGCAATGAAAGCCAGCCTCTTTAAGCTAGGCAGGTTGACCCCATTAGTTTCATTATCTTCAAAGCACCAAATTCCTGGATGTGCTTACCTCTAATCTCTCCTACTACTTTCCTACCTGACTATAAAAATAGCCGAGCAAGGGCTCATGACCATTTTGACAGTGCTAAATGGAGCTAGGATTTGGCAAAAGTTGCGCGCTATAAGGGTTTCATGTGTTATACAAGGTGCTTCAAGGCACGTTCTTCTCCAAAAACTTCTCCCAAGTATTATTTAGCTAACTCTGTCCTCACTGATCCTAAATAGTTATTAAGGCCTGAAGAAGTTGGGTTTTAGGCCTTTTTGAGCTATATTCCATGATGCAGCAACAACTAAAACAACACTCAAACACAGGCCTAAGCATCCAAGTCCCATGTTAATACACCACAGAACTCCTTTTGGTTTTGGTTTCTTGATTGCAATCCACATCAAACATGGATGAGCATACGTCAAAGGAAATGCCAACCCTCCAATTAGAACTGCCAAGCTTATCAAGAATGGGAAAGCCATTGCTATGAAGAACACAAATCCTCCAAACAATATCCGAAAAGCTACGCGAAGCCGCCTTGCACAAGGCTTTTTCTTCTTGCTTGAGTATCTCAACTCCAAATTGTCAAAGACCACCATGCCATAGATTGGAAATGCACTTAAGCAGTTAACCACTACTAGTATGCAAATTATTCCTAATACACATTTCGAGGTTTTATGTCCATGAAATTGTGCAGCTGCTGGCAATATTTCTCCAATTGAGGATGGTACCTGCATAAAGAAAAAGATATTGTGATCAGTTATAAACCCCAGATTGATATGTATTTCATAGTGTAGTCAGAAGAAAAAAAATTGCTCTCACCTTGTTTCCATAAGCCCAAAATCCGCATACGGCAAGGGGAAGCAAACATATAGCTATAACTGCATATGAGATGGTCACTCCTCTCCACATAGGCTTATGAGTTGGATGTTTAGGACTCGATGGTAATGTTCCCTGCATCACAAGGAAACTTAATCAACTAAACTTCTCCGAGTTGACACACTCGTTGTGATTAGTATTGCATCTTACAAAAAAAAAAAAAGGTGCAAGAAGGTGACCAAAAAAATCATTATTGGCTGCATATGGACCAGACCCTCTTGTACATCATACCATCAAATAGGTTCTATTCCAATGAATCTTTCCATATGGCCACTAGACAAGCAATGTTTCAGATATCCACCCAAAAAGTTTACAGAATAAAATATGAAAGAAAGCTAGAACATCATACTCACCTGTATTTCAAGGATTAAATTATGACCTCTAAATGCAAGAAATATGATGCCAAGTGCATTCATTATACCACCAAATCGATCCATGTTGGTCTCCGGCAGTGGTGGATCATATGATAAATCACTGAGCCTTCCCTTGGCAATTGAAAGGGACCAAATCAGAGTGCAGTAGACAATTGCTGTGATGGTGCCAATGAAGGAGACTTTAGTTATGGAGTTCAGGTTGGGAAGCTGACCGCCAACAATGGCTAAGCATGTGAACAACAAGTAGCACTCTGGAGTAGTCACTGTTTTGGCATCACAAATAGTATTGAAGAAAAGCTTCATGATGGAACCTCCTATGATAATCAATTGCACACATGTACCCCCTGATAGATACATTACTGGGAATATACATAGCAACTTTCCTAACTTTGGTCCTGGACAAGGAGAAAAAGGAAAATCATATTTAGTTCAATTCACACTATAATTTTAAACCACTCAAGAGAAAAAAAGAGGACAAAACACTGATCACTCCTTATATTTTTAGAGTCTTGATAGTTTAGTCCTCGTGCTTTCAATTTCAACTGATCACTACTCGTAGTCTCAATTTTCGACCAATTGGTCCATTCTATTCAAAATAGTTGTTAACTATTTTCTCATTTTCTCAAATGCCCTTAGGTGTTGTTTTATTATTTTTCTTTTTATTTTCTTTCTCTTTTTCTTTAAATCAAAACCGAAAAATACACAACCGACCATGAAAGGCTAAGTTGCCCAATTAAGTAGGACTGGGCACGGGCCGGGCCGGGCCCAATTTTTTGTGAACCCAACCCAAATCCCGAAATATCGGGCTCGGGCCGGTTCGGGCTTTCAGAACTTCAGGGACCCACTAAAGCCCGTTCGAGCTGGGTTCGAGCTTTTTTCAGGCCCAAAAACAGAGGCGAGGCTGGGCGGCGAGGGGTTGCCAAGGTGAGGCAGAGGCAGAGGCAGAGGCAGAGGTGAGGCGAGGCGAGGCGAAGGCTGGGCTGAGGGTGAGGCAACTCATCAGGCGAGGCTGAAGGGTGAGGCTAATCGCGATGGCCGATGGGTGATGTCGAATTGTCGATGGTGGAAGACGAAGCCTCAGTCGAAGGGAAGGGTGATGTCAAAGAGGAAGAGAGAAAAAATTTCGGAGACTAAGGAACGGAGGAAATGAGGAACTGAGGAAGACAATGACACAGTTCTAGGGTTTTTTTTTATTTTTTTATAGACCAATCACAACATGACACATAGCAATCACATATATGGGTCGGGCCGGTTCGGGCTTTCGGTCCAAACAAAAATAGGCCCCGAGCCCGTTCGGGCCTACACACATTCGGTTCGGGCTTTTTTTGGTTCGGGCTTTTTTTGGTTCGGGCTTTTTTGGGTTCGGGCTTTCAGAAATCAAAGCCCGTTTCGGGTTTTTTCGGGTTTTTCGGGCCGTGCTTTCGGTCCCTTGAGCCAAAACGCCCAACCCTACAATTAAGTTTGAGCCTTATTGACCAAAAAAAAATTAGCCTAGGGTAGTAGTGTTGTTTGTAAGTTTAATTATAAGAATTTGTAATTATATACATAATTTCATTCGTGAGAGCTTAGAGAGTGTTGTTGATGTTAAGGATGACGATGAGAACTCATTTTTGTTTAAATTGATATGATGGAGATTTGATAGAATTTTATTTCATAGTGACTATGCTGATGTTATTTTGATTTTGTTAGCAGTATGTATCAAATCAATTTGCTTTTTTTTTTTTCCCGATTCTCATAAGTTTGCACTTGTAATTCTTGATTGAAGATTGACAATCATAAACCCAGATTTTCTGAGTCTTCTCTCGGTTTTGGTTTTAAAGAAGCGAAAATTAAAAAGATTAAAAATATTAAGACAATACCTAAGGACATTTGAGGGAATTGAAAAATGGTAAACAATTATTTTAGATGAAATGAACCAATTAGTAGAAAATTGAGACCACAATGAGTGATCAGTAATTTGTCAAAAAAAAAAAAAGTGCAATATCACAATCCGGAATGTGAATAGCAATATGTCGATGTACTAACCATAGGCTGTTACAGCGAGGTGGATGTATCTACTGTAACGAATTCCAGATTCAGATTCGTGTAGCTGAACTAGGAGCCATGTAGTATACAGTTGCCATGTAAATGCTAGTGACAAGCATATGATTCCCCATGCCCTGCAACCATTGAAAATTGTAACCTTTTGGAATTAGCTTATAAACAATTTAACCCTTTAATTGGGATTTAATAATATGCTTGTTTCTGCAAAACTCCAACTGATTATGTTAACTATATTGTGATCATCAACATGAAGTTGGTCACATATTTTAGGGGCGGGCTGGGTTGGTATGAATATATATAATTATGGGTTCAAGTTCAAATTAAGAGTCAGACCAAACACTAGTAGCCATTGATCTCATATCTTGAGAAAACCAATATAATTACAAGAATGTTTGAACTCATACAGTAATGGGTACAGAGATTCAAAGCAACTATCTTTAAAATATATCCAAATCCATCACTAAAAACCTGGAATTGAACACAGAAAATAAAAACAAAGTTGACCTGTAAGTCCTAGATCCTCCTTCCAGGACTCTGCCACAGCAGTCCAATGAGAAAATTTTACCACCCTAGACTCCAGCAAACTTAAAAAGACCTGATTCTACATTGTTTATTTTTTCCCCTTTGTTCTAAAATCCATGGAAAATAACACATATCCTAAAATCTTAGCAGGCTCTAAAGAGAAACCATGTAGAAGATTATGAGATGTAGGGAAAATGTTACTTACCATCCAAGAGTGGCAAATGCAACTGGAAGTAAGAGGGCTTGGAAACCAAATCCAGAGCAGAGTAAATGGAAGGTAACAGAAAAGGTATTCCCATTCCTGGACTCCGTGATGGGTAGCCAAGCATCTAGAGGATTAAGCTCACCACCACCACCACCACCACCACCACCTGGGGCTCTCCAGTTATCTTCTTCTCCTCCACAAGGAGGACTGGTTGTGATGGGATTGACTTGAGCAGGCTCTGATGAGCTCCTGATACTGAAGCTGTGATGATAGGAATGTTCCCTAGTTAACTCTGCCTTGCAATGTGCTTCCACAACCACCACCTCTTCCATATCTGCAGTAACCTTATTTTGCTGTGAAACCAGAAAAGCCACTTTTATAACAGCCTAACATGTGTGTACGGGGTACTAGCTTCCAGACAAAGCCAAAGTAGCTAAAATGCCTAAATGGGTGAATTGTACTTTTGTGCAAAACAGTTCTGTTAGACTTGATGAAAAAGAAAAAGAAAAAGAAAAAATTAGGGTTAAAATGGAAGGAAAAAAAAAGGAGTGTCCAAGTTTTCTTTCTCTCTCTTTTTTTTTTTGTATTTTTTATCCCTCTAACTAAGGAAATGATCATATTTAGACCCAAATGGTAACTATCTTTCCTTTTTATCTTACTAATCAAAGCCTCAGAAAACAAAATTTAAACGGTTAATTAAGAATGATAAAATCTTAGTCATGAATTCTAAAGAGAACAAGTTATAGTCAAGCGCAAGCAAAAAGGAAAGAAAAACCCTCACACAGCTTGAGTTGACTATCAATTAGTGACATCATCAATGATGTATAATTATGCGACGTCACGGTATGCAAATACTGCGGCTTTTCAGGTTTTTTGTTGAGGATTTATTTGGACCAATATATATATGGGCAAGAAAACAATTAATTCTAAATTCCCAAGCAAGAGGAAAGTTTAATTCGATTTCGAATTAATTATTCTACTAGCTAGGTTTGTGCTGAGTGCTGACCCTTGGACATGCACTACACTCATTTTCTATGTTCAAGCTAGAGAGAGTCCATGATGTGATCTGATCGATGATGAATGTACGTACTGGGATATTTTTGGATTTTTTATTTTAAAAATATGGGATTTCTGGACTTAATTATATTCTACACGAATTGCGTAGACTGGTGATGGTAGCACAAAGGAAAAGAGGGACCATCTAATGATCATAATGAGAAAAAATCATTACACTTCAACTAGTATTATATTCTACATTCCGATATAGAATCCAAATCGGTTTTACACTTCAACTACAATACTCATCATTGTCTAAACTTCTGGTTACTAATATACTAAATCATCTGTTTCTTGGCAATGATATAAAGATAGAAATAGCACAACTACCCCAACACTCCTAAACTCTAGCTCAAATATTTGAGTAAGAACTTGGTAAAAGAAAAGGACTGATCCAAAATCCAATACCCTAACGAAAATGAATGAAAAAAAAAAAAATGCCACCATGATGCTGACCTTCCTTGAGAAGTAAATTAACACCAAATCTCGATCTCCCTTCTCCATGGACTAGTGCCGGCATGCTAACTGTGAACATCAACAGGCCACCCCCACCATCCACAGCCTTGTGAATTCCACCACCAACGATATGATGTCCGTTAACGTCTAATCCTCCACCACAATCAGACTTGAAACAACCAACAAATGTACTTCTTTTCAGGTACTAATGCCTGCATGAGTTATCTAGATCGTTCGTTCTTATATACAACTTATATACAACGATCTAGATAATTATCTCATACATACGTGTAATCACATATTTGAGGATGTCATTAAAAAGAAAGAATGAAAAAGAAGAGACGAATGAGCTGGTTGGTGGTCAATTTGTTATTACTGGGGTTAGGGAGGTACGTGGTCGATTACAAATCATATGAAAAAGAAAAGATGATGAATGAGCTGGTGATCAATTTGTTACTATTGGCCGGGGTAGAGAGGTCGAGAAATGCTCGATCACAAATCGCGTACGGTTATCTTAATTAACACCGCTAGGTAACAAAAGGGTTTTGGTACCCTAGCTAGTTGTCTCTCATTTCGCAGCCCCACAGGGCTTGGATCAAGCATGGAAGCTTGGTGTCGATTATCGCTACAGCAGAGCTTCTCAAGTTTGGTTTCTCTTCTCATCAATGTTAATTGGTGCCTAGAGATTTGTTTCTCTGGGGATTGAGAGGGAAGAACAAGTGCACGAGGTTTCTCTACTATCCCGTGGCCACGATTAATTTGTAGGAGTAATGGATAATTCCTTCTCTTGATACAAATGGTATTGGCCGGTAGCACTACCATACTATGTTTAAAGGGTTATGAGGGATTCCCACCTGCATGTATATGTGCTAAGATTAAGAGACTGTCCTTCGGATGCTCTCAATTATTAAGGTTTTATGGTTTAAGTAAGAGATTCATCTGTCGTTGGCAACTCATAATTACAAATCCAGAAGACCAGATCGAACAAGAATTATCATTTCCTAAGAACGTTTATATAGATTTACTTCACATATCAATGGTTCCGTTGCCTAAAAGTTTTTTTTTTTGTTACTCAAAGAAGAATAATTTTATTAGCATATATAACTGCATAAGCCAGAGGTTAAAAATTACATATTCAACTGCTTTGCACACAAAAAACAGATATGAACAAACGATAAGAAAATGCGCATACACTACCAAATCGGACAGAATAGCCGACGAAAAAAATTTCGTCTACTATGCTAAATTTTCGTCGGCTATTCTTTCTACCGACGAAACTTTTGTCGGCTATAATTCGTCGGTAAAACGAATGGCCGACGAAAATAACGAAATCGTCGGCTATTTTCGAGTATGGCCGACGATATTACCGACGAAAATTCATTTTGTCGACCAAACCTGGGCAAAATATCCGACGAAATTCGTCGGATATTTTCGAGTATGGCTGACGATATCGTAAACTATAACCGACGAAATTCGTCGGCTATTTGTTCTGAAATATAGCCGACGATTTCATCTATTTCGTCGGTTATTTCGTCAGAATATATTAATATTTTAATAGGTATTAATTAGTTATAGTCGACGAAATAATGTCATTTTCGTCGGCTATAACGGTTATAGCCGACGAAATTTGGTAAAAATCGTCGGCTATAGCACTTATAGCTGACGATATAATGCCAATATCGTCGGCTATTCTTACATTTTGGGGAAAAAAAATTAAATTAATTTCTAAATTACCATTCGAAGCAACCTGCAATTCACAATGACAATCCATGCATTTATACTAACAAGAAACACGTCTAAATGACTTATTATTTAATTTATTCCAATATACATAAAATATAACCCTAATCATCACTTAAAGCACTAAAGTCCACCACGTCATCCCCAGCATCCTGCTGTCCATCATGCTCGTCATCCTGCTGAATGAACTCGGGAGGTTGATGTATTGTAGGTTCATCTAACGGCTCAAACGGAGGCGGGGGTTGAAGGCCTTGTTGTTGTGCCGCGAACATAGCAATTTAAGCTACCAAGTTATACGTATAAATTATACAATTATACCTAAATTATACAATTAAAATAAATTTAAAAAAAATTACCTAAATTAACATAAATACCTAAATTATACCTAAATTAACATAAATACCTAAATTAACAATTATATCTAAATTAGCATAAATACCTAAATTATACAATTAAAATAATTTTAAAAAAAATTAACATATAATTAAGATACCAAATTATACAATTAACATAAATACCTAAATTAACATATAATTAAGCTACCAATTTATACGTATAAATTATACAATTATACCTAAATTATACAATTAAAATAAATTTAAAAAAATTACCTAAATTAACATAAATACCTAAATTATACCTAAATTAACAATTATATCTAAATTAGTATAAATACCTAAATTATACAATTAAAATAATTTTTTTTAAAAAAAACTTACCGGATGAAATCGATGAGGAGGAAGAGGCCGGCCGGAGGGGAAGGAGGATGGGGCCGGAGTTTAGCAGACTGGCCGGAAAGATGAGCTTGGACGCCGGAGGTGGAGACTGGCCGGAATTTGGAGGAGGTCGCGGATGAAGGCGCGGATCGGCTGGATGGAGGAGGAGGAGATTTTGTCGCCTGTTTCTGCACAAACTCTGGGGCCTGGTAGAGACAGGTGAATCTTCGTGCTATCTCTTGCAAACCTGCTTACTAAGGGGAATACCGGGCGGGCCGGTCTTCTCATCTCCGATGCCTAAGTTAGTATAGTTGGAATAGATATAACTTAAGCACGTATATAAGCGGTAGGAAGGATCAGTTACCTATTAATGAGGGTAGTTTGGGCCCTTATATAGGTGGCCAGGAGTGAGGTCTGGCCTTACCCTTCGATGTGGGACTGGTTCCCTTATGTTTGCACACCAAAGGGCAGCTTTGGTGACCTCTTAGGCAGGCAAGAGCCCCCGGACCCCGGGCCCCTGGTAGCAGGATGGACTGCTGGACCCCGATGCCGGGTTCTGGTGATCCGGTCCCGGGCCCTGGTGCACTAGCTGCGGGTCTGCGGGCCTGTTATAGCCCCTCTGTGGCTACTGTCAACAAGTCCCCCAAGTTCCCGGTCAAGTGCAATCTTGAATGGGGACTTAAAACTGTCTTGCCCTTGTCCCGCAGACCCACAGGGTTACCAACCCAACGGTGCCCAGTCCCCCAAGTCCGCGTTGAAGATTGGACGTGACCGGGGTGAGTACCTATTAATGATGAAGTGCAACAGTTTATGAGTATGTTTGCAATATAAGTAGTACTGTGCTCAAGTGTTGTAGTGCTATGAGCATGGAGATGATAGTGGGGCGTTGAAATCCGCCATGCAATAGATGTGTGCATGGAGTGATTATGGGGCGTTGAAATCCGCCATGCAATAGATGTGTGCATGGAATGATAATGGGGCGTTGAAATCCGCCATGCGATAGATGTGTGCATGGAATGATAATGGGGCGTTGAAATCCGTCATGCAATAGATTTGTGCATGGAACTTGGACCCCGCGTTCTACCATATCAGAGCGAGCCGGAGAGCATGGGATCTCGACCGGGCGTTCTGCCATATCGAGACGAGTCCCCCAAGTGAACTTGTGCACCAGACCTCGACCGGGCGTTCTGCCATATCGAGACGAGTTGGAGTATGGGACCTCGACCGGGCGTTCTGCCATATCGAGACGAGTCCATATTGCTAGGCTGCGACCTCGACCGGGCGTTCTGCCAAATCGGTAAGAGTCGAAGTATGGGACCTCGACCGGGCGTTCTGCCATATCGAGATGAGTCCATATTGCTAGGCTGCAGGGAGGTGGCCCCGGTGTTGCGGTTTGTTGAGGCACCGGTTAACACTTGCTAGTTCTTCTCAGCTTGTGTTGGAATAAGCGTTGAGGAAATGGGGTGGCGTTGAGGTGACAAGGATCGCCGTAGAGCCCCATATTGACCGCAGTTCAGTGCGATGCAGGGTTTTTATCCTGCTGGATAAGAGTACATGTGTTAGATGTAAACTCACCCGGGTGTATAAAGCCCATGCCGGTCGAATGTTCTCATAACCGGGGTCATGCCATGGAACCGGGCGGACCTCGACCGGGCGTTCTGCCATATCGAGACGAGTCCCCCAGTGAGATGCCATGGGGCCGGGTGGATCTCGTTCCCGGAAGAATGCTCTCGAGCCGGTTGGATGATCATAACCGGTGAGATGGTCTCGGGGCGGTTGAATGTTACCTAACCGGTGAGATGCCATGGAGCCGGTTGAATGATACCTAACCGTGAACTGCCATGGTACCGGATGGATGGCTCATACCCGGAACAATGCTCTCGAAGCGGTTGAAAAACTCATAGCGGTGAGAGATGCCATGCAGCCGGTTGAATGATACCTAACCGTGAACTGCCATGGTACCGGATGGATGGCTCATACCCGGAACAATGCTCTCGAAGCGGTTGAAAAACTCATAGCGGTGAGAGATGCCATGCAGCCGGTTGAATGATACCTAACCGTGAACTGCCATGGAACCGGATGGATGGCTCATACCCGGAACAATGCTCTCGAAGCGGTTGGAAAACTCATAGCGGTGAGAGATGCCATGCAGCCGGTTGAATGATATCTAACCGTGAACTTCCATGGAACCGGATGGATGGCTCATACCCGGAACAATGCTCTCGAAGCGGTTGGAAAACTCATAGCGGTGAGAGATGCCATGCAGCCGGTTGAATGATACCTAACCGTGAACTGCCATGGAACCGGATGGATGGCTCTTACCCGGAACAATGCTCTCGAAGCGGTTGAAAAACTCATAGCGGTGAGAGATGCCATGCAGTCGGTTGAATGATACCTAACCGTGAACTGCCAAGGAACCGGATGGATGGCTCATACCCGGAACAATGCTCTCGAAGCGGTTGAAAAACTCATAGCGGTGAGAGATGCCATGCAGCCGGTTGAATGATACCTAACCGTGAACTGCCATGGAACCGGATGGATGGCTCATACCCGGAACAATGCTCTCGAAGCGGTTGAAAAACTCATAGCGGTGAGAGATGCCATGCAGCCGTAGAGCCTGGGGAAGTGGGGGGGGGCCTGACGCCTCGGTTCCCGCTCCTAACTCCCTTACCTGTCGCCAGCAGGCGGGACAAGTGGCTGACATGCATTTAAGGAGGAAGTCCATCAGTCCCATCAGTTATGATGGCGCGGGCAGTTTACTGATGCTGGGACACGTGCTGGTAGGGAGCGGTCTGAGATGGAGGGTCTGGATTCGCGGGCGTTTGAGTTGCTCTGTCGCCGACTGAGTTGTTTTTTAGCGGAGCGTCTGCGGTAAACTTGGGGAGGGGCCGCAGAGGGCGCTGTTCTAGCCTGTTGCTGACCAGCGCTAGGGTTTTGTTTTTTCTTCCCCTTAGGTTAAAAATGTCTTCGACAAGTTCTGATGGGGCTTCCGAATCAACCGACAGGCGTCCCATTGTGGATGATGAGGAGAGACTGGAGGACTGGCTCGGTTCGGAATCCCTGGTGTCTGAAGCCACTGACCGCTCCCGGAGCGGGGCTTCGTCTTTCGGGTCCTCAGGATCTGAGGAAATACCGCACGGTGTGCGCCTTGCTGGTGCTCCGCCCGGGAGCTACACCATCGATAGGGGGAAGGGTGCCGTGGTGTGCGATGAGCCGGAGGGTAGCATGAACCCCGGAGAGATTGCTGCGTTTCGGGAGACGTGGAGTATCCCGGATGAGGTAGCGCTACGGCCACTGAATCCCGAATAATTAGCCTGTAACCCGGAGGCAGGTTGGGTTGCCGTGCATCTAGACCAGTTTCGCCACGGGTTCTCACTCCCGTTGCCAGACTTCGTGCAGTACATGCTCAGTGCACTGCAAGTATCTCCCGCGCAGCTTCCAGGGCTCCAGTGGAGGCGACTGCTGAGCCTCGGCTGCCTGTACAAGTTTTCCGGGATGAGTATGCCAACGGTAAACGAATTCCGGGCACTGTACAGGTTGTCCTACTCGAAGAAGCGAGAGTCCCGGGGTTGTCTGTCCTTCAGCGCCCGGTGTTTTCAACCTATCATCACCAATATGCCTACTTGGGTGAATAACAACTGGAGGAAGAAGGTGGTGATGGCGGGCGGTAAGTGGCAGAAGAGGAGTAAGATGTACCGGGTTCCTGGTGCCTTCCAGCCCTCTGGGGATCAATCGTTCGAACTGTCCGAGTTGGAGCAGGAGAGGATCACGACCATACTCGGATGTTGGGATGATCTCGAACGGAGCTCTTACAACTTCATCCGGAGAGAAGTGTTGGAGTATTGCTGTCTCGGGTGAGATCCCGGTGCGTAGCGAGTGCTAGTGGTGACACTTTTGCTAACTTTTAAATACTATCATTTGCTCGTCCTGCAGGTGCATCTTCCCGGGCGGTCATCAAACCCGAAACAACCCTATCCATGGACGGTGAAGACCTTCTCGCGAGGCTGAAGGAGAAAGGCGAGGCCGTTTCACGGACCTCGGTGGACGAGGAGTCCGGTCGGCTTACGGTTCATCCCGAACCGCGGGCTATGGATGTTGAGGACGAGGGCTACGTCCTGGCGCGTGTGAAGAGCCATCCTGCTGCGCCCAAGGCTGGACCCGGTAAGGGCAAGACTACCGGGGGGCCACTGAAGATTCCCGGTGGAGTGAGCCGGATTCCATACCGATCGGGGTCAGTCCCGCTCGTCACCCGGGTAACCCGATTAGGCGCGCAATCTTCTTCGCCTGACGGCCAGGGTGAGAAGAGGCGGAGGATCATGGACGTTCCTCCCTCCACGCTGGTGACACTGACCGGTGGGTCATCCGGTGAGAATCTGGCCAAACGTCTCAAGGTAACCAGCGGTGCATCGAGTTCCGCTGGGGAGAAGGCTGCCGCTGCCCTGCAGAGTAGCCCCGCGCCTGCGGAGGCACGGAGGGGAAGCCCGGAGAATGCACTCGCCCGGCAGCTGGAGGCAGACTTGGCCGGCCTTGGTCTGGACAGGGCTGAGGTCACCGGAGCCTTAGTGAGCGGGAAGCGCCAAAAGTTCAAGGAGTCGGTCCTGCAGGTAAGAATTGGCCGGTGCTATTATACCGCTCGTAACTTATTTCCTTTGCTGCTTGCTCAATTGCCTCTGTTGTTATGTAGCTGCTGTACAATCTGTACCAGCCCGATCCGAGCGAGGAGCTGAAGAGGCAGGTGGCCGAGTTGACAGAAGCCCGAGAGCGGCTGGAAGCAGAGAGGTCCCGGCTGGAGCGGGAGAAGGCCAGATTGGAGGAGAGGGCCAAGAAGCAGGTGGCCAAGCTGGAGGAGCAGGTCCGGAGCCTGGAGAAGGAGAAGGAGCTGGCTGAGGAGGAGAAGGCTGAACTGGAGGCCAGGGTGGACGAGCTCCAGGTGGGAGCTGCCGCTGTGCGCGCCGCCTCTGCCGCTGCGGCCGGGGAAGAGGACCCGGAACTGTACGAGCGGGTTGTTCTCAAATACCATGAGAGCGATCAGTTCCTTCAGATTCTGGAGAAGGCCAGAGAATCGGGCATCGCGGATGCGTACACGGAATGAGAGCAGAAGGGGTACCTGGATACTTCCCGGATGTCGAAGGCTGTTGATGAAGATATTCATGAGCAGTCGGATATCCATGAGCAGTCGGCGGAAGAGCAACCGGAAGGGGAGGGTGGACCTCAGATTGCTGAAGGCGCGGCTGCTTCATCCGGAGAGGCTGGTGGATTACCCGCTGAGGGTGGAGGCGTAGCTCCTTAGGATTTTGCCCTTGCTCTTTTTTTGTAAACTTGCCGGAACGGCCTCTGCTTGTATTATCCCTTGACTATGAATGTACTTGAATTGGTGGGACCGGTGGAATGTTTCTTGAAAGTAATTTGTATATACATCTTGATGTTACAGCAGTCGAACCGGTGATATGCCAAACTAACCGCTTAGAGGCTCGGCGAGTCTACCAGCCTCGGTCTTGCTCCCGGTCGGGATCTGCTCTCCTTTCCCCTATATACCATTGGAGCTGGCCGTTACTAATCAAACTCTCCACCGCTATTTTGAGAGCACAGCACTGGCTCGTTCGATGAGTAGACTCATCATGATAGGACCAGTACTTGTCCGTTTGCACCGTGGTAAGCTTCCCCTTTGGGTACTTTCTCCTGGGCGGTGGTGGAATGATGTTCCCGTTCGCAAGCAAAATGTCCTCGTATGAAGAGGTGAGAGCGGTGAAGACCTCTTAACCAGCCGGTTGTGCTGGCATGATTGCCAGGGGGCGTTCTTGCCGGTACTACGCCGGCTTGTGCTCGTTCTGGGGTCTGTCATGATAGGGCTTCTGTAGCCGTTGCCCCCAATTTCTGTTGGGCTGGTTTGGCCGGGCGGCTCGGCTCTCGGTTCGCTGGCTGGTCTTGTCTTCTTGTCGGTGTGGGGGGTGCTCTTCCCGGGGGTGGTCTTCTCGCTGCTCTTCCCGCTTCCTCTTCAGCAGGTGCTGCCCGTAAGTCTCGTGATCGGCCTGGGCGTGCCGGATGGCCATTGCCATCAACTCGTCATACCCCTGCGGGAGTTCCACCCGTACGGCGTAGGAAAATTTTCCCGGGCGGAGCTCTTGCTTGAACGCCATCTCGGCGATACCTTTGTCAAGGTTCCGAACCAACGGTTGACGAAAGTCTTCAATTCCTCGCCGGGCGCTTGCATGCAGTTGAAGAGGATGGTCGATGTGCGGGCTCCCTCGACCCTGAGGATGAAGCGGCCTACAAACCGGTCGGCCAACTGCTCGAAGGCCTCGATTGAATTTTCCGGGTGCTCATAAAACCAGCTCAGCTCCTCCCCAGACAGAGTTTCCTGGAAAATGTTGCAGCATACTGCATCAGAGTAGCCTTTGGCGCATGTCTGGGACCGGAAACTATCCAGGTGCTGGTACGGGCAGCCGGACCCCGAGTAGGTGAGCTTGAGGGACTTCTGGTTACCGGACCTCCCCGATTCCATAACCCGGTGCGAGAAGGGGCCCATGCGCTCGTTGAACCGTGCGCCTTCCATCGGCCGTGCCGCTCTTCTCTCGTTGGCCTCCATTTGGGCCTTCAAATCCGACATAGTGTCGGCGAGCATCTGCAATGCCCGTGCAGTCGGGGTCACGGCTTCATCCTCGAACGAAGTGTGGGGCTGGCGAGGCGTCGGCGTGCTCATTGGCGGGGCCGTGCCGGCAGGTGAATCTGCTCGCCCGGGATCACTGGGCCTACCGCCCGATGACTGCCCCGCTTCAAACTGCTGAGATCGAACTGGCGGGGGTGCCTGTGCCCTGACCATAGCGTCGTTGCGCTGTTGTGCTCTCTCCAAGGCGGCTACCAGGGCGGCGTTTACCGCCTCCATTTCTTCATACCGGGCGTTGGACTTAGCTCTATCCCGATCGCCCTCCTCACGCAGGCGACTGACCGCTGCGGCCATTGCCCGTATCTCTCCCGCCATAGTGCTCTGGTCGGGGCTGTACGTGGTATCTCGGTCACTGTTGCAGCGCGGGCTCTCCTCTCGGTCACTCGGATCATCCGAGAACGTCAGAGAAAAGCCCCGGTGCACAGGCCTGTCTTCAGTTGCCGGGCCTTTGCCGCGCGAGCTGTCGTGGTTTGGCCCCGGCGTGCCAGTCGGCCTCCCACAGCTCCCGCCTTCCTGATCGCCCTGGTCGCCGCGCTGCTCTCACATAACGACCGGGGTGGAGACAAGTGTTTGTACTGGTGCAACACGCTGCTCCTCGGTGGTATTTCTTTCTTGTCTTGCTTCCGAACTCTCTGCCATCGATAGTGCTTACGTGGTTTCTTGTCCAAACTTCCCACAGACGGTGCCAATTGTTTCTGCACAAACCCTGGGGCCTGGTAGAGACAGGTGAATCTTCGTGCTATCTCCTGCAAACCTGCTTACTAAGGGAAATACCGGGCGGGCCGGTCTTCTCCTCTCCGATGCCTAAGTTAGTATAGTTGGAATAGATATAACTTAAGCACGTATATAAGCGGTAGGAAGGATCAGTTACCTATTAATGAGGGTAGTTGGGGCCCTTATATAGGTGGCCAGGAGTGAGGTCTGGCCTTACCCTTCGATGTGAGACTGGTTCCCTTCTGTTTGCACACCAAAGGGCAGCTTTGATGACCTCTTAGGCAGGCAGGAGCCCCCGGACCCCAGGCCCCTGGTAGCAGGATGGACTGCTGGACCTCGAGGCCGGGTTCTGGTGATCCGGTCCCGGGCCCTGGTGCACTAGCTGCGGGTCTGCGGGCCTGTTGTAGCCCCTCTGTGGCTACTGTCAACATCGCCGATTTGAGGAGGAGAGCGGGTCTGCGGAGGTTTCTGAATTGCTGCGGAGGTTTACAGTGGAGGAGAAAGCAGAAAAAAGGGGAAGGAGGTCGCGACTTTCTGGTTTTATAGCAGAAAGTATAGGCGACGAAATCTTCAATTTCGTCGGCTATTCTTTGAATGGCCGACGAAATTGACGATTTCGTCGCCTATACTTTGAATGTCGTTGGGAATGTCTTATTTGATAATTTGAAATATTTTATGATATTAATCATATTTCTAATGCACTTTTGTTTTTTTCGTAGGTTCAAAGAGTGGAAGAACGAGCTCCGTTCCCACTATAACGAGTACGGCAACCGTGGTCGTATGGGTACTCCCAGAGAGTTCATGTTCAGGGAGTACGAGTGGCGTTGGTTGAAGACCGTAGTCTTCGACAACCCGGCTATGATGGTAAATACTAAACTTCACTATAAATGTTTATTTTATTAAAATTTTATTTATTAGTTTAAATATTTTATAATTATTTCAGTTATATTTTTTGATGCATTTTTCTAATATTTTATTATTTGTTTGAAGGAACGGTCTCGGATAAACTCGGAGAACCGCCGCCGTAACACAATCCTCCATCACGGCGGTTCAAGGCCGTTTGCACAATATCAGGAGGAGGCGCTCAGAGATCATCCTGATTGCAACCCCTACGTGGAGACGTTCAAGATCGCTTATCCACAAGCGACAGAAGATCTCGTAAGTCGTTCATTATGATTTTAAAATTTAAATTATTAATTTTACTTAACTATCCATTTGTTAGAATATTAATTTTTTTTCCCCGTCCAATTAGGAGCGGGTGACCCAGGCCGAACAAGAGGTGCTCGAGCAAATAGTTCGGGAGACACAACCGGACATCTCAGAGGCAGATATGGAAGAAGCCGTGCGCCGGGTCGACCGCACCAATATCCAAACGGCGGCGAGGATGTTCAACGCAGCCTTCCCACAGCAGTCCAACGAGTACTACTGCCGGGGTTTGGGAAGTTCTGGACAAGGGCTCCTGAAGACCACTAAGGGAGGTCAAAAGAAGGGAGGCGGGGAGACCCAACATATGAGGGGGGAAGTGCAGCGATTGGCCGCAAAATTGGCGACCTCGTCCCAGACAGTAGAGGAGCTGCGCCGCAGACAACAGCAGTACCAGCAGTATCAGTTGGATATGGTCCGTTGGAATGCTGAGTGCGCCAGAATTCGGCAATACAACTACGACGGCCAGCAACAGTGGATTTATGAGATGTTCGCGGCACAACAAGAAGGCCGTCCACCCCCGCTCCCGTTTCAGCAGTTAGTGGAGCCTCCAATGCCTGAACCTCTCGAGTTCGGTCAGCATGATGATGCGCCTGATGCTGTAGATGACATCCTAGACTTTAGTAGTTTAGGGGATAATTAGGGTTATATTTTATGTATATTGGAACGAATTTAATAAAAATGGTATTTAGACGTGTTTCTTGTTGGTGCAAATGCATGAATTGTTTTTGTGATTTGCAGCTTGCTTGGAATGGTAATTTAGAAAATAATTTAATTTTTTTTTTCCCAAATGCAAGAATAGCCGACGATTTTTGCATTATTTCGTCGGCTATAACAAGTATAGCCGACGAATTTTACCAATTTTCGTCGGCTATAACTTGTATAGCCGACGAAAATTGGTAAAATTCGTCGGCTATAACTAATTAATACCTATTAAAATAGTAATATATTTCGAGGAAATAGCCGACGAAGTTTTATTAAATCGTCGGCTATAGTTAAAACACAATAGCCGACGAAATTTTATTAAATCGTCGGCTATAGTTAAAACACCATAGCCGACGAAATTTTATTAAATCCTCGGCTATAGTTAAAACACCATAGCCGACGAAATTTTATTAAATCGTCGGCTATAGTTAAAACACCATAGCCGACGAAATTTTATTAAATCGTCGGCCATACTTAATGGATTTCGTCGGCCATACTCAAAAATACCCGACGAAATTCGTCGGCTATTTCACCCACGTTTGCCCGACGAATTTTTGGACTCGTCGGCCATACTTAACTATAGCCGACGAAATTTTTTTTTTCGTCGGCCATTGGTATTACCGACGGCGTATTACCGACGACTTATGGCCGACGAAATTTTCGTCGGCAGAGGGTATAGCCGACGAAAAAATGGAATGGCCGACGAAAAAATTTTCGTCGGCTATTCGGCCGTATCTGGTAGTGAAATTAAAGAACATTAGTGCATATGTTCTGATTTTGAATCTAAAAGTTTAGAAAATCTATTCTAACCGTCAGATATCACCGTTAAGATTAAATACATATATGGAAAAAAAATCCAACTTCAGCTGACAACGTTAAAGGCTCGATCGGAACGGTCAACCGGGTGAGTCAAACCTCTAAACGCTTAGAAATTGTAATTGGACTGTCTAAATGACGTTTTTTGGCCTGACCTTCAACAGATAATATTTTCAAATTGATGAGATGTAACTAATCGTATAAAAATTTTCCTCAAAATATTTACCCAAGGTAACGCTACCATTAGGGAAACGAAGGAATAAAACCTTTGACCGCATCTTTCGACACTCAGATTTTATCAGAATCTTGTCATTTTTCAACCGTACAAGTATTTCATTATTTCGGTCATATCTTATTTCACAATATTTTTGCATTTGAAGGATGAAGCAATGATTTATCGTTAGTGGTAGAAAATGGAATATGGTTATTTTTTGTTTTTTTTTTCTAAATCATAGCCGACGACAGACTCGTACTCGTCGGCTATTCTTTTGTCGTTTTCTGTCTAAAATAAAATATATTTTTGAGTATAGCCGACGAAAATGACAATTTCGTCGGCCAAAATTTCAAAAGTTTTCGTCGGCTCATTTTTCAGAGAAAGGCCGACGAAAATACAAATCGTCGACTGAAATCTGAATATAGCCGACGATTTTTGTTTATACCAACGAAAAAAAAAGATCGTCGGCTATTCGCAAACTATGCCCGACTATTTTTTTTTTTTACCGATGACAAATAAAATCGTCGGCTATTCTATGAAATTACCGACGAAAATTTTTAGTCGTCGGCCGTTTTTTTTTTTTCGTCGGGAAAAGCCTTTTTCTGGTAGTGATACGATGAAATCTAAACTCAATTATATTCATAATGGAGTTTAAAACTCAAATTAGTTTGGATCGGGTTCGGCAGATTCAAAATAGAAACTCATAATAGAAAAGGAATCACATCTAGCGTAGGTGTAAATTAATAGAAATCGAAAAAGAGTGAAATCGAAGAGAGCCTACTACAGTGGCATACTGCAGATATCGGACGTACTCAAGCTCACATTGATTTTGGGTGGCGCGTCTGGTAAGGTGGTGAGGCAATGACTTCTTATTTGGGTGATTATGTGTTTTTGAGTCCCATCATGTGTGGGAAGAGGTGTAGGGTTTTAAAAGAAAGAAAAAAAAACTTTTTGGACATGAACTTCAATTTGCATAAGGGAAAATGGTTCAAACAGTACGCACCTCAATGTGAAGTACTTGAACAAAGGGGTGGAAGAAAAGCTGTAGTTGCGGTGAAATTATGGCAAAGTGGGAAAAGGTGCGGAAATTTAAAATTTGTACTTCAATGTGTGAAGATGATACGATCTAATACCACAAGTCACTTTTTTCTCTCTTGTTCAAAATGTATGATTGAAGTACTGACCATAACCATGTGAAACGATGAAATTCTAGCCGAATCTTGTGATTGCATGCCACATCTTACCAGTTTTGTGGCCAATTTGAATGCCAATTGCTATGTTCTAGACATTGATTCACAAGGCTATGCTTGCTAGTCTGCAACAAAGCACCAATCCACCATCCCCACCGGCCACCTGCTAAGAAGGAGAGAAACTCTCACGCAAATGTTTAACTCCGACCACCACTACCTGAGCGACATACCGAACAGATTCCCGCTCCCTGGCCACACTCGTCACGGACAAGCAAGGAATATCTAGCTAGCTTAATTATGTTTCTTACAAACCCTAGGTCGCCCGTATTTTTACTACAAAACAACTTTCCATGGACGTGACCAACCGTTTTACATAGGCGCTTGAGGAATTATTTTCAGTATGAAAGAAACATCACCCAAAAAAAATTAAAAAAAAAAAAAAAAAAAACTCATTCAGATCTTATACAAATTACATGAGCAATTTTCATATATTTAGGGGAGTGAATTCGAAATTTCTATTTTTCCCCCTCTCTGTTATATGCTTTCCTTGATATCCCTCTTTTTCTTTAGGGCACTGATATGAGGCCTCGGATTTGTAGTCTCAATCCTATGTGACATATATATCATGTCTCATGACACATCACCAATTAGAAAAATTATGTTAAATCATTTTTAAGTAAATAGACAATCATATCCATCTCGATCCAACAGTTCTACATCATTTTTGGTAAATTTTATTATTGTCGACTATTATGGGATATTAAATTAAGAAACTTAATTTATTTATAATGATTTAGTTAATAAGGATATCAAATTAGGCAATAAAATTTCATTGAGATGAATTAGTTACCTTACATGAACTATATATTAAATCTACTTAAGGGGTTATATGTACGATATTTACTATACCAAAAATTCCGTTTTAGTTTATCAATGAGGAATTGAAGTTATAATTCTTGACTTTTATATTTAATTATTGACTTTTAATACAATTAATTCCATAATTCCATCTCCATCAATACTTTAATATGTTAGCTATGATGTATATACCATATATTCTCTATCAGATTATTTTTTTTCAACAAAAACAAAAAAACAGGTAAATCTAAATCAAATTTATTTTGGACAAATTATATATGTATATATTAGATTTTCTTAGTCGAATTTATTTTTTCTTGAAACCACTTGTGTATATATATATTCAAATATAATTTCAGTTTACATAAAAAATATATATACTTTCAAAAATATTCAATATTCAAATCATATTTTGAAGTTTAAATATAAATATTACTGCGATAAAAAAAACAAAAGAGAAAAAAAAATTATGAATATGATTTTTTTCATTAAAAAATATATAATGATGGAGAACCGTTGAATCAAAAGGGATATGATTGTCTATTTACTTAAGAATAATTTTGCATAGCTTTTTAATTAGTGATGTGTCATGATGACATTGCATGCCACATAAGATTGAGGTCACAAATCTAATGCCTCATTAAGGCCCTAAATCATTTTCCTTTTATTTATTCAAAACCCGTGTTCCTTCCAACAGATCGAGTGAAACCACATTCTTCACTCTATCAGTACCATTTGATCATGGCTTCAAGAAGAGATGGGTGAAATCCAGTTTGAATAACACATCACTGCCACCATCCACTTTGATTATTTTCAAAGCTAAAATCATTGCATCATCCCCAAATGTCCAAACCCCAAATGGCCAAATCCGAAATTGAAATCTAGTTCCATGAGGAACCCATTTCCAAGAGTCCCTTTAAACCAAGAATCTGTTCAATTCTCAGCAAACCATTGAAGTCGTATAAATACCCATTTACCTGCTTCTCCATCGATCCCACTGTACTACTTTGTCTTCTCTACACAATCACTATCACTAGTCCCATCACCACAACCATAGTGATTTGAATTCAGACCCTTCTTCTATTCAACTTCTTTTCCGGCTCTGTTTCTCTAGCAATCATTCCCTTTGCCACAAGGTGTTGTGGAGCTCGTTCGCCATTCCCGTCGTACGGTACTGCCATTCCATGATTCTGTGAGAGTGAGTGAGAGGCGGCCAAGCCTCCTGCTTATCGAATTCACTCGTCCTAGTTGTCATGGGAATGACTTGACCTGCAGCATGATCGGCATGCAGCTTTGTATGTAAGAGAGAATTTCAGAGAGATGATTTCTATTACTAATTAAGCTAGAGAGTATTCGACCAAAAAAAATTAAGCTAGAGAGTTCAGATAAATATCGTGAATGAGAGCTTCACACAGGCATTTGTACAATGCGAGGATGAACAAATAAGTACCACGTGTTAATGAGCTTTAGGGTAATAGCATGATTAGCATGCATAACTAGAAAATCCAGTCTGGTTCACCAAACCCTAAAGTTTGGGAAGAAATTGATTACTGTCGTTGTACTGAGTTATGAAATACAACGATGGTTATGAATACAATAGTAATCAGTGGAACGAACTAATTAAAATACAACCGACTATATATAGAACTCTATCGATCAACATAAGGGGAGTGGTTTTGTATAATAATTAAGTAATTACAGCTGATCACTTCAAGATGAGTATACGTACAAGTCTTCAATACCCACTCGCAAACTTGGTTGCCTTTGACAGAAGTAGTTTATTTTCCAAATTATCGGTTACTGCTAGGGCTTGAAGAAATTGGCATTTAGACCTTTCTGAGCTAAATTCCATGCTGCCGCAACCGTTGAAACAACACTAAGAACAAGCCCCAAGCATCCAAGTCCCACGTTAATACACCATATTAAACCTTTCGGCTTAGGATTCTTGAGTGCGATCCACATGAAACAAGGATAAGAATAAGTCATAGGCAATGCCAAACCTCCAATTAGAGGTGCCAGGCTTACCAAGAATGGGAAGGTCACCGCTGCAAAGAATGCCAATCCCCCAAACAAAACACGAAAAGTTACTCGAAGCCATCTTGGGCACCGCTTGTTTTTCCGCATGGTGTACTTCAACTCCAAGTTGTCAAAGACTACCATGCCATAAATTTGATATGTGCTTAAGCAGTGTATTATTACAAGAACGCAGATCGATCCCAGAACGAACCTTGAGGTGTTATTGTGTCCAGGTAGCTGTGAAGCTGAGCTTAATATTGCTAAAACTGATGAGGTGGGTACCTGCAATCAAAAGACATGTTGTGATTAAATGCAAGCGACATATATAGTAGAGTATTTCATCAATGAAAGGAGGGTCGGAATTGGTTTTACCTTGTTTCCTTGCGCCCAAAATCCAGCTATGGCTAGAGGAAGCAAGCATATGGCAATGATTGCGTAAGAAAAAATCACCCCTCTCCACACTCGCTTATGAATTGGGTGTTTTGGATTTGATGGCAATGTCCCCTGCATGAGTTAGAACGTTAGCCTTACGTTTATGCACAGGAAACTGTACATGGAGAGTGAAATAAGGATATTGGAAAACCTCAAATGATCTAACAACTCGAAAATCATTTCACATAAAATACTCACGTACTTGTATTTCAAGAATGACGTTGTGACCTCTGAATGCAAAAAACACAATGCCAATCGCATTCATTATCCCACCAAATCTATCCATATTAGACTCCATTTCTGGTGGATTGTATGATATATCATCAGGTCTGCCCTTGGCAATTGCAGTAGACCAGATCATAGTGTAATACACAACTGCTGTGATAGAACCTATCAAAGAGACCCAAGTTATGGAGTTCAAGTTGGGAAGCTGAGCCACAATAGTAGCCATGATCATGAACACCAAGAAGCACTCTGTACCAGTCATTGGATGACAATATGTAGTTTCCCCATCGTTACACACAGTTTTGAAGAAAAGCTCCATTGTTAGACCTCCTGTGATAATAAGTTGTACGCAAGCACCATTTGATAGATAGATCATTGGGAACATTACTAGCAACTTCCCTAGCTTTTGACCTGAAAGATCGAAGATCGTCAAAATTTGGATAGTATAATGTCTATATTTGGAGACCTAGATACTTCAGTAAAGATGTTCAAGTAATAGTACTATAAATAAGTGATCTTCCTTGATACTAAAAAAAATTAAAAAAATAAAATCTTGCTTGATACTCTTATACGGGGCACTAACCAAAGGCTCTGATAGCGAGTTGGAGGTATCTACTATAACGAGTTCTGGTATCAGATTCGTGAGATAGTACGAGGAGCCGTATGGTGTAGAGCTGCCATGTAAACGCTAGTACCAAGCATATACATCCCCATACCCTGAAAAACCATATAATGGACGTTGTTATTAATTCGTTACGTACTTGATCGTTTTAATGTCAACATGTTACCCACATATGTGTATATATATATAGCAAAGGATGTATAATTAATTACTAACCATCCGAGAGTGGCAAATGCAACAGGGAGTGAAAGAGCTTGAATCCCAATTCCTGAACAAAGTAGATGAAACGTGACGGAAAATGTGCTGCCATTCCTGGATTCTGTGAGAGGCAGCCAAGCATCCTGCTTTTCGAGCTCACCGCCCATGCCTCCCGGATCTGTACCATCTTCAATTGCACTGGGACTTGTTGTCGTGGGAACGACTTGAGCAGATGACCGTGAGCTTCTACCCATGGTGGTGTTAAAGGAATTGTCTATAGCTTGTGCTAAATGTAAATCTCCCATATGGTTTGTTTCAATAACCACTTCTCCCATTGACTGAAGTTTTTTTCTGCTTTGCAAATTGTAAAACGCAAGCTTCAAAGCTGGGTATATATACCTACATCGTGTGCGCATTGCATGACTTCACACTCACCAAGCCAAATACATAAACTGTTACTATTTCTCGCACTTTGAGTAGAGCAATCGAATTTGGTTCCGGTCACTCACCTAGTCACCTTGGCCTTTCGGTCAATGAGTTTAGTAATTACACTACGCATTATAAAATGATCAGTGAAGGCTTGCAAGAAGATAGGTTGAAAGTGAGTAGAACTTTCAACTTTGGATGTTGATTTTTAGGAACCCATTATTTTTAGGGTTTGACGTTTTGCACAAATTTATGTTTAATTAAAAGAATGAATCTGCACCAGAATATGCATATGCTGCATGTGTATGTTTTATTAAGACATGTATTAGTTTAATTAAATCTTACTGCTCACAACTGACCATCTGCATATGCGCAGATGCATACGTTTGGGACATTGCAATTTAGCTTACTTCAAAATGTGATCTAAGCAGTGATCAATCTGTAGTCGATCACTATTTGTCATATACTAATCGTATAATTAAACAAGGTCTTTATATATACATGAAATTAACTACAGATCGATACTTGCTTTCTTGTTTTTCTGAAACGGACACTTAATTGCTCTCTTGCATATATAATTATATATGCACTACTGTAATAGAAGGAAATAGAGACTATTCAGTTGACTAATAGCAGCACAGAGCCAGCTGCAGTCTAGAAATTGTCCATCCACTCCTTTGGTTGAGACCCAAAATTGACCCGAGCACAAAGGCAGAACCGCAGAACTACACAAATTAAGTTGGCCTGCTCGACAGCACCGCACAGCATGCAAAATTGCAAACTGCTTCGGCCGACTGGGGGAGAAATGATCAAAGCTAGCTCAAAGACCAGCAAGTATCCTTTCAAACTCGATAACGGCCGAATGTCACCCACATCGATCTGTAATTCAAACATTATGTATAAGTCCTGCTGGAGTTCATTACTCCTAAATAAACCTAGCTAACGGGTACTAATTATGATACAGATAAACCGCCGGGATTGGAAAATCATGCTACGTGCTATATCGTATCTCTAGACTACTGATCGAGAGGTTAGAAATACAGATGCTAATTGCGGAACTACTGCAAGCTAGCCATGCAACACCGTACGTCCGTCCTTCTTCTTCTTTGTGATCACTACGCCAAAGGTCCTTCCAGGCGACCGGAGAAAAACAAGGAAGGCGACTACATAACAGCCGCAAAAGACAATTTGCGACTGTAAAGTAGTCGCTTATAAGAGGTCGCAAGCAACATGTAGCTATATCCTAAAAGCGACTGGAATAGATAACCAGTCGCTTTTACTCACTACCTAGCGACTGGTATATAATACCGTCTCTTAACCGTGTCCCCATTAGCGACTGGAACCCCCTGTCGCTAGTGGCTTTAGAGTGACTATCTTGGGTAGTCGCTAACACCCTTAGAGCGACAGGGTTCTTTGGTCGCTTTTACTCCCTATGTAGCGACTGGTATATAATGCCGTCTCTTAACCGTGTCCCCATTAGCGACTGGAACCCGCTGTCGCTAGTGACTTTAGAGTGACTATCTTGGGTAGTCGCTAACCCAGTCAGAGCGACTGGTTTCTTTGCTCGCTGGCTCGTCTCTTAAACAGTTGTAGCGACTGATTTATGTATCTTAGTCGCCTGAATCAGTTCCCTGTATTGCAACGCAGGGCCTGTATCTGTAATGCCCAGTTTTGTGCACAAAAACCTGCATTTTCCCACAACAAACATACACAGCAACATTCAACTCAACACAGCCAACAAATCTCACACACAAACATTGCATTGAAATCAAATAGAGTTTAAAACATTACATTGTCTTGAAACTCAATATCCATTACAAACCATTGTACAAACTCCTAATTGTCAAAGTAAAACTAACACAAACTAACTCAAATGTTCTCTAAACAGTCAACTAGAAGTTTGGCCATTGGAGACTAAGTGTTAGAGGGTGAGGGGTTGTCATTGGAGGTAGTACCTTCTTGCAATTGGGATTGCTTCTCCAAAAGTTTGGCCACAGCAAGAGCCACTGCTGCATCCACTTGCCGCTGCATTTGTTGCTGCATTCGTTGTTGTAGTTGCTGCTGCATTTCCTCCTGCATAGCGTTCATTTGCTCCGCAACTCGCTCCTACACTTTTGCCTCTACGATGGCATCTACGTCAACACGGGAGACACCTCCTCTCTTCTTGGGCTCTCGCCTCACGTATCTGCCGAGTCCTCTATATGTGGTGCCCTTTCCTTCACCAACTCGTGACGTTATGACGTTGAGCTGGGTTTCAACAGGCAGTGCCTCTCCATCTTCAGCGTCCGGGTGGTCTTTACTCCACTGGTCGACTTTCTCTTGAACCTCCCGTTCCATTGCCTCCTACAACATTACATAAGAGCTAGCGTTAATTACGTGATACGTACTCGCTGATATAAAATATATGAATGAATCTTAGTTTAGTTTTAGGTAATTACCATGTATGTAGCGCCAATCTTATCCTTGGCGTATGCATCCTTAAAGGCTGCGACCAAGGGGGCTGCATGTCCCGCTAACGCATGCTCCTGTGCCCGGTAACTAATCGCAGTGGTCCCCGAATGGTGGTTCATCCGGGTGGGAGCCCTTCGGATACTCTTCATCCTCAAACTTAACTCCTGAACACAAATCAAATGAAGGATGAGTGGTGTTAAATTGGTTTCAGCAAAGGTATTAAATCAAGGATGCTGACATTGAAACTACTGAGTTTACCTTATTCTCGTCACTGCTGAATTCCTTGACCAATCACTCCCACTCGTTAGGCCGTTTAAGGAACTCCAATGGAACGTCCGGCCCGAATTTTTCCCAATGTCTTCTGCAATCGTGCTTCCAATCCTTGTATCGAGAAGCTGCCACATCTTGAACACATTGGAACTGGCCATCGTGTTGAAGGTCGATTGCATAGAAGCCCTACAGTTTAATCAAGGACAAAAGGATCCATCATTCAAAAAGTGTTATACAGACATAGCATATGTCAAAGCTTGAAAAAAGTTAAGTGTATATGAAAACAAGATTGGCACAAATAATTTTCTGTGAGAATATGAAATATATATTGCTTAATTGGTAAATAATTTACAGAATGTATGCTCAGTCAACAAAAAAATCAGCCAGCAATCTTGTTAATCAATGTATAGCTGTATACATATAGCTGTATACATATTACCAGTCCATAATGTAAAAGAAATGCAATGAAGCGACTGATCAAAAGATAGGAGGTCATGAAACTTAGATCAATCTACTGTTACGGTATGGGAGACTAGTTCTACTCGACCCACGGAGGAAAACATACAGATTTTCATGCATCATTAGTTTTCTTCGCAGAAGAGTTTTCGCCCTGTCTTTTCTTAACCTAACAAATCTCTGTATTAACTGAAGTTCTACAAGGCTCAAAACAGGCATCCAGAAATCTGCAGCCCATACGTACTTGATGTAAGTGAAAAACTAATCTAGACCTGATATCATACTAATAGCCTCCTAGAAAATAGCACCTCGCTGAATGCTTTCAAAGTACATGGCCCCAAAGTTCCACATTTGGGCGGTCAACAACCAACAAATTATATAAATTCCTACGATATATCCCAAGCAGTATATTCCTCTCTCAAGTTCATAACCGAGAGGATGAATACAGAAGCACAAAAAGTTCACATTCAATTGTAAGCCAGCTAGACTTCCTACACTTCAGTATAGCTACAAAACGGGTAATACATGAAAATAAAGTATAAACATGCAGAAACAAAAGGTGCAGCAATACTTAGTGAAATTCATTGATAACAAAATGCACCAAATTCTCAACACAAATTCCGATTCCAAAAAGACAATAATGGCACAAAAGATAGAAACTTCATACTCTAAGCTGGTAATCAGCACACGAAAGAACTAAATCAAGCCGTAAACCCTAGCCCAAATCCAATAAAATGTAGCATTAACAACAATTCAATGAAGTCATGCATATGCAACATATTGGTGTCAATAACTAGGTTAATGAATTGGCCTTAAAAATTGGACACTTACTGCAATGTAGGTGTACACAATGTCCTTGAAGTCATGATCAAGATCGCCGTAAACGGAGGCAAGCATTGGTACGTCGTCCTTCACCTTCATGCCTATGTCACGGGACAGTTGAGTTGCGACTTTTTTATCGGCAGGCATATTGTGCTTATCGTCCCACTCCACAACAATTTTGGCTTTGGTAAGGCGCACCATCTCCTTCGTCTTCATACCGACCACCACACCTCTTCTCCTTTTGGTTGGTCCAGCTACACAAAATAGGGGACAAGTTATCAAATCAACATCATTAAACTAATTGTACAATTGTACAACATAAACTAAACTAACAGAAACTAAACACTTATCTACAACATAAACTAAACTAACAGAAACTAATTGTACAACATAAACTAACAGAAACTAATTCAAGGACATTAATTCGAAGACATAAACTAATTCTACAATAGAAACTAATTCTACAACATAAACTAACAGAAAGTAACAGAAACTAATTCTACTGTCAATTACCTTCTGTGTCGACGACGAGATCTTTGCAGCGAATGCTGCGCACCATCGTACTGGCAGTGGAGTCCGTGGTGGAAGCAGAGTTCCTTGGAGTGGCAATTATGGGGTTGTTGGAGTGGGAGGCAGAATTCGTCGGTTGTACAGACTGCGGGTTGATTGGAGGACCCAGTTCGAAGTCGAGGTCGATGTCGTCGTTGGGAGCAGAAGCAGCATTGGAAACCGGGGCAGCGGAGGTATCGCCCAAACCAGGAGCTTCAATACTCCGAGGTGGCGGTGGTCGTGGAGGCAGTACGGGAACTGATGCGGCGGAATTGGAAACCGGGGTGGTTTCTGCAGATTCTGAGCTGCCGGCGGAATTGGAAAGCGGCGCCGGCGGCGGTGATCTTCGTTTCCGAAGGGTCGATTGAATAGCTACATTATCGGCCAGGCGTTGGGCCCTTGTCTTCACGAAGCGTGGTTTAGCGTTCTTCGGAGGCATGAGGGATTTAGGGATTTCGGGTGATTTTGGGGCTGAAATTAGGGGTTAGGGTTTGAGAATTTGGGGCTAAGGGGTAAGGGAAGATGATGAGTGTGAGGAGATTGGAAACATCCTAGGGTTTCTGGGTTTAGGGTTTAGGGTTTGAGATCGGAGAGTGAATTGAGCAGTTCTGGGTTTGAGAAAACGGGTTTCAAGAAGTATCGAAGAGGAAGAATGAATCGACGAAATTGGGTTTTAACTGAACCCTATAGGCGACAGCAAAATAATAACCCCGTCGCACCATGTATTGCGAAATTTCATTTCAAATTTTGGCTTCAAATTTTGGCCCCAAATTTTCGCGGAAAACGACTGGGTCCATTCTGAAAACATTTTAGAGCGACTGATATGTACAACTCAGTCGCCCCACATACTCTGAAGCGACTTATTTAATAACATAGTGACTTCAAAACTTGTGAATTGAAACAAATTTATAATTACAAAGAATGGTTATATGCAGCGGCCCTCCGATTGAGTCTAATACCCCTAATATATGACAATTACACATAGTGAGAGTTGTGGTTCAAATTAGAACCAAAACAGAGGTTTTAAGAGTCACGGTCAAAGCGTAGTTTTAAAGTCAACGAAACATACATATGCGATTTCCGGAACCATCGAACGGCAAAATCACACCCGATTCATTCCAAATTTTAACCACATACTCTATAATACATACGTTCAACATCTAATGGTCATTTTTTTAAAGAAGATTACCTTGATAAATCAAGTTCTAAGTGAGAGGTTAAGTTTCATAACCGATTCATTGAGTTAAGAAAGTTAGTGTTGGACATTAAAGGCGCTCTATGCTCCCGAGATCCGATTGAGAAATTGACCGTTAGATATAATAATTACGTAAAAACAATGATGTGGTTCAAATTTTGAGCAAATCGGAGGTCGTTAGGGTCGCGGATCGTGAGAAAAACGCTTTGGTCAAATCGTAGTTGTGCGGTCAACATAGTCACATATTATGTTTTTTCGACTTTTGAATGGTTAAATAACATCCGATTTGTACCAAATCTGAATTACTTACTCTACGGGTCATACATTAACATGTCCACCGGTCAAAACGTCCTAACGTTTTATAGTTTTGCATGTTCTATAAGTAAAATATATCTTATATGAAGGACATAAGCGACGGGTATACATAATATTAGTCGCTTATAGAGGTTCAGAGTTAGAAATTTAAGCGACGGGTATATATAAGATTAGTCGCTTAGAGAGGTTCAGAGTTAGAAATTATAGCGACTGGTTTAATAATGTTGGTCGCTTAGAGAGGTTTTAAGCGACTAAAACATTTAATTATATCCACTATCCTACCTGTGCATAAAACATTTCATCATCAATGTGCAGTTTTCAGTTCAAGAAATAGAATACAACATTACATCATGTGACAATCATCACAAATAGAGTTTAGGTACATGAATGAATAAAAATAATCAATCATATTCATGTAGCCACTCGTCGTCATAATCGTCATCATCCTCCTCCCTATTGCCATCATCATCGTCTGGTACGTCGTCCAGATCTTCATACCTGATGTTATCGTCGTCTTCATCATCATCACTATCCTCTTCATCTTCGTCACCATCCTCGTCATTGTCAAAGTCTGTGTTAGGCTCAATGTGTAGTAGTTCGCCGTAGTCCATTGTCAACATATCTATAGGAATGTAATTTGTGATCGAGTCTGGTGTAGGTTCTTGATAAGGTTTATCCACTTCAAGTCGTTGACTTTCATCCGTTGCAAGTGTACTAGCACTGTATGTACCTTTATGTGACACCACATTAACGACTCTCCAAGGTTCACCGGCTTTTGGGTCATCTAGGTAAAACACTTGTCTTGCCGTAGACGCCAGGATGAATGGTGAGTCCTCAAACACGCTAGTAGATGTGTCCAATGGCAGAAGGCCGTAATCCCACTTCACTGTATCAGTCTCGTACCACCTACACTTGAACAAAATGACTGACATGCATTCTGTATATAATAGTTCGACAACGGCTTCGAGAATCCCGTAGTACATGACGTCGTCCACCTCTACCATGACCCCGCAGTTCTGAGTTTTCAACCTCTGATCTCGCTGCCATGTGACATACTTCACTCCGTTCACAATACATTGTGAATAAATATTATGTGCATGAGGGAATGATGCCAAAATGTCAAGTTCACGCTTATAAAGTCTAGATCCTTTAGATTTCAAACTTTCCATCTGTAATACAATGTAAACAACAGTTAGTATCAACTCTAAGAAACTATAGCAACTATGACCTTAAACATCCACACGAAAATTATGGTATACGTACCCATGATCTAAAATATGGATGAAAGTGCTCAATGCGTCTTTCATCAGTGACATCTGGAGCGACTTTTAGTAATTGTTGTTGGTGTTTTTCGATGAAGTTGGCTGCTTCTGTACAATGTTGCATCACACACCAATGAGCCGTCATGACCTCTTCCCTAGTGAATTGAGCACTTCTGACGAAACTTTTGGGAATGACAAGTTCAGAAACTACAGAGATGTCGAAGAGGGGTACATTAGGGACATTTTCCTCTCCCGTGCCATCACCCATATAGAAACTGCAGTACGTCACACACTCATGTGCAATGTACTGCTCAGCAATACATCCCTCTGCATAGCGTGTGTTTCTAACAGACTTCTTATAGTCCCCAAGTTGTCTGTGAAATAAAGAGGTTCAGAGTTAGAAACTGTAAGTAGACTACATAAGGTAATTAAAATGTATACAGAAAAGACTTGTCATACGCACCTTTCCATTGGAAACATCCATGTGAAATGTACTGGACCGGTGAGCAAAACTTGATCGGGGAGGTGAATCATAAGATGAACCATGATGGTGAAGAAAGCAGGAGGGAAGATTCTTTCCAATTTACAAAGAATCATGACAATTTCTTCCTTCATGTCTTTGGCGTCCTGTTTCTTCAACTCTCTTGCACATAGTTTTTGAAACCATCTGGATAGCGCTATTAGCGGGTCAACGACATAATGTGGCAAATACTCTCTGATAACCACAGGAAGGAGACGCTGCAGTAGTACATGGCAGTCATGCGTCTTCAGCCCATAAAACTTCTTATCCTCCACATTGACCTTATTCTTCAAACTTCCTGCATAACCGCAAGGATACTGAGCTTCTTTAATCCATTCAAAGATCTCTGGCCTTTGCTCAGGAAGCACCGTATATTCTGCTTGAGAGACCTTCTCTTTTCTTGAGGAAGACGAATATTTCAATTTCTTCCACAACTTCTCACGTACCCCAAATTTTTTCAGACCTTCGCGGGCTTTGAGATCGTCCTTTGTCTTTCCTTCAAGACCGAAAATTGTCCCACTTATGTTGTCGTACACATTCTTCTCAATGTGCGTAACATCCAATGTGTACCTTTGTTTAGATTCGGTCCAGTACGGCAGCTCCCAGAATATACTTACGTGAGTCCAACATAGTCTCTCCCCACTCGAATGTACCTTGAACTACTGATGTAAACTATGTACCGGGTACTCATGAGACATGATTTGGGCATAAATCTCATCCCCAGACAACGATCGCGGTGGCTGCCTTTCCTCAACCTTCCCATTGAACTTATCTGCTGCATAACGCCATTTGTGGCATTCGCCTAACCACCGACGATGACCCTGGTATGCCATCCTCCCTGTCAAGTTATTTGCATCAACATCATCCAAACAGAGGGGACATGCTTTGTATCCTTTAGTCTGGATGCCTCCTAACATCTCTAATCCCGGAAAGTCGCTGATAGTCCACATCACTACTGCTCTCATTCTGAATGTTCTTTGCTCATGAACATCATAAGTCTGAATTCCAGTACTCCACAACAACTTCAGCTCATCGATCAATGGTCTCATAAAGACATTCAAACACTTTCTCGGAGACTTTGGACCAGATATTAGTATAACAAGCATGTTAAACTCCTTTTTCATTGCCATTAAAGGAGGCAAGTTGTAAGGTATCGCCACAATAGGCCAACTGCTGTGAGAGAGACCCGTCTTTCTAAACGGATTAAACCCGTCAGTGGCTAGTCCGAGTCGCACATTCCTGATCTCGCGAGCAAAATCTGGAAATGACATGTCGAACTCTTGCCAGGCTTCCCCGTCTGCTGGGTGTTTAAGAACTTCTAGATCTGCCATCCTTTCCCCGTGCCACCGCATGTATTTTGTTGTGTGAGGTGACATGTACAGACGTTGCAACCTCGGGCTAAGAGGAAAGTATCGAACCACCTTCTTTGGAACCCTCGTACCGTCCTCTGTGGATCTCCATCTAGACTCCTCGCATATGTTACATTTGTCGAGGGCTGCGTCATCTTTGTAAAACAACATACAACCATGCTCGCATGCGTGGATGATCTGATAACCCAAACCCATGTCCTTCAGGATCTTCCTCATAGCCCGGTATGAATCTGGATACTTGTTTGGTTCTAGGAGGAGATCTTTGATGTACTGACAATTTTGATCAAAGCTTTTGTCTGACCATTTATTCTCAATTTTCATCTTCACTGCTTTCAGGATGGTGGTCAAAACAGTCTCCTTACTACCCTCGTACACCGGAGTCTGAGCTTCAGTTAAGAGTCTGTTATACTTCTCAAAAGCATCTTTAGCAATAGGGTCTAAATGATCAACATCATCAACAAAGGCATCCCCTAAACCACTAACATTCTGTTCTGTAGCCCACCTGTCCATAAACGGGAAAGTGTCGTACATAATATCCATGGTTGGGTTCATGGCAAAATCATTGGCCACGTGTGTACTAGAAGAAGCCCTCTCTGCAACAATCTGCTGTCTTCGGTCATACATAGTGGGAATGTCTGCACGCTCACCGTGCTCTTCCCATAGAGTATAACCACTCATAAAGCCGTTATTCCACAAATGATGAAACATGTCAGATAGTGGCAGAGGAACCCATTGTAACTGACATTTTTTACACGGGCACTTGTGCAATTTCGGTTCGGTCTTGCAATTGGAGGCCGCAAAATTACAAAATTTTGTTATCCCAGCAAGAAACCTTTTATCACCTCTACATAATCTCATCCAACTCTTATCCCTAAGGTATGCCATCTAGAGAAGAATAATTTCACAAATAGTTGATTTGCATTAATAATTGCCAAATTTTGTCAAATACACTACAATAAAACTTTTCAAATATTCTATATAATGATACTATAATTTTAACTATGCACATATTATATCAAAAACCCAAATTCTCAACCAAATTCCTTAATAATTATAACACTAATTCACTAATCAACCACAAATAAACAAAAAGTCATCAATTTAAATTACACTATCCACTATATATATAAATATATATTTATATATATAAATATTTCAACATTTATGGTTAGTCTAAATTTGAATGTAAACATATTATAACACAAATATGGTTAATCTAACACAAAATCTATACAAAATCTATCACAAATTAAAGAACCCAATCATAAATTACACACAAATCCATCAACATATGAAGATCAAACCCAAAATTTCAAAACCTACAATCAACATAGTAACACAAAAAATGGTATTAAAGATGAAAAGGAGAGATCACACTAACCTTCAAAGCAATTACAAGTGAAGACCCAACATTTACAACCCCAAAAAAGAAAAAATCACCATTTTTCAGCAAACCCAGAAAAAACACAGCCCCTTTTTTTTCAGACATTTTTCAACCACTTTTCGAAAAAGTGAGATCTAAAACATATATATGTATTTAAAAGATATATGCGACGTAACAAGTATAACGGTCTCTCCAAAATTAAAGCGACCAGAATATTGCTACGGAGAAAGGGGCACGGCATTTTAAGTCGCTTAGAATGGTTAAAGGCGACTGGTAACATATCGGTCGCTTATTATCCTGCATAGGTGCGACAGGTTGTATTTCGGTCGCTCTTGATATTAATAAGCGACTTACCTGTTTCCCTTGCCATTTTCTCGTCGCTTGACGAGCGCCATGGCGTAGTGGATCGTCCACTACTGCAGATGCCAAATGAAGCGAAAACTTTTTTTCGTCGTTTCAGCAAGAAAGTCGTCGCTTCAGTATCTAAGAGACAAAAAGTCGTCGTTTCATTCTCGTTGTTTCGATTTGAGGCGACGAGTTTTGCTTCAAAAGTCTTCGCTTGGATATTTCAAGTGACGACTTTAAACTTTGTCGCCTCATATACTGAAGCGACGACTTTTGACGACTTTAAACTTCGTCGCCTCATATACTGAAGCGACGACTTTTGGGTCGTCTCTTCAAATATGAGGCGACAAAGTTTGGATCGTCGCGTGGTGAGTTTAGCGACCAATTTTGGTCGTCTCTTGCAGTTTTAGGCGACAAATTTTGAATCGTTGTTTTATATTTGAAGCGGCGAATATTGATTAATATTCGTCACTTCACTGAGAAATTTTTCTTTCTGCAAATTAAAATTGAAGCAACGAAACATTGATAAATACTTCAATTTTTGTTACAGAGAAGGAAATCAGTTTCCTAGTCTGGTTTGAACCAATTTCATTCGCATAAAAATAACACAAAACCTGCATTCAAATCACATATCACACATATCCAATATAACACAAGCACATTACATTTTACAGATACGTAGATTTCATCCAAATCCGATAATATGTTCCATAACAACAATGTACATGTTCCAATTACAAGAAAAAAAAAAAGGGGTCCTAATCAAGGTCTCCCTCGGGATTACCTTGGGAAGCATATGAGGATTTATCGGCGAGTATGGCAGTTGTTGCGGCGACATTGACAGCCGCATTGCCTTCGGCCGAGATGAAATCATTAAGGGCAGCCTCCATCCTTGCCATACGTTGCTGCATCTCTTCTTTCTCGAGTCTGCTAGCCCTGCAAAAATGGTAAAACAAAAACAAAAAATTCAAATTAAAAACCATTTCGTATCTAAAATAAGAAAACACAACACAACACAAAATGTAAAAGATGTTTAAAAAAAATATACCTCGGACTCTCGTCTCCGGCTTCCCACCCAGCTCCTTCTCGACAGCAGTCATCTGCTCCTCAACGGTAACGGGGCCCGTCACGTGACTGCCGCTCGCTTCATCACTCACTCGAAAAGCAAAGCATCTTCCTCTTCACCACTGCCTGCAAAAAAAAAATCCATTGATTTATGTTATTATACTTTTTAATTCTAAAAAACTGAAATCGTTGAACCAATAGGGAAGTCACTCACCACTTTCTCCTACACATTCTGTAATGACTGATAAACATCGCAAATTGTCTGCAGTATAAGCATTGGATGCCCTTTCTCCTCATTCGCAGCGACCCGGTAGCTGTAGGGAGTGGTGTCAGAGTAATGGTTGATTGCAGTCCCCTTCTCCTTTCCCTTGTTCTGGTTAGCAGCGTTCCGGGCACACATCCTCTACAAAAAGAAATACGAGTATGAGTATAAGAAGCTATTTTATGAAATGCAAAAACCTCTAATTAATTTACATTACCTTATAATCGTCGTCCTCAAAGTGAACTTTCAGATACTCTCACTGCTCAGGTCGGTGGATGAACCCTGCATGCGTCGCCTTTGATACTTCAACGTATTGAGTATGGCAGTCGTGTTTCCAATCCTTGTAAATCTTTGCAGTCATCTCGTCGATGTATTTCCACATGCCTGTCTTTGTGGGAGGGAGGTCATAGAGCATCTAGTAAAAAACAATTCAAAAAAATCATCAGAAAGATCATATTTCAATAATGTCACTGAAAAATAATGTTACGAAATTATTGTAAAATAATGTTTTACCTCCATATAAGTAGTCAATGTATCTTGGTGCTCCTCATCCAGCTCAGCAAAGGAAGGCGCAAGCATCGGCACTTTGCTCCGGACGGCGCTCCCGATGTCTCGGGACATCAAAGTCCTCCACTTCAATTCTTTGGGACCCTTGTGTTGTTGGGCGTACTCAACCATCAGAGGCTGGTTGTTGTTCATCATCTTTAAATAATGCGTCTTTGTGCCCGTTACGATGCCAAGCTTCTCACGGTTCCTCCCCTTCACCTTCTTCTCCGTTGCCATATCAACCACCTCTGCCACATCAACCAAATCAAATTCACATAACCAAATCATATCCACCAAATTCATATAAACAAATTTTATCAAAGTACAAATGTTGCCAGCGCAAGAGGATATGCAACGAATATTACTAGGAAAAAACAGTTAAAAGTAACAGAGGAAAACTCTACTATGGCAGAGCAGTTATAGTGGAAGCCAATAGATGTGACTAGTAATATGTGAAAAGACAATGCCTTAACTGCTGGACTGTATCTCCTTCATACATATCTTGCCCCTTTCCAATACCATAAAGAATTTAAAGATGCTATGTATTAATAAGACACATGGTTTATACTGAGATGTAATTCATTTGTCAACTAAATGCTTTCCACACAACGCATTTTACAATTGTATCCATTTAATTATGTCTCCACAAATGACAAACTAATAATCTCTTTGCATTAGTACGTGAGTAATGCCTCAAGAAGCTCTCATGTCCATCAAATTTCTGAAACCAAAACAGTATGACTCATTCTAATCGTCTTCAAGAAAACGAGCCTTTCCTAGAAACTGGAAAATTCATGCCGCCTTTAATATAGAGAATACTCAATACTGTATCTATATTGTTTCCTACATCAGATGACATGTTGAGGACATTTAGATTATAGTCATTCATTATTTTGATAACGACTTCTGTTTAAGGTTCTGAAGATTAGATCTTATCAATAACGAAACGCACCAATTTATGAGATTCCTAGCTAGCATGTTTTAGAAATAGCTCCTACTTCCCTCACCTTAAGGCAAACACCCTTACAATAGTTTCTAGGACCAGCAGGTTTGTGATGATGAAGTTTTTCTTTACTGTCCTCGTATGATTTACTCATTTACATTCAAAGCAATTGCAGCACAACTCTTAGCTATTCACCCAATCACCAATAATATAAGTAAAAACTGAAAGAGTTGAACAATTCCAAACACTACCAATCCAATACCAAAAACCCAGAAACCAAAAAGAGAAAACAGTAAATTTCACGGCTAAAGTTTCCATCTTTTCAACACAATACTAATACCCAATTCAGAAATTGAAACAAACAAGCAGAGAATTAAACCACAAAATTAGCAAAAGGGTAATCTCTAAAATCAAACAAACACAACAAAAAGTGGACACATCCCCACAATCAAGTAAACAATTTCATTAATCTAAGGCTTGCAAAAAAAACTTACCTGGCTCCTTAGGACCCCGCTTAGTCCTAATACTTATTGGAGGACCGTCATCGCCTTCCACAGCGGCAGCTCCAGCTCCACTGCCCCCGCCACTGCCGCTCCCGATGTCAGCGCCACCTCCAGCAACCCCCAAGCTCGAATGGTTGATTTCTTCCAGAGACGGGATTGGTACAAGCGTGCCCGCCTCTGGCGCCATCCTCGCCGACTCCACTGCCATCCGCCGCCGCAACCAATCTCGCTGCAAGTTCGACAGCATTCCTCTCCCTTCTCGTCTCGAGCTCCTTCTTCCTCTTCTGGGCACTAGAACTTGGTGTTATTGATTAATCGAATGGGTTAGGGTTTGAAATTTCGGGTTTGAGGCTTTTGAATTTTAGGGGTGAATTTGTTGAAATCGAAGGAGAGGGATTAGGGATTTCAAAATGGGGCTGATTTGGGGGGGTTTCGAATGGATTAAGGATGAATTTGAAGCTTCCAATCGAAAAGGGGAAGAACAATTGGGGTTTCTGGGTTTTCGGTTCGAGAAGGAAGAAGAAGAGGGATTAGGGTTTCGAGTTGGGGCTGATTTTGGGGGGTTTCGAATGGATTAAGCATGAATTTGATTTGAAGAATCGAAAAGGGGAAGCTAATTTGGGGTTTCTGGGTTTTCGAATGGAAGAAAGAAGAAGAAGGGGAGTTTTTTCGCGTCTGAGGAAGAAGACCCAGTTCTGGGCTTATGATAAAAATGAAACGACAAACATAGCCAAAAGTCGTCGCTTCAGTTTTCAAGTTAGCGACGAACATTGGCAAAACTTTGTCAAACTTCGTCGCTTCATATGATCTGAAGCGACGAAGTTAAAACACACATGGTAACCTTGTGACTTTAAACTTGGTCGCTTCAACTATCTGAAGCGGCGAATTTTGATCTAAAGCTCGTCGCTTCAATTTTTTAACTTTGGTTTTTCTGACAATCGGACGGCCAAACGACGTTCGTTCTGTCCCGAATTTTAACCGCTTACCATAATATACGTACACTTGACATCTAACGGTCAGTTAGTCCAAATGGATTACTTTGCTAATTGAAAACTCAAGTATCCCCTTATGTTGCTTAACATTTATATTAGGTCAATTTTTAAACTTCGGTTTTCCGACAATCGGAAGGCCAAACGACGTCCGTTCCGGCCCAAATTTTAACCGTGTACCATAATATACGTACACTTGACATCCAACGGTCATTTAGTCAAAATGGATTACTTTGATAATTAAAAACTCAAGTATCTCCCTATGTTGCTTAACCTTTATATTAGGTTAATAAAGAAGTTGTTACTTCTTGAAGGCAAAATTTAGGGCTGAGCGGACCTGTATCAGTAAAATTGACCGTTGGATGTGACATGTATGTAATATAAGGGGCACGGTTAAAATTTGGGCCGGAACAGGCGATATTTGGTTGTCCTATTAAAGGAAAAACCGAAAATACCACTAATACGCCCTATGAGTTAACCCCATCCCGGGGGCGTTTTCGAGACCGGGGTTGCCACATTCCCGCCCCCATGGTCATGCCCTTCTGCCTTCCCCTACCAGTCGCGGAGGAAGGTTTTCAGAGGGCCGGGGTCAAAGTGCGTTTTTTTCGATTACCCCGACGATCAAACGACGCCTGTTCCATCCCTAATTTTAACCGCACACCATAAAATACGAACATTTGACATCCAACGGTTAGTTAGTTTAAAAGGATTACTTTGCTAATTGAAAACTCAAGTCTCTCTTTTAATTATAGTTTGGTACTTAAGCAGATGAAAAAAAAATTAAGCGATGAAGATTGCTGAATATTCATCGCTTTGTTTTGTATTCGAGCGACGAAGCCAGTAAAATTTATCGCTTCAATAATTTCCAAGCGACGAAGATTGAATGTTGTTGGTAAATTTTCCAAAACGTGGTTCTTTGAAAAAAAGGAGGCGACAAAAAACCAATATCCGTCGCTTAAATAATATGTGAGTGATGAATTGAAAGCAAAAGTGGTCGCTTCAACACATCCAAGCGACGAGTCCAACAGTTGTCGCTTGGATGTGTTGAAGTGACGGATTTTTTTTTCCCATTTGATTTTTTGTCGCTTCATCTCTTTCCTGCAGTAGTGGTCCCATGTCAAACAAATTAAACTCGGAAAATACATAAAGCACATGAAGTCTTGAAAGGGGTACAACCAACAAAAGTGAGGGCTGCAAAATTAATTCCATATCGAGCGAAAAATTCATGTTAAGCTAGCATGCACATCCCTGCACATATATACCTAATATATATGGTGTGAAGTATCACTGTGAGAAACCTAACGCAACACATAAATTATATTATATAACAGGCTGGGCAGTGAGGACACTTCATCCAACTTGATGATCGTTTGATATTTCGTTATGGTGATATATATACACGAACAGTTCAAGTTGAACAAATTCAGTTTGTTCATTGATTTAATACATTAATGGTAACCAAATTAAATGAAATTTTACAGAAATGATCTATACAGTAATTAGATTATAACATTTGAACGGTGGAGATGTGAAAATGTGATCGAAAAGTTAGTTAAAATATAAAATCCATACTATAAGGATTAGTGCGGAAGTTCTTAACCAAGACGGCCTCTATATATATATATATATATCATACACTGATTTATGATGAAATCAGGTAGTAGTAACAAGTTAATTAATTTCTGAAATATGTTAACAAAACTAAAGACTATTATGGAGATGGTTAATATTGTTAGAAGAAATCTGCAGCTGTAACTATTTTTCAGTATGCTGTAATTATTTTCAGTATGCTCTACAGCTGTTTACACGTGTATGCCTCTACATTGGTCCTGTAGTACTATATATGTGGAGGTCTTATCCTTGTTTTCTGTGTCTGAATCATTGTACAATCAATACATCTTTTTCCTTTCAATTCTTGTACTGCTCTCAGATATTTCCTTTCATTCTAGTACTGCTTTTATAAATATCCTTTCATGGTATCAAGAGCCAGGTTGCTGATCATGACCTTCTCTAGTTTCTGAATCTATATAATTTTTGTCCTCATATTCTATATGAAAGCTTGAGTTATTACTGTTTGATTGGTTTTTGGAATTAAGATCCTTGTTTGTCTATTGCGATAAGGGTTATCACTGAGATCTATAGTCATCTTTCCTACTTTTTGGAGCTGGGTTTGTTATTTTTCTACTCTTGTTCTTGTTAGTATCTATCTCTCTCTCTACTCATGGATCCTGCAAATCTGTCAAATCTGAATACTCTGATGCAGTACACTGCCTATTTGCCTAACATCCTACTTAATGAGAATAACTATGCTGCATGGTTTTTTAGGATGGAATCGTTTCTTCAGGGCCAAAATCTATTTGGTTTTGTTGATGGTTCTGTCAAACCTCCCTCTCAGTACACCTTAGCTGCAGATGGTGTTACTCCTGTGCAAACGAGAGAATATTTGGCATGGAGGACTCAGGATAAGAGCATTATCAATATGATTGCACAAACTCTCAGCCCTGTAGCTACAACCTGTGCAGTTGGAAGCCAATCTGCCTTTGAGCTGTGGCAGAACCTGAAACTCAAGTTTGCAGACCCAAATAGGCAAAACATCCTCCAATTGAAGTCTAACCTGCATAATCTGCGTAAAGGTAATGATGACATTGAATCATATTTGGACAAAATTAAGGTTGCCAGAGATGCTCTTGCTACTGTTAGAGTTAATGTAGAAGATGAGGATATAGTAGTAATTGTACTAAATGGTTTACCAAGTGAATACAAGGCTATCAAAACTGTAATCAGGGCTCATTCTGGAACTTTCTCCTTAGCCTCTTTAAAAACATTACTTAAAGCTGCAGAGGTAGACATAGAAAATGATTCTCAGTGTTCAATTCCTCTCACTGCTATGGTAGCCAAGTCTAACTATGTATCTAGTGTGTTAAATGGTGGGAATTCTCCTACCCCACCTAGCTCATGTGTGCCATCATCCTATAGTTCAACTGCTATTGTGCCTTCTCAATTGTCATATCAGGTTGGACAGTCTCCTATGCAAACTATTGTGCAATATCCTACAGTGCCTATGCAATATCCATCAGGCCAATATCCATCAGGCCAATACTCTCAGCCTGCTGTTGTTCCTTTAAACCCTTCAATGGCTAATCCAGGCTTCTCGGCTATGATGCCTCAAAGTGTCACTCCCATGGTGTCTATCCCTACTCAACAGCCTTATGTCCATACTCCTTCACTACCTTATGGTCTCTCAGCCTTCTCTCCCTTTTCAGTGGATGAGAATACTTTTGGAATGTCTGGCTTCTATGCTGGAAGGGGTCCTGCAAGATTCAATAACGGAGGATTCAATAATGGTGGAGGTTTTAACAATGGTGGAGTTTTTAATGCTGGAGGATTCAACAATGGTTTTAACAATGGTGGAGCTTTTGCCAATGGAGGTTTTAACAATGCTGGAGTTCTAAATGGGGGAGGATTCAATGGTGGAGGTTTTAACAGTGGAGCTGGTCTCTCCATACCTGGTAATAATGTCAGTGGTGTTAATAATTTTGGGAACAACTTCAGCAACAACTCTTATATGTGTCAGCTGTGCAATAGGCCTGGTCATGGAGCTAGAAACTGCAGTACTCTCTCCAACTATCCAAATGTGCAAACTCCAGTTGATTTCAATCAAGGTGGCTGCCAGTACTGTAACAAGGCAGGACACAAAGCTGACAGATGCTTCTTCATTGTTGGCTTTCCAAATCGTCAGAATCAGAGCAGCAAGCAAGGGAACACTGCTATGCTGGCAGCAGCTCCTAATGTTCCTCAGTTTTGGCTAGCAGATACTGGTGCCACCAATCACATGACCAGTGATCCTAATATTCTCAACAATCTTGTTCAATATGCAGCAACTAATGGAGTGCAAATTGGTAATGGTTCTCAGCTCTCTATAACCCACACTGGTAATGCTAATGTGGGATCATTGAAACTCAAGAATATTCTTCTTATTCCTGAACTTGCAACTCATTTGTTATCCATTCATCAGTTATGCAAACAGAATAACTGTTTAGTTTGGTTTGATGAATTTATGTGTGTGATACAGGACAAGGTGTTGGGCAAAGTTCTATACAAAGGACTGAGTAATCAAGGGCTATACCCCATTCCTTTTGAGTTACCACAAGAAGTTCTTCAATCTGCAGAGAGTAAAGATATCAAGTCAGCTCAGGAAAATGATCAACAAGCTGCCTTTTTGGGAAAAATGGTGAAGCACTCATTGTGGCATCAAAGGTTTGGACACCCTTCTAATGAAATAGTCAGTTCAATGCTCAATAAATGTAATATAAAGAGTAGTTGTAGTTCAGACTCTAGTATGTGTGAACCTTGTCTGTTAGGGAAATTTCAGAAACTTCCTTTCTCCTTATCTAGCTCTAGAAGCCCTAATCCTTTTGATCTAGTACATTCAGACGTCTGGGGTCCTGCTCCATATGTCTCCATTGATGGATTTAAGTACTTTGTACTCTTCATAGATGACTGTACTAGGTACACTTGGATTTTTCCAATGAAAAATAAAAATGAGGTTCTGTCCTATTTTCAATCTCTCTGTGCTTTCTTCTCCACTCAATTCTCATCTAAGATTAAGTGTATTAGATCTGATGGTGGTGGAGAGTATGTGAACAACAAGTTTAAACAGTTTTGCACTGAGAATGGCATTGTTCATCAAATTTCTTGTCCCTACACCCCACAGCAGAATGGGATTTCTGAAAGAAAGAACAGACATATAAGAGAAACAGCTGTAACTTTACTTCAAACAGCCTCATTGCCTAGTCAATTCTGGTATCATGCTTGTGCTATTTCCACCTTCTTGATCAACAGGATGCCTACTCCTGTGTTAGAGATGCTCTCACCCTTTGAGAAACTATTCAATAAACTCCCTCCTCTTGAACTTCTTAGGGTGTTTGGGTGTGCTTGCTATCCCCTCCTTTTGTCCCCAAAACACAACAAGCTAGAGCCTAAGACAATGAAGTGTGTCTTCATAGGCTTTGCAGCAGGATATAAGGGATATGTCTGTTACAGTCCAGCAACAAAGAAGTACATCATCTCTAGACATGTGTTCTTTCAAGAAAATTGTTTCCCCTATGCATCTGTTAAAGAATTGAACAATACAGCAGTCAATCCTCATAATAGAGACTCTCTTCAACAAGTTAACTCAGTGGGGTTTATGCCATTCCTAACCATTACTCAGCATGTTGAAAATAGAACTTTGCCCTTGCCTGTGTCCTCTACATCAGATAGCCCTTCAAGACAGGTTCTCTCTTCTCCCATTATATCTTCTTCTCCTTCTGCTCCCTCTTTTCCTAATCATGAACAGGTATCTATGCAACATAGTACTGAGAGCATCCCTTCACACCAACCTAATCATGCTTGCTCCTCAGAGGAGGACACACATCTAAGTCAATTTGTTGACAATGATCCCATTATATTGTCTCCATCAAATTCATCTCAGTCCCACATCTCCTCTCCAATTTTTGATCCTGACTCTAATACTGAGATTCTTTTTGAAGAAGATAATGGAGCCTTAACTATTGGCACACAACCTGGAGGGGGCTCATTATCCATTGTGCTACAGTGTTCCCCTCAAAGACCTACTCATCAGATATCTGAAGCCAACATCCTACACCCTGTTGATGGTCTCAATTCCTTGACTCAGAATGATCATGGCATGCTGACTAGAAGTAAAAGAGGAATTCTCAAGAAGAAATGCTTTCTCTCTATTCTTTCCACCACCTCATCTGATCCCTCAGATTTTGAACCAAGCTCATATAAGGCTGCTCTCCAAATACCAGTGTGGAAACAGGCAATGCAAGAGGAGTATGATGCTCTTATGCGACAACAAACATGGACTCTTGTTCCATTACCTCACAACAAGAACCTAGTATCATGTAAATGGCTATTTAAAATTAAGAGGAATCCAGATGGATCTGTGGCTCGACACAAAGCACGCCTTGTAGCTAGAGGTTTTAGTCAAGAATATGGTGTGGACTATGAGGAGACATTCTCCCCAGTTGTTCGTCATACTACTGTGAGGCTCATTCTAACATTTTCTGCTCAATCAGGATGGAAGCTGCATCAACTTGATGTTAAAAATGCTTTTCTCCATGGTCAACTAACAGAAGAAGTATATATGACTCAACCAGGGGGTTTTGAAAGTGAATTTGCCACAGCTTATGTGTGTAAACTCAACAAGTCTTTGTATGGACTAAAGCAAGCTCCTAGAGCATGGAATGAAAGATTCACCAACTTCCTGCCTACTATAGGTTTCACTTCCTCTCATGTTGATGCCAGTCTGTTTGTCAAAATTACAGGAAGCTCCAAGGCCTATCTTCTGCTTTATGTAGATGATATTATACTCACAGGTAATTGTGATGCATTGATTGATGAGATAAAGCAGTTCCTACAAGCAGAGTTTGAGATGTCTGACTTAGGATTACTGCACTTCTTTCTTGGCCTTGAAATTCAATACTTAAAGAATGGAGGAGTTTTTATTTCTCAGCACAAGTATGCCTCAGACCTACTTCACAAAGCAGGACTTGATGACTGTCATACTCACATCACTCCATGTCAATCAGGAGTCAAGTTGATCAAGGATATGGGAAAACCTCTAGACCAATTCTCTGCATCTCATTTTCGAAGCCTTGTAGGATGCTTGCAATATCTCACTTTTACTCGATTGGATATTGCATATGCTGTTAACTCAGTCTGCCAATTCATGCATAATCCTACTGAAGATCATCTTGTGGCTATCAAAAGAATCCTACGCTACATCAAAGGAACTGAGAATGTTGGTCTTCTCCTCAACCAACAACAGTCTCAGTCAACTTCTCTCACTCTTAATGCTTTCTGTGACTCAGATTGGGCTGGAGACCCTAATGATAGAAAGTCTACTACTGGTTTTGTCATTCTCCTCAACAATGTTCCAATATCCTGGTGTAGCAAGAAACAATCAGCTGTATCTCGCTCTTCCACTGAGGCAGAATATCGCAGTATGGCAGACACCTCATCAGAGATTCTATGGCTCACTCATCTTCTTCGTGACCTACACATTGAAATCCATGGTATCCCTACTCTTCATTGTGATAATATTTCAGCCATTGCCCTTGCAACAAATCCAGTCTATCATTCCAAACTGAAACATATAGAAGTGGATGTTCATTTCACTCGAGAACAAGTGAGAGATGGATCTCTGAAGCTTCAGTTTGTGTCATCAAAGGATCAACTTGCAGATATCTTTACCAAAGGTCTCTGCTCTCCTCAGCACAATGGCTTATGTGACAACTTGATGCTTCGAACTAGACATCAAGCTGAGAGGGGGTGTTAGAAGAAATCTGCAGCTGTAACTATTTCTCAGTATGCTGTAATTATTTTCAGTATGCTCTACAGCTGTTTACACGTGTATGCCTCTACATTGGTCCTGTAGTACTATATATGTGGAGGTCTTATCCTTGTTTTCTGTGTTTGAATCATTGTACAATCAATACATCTTTTTCCTTTCAATTCTTGTACTGCTCTCAGATATTTCCTTTCATTCTAGTACTGCTTTTATAAATATCCTTTCAAATATAAACTAGCACCGTTATTAGGTTTACCCTACAGCATATACACCATGATGGTGTACCTCCGGCCGTTCTACGTAGATTCATTTATGAGTCATGACTCAATGTAGGGAACTTGACATGGCCAGAAGAAACCTATCAAGAAACTTGATCTTTCTGTTACTGTCTACCTCATATGGAAAAAGAGAAATAATCGCATCTTTAGGAATGTTAGATGTGCTCCATCTGTGATTTTCAAGAATATTTTATCTATGATCAGATGTAGACTCTTGTCTATCAAGTTTAAGCCTTCTAGTACCAATTGATCTATTTCTAAAAAGTGGAACTTAGCTAGTTTTTAGCATGTGTTTTTTACTTTACTTCTTGTTTAGGTTTGTTCTGCCTTCTCTTAAGTTGGTTTGATTTTTTGTTTTCTTTGTTTCTGGCTTTGGTTGTACTGGACATTACTCTCCCCTTTGGTTTAATATTCTTATTTATTTACCCAAAAAAAAATTGACATTGCCGGAAGCAAAACTAAATTACAATGTATTGGTACCGAAAGGTAATCAAATTGAATTTTGTTTCAAGAGTGTGAGCGATGAGCTTTCGAGCAAGAAAAAGAGGATTGAGCTGAATTATTTAAAACACGCCTTTCTGCAGTTGAAACTTGATATTCCATGGACTAGCTTATTTGACAGAGTAGTACTAGATGGATTCAAGCCCACAGTCCATAATTTAAATCAAGGTTCACCAACACTTGTGGAGAATAACAATATTAGCGCCCATTTGGATACGGTGATTTCAACTTAGGTTTCTTTTTGTGTTTGTGAAAACTAGTTCTTTTGTTATCTGAGAACTTTCCATTACCGTATCATTCTTGTAAGGATTAAATACTTGTTACATCTTAAACTATGCACCTAAAAATAGTTATATCCATCTCCTTTCAAATTAAACTAGTATATCCTTGATCTCTCATTTTTCAACAATTTAGTTTATTCCGTCACTCCACCGTTAAAAAAATCCGTTATGTTGCTGACGTGGCAAATTCCACCATTCCAACTCAGCTGGATGCTTGCTATGCCAGTGAAAAAGTGTAAAATACCCCTGATCAATTTGACCATTCTATTAACATATATTTCATTTACCTTTACTATTTACTTTTTACTGTTTACCAAATTACTATTTATCTTTCACTATTCACCATCTTCCTCAGCCCTCTGCTACTGCCGTGGGCAGCGTCACCACAACTCTAAAAACACCACCAATAACCTCCAAATTAACCTAATATGACCGCCACCACCTCAGGAACTCAACCCCGTCACCTCCGCCGCCTTAAAACCATTGCAGCTTCCTTAAACAGCGGCTGACATTGCGGCATAAATTCCTAAACCTGCAACAATCAAACTCCAATTTACGCTTAATCGACTCTAAACAACATCTTAAACACGAATTCAACCTCCAATTATACCAATTACATCACTTCCGCCACTCTCCGACGAAACTCGAAAACCCTAAAATTTTGAATTCAAAATTCTCCTTACCTGGTTCAAATTGGTTCAATTACTTTCTTGAAATTGACATGCAGACTGAGGCCTTCCATTCTCGACCGAAATCGAGATGAACGGTGGCCGGAGGAGGGAGCTCTGGTGCGACACAGTCAAACCCTCTCTGCCTTCGTACGCCTAAACGGTGGTGAATGACGCCGCGCCACCACCACATACTTGAAGAGGAGGCTGAGACGAGTCGAATGGCACTGGTGCGGAGGTCCAGTTCGGCCGGACGGTGGAGCACAGCAGAGGCGGTCCGATGGAGGGTCGGGCTGAGTCAGGGGAGAAGGAAAGAAAAGAGAAAGAAAAAAAAAGTTAGTTTGTAATTACAATTGTTGGGTTCGAGGGTATATTGGTCATTTTCCTGTCCAAACTCTGCATACGTGTCAAAATCGTTAGCCACGTCAGCAACATAACGGGTGGAGTGACGGAATGGATTAAATTGTTGAAAAATGAGAAATTATATCTACTAGTTTAATTTGAAAACACAGTGCTATAAATGTTTTTAGGTGCATAGTTCAGGGTATAACAAGTATTTAATCCTTCTTTTAATCATCCAAACAATTAAAAGATTTCACAGAAAAGTATTTTCCTTCCTCTTGCATCCAAACGTATGAACAACTTTCATTTCCTTGTACTTATCGTGAAGAAAACGAGGTTGAAAGATTTACATTGCGAATGCCCAAATATACGGGTTTGGATTCACTGAAATCAACCCAAAGATTTCAAATAACTATATATACTACCCTAATTATTGCACAATCGTCCTCTCCACTTTCGAAACATCAAGACATTGATTTCAAAACGTACAGGTGCACTCGCTCGATCTCTTTCCAGTAGAGAACACAAATTGCAGGGGTTGGAATTAATATTAGGGTTGATGCATGATTTGGTGAAAGTACGTAGTCTCTCATTTCTCTCCACCAATCAACATTTGTAATTTGTTGATTGATTAATAATGTGACAGGGAAAGTAGGAAACCAACCAAGATTACAAAAAATTTGCTTTGATTGACTACGTACGTAGAAATATTACACTGTAATTCCAATAACTCTTTCCAAACATCACAACCAAGAGTACATACGCGCTCTATCTACTTGGGATTTGGTACAAGCGGGAACAATAAGTACGTAAGATGGCTACGGGTTTTACACTTTCGAACATAACAGCATCGACACTGTGACATTACATTTCAATCACGTTGGCTTGAAGAAGCTCACCTTAATACCAGTATCAATCACAACGTAAGTACCAGACACAATCAAAAGTATACTTAAACACATACCCACAACCCCAAGTACCCAATTGATCCACCAGCTTGGACTGTACTTCTTTGGCTTCTTCATCTTCAGCCACATGAAACATGGATAAGCCAGAGTCACCGGCAATGCTATCCCTCCTATCAGTCCAGCCAAGCTTCCCAAGAAGGGAATGGCTACGGCTATGAAGTAGCAGCCGTAAGTAAACATCGCTCGCATAATAACCCTGAGCCACCACGGAGCGGCCTGCTTGAACCTCCTAGTGTAATGGGACTCCATTTCATCGAACATGGGCATGCCGTATATTTGGAAGGAGCTCAGTGCATTGATGATCACAAACAAACTTGCTAGCCCTAGGACGAATCGGGAAGTGTCTTGTGAATGGAAGCGGAACAAGGCTGCAAACATACCCCCTTGTGGTGGTATCTGTCAATTAAAGAAAATGTTATTAGTATATAACCAAGTGTAAGGCTATGATATATTATATTCCAATACATATACGTAAAAATGTAACGTACCATTTGACCATATGCCCAGTAGCCTCCGATTGCGAGAGGGAAGATGCACAATGCTATAAGTGTGTATGAAAATTGCACACCTCTCCACATCGGCACGCGTGATGGGTGTTTTTCACTAGAGGGCATTGTAGCCTGCAAAATTGAAGCAAGGAATAAGAGGGAATAAGTACAAGGTCACAAGTCCTGTGCTCTAAGATTGAAAGTAACACAAACATGTTTTGGTTCAAGAACACTGGATATATAGCTATCAGCAATTAGTTGACAGTCAACTGAATTTTTGGTGTTGCCCTTATTATATGCTTAAAGAATATTCAACTAAATTGTTGAGGTTTCACTGTCGAGACATAGACATTTTGTCGCCACCACGCAAGTAGACTGTATATAACTTAATGAGATTCCCACTTGATTTATATGCAAACCAATTTTGCTACGTAAGATTGTAATTTTAAGGTAAAAATTTAATAAAAAAATAATTGATTGTCTCGAGTCTTGACTTTTGATATTATAAAATCGATAATGTAATATTTAGTATTTTTTTTTTCTAAATTAATGTCTTACGTGTTTATGTTTAAAATTATGTCGTTAACTTTATCGTTATATTGCATGAATGTTAAATTGTACCTAATACGATTGACTTTTGAAATATAAAACATAAGCCATTTTAGACAAATTGGCCAAAAAAGAAGCCATTTTAGACAGAACTCAACAGGAGTACCAAACAGATTGATGAAAGATTGTAAGGGTACATACAATTGTGAGATTAATGAACATACCTGGATCTCAAGGATAAGGTTGTGGCCTCGGAAGCCAAAAGCAATCATTCCAAGAGCATTCAGAACATCGAAAAATTGTATGAATTGTTTGTTGGCCTTCAAGGGATTGTAGGACACATTAGGCATTCTGCCCTTGTCAACAGACACAACCCAAATAAGTGTACAGTAGCCGATAGCGGTGATGGCACCAACAAGAGACACTCCCGCGATGGAGTTCAAGTTGGGGAGCTGAGACAGAATCACTGCCGCGCATGTAAAGACCAAGTACCACTCTGCCGGTGTTAAGGACTTGATGGTGCACGTTGGACCGCAGACGATACTGAAGAACATCTTGCATGTTGCTCCTCCGAGGACGATTAACGCCACGCAAGTCCCACCGGAGAGGTAAAGAATTGGGAACAGGGCTAAGAACTTCGATAGCTTCTCGCCTGAGTCAGAGAACAATGTTAATTAAAAAGTGCTTCCGAAATGGATTATAACGTTCAATAGAAAAAGTTAAAACTTTTGAACGCACTGTAATAACTTTGTAGAGACGCATACTCTTGAAAATATGAGACGTATAATAAATACTTGATCGAGTTCATAAGGTAATTACTTGGAGCGGGCAAGTTACTGAATTAAGAAAGTGCAAGTAATTGCTTAATTCTACTGACCAGCCAGCACTATATATAAGAACATCCAAACTAACTCATCTATCAGATGGACAAAGCACCCTAATTAAGAACTTCCAAACTAATTAACCAACTCTTACCAAAGCATGCGTTGCAAAGTTGAATGTATCTGCAATAGCGAAGGCCTGTTTCAGTAGATTCATGAAGCTGCACGAGCAAGAACAGAGTGTAAAGTTGCCATAAGAACGCTAACGTCATGCATATAATCCCCCATGTCCTGTAAAACCAAAGCAACCATAAACACTCTGCTCAATTTAAAATAGGGTCAGTAATTGCATGCAGTTCAAATAGTTTATGATCTTCGTCTGGCTTACCACCCAAGAATGGTGAAGGCAACAGGGATGACAAGGGCCTGAATCCCAATGCCGGAGCAAAGAGTGTGGAAGGCAGCATAGTAAGCGTTACCATTTCTAGACTCGGTGATGGGAAGCCAGGCGTCTTCGGGGTCAAGCCTCGTGAGCTTAAGAGCCCTTCTCACAGGGCTTCCTATAGGAGTCATGAAGCGGGGAGTACGGGATCTCGGAGTTAAGGACTTTGGGGTTTTGGCCTTTATCTCTATCTGATCAACACCACCGCGTGGCGGAATCACGAGTGGTTCCCGGGGCACGGACGCCGCCTTCGACATCTTCGGCTCCGTGCTCTCAGGTGCCGCGGTGGCTGCCGGAGTAGCATCGGTGGTGGCTGCCGGAGTAGCATCGGTGGTGGCTGGCCGGGCTGTAATCGAAGCGGGGGTTATTTCCTCCATAGTACTATGGTTTTTCTTGGTTAAACTAGCAAGAGCTTGCTCACAAGAAGCAGCTACTTACATGTAGCTCTATATATAGACACTGCATATAATACTGTTCAAATTAGGGGTTTGATTGAATAAAACTGGATTCAGACTACTCAGTACAACTTTTTTGACCCGACTTTGTTAATACTTGTGTACTAATCATTGTGTTTCTCTAGCTAATGGAAGGAGATACGGGAAGATTGTTTGTAGTTGCAAATCAAATGGCATGGATATATTATTCAAACTATTGGCGGCCATAGTTTTTATTAATTTGTTTAATGTGTGAGGTATATGTCACTATTTAGCCAGAACAAGCTGTCTTATAGATTAGAACATCATCGATGTCAATATAAACGTACTCAAGCTAGGGCCGCTGGGATTGTTTATCAAATTGATTTCGCACTTATCTTCTTTCTTCTTTTTCTCTTGACTTGGACTTGGTCAATTTGATCATCCAGTTCTTCATTCATTTCCGTTTGTGTCCCGGAAGTTGACTTGGAATTTGGAACACGGGCACTAACTAAGCACTCGGGGCCTTGGCTAGGGTTTGTCATAAGGAGCCAAGATATACAATAGAAGTCTTGCTAGCTAGCTTAACTGAGCCGCTGTCACTGCCTTTGCTTCTGCAGACACAGCCAACAAGGCGTGTCTAATTCTCCAACTAACAGTGTGTGTCTTACATGATGATTTTATATACATAAGAAGAAGGTGAAGAAAGAACAATTATGTATGGTGAATCACAAATTATAGGAAGAATATATGAGGTGGTGCCGTAGAATTAAAGCCTTGATTTATGGGCAAATGGGATTAGAAAACTAGGAGAATCTAAGGAATCTAAACCTATCTATATATCTATAGTATATATAAACTGTGTAAGTATATTTTTATAATCGTATTATAGGTATATATTCCCCAAAATTATTGTTGTCATATTATTCAGAGTCGTGGTAAGGTATGCATGGTAGGGTTATCAGTTATGGCGCTTATAATGGAAAGACATCGAGTTGAATATTCTTGTCGATGTTGATGAGCTTGCAGATGATGGGGGAAAAGATGAATAGAAACAAGGGAGAAGAGTGGAAAACGCAGCAGAGAGGCCAGGGCTAATGACCTATTCTGCGTCGGTTCTAGAAGCAAGGCTTTCATTCTGTATTCATTAACTGCAACTAGTAGAAAAGATTGAAGACAAACAGAAAGAAGACGCACGCAAACTAGTAACGATCAGAACAAACATGCACGCAACGGGGCTTCTAGGATTTTTGTGGTATTCTTTTATTCTTGTTGTGTATGTCGATCGTTTTCTACAATGGGGTAAAAATTAAGACATATATCTAGCCCGCTCAACTAGGTTGGCTAACGCGCATAAATGAAACTAATGTACGAAAGTAGTTAGTTCTGTGATCTCCAACTACCTTAACAGTTTTAAGTTTGCTCAACTTCTCCTACCAGTCCCAGATATTTAATTAACTAGAAAGGTCGTTTGATGCATCAGCTAAATTTATTGAAGCTAAAATATTTGCCAGTACGTACAAGTTACAGATCATTGTTTGAGTTCTTGAGTTTTATGTTTTGTTATCTTTGAGTTTAAAGTTTTTACTTTTTAGTGTCAACTTATTTGGAATTGCTTCTAAAATGTCTAAATCGATTATATATTCTTTAAATTCTAAATTTGTTTTCCTCTAGCTAGCATTCATCAAGTTCTTCTCCAAATCATTTGGAAGTGTTTTCTAAACCTGAACCAAGTTATATTTCATTGATCAGTAATATTCATTATTCACTGAAAAGCACTTACGGGAGGCCGCAAGCTATCCCAAACAGGTTAATTTATCAGATATATAGCTAGTGCATGATATCAGCAAAACGAATATTTCAGACTGCTTAATTAGCAAACTGACTTTTCCTAATGCCTACATGCATGTGGTTAAGGGTATGTTATTACACATGTTTCCTCGTCTAAGGGATAATTTAAAGGGATGGTAGGAATTGAGATGTACTGCTACATCTCAATAATTTCATTTGTTGAATTGATAATCAATTGAAAGATGTATAATTTTTATTTATTTATTTATTAAATATAATCGAATGTCTTCCGCGATCTCTGACACGTACACCTATATATTATTTTTGATCGATCACCTTATGTTTTATTTGTTTAGCTAAAATTCACGTGGGGATTACTTGTTGGTCGACTTAATTATTAATGCATGTTAATTTTAGACTAGCTAGTACTCGATCATTTGGAAATTATCACGGAATTAATACACATTCAGAAATGATAAACTTAATCCGTACGTAGCCAAGTGGCATGGACGTCTTGCCAGATGGTACGTTTGAGACTAGCTTGGATGTTTAATCATAGAAGCTGATCTTTAAATACGTCGACGAAATTGACAGACCAGATCGATTGTTGGATGGTAGACAAAACTCCACAAACCTAGCTGTATAAGTCTCTTCAATTAGCTACCACTTAGTTGCAACCTCTTTCATTGTTTAAGTCCCACTTAATTAATTAGTTACAACATGGAAGAAGACCTCACAAGCTAGCAATCTAAGTACATATAGTTTGCTAGCTACAGAAAGATCATTCACACGTGTAGTTCAGAACTTCAGATTAATTTTCATCTTCTCCTTCTATATATATATTTGCAATTAACATATTGTTAATTAATTTCCGGCGCAGTTTAATTAATGACAACTTTAGAATATATGATAATTTTTAAAATTAAAGTTAAAATTATGACTTATATTTATATCAGTTAATTAAACCCTCAACTCGCATCATCGAACTGTTTTTATAATGGTTATTCTAACATCGATCCTCATCGATCGAATAGACTATATAATACTCGGCCAAGCCGATCGATCGACAGAGAAAGTATATATTAGCTAAAGTACTGTTAGTTGCAAACATTAACAAATTCACAACACTGTAATCTTGGACGATCCAATTCCAACAAATGGTTTAAAACTCAAATTACAGTCAAACATCGGAATTCAATTAAGTAAGCTCAAACTAGACGCTTAGTTATCTGATTTGTTTACCTGTTTCAGGTCCAATTTGGTGAAGAAGTTCTAAGTTGCCGGCATATTGACCATATATATAGAGCACTCATCCACATATATGAATCACTGATTGTTTATTTATCAATTAAAATGCAAGTGGGATTAGGGTATAGTATCATATAAAAATATTGTAGTGACGACGAAGTGCATTCACGGGGTTTAATTTAGGGTTTCGGTTAGGAATTATTAGGAGGCCAACCAATGAACCAATTGATTTATATGTGAGTCATCTGTGAGACCTGTGAATATAGTAAGATACCTGTGAAAATAGTAAGATTTTTGTTGACCCTAATTCGGTGTGTTTTGAACCACGAAAGTAAACATATAGCAGAAATTCTCAAGCCCGGGAGTGACACAATAAGAATTGTTCATGAGATCCATAAGACTAGGAAAATATGATCGAATAACAAATTGGTTGAATAAATTTGATATTGGAATAAGCTAGTGGCGTCACCGTTTTGATGATGATCGATGCTATATATGAAGCTGGTGGCTCTATCTTCTTAATCAGCTGCACAAAAGACCTTCTCGTGATCAAATATAGTTGTCGAAAGTCGAAAGTCTTCATCTCATAAGTCTTTCTTATTAAATATGTGTGTGATGAAGAAATGTTACGACTATCTAATTTGGATCTACATTTCAATTTTTTTTTTTAATTTTTAGTGAGAAATCTATGAACGTGTTGAGTCAATTGTAGACATTTAGATGATGTTATGTGTAGCTAAATTTACACTCTTATTTTTGTAAAGTCGACCACACTCTATTCAATATTCGATCAATTATTTTTACACTTGATTCAATATTTATTTTTTCGTTTTTAGCAGCCGATAAAAAATTCATTAACAAAAATTGTACGACCTCAGTCTCATATCACATACTCATATGCTCATTATTTAAAAAAAAAACTAAATTCCAGAAAAACAACTCCAAAACTTAAAATCCAAAAGGGGAAAATGAATGTAAGAAAGTAAAATACAGTAATTGAAATCTCCCAATTCTATACAACTTCAAGACAAAACTAGTACGTACTCACTGTTTGAGAGACACTAACACCTTGTCTACACTACCAGAAAAGGGGCTATAGCCGACGACGCCATCTCGTCGGCCGTTTTCATTAAATCGACTATAGCCGACGAAGTATCGTCGGCTATTATCTCGTCGGAAATGCTCCGTCGGCTATAGTATAGCCGACGACACTCAGGGTAAGTCGTCGGCTTATAAAACACGCGGTATAGCCGACGAATAAAGCGTCGTCGGCTATACTTCGAACATTGCCGACGACAGAATTGTCGGCTTCAACAATTACGTCATTGCCCCTAACCCGGAAGTATAGCCGACGACACTATCGTCGACTATACATCAGTCATAGCCGACGACACTATCGTCGGCTATACGTCCGGCATAGCCGACGAATTAATCGTCGGCCATAACAATCGCCGGTACCAGGTACGGTTTTTTTTTTGCCGGAAGCCGGGAGGGTATAGCCGACGAAATATGGCCCATTTCGTCGGCTATAACCCCTAAATATTTAAAAAAAATTAAAAATTTAACTCGGGCCCAATTTCACTTCGTCTTCGGTTTGGCTGCAGAAAATCCACAAACAAACATCCAAATATCCACATCAATCCATCCCTAATATCCTACCTACTGTACAAATTAACCCCCTAACTAGTCATCTACTCATCATCACCCCCTAAACGCGTAGCGTCGTCGACCGGATCGTTCGAGTTCCGGTGGCTATGGCTATCCTGATCGCCTGGCGTACTCCGATGCGGGGGGGGGAGTGGGGACGACGAACTGGGGCATCTGTGGCGGAGGCGGGGGCTGGAGTCCAGCCTGCTGGGCCTCCCAAGATAGCTGCATCCATCGGTACATCTCCGCCACAGATGGGTCTCTGGCCTGCTGCGCCGAAGCCTCCGCGGCCCTCGCCAACTCCGCCTGCTGGAGCGCCTCCATCGCCCTCGCCAACTCCGCCTGAGTCCTCTGCAGCTGCGTCTGCAAGTCTCCTCTCGTCGAAGCCGCACGCTGCGTGCTGGGATTGGCCGGCGTGTACTTGAGAACCCCATCTCCCGCTGCGCCTAGGCCTCTCTGGTAGAAGTAGTTGTTGCCCGTCCCTACCGCCGCGTGCATGATCTGAGAGGCCAAGCGCGGCTCAAGGGTGTCGATCGTGGAGGCAAACTCCGCGATCGCCTCGTCGGACGCCCCTTCCCCCAGGGTGTCTCGCGCGATCCCGAAGGTGATCGCGTCGGTCTCCGCATCTATTTCCGCCTAATTAACAAGAAAATATAATAAACGAATTAATAAAAAATATATATAAATTAATTTAATGAAACACTTTTATTGAAGATGGGCGAATACTTACCACTTGGTCGGGACGCCCCGGATACATCTGCGCATGAATCCACGACAACGGCCTCAGCGGTCGGTCCCTCCTCGCAATCTCTGCCCACTGCCTCCAGGAGCGGGCGCCGCCGTGGTGGGGGTGCTCGTTCCTCTTGCGGTTGTCGCTGTTCGTCTTCGAGATTTTCTGTATTATAAGAACGAACATATAAATGCAAATATAAATTAGTAACTAAATTAAAATATTAGGAACTAACCAAAATAAAATTATTAACTAATTTAGTTACTAACTAATTTAATTTAATTAGTAACTACTTAACTAACTAATTTAATTTAGTAACTAACTAACTTACTAACTACCTAATTTAATTTAATTTAATTTAGTAACGAACTAACTAACTATGTAACTAACTAACTAACTTAATTTAATAACTAATAACTAACTAACTAATTAATTTAATTAAGTAACTACATAATTTAATTATTAAATAACATTAAAAAGTTATATACTAGCAGGCTAAATTTTCTTACCGAGACCCTGTCGCTCCCGAAGTAGGCTACCAGCCATAGCCACTCATACTCCCTGTACCGGAACTCGTGGGGGGTTGCACCTCGCCCCAAGCGCTGCTCCACATGGTACGTCCTGTAGTGCGTCGACAGCTCGTTCTTCCACTCGGAGTACCTATATTAACAAAACACAACTGTTAGATATATTCGTACACTGCCAGTAAATATATTTATAAAAAAAAAAAAAAGCGAAACACATACCTGTTCTTCAGCTGCTCGTCTCTCCACCAGTCCAAGGTAGGATGGACTCTAAACCATTGCTGCAATATTATAAATTAATTAGAAAATATTTTTATATAGTTATAAGGACTGAATTCATAAATGTTTATTTTCTATAATAAAAATACGATTTAACTCACCGACAGTGCATTGTACATTCGCGCCTTGATGTCATCGGGCACAGAGCCCCAGTCGGGCCACAACAGTGGGACCCTGTCCCGCACGAGCATGCCCGTCGCGTTGATATACTTGGTGGTGGTGTCTCTCCTCTCAATCGGGCGTCCATCCTCACCGGGACCGGGCAGGATCTCTCTGATCCCACCGGCGAGCTCCCTCTCCAGGGTCGACATGTTCGCTGGCCCTCTGGTCCGTCTCGTCCCCGCGGGTTTATTTACGAGGACGCCTGTTTCATAATTAAAATGAATACATAGTTAAATAATTATTTAAACTAACTAATTAAATAATTAATTAAACAATCTAAATAATTAATTAAACTAACCAATTACCTGCGTCGTTGTACTGCTTGTCCTTCTCACGAACACACCACAGGCCGCGGCAGTCCTCTGAGTCGAAAGGCCTGTGGACGTAGGCCTCCTCCCAGGGAATCTCGTGGGGCCGGTCGTGCCTCCAAATCTGCCTCCCCCTGGCGTCGTACTCGGGGATGGCAGGGAGGAACTGGACCATGTACATCCCCGATGGCGGAGACATACGGGGCGTGGACCCTGAGGGGCCTGATCCCCCTGACGGTGGGCCCCGTAGCTGTGGACGCTATCGCTGTGGGGGAACAGGGAGCATCTCTGGAGGGTCCAGATCGGCGCGCGGTGGGGTCGGCTGCCAATCCTGGAACAGTGCTGAAGTGCACTGGGGTCTGGTGGCTCTGCGTCCTCCTCCGACACTCGAGTCAGGGCCCGCTCCCGTCGACTCATACGAGGAGCCCCCACGTGGATCGCTCGGGGTCAATCCCATCAAGGTCTCCTCTCGTCGACTCATAGGCCGGCCTAGGCTCCGACGACCGCTGGATCCGCTCCCCCCACGGCTGGGTCCTGCCTGAGCGTCGGGGTCGCTCTCGGTCGGTCTGCCAAGCCATCAGTCTACAGCGCGGCGGTTTCCTGCACAATTAGTATATAAATTCCATAAATTGCACAAAAATTCCACAAAAAAATTAAAAACTTCATTCAATGTATATATACCTAATTATATATATACCTAAATATATTTATACCTAATTATATATATGTATTCCGAAATATATATATATATATATATATAGATATATATAGATATATGTATATCCTCCTAAAAAATCTTGTTAATTCCACAAAATTAAAAAAAATTCCACAAAATTCCTTAAATTTCACAAAAAAATAAAAAACTTCATTAAATATATATATACCTAATTATATATATACATAAATATATTTATACCTAATTATATATATATATTCCGAAATATATATATATATATATATATCCTCCTAAAAATTACACAAAATTAACAAAAATTCCACAACATTAAAAAAATTTCCACAAAATTCCATAAATTTCACAACAAAATAAAAAACTTCATTAAATATATATATACCTAATTATATATATACATAAATATATTTATACCTAATTATATATATATTCCGAAATATATATATATATATATATATATATATATATATATCCTCCTAAAAATTCCACAAAATTACACCAAATTAACAAAAATTCCACAACATTCCATAAATTGCACAACAACCCTAAATTCCACATAATTTCACAAAAACCATAAAATTTCACAAAATCCCTAAATTCCACAAAACCACAAAATTTCCAAAAACCATAAATGAGGGAGAGCGGGACTACCTGACATGGTGGTGCGGCTAGGGGAGGTGGTGCGGTGCGGCGGCGACGGCGGCTGTGGCGTTGCCGTTCGGGTGGTCGATCGGGTCGGGGAGGGCTCGGGAAGGAGGGGGCCGGGGCGGGGAGGGGTCGATCGGCGTGGGGGAGGGTCGATCGGCGTCGGGTGGGGCTGGGGGTCGATCGGTCGATCGGGTGGGGGAGGGAAATTAGGGTTTAGGGTAAGCAGAAAATGAGGGAGAGGCGCCTCTGTTGCGGTTTAAATCGAAGGACTATAGCCGACGATTTAATTTTAATTCGTCGGCTATAGTCATAGCCGACGAATTTCGTCGGCTATACTCTGACCCGAAATCCGGGCCGGGCCGAAGTTGGGCTTTGCGGGCCGGTTATAGCCGACGAAGTAGTTATTTCGTCGCCTATAATATGAATCTCGTCGCCTATAATATGAATCTCGTCGGCTATACTTTACGCTCTCAGCAGCCGTCAGATCTCGCCCATCCAACGGCGGACAATGAAACGGCGCGGATCGCAAGAGTTTAGCCGACGAAGTTAAGTATGTCGTCGGCTATTGTTTGGTCAAACTACAAAGTCAAACCTCTAAACGATTTAAAACGGCAATTGGCCCGTCTAAATGACGTTTTTTGGCCTGACCTTCAACAGAGAATAGTTTCAGATCGATGAGACGCAACTAATCGTATAAAAATTTTCCTCAAAATATTTACCGACCGTCAGGCTACCCATAGGAAAACGGAAGTAAAAAACAGCTAACCGCAACATTCGGCACACAAATTTTGTCGGAATCTTCCCATTTTTCAACCGTAGTCGTATTTCAATATTTCGGTCGTATCTTATTTCACGACACTTTTGCATTTGAAGGGTCTACGTATAGTAACTATTTGAAACTATACATTCACTTAAACACTTAGTAAACAAGTTAAGGAACATTAGTGCATATGTTCCGATTTCGAATCTAAAAGTTTGGAAAATCTATTCCAACCGTCTGATATCACCGTTAAGATTAAATACATGTATGAAAAAAATTCCAACTACATCTGACAACGTTAAAGGCTCGATCGGTACGGTCAAACTGCAAAGTCAAACCTCTAAACGCTTTAAAACGGAAATTGGCCCGTCTAGATGACGTTTTTTGGCCTGATCTTCAACAGAGAATAGTTTCAGATCGATGAGACGCAACTAATCGTATACAAATTTTCCTCAAAATATTTACCGAACGTCAGGCTACCCATAGGAAAACGGAAGTAAAAAACAGCTAACCGCAACATTCGGCACACAGATTTTGTCGGAATCTTCCCATTTTTCAACCGTAGACGTATTTCAATATTTCGGCCGTATCTTATTTCACGACACTTTTGCATTTGAAGGGTCTACGTATAGCAACTATTTGAAACTATACATTCACTTAAACACTTGGTAAACAAGTTAAGGAACATTAGTGCATATGTTCCGATTTCGAATCTAAAAGTTTGGAAAATCTATTCCAACCGTCTGATATCACCGTTAAGATTAAATACATGTATGAAAAAAATTCCAACTACATCTGACAACGTTAAAGGCTCGATCGGTACGGTCAAACTGCAAAGTCAAACCTCTAAACGCTTTAAAACGGAAATTGGCCCGTCTAGATGACGTTTTTTGGCCTGATCTTCAACAGAGAATAGTTTCAGATCGATGAGACGCAACTAATCGTATACAAATTTTCCTCAAAATATTTACCGAACGTCAGGCTACCCATAGGAAAACGGAAGTAAAAAACAGCTAACCGCAACATTCGGCACACAGATTTTGTCGGAATCTTCCCATTTTTCAACCGTAGACGTATTTCAATATTTCGGCCGTATCTTATTTCACGACACTTTTGCATTTGAAGGGTCTACGTATAGCAACTATTTGAAACTATACATTCACTTAAACACTTGGTAAACAAGTTAAGGAACATTAGTGCATATGTTCCGATTTCGAATCTAAAAGTTTGGAAAATCTATTCCAACCGTCAGATATCACCGTTAAGATTAAATACATGTTTGAAAAAAATTCCAACTACATCTGACAACGTTAAAGGCTCGATCGGTACGGTCAAACTGCAAAGTCAAACCTCTAAACGCTTTAAAACGGAAATTGGCCCGTCTAGATGACGTTTTTTGGCCTGACCTTCAACAGAGAATAGTTTCAGATCGATGAGACGCAACTAATCGTATAAAAATTTTCCTCAAAATATTTACCGAACGTCAGGCTACCCATAGGAAAACGGAAGTAAAAAACAGCTAACCGCAACATTCGGCACACAGATTTTGTCGGAATCTTCCCATTTTTCAACCGTAGACGTATTTCAATATTTCGGCCGTATCTTATTTCACGACACTTTTACATTTGAAGGATCAAGCAATGGTTTCGGTCAACATCCGGGCCAGGGGTTATAGCCGACGAATTACAGGTCGTCGGCTATACTTTAGCCGACGACCTTCAACATTTTGTCTTTAGCCGACGACTTGCATATTAAATTACCCAGAATGGGCATTATAGCCGATGAAGTATGGTCCATTTCGTCGGCTATAATGCTTATCTTTCCGAAAATTTGCCATTTAGGGCCTAAAAATTGCCTATTTCACCTGATAAATTCCTGAACATCGCACAAACAATTCAATACAATTTCCCATAAACTCCGAAAATGGTAATTAAGGACGAAAAATGTATTCATACATGCATGCACCATCGTACACAAATACATACATAAACAGTATACTAAGGATGATAATCAGAATCATCCTCATCACTTGAGTCAGACGTAGTATAGTAGTTCATATCTGGCAACCGGTGCTCGTACTCGTCGTCTGAGTCATCGTCTGCCTGATATAGACGATTCGGATTAACATCATACATGGGCACCTGACCCCTAGGAAGTCGAACCACTCTGCCCGGCGTCACATTATTATCGCGGATGGTGGAGGATTCCGGAATGTCGCCGGCGTCCGGCTCTTGGTATGCGGTCGCTTCTTGACACTCTGTGCTCACACCAAGTGTGGTAGCACTGTATATGTCTCGCTGAGACACATGGTTAACTACCTTCCACGTGCCTTTGTTCAATGGATCGTCAAGATAAAAGACCTTTTTGGCCGCTGTGGTGAAAACAAAGGGGTCGTCTTCATACACACTAGTGGCGGTATTCACCGAAAGTATGCCGTACTGATCGATCCGTATGCGGTGCGGCCTAGTATCAAACCATCGACACTTGAACAAGTGGACTTTCATGCGGTTCCCATAAATGAGTTCAACAACTGACTGTAGGACACCGTAAAAATCCACGCCCCCCTCTGTACCATCGACCATCACCCCACAATTCTGTGTTTTGCGTTCCTCGTCTCTAGCTTCACATATATACTTAACGCCGTTGACATCACACATTGGGCGAACTGTGGAAGATATCGGCTTCATCGACAACAGCCTCAATTCCTCTGAGTAATTTGTATGACCACCCCTCGCAGCCACTTGCATCAGCTGAAAAATATAACTCAAATCAGTTGGTGTGTTTATGATTAAACAATAGGGAACTGTAAAAGAAAGCCATCTAATATATATATTTATACACTTACCCATTGTGGAAAATAGTCTGCAAACGTCGTGTTGTGGTACTCGACATCACCGCGAACTTCCTTGCAGTGAAGATGGGTTCGTTTCCAATATTGTACCTCCGGACAGTTTATTAGAACCCACCAGTGGGCAATCCCTACCTCATGGTCAGGCAACTTGTCCACACCCTTCTTCTTGAAGCTTCCGTATGGTACAACAGAGTTGGCGACGATAGATAGGTTGAACTCGGGGTCATCTCGACTTGGATGTTGTGGGGGGTCCTCAATCGCTCCCAAGTACAACTTGGCGTACGTTACACACTCATGCGCAATGTAAGCTTCAGCAATACACCCCTCAGGCGCAGATTTATTGTGCACATATTTCTTGTAGTCTCCAAGTTGTCTGCAAGGTTAACAAGTGCATGTTAAGAGCATGCAACTTTTATTTAAAAACATGTATAAATCAAATTTATGAATAACATGTACCTTTCGATGGGATACATCCAAGTGTAGTGTACGGGACCGGTAAGCAACAATTGTTGGGGAAGATGGATCATCAGGTGAGGCATGATGTCAAAGAAGTTTGGGGGAAATATCCTCTCGAACTTGCACAAGATAAAAACGATTTCCTCATGCATTCTCATGAGGTCTGATTTTCTAACTTCTCTAGCGCATAACTTCTGGAAGAATCTTGACAACGCCACCAACGGCTCAACCACTTCATCCTCCAAGTACTCTCGAATGAAAATAGGGAAGAGGCGTTGAAGCAGTACATGGCAGTCGTGACTCTTCAATCCGTACATCTTGTTGTCTCGGTAGTTAACACACTTGCTTATGTTACCCGCATAGCCATAAGGATACCTGCATAGCCATTAACAACAATTAGATTTCATGCATATATAGTCGTCCAACAACATATGGATTCTTTAGGGAATACATGCCTAATAAAAAGTTACCTGACATTACTCAGCCATCCAAAGATTTCATGTTTCTGGTCCCTGGTGACGGTGTAAGGAGCTTGGGGCATTTTGCTCCTGCCCTCTCTCAACCACAAATGGTCCCGCAGTCCCATATTTCTCAGATCAACGCGTGCCTTGGGGGTGTCTTTTGTTTTCTTCTCCCAATTCAAAACTGTGCCAACCACGGCTTCACCCACGTTCTTCTCTATATGCATGACATCCAGGTAGTATCTGGTAGCCAACCTTGCCCAATAAGGAAGTTCCCATAAGATGCTCTTGTGTGACCAGAACCTATACCGATCCGGCCTCTCTGGAATCGTGCGCAACACATCGGGATGATTGCTAAGCGGACCAAAGTCATACTCATTCAACACTGCCAATATTTCCTCCCCTGTCCATTGCTCGGGTGCCCAGCCCCTTTCTTCAGTCCCATCAAAAGCCTGTGCATCGTCCCTAAATGGATGGTCATGCGAAAGCCAACGACGGTGACGCATCTGGACAATCTTGCTGCAATGAGGACTGGAGCAATCAACAGTCATGCACTCTGAACAAGCCCTGTAACCCCTGGTGACGCTGCCTGACAACATACCCCTCCTAGGAAAGTCACTGATCGTGCCAACAAGCATGGCATGCATCCGGAACATCTCATTTTTGAACCGGTCGTAGACCAGGTGGCCGTTCAGACTCAAGTACCGAAGCTCCTCAATTACGGGTCTCAAATACACATCGAGACACTTTCCCGGATAACCTGGGCCTGGAATCAACAATGTGAGCATGTTATATTCCTTCTTCATGCACATCCACGGTGGAAAGTTGTACGGAATCAAAATAACTGGCCACACACTGTACTGAAGCTCTTTCTTGCCAAAAGGGTTGAAACCGTCGGATGATAGCCCTAGCCAAACATTTCGAACCTCTGATGCAAATTCAGGAAACTCCAACACATTCTTCTTCCAAGCCTCTCCGTCGGCGGGATGTCTAAGGGTGTCATCGTCAGGCACATTCCTCTCAGCCCACCATCTCATAGCTTTGGCCGTGAAAGCACACATGAATAACCGCTCAAGCCTATCAATCAGCGGGAAGTACCGAAGTATCTTCACAGCTTTCTTGTTCCCTTTAGGAGTGAACTTATACCGCTCTGTATTGCATACTGGGCAGTATTCAAGATCTGCAAGTCCTTCCCCGTAAAACAGAACGCAATCGTATCTGCATGCATGAATCTTGATGTAGGAAAGGCCGAGATCTTTAAGGATATGTCGCACCTTATGATGACTGGTAGGAAGCCGATGTCCGGGGGGCATCGCCCCACCCCATATCTTCAGCCAATCATCAACCGATTTGACAGTGCCTTTGTTCTCCGTTTTGATCTTCATCACTCCCATGACAGATTCAAGGACAGTCTTACTGCATCCGGGGTACAACGGAGTCTGTTGCAATGCGATCAGGTTGTTGTACTTTTCCATACCACTTGTGTTGACCGGAGATCGGGGTAATGGCTCGAGTGGCTCAATATCAGGGAAACACTCCATCTCCGGAGGAGGGAGTTGCACATCTGGTGCTTCATCAAAGACACCGCTCTCACGAGGAAACATATCGTTGATCCAGTTCGTTGTTGGATCATTGGAGGAATTCCCTCTCTCGGCAAATTGTCCATGATCATGAGGACCCGCAAACTCTGGTTCACCGTGATAAATCCAATTAGTGTATAGGACCCAAAATCCATATCTAGCCAAGTGTTGCTCCACTGTCTCTATGGAAAACCGGTGTCGTGGGGTGGCACACTTGCACTTTTTACACGGACAATAATGAAGTGTAGTGTCTCCACAGTTAGCCATCACAAAATCCAGGAAACTCCTAACTCCATCATGATACGCCTGATCCCATCTTCCAAGGGTAATCCAACTCTTGTCCATCCTGTAAATTCAAGAAATAAATATAGCTATATATATATATATGTATATATGCACGTACTACGTACGTACGTACGTACTAATTAATTAAAAAATTCATCATTACACACACATATATATATATACACACACATGCATCCCTAAATTAATTAAAACATCGTCAATCTCCCTAATTAATTAAACACAATGTATTTTTTATATATACCAACAATATATTTTTAATTACAATTAAATTAATTAATATATATATACATTTTTTCATCAAATTCATCTAAAATCACCTATAAATCAACAATCAATCACTAATCTTCAACAAAACTTCAATTCTATCTAACCAACATATATATCAACCCATTAATAATCTTATCTCAACACATATATATATATATATATATATATATATATATATCAAATTAATCACACATTTATTCTAATTAAACTCTAAATTAACACACCTCTGCATATAACCAACTAAATCAACACACACAGCAATATACGTACCTTTCAAGCTTATGGCCGAGGTTTTGGACGATTTCAGAGCGTTTTCGAAATGTTTTCGACGAATGAGCTCGCTGCTGCGGAATGGATCTGATATAAGAGTTATAGCCGACGAATACCCACCTCGTCGGCTATAACCAAAAACTTTTCGTCGGCTATAACTCTTATAGCCGACGAATACCCTCCTCGTCGGCTATAACCAAAAACTTTTCGTCGGCTATAGTTATAGCCGACGACGGCCGACAACTCGTCGGCTATAATATTATAGCCGACGATGTGGCAGACGAAATAGTATTTCGTCGTCTATAACCAAGTATAGCCGACGAAGTGCTATTTCGTCGGCCGTTTTTTTTCATATCGTGGGCTATAACCCCTTTTCTGGTAGTGCTATTTTCTTTTACTTCTCAACGTTACGTGGCTAAAGTCGGATATTGATCCAAAGTTCTACAACCTAAAATTAGTACTCACTATTTGTTGTCCTCGGCTGCCTGTGTCTTCGATCTCTTTGTGGATCAGTTCTCTTTTTTCTTTTCATCTTTCATTTTGGTTCTGTTAGTATTTGAGGATATTTTGTATGGTTCAAAGATTTGGGCTGTGGAGATTCTTGGATGCATGGGTTCTGCGGTGCTGTTCTTGCACGAGAGTGTGATTGAACTCAAAAGTTTTCGCTGGCTGATCTGGTGATGGTTCTGTGTCACTTCTACATGTCATTGGTGGCGGCGTCACCATGTATCCTTTTGATGGATCTGCGCGCTCTTGCGGTTAAAGTTTGTAGGGTTTTTATCCATAAATACAATTTTGTGTTAATATTTACTAATAGTAAGTTTTTTTAAAAAAAATTACCACTACCAGGTTTCTATTCAAAACTAACAGAATCCGTTAATTGATAAATTATAAAATTACCCTAAAAAATACCCCTTTCAGAAACTATGTACCTCTAATGCTACTAAGCCTCATAAATCAACCTCCACCGTCCTCCGCCGCGCTTCTAATACTACTGGGCCTCAGAAATCAACTTCTGCCGCGCTTCCAATACCACTGAGCCTAATAAATCAACTTCCGCCGCGCTTCCAATACCACTGAACCTCAGAAATCAAGATTTGAGACTCAGTAATCAACCTCTGCCGCGCTTCCAATGCAACTGAGCCTTATAAATCAACCTCTGTCGTCCTCCGCCACACTTCTAATGACACTGAGCCTCATAAATGAAGATATGTTGTCATCCGCCGCGCTTCCAATGCAACTGAGCCTCAGAAATCAAGATTCGTTGTCCTCCGCCGCGCTTCCAATGCAACTGAACCTCAGAAATCAACCTCCATATACTACATCTGATTTCTCCAACCAAATCTGATCAGATTTCAACTATAAACCAAGACCTGCTCGACAACCACCATGAAGATTTGTCTCCGCCAGGCACCAGAAACCTGGTGCTGCACCACCCTCGACAGGCGCCTCGCTCTAGGCCGCCGTCGCACAGATCGGCAAGAACAAGGAGACCTGGCCCCTTTCCTCTACCCCGCCTGCTCCTCTGCCGCCCCCGCTGCCTTCTCCTTCTTCCACCTCGACAAAACCCTCAACAAGCGTCTCGCTCTAGGCCGCCGTCGCACAGATCGGGAACTAACAAGGAGTCCCGACCCTGTTCCTCTGTCCCGCCTACTCCTCTGCCCCCCCCACACCGCCTTCTCGACAAAACCCTCGACAAGCGCCTCGCTCTAGGCTGCTGTCGAACAGATCAGGCATGAACAAGAAGACCCGACCACGTTCCTCTGTCCCGCCTGCTCCTCCACCACCCCCGCCGCCTTCTCCTTCTTCCACCTCCACAAAACCCTCGACAAGCACCTCACCGCCGTCCTCCTCTGCGCCGCCACCTCCATGTCCAAGGCCGCCACCATCGCCCGCGCCGAGGCCGAGAAGAAATTCAGGGAGGCCGCCGCCGTCAGGAAGCTCACTCGCGAGGCGCTCGACCACTTCGTCTGATTATTAATGAATGGGAATATGTCGATATCTATATATGGATGACATGGGTTGTAATTTATGGATTTTCAGAGTTAATTATGTCATTAAGTCGTGGACGGATTAACAACCCATTACTGTTAAATCCCTGCTGATGGTATAAAAAAAAATGTCTTGCTATTGGTAAGTACTAACACAACATTGTAGTTATTAGTAATTTTGTAAAGTTTGTATTGGGTTTGTTTCCATGTCCCCTTTGGCGGGTCTTTTGCTTGTTGTAATATTTGAATGATGGCTAATAGTCAATATACCGACCATAATAGTCATTACATATCCTCTTCATTAAAAAGATAAGTTTTTTTTTTAATACTAATTAACTAAATTACAAAGAAGCGCCTCTAAGGCAACCTGTCCCAAAGAGGTTGAAATCAACAACCAAAACTACACTACAAAGTAAATTAACATCTCACTCCACTACAACATCATAACTGTGATCAATGGTCACCGCGGCATTAGCAACAAAATTAACTTCTTGAAAGATATAAGTGAAAGAAATACGCTCAAATGCTAAAACAAGCCCTTGGACATCTGTGATGACAGCACTTAACCTCCATGGGAGATTCCAGTTTCTAGTGATACAGTTGATGACAAGCTCAGAAGATGAGTTAGTAACTTAGTATCCACAATGGTACGTAGTTTGTGTTGAATAAAACATTATTCCCCCATTTACCAAAATAAAGATTCGTACAGTACTTGGTAAATTAACCAGAAAAGAAGAAAAGAAATTACAAGTGATCTTGGCCATTGGTTAATAATGGACGGTCGATAACGACTTATTAGGAGAGAACCTTAATACGTGGACCTCTATAACCAGCTTATCCGTTCCTATTCAGCGTATATAAGGAATGAGATTCTCTCCTCATCTCTCTCTTAATATCTCCTTATAAAGTAATCTGGGTCGTCCAATTTTAATCTGACGGACCAGATTTCATAAGAGTATGAGAAGAGAGTTTTATTACGAGAGAATCCGGATCCCGTATATAATCTCTCATCTGAAATTCACTTCCAGAGTTACAGAGACCACAGCCATGGCGAGCCTGAAGCTCCCACACTCTTTACTCAATGGCATCCATGGCGGGAAAGACCTTTTTCCACTTCCCACTTCGAGCTTGTTGCCCAAGTCAACATTCCCCCTCTACAGAGATCGCAGAGTTGCCTTCTCCACTGGTACTATATTCTATAACTCTCTTTCATTCTTTTGGTTTTTGGGTGCAATTACCCAACTTTGAGGAAAACCCATTTTCTTGTTTGTGTTCTGGGTTGTGGTGCTTTAAGCTTTTTTAGTTTGTGCTCTTTTTTATGAGTCCAAGATTGGTGCTTGGTGATAGAATTGCCTCATATTACTGAAATTTGATCACTAAACGCATAGTTAAATTACACACATTATTTTTTGCTGAAATTATACTGCTAACTGAAGTATGCATAGTATTGTTCAAAACCCCTAAGTGATCCTAGAGTTCACAGACCCAAATGAGCTCTTCCTCATATCCATGACTCGCCACATTTTTTAAGACGGAAATAAATTTGTATCATCAACCATTGTTTAGCATAAATACCAAGACACTAGTGCTTGAGTTTATCTGCTCTTTTCTCTAGTTTGGAGGTCCATGTTGGTGGTGCTATATAATGTTTTGACACATGAAAACCGCGTTTTCAAATTGGAAAAACAAGAGTGAATTCCAAAGCCTTGGGCGTTTTAGTCCCCATTGGTAAGACTTTAGTTTTAGTATCTTATTGCCTGTGCATTTTGACTTATGGAGCGTCCGTATAGGCCTGTATGTTGAATAGAGGAAACAATTATTTTTCATCATTGATGAGAGTTCTCACATATGTTGTAAAGCTTGCTTGATGCATTAACAATATCCTGCTAAGTTTTACTAACTTAATTTAAAAAAATTAAGGTGGCAACTTGGTTGAGACTATTCAGTGCGTTACTGTTACGTTCTTCATGTGGGTGCACTAGTTTCTGATCAGTTATCTTTTGTGGGATTTTTTTCAGGCTTTATTATGACATCAACCATAGCCCTCTTTTCTCCCAATATCTTTTCCTCTAGGCACTGCAGTGTAAAAAAAGCTCGGAGCACACATTTTAGCACTAGAAGTACATCAGGTTTCTGTGGCTAATTGTATGAGTTTTGGTTTAAGACCTTGTTGATTCGTTTTCAGTTTTACTCTTTATGGGATATTGTTCTTACCTAGTTTTTTCTCAGCATCTTTACAGTCTGAAACGGATGAACCAGTGGAGGATAAGGCTAAGGATTTGCCTTCGAGTGGGGATTCTATACGCCGTCGATTTCTTGATTTTTATGCTAAACGAGGTCTTAAGGTTCTTCCAATTGCCTCTCTTGTGCCAGATGATCCCACAGTTCTACTCACGGTTGCAGGAATGCTTCAATGTAAGCCTATATTTCTTGGTCAGGTATGGCACAGACTTTCTAGAAACCTGACATGGAAATTCCTGCTTTATTTATTTCAAAACATACATCTATAAAGTTGTTCATAAGTAATTTAACTATTCTTACTACATCGTTGGATATTTTGCATATGAAAAATGATTTGTCATAGCCAGTATCTTAGCACCAAAATTCTGGATAGGTTCATTATGTCATATACATTACACTGTCTGTTATGTGGCATTTGTTCTTGTTCATACTTTTTTTTTTTTAATTCTGAACTTGTTGTGATTTCTTACATACTTGTTGGATAGCCAGTATCTCTAGCTTATCTAATGATGTTAGCAGATCCTGTTCAGGTTCCAAAACAAGTAGCTTGTGCTACAACTGCTCAAAGGTGCATACGTACAAATGATGTGGAGAATGTAGGTCGAACATCCCGACATCACACATTTTTTTAGATGCTTGAAAACTTCAGTTTTGGAGATTACTTTAAAAAGGAAGCAATCCAGTGGGCATGGGAGCTTTCAACTGTAGAGTATGCACGGACTTCAATACTCTTTGTTAGTTATTAATTTGAAAACATATTTTGGGTATTGTTTGAAACATAATCACATTTTTTTCCCAGCAAAAATCATTCTGTAAATAGTAGTTCACATCTCTTCCACACCTATTTCACAATGTAGACATGGAAATTCGTACTGTTTGCAAACTCCTTCCAAAATATCATATCTGAACTACTTGTTAAAAAATGACTGTGTTGAAATTCAAGTAAGGATCCACTCATGTTCCATAAGAAAAACCATGAGACAAAGAGAACTATCATATTCCTTTCTGTTGTTATTGTAATTCTGGATTTCACTTAGACTTTTGCTTTCTCATGATTCTGTATATATCAATTATTTTAGCCTATGTAAGTATTTTACTCTGCTGCTATGCATAAAAAAATTCATCTAAATACCCCTTTTCCTTTCAGGTTTGGATTAGCAGCTGACAAATTATGTTTGAAGACGACAATGAAGCTTTTGAACTTTGGCATGATGAGGTGAGCAAAAAAGTTCACCAATTGCTTTTAGTTTTCTGTATTTTGTTCCCTGTTAATGGATTATCTTATTCTCAGCTTGTACTTCATCAAGTACCTTCGTCTTTTTTGTTGGTTAAGTAATGAGCAAAATATGTTCTTGTAATTAGAAATATTTCACTGTTTTTGGTGAAGATATACTATGTCATATGCACATATTAAAGTGTATCTTTAACTTTAATATGTAACCACAGTTACTGTAACTGGTTTCAAACTGTTAAGAACAGAATGTAGCAGAGTGCAATTTATGTTGGCAACATTATTTGAGCTGTGAAATTTGCTTCAGGTGGGTGTTCCTGTTGAGCGAATAAAGAGAATGGGTGCAGATGACAACTTTTAGACCAGTGGAGCTACTGGTCCATGTGGTCCGTGCTCGGAGATTTATTATGATTTCCATCCTGAGAGGGGATATTCAGACATCGTATGTATTTGGTTTCTAAAAGTTACTTGTACAGGGAATGACTTTAACTCTCAAATACATTAAAGATGTAGTTTTTCCTTCTTTCTCTAACATTTAGGATGGATTTAATTTTCAGGATCTCAATGATGACACCAGGTTTATAGAGTTTTACAATTTGGTTTTTGTGGAATTCAACAAGAAGGATGATGGTTCACTTGAACCCTTAAAGCAGAAAAATATAGATACTGGGCTTGGCCTGGAGCGTATGGCTCGAATCCTTCAGAAGGTATCAGCTTATCTTCCAGTATTGCAATATAATGGACACAAAATTCTTCAAACGTTATTATTTCAGAATCAAACAAACTAATCCTGTTGTTCACCATATAATACATTCATTACAGTACCAATATATCAAATTGTTCAAGAATTTTCATCAAGTCAAGTTTTTTTATTTTTTTGTGTGCAGGTTCCAAACAACTATGAAACTGACCTGATATATCCAATTATAGAGAAGACCTCAGAATTGGCAAATTTATCATATAGCCTAGCTGATGATAATTCAAAATTGAACCTCAAAGTAAGCCCTTCGCCCACTTTTAAAAAAGCTGCAAATTCTGTTATTTTTGTTTCAACAAACAAATCACTCTCCGAACAGAACAAACTATTTACTTCACAGCTGATCTATATATCATTATAATTATAATTCTTTTTCTTTCAGATTATAGGAGATCATTTGCGTGCAATTGTCTATCTCATTTCAGATGGTGTTGTTCCCTCAAATATAGGGAGGGGTTATGTGGTTCGACGGCTAATTAGAAGGGCTGTTCGTACTGGTAGGATGCTTGGTATAAAGGGGGATGGTCAGGGAAACCTTGAAGGAGCATTTTTACCTGTCATTGCAGGAAAAGTAATAGAGTTGAGCACCCATATTGATCCAGATGTAAGGGGTAGAACAGCCCGTATTTTTGAAGAGTTGAAAAGGGAAGAACTAAAATTTGTACAGACATTGGAGAGAGGTGAAAGTTACTTGACCAAATGCTAGTTGAGGCATTATTAACTGCCAAAGAAAGTGGAACTATACCGTGTTTGTCTGGCAAAGATGCGTTTCTTTTGTATGATACATATGGGTTTCCTGTCGAAACAACAACAGAAGTGGCTGAAGAACGTGGTGTAAGTATAGATATGCATGGTTTTGATGTTGAAATGGAAAATCAAAGGCGTCAATCTCAGGCTGCACATAGTGCTGTTAAACTTGCCATGGGTAATAGTGCAGATCTTACAAAGAATATTCCAGACACCGAGTTTCTTGGGTATGAAACCCTTTCTGCAAGAGCAGTAGTGGAAAGTCTTATTGTGGATGGGAATCCAGTCACACAAGTTTCGAAAGGAAATGATGTAGAAGTATTTTTTAACAGAACTCCATTTTATACAGAATCAGGTGGTCAGATTGGAGATCATGGGTTTATATATATCCCAGGTGAAAACCAACATGACGTTGTTATGGAAATAATAGATGTACAAAAATCATTGGGTAACATATTTGTTCACAAGGGTACAATCAGAGAGGGAGTCCTAGAGGTTGGCAGAGAAGTTGAAGCAGCAGTAGATGCAAGCCTCAGGCAACGAGCTAAGGTACAGATTCAAATGCAGGGTTATCTCTTGAATCTCCCTCTATTTAAAGTTAATAGAGCTATCAAAATAATAGGTGCTATGAACACTTTTTGGTATCTTATTCATGCAAAGATAGCCAACTCAATTGCAAACTAGAAAAGTCAAAGTATATGGAATCATTTAATTGTCTTCGCTTAGCAATTGCAATAGATTTACCGAAACTCTGTTTGCAAACTGAACCCCATTTGGTATTCTGCAGGTGCATCATACTGCTACTCATTTGCTGCAATCTGCACTTAAGAAAGTTATAGGTCAGGAAACTTCACAAGCTGGTTCACTGGTGGCTTTTGACCGTTTACGATTTGATTTCAACTTCCACCGACCAATCACTGACAGTGAGCTTGAAGAGATTGAGAAATTGGTTAATAGATGGATTGGGGATGCAACATTGCTTCAAACTAAAGTGATGCCTCTTGCTGATGCAAAAGGAGCAGGGGCTTTAGCAATGTTCGGCGAAAAATATGGTGAAGAGGTAGAATGTTTGTATACTTTACTGCTTCATCTCTTATTGTGAATCTTCTTTGCACCTTGTATTGATCAACTAAACGATTTGTTTAACTTGACCAGGGTTTCAGAACGAAGCAAATATTGATATGTTTATGATATATTTATTTAACTTTACCAGGGTTTAGAACAAAACGAATATTGATATGCTTATGATATATTTTATCTTTGACTTAGTTTTCTTATCACATCCACTCCATAGTACTTGGATTGGTTTAGTCAGCATATATAATAACTCCTGTAGGAAAGTATATTCTTTAATTTTTCTCTGTAATTAAACAGAGTTATTTATTTGTTAAAATGCTGTATAAAATTATATACTTGATGGATATTTAATCCCTTAAAGTTGATCGTTCATTACTAAAAACACAGAGGGTTGTACATTCAAAGATGTAGTTGAAGGATTCAGTGAGACACCATGTATATTAAGTAGTTCTGGATGTACAATTTGGTTTGAAATTATTTTACTGAACTATGACCTCTTGCAGGTACGTGTTGTAGAGGTTCCAGGTGTATCCATGGAACTCTGTGGTGGTACTCATGTGAGCAATACTTCTGAGATACGTGGTTTCAAAATATTTTCAGAGCAGGGTATCGCATCTGGAGTCAGGCGAATAGAAGCTGTGGCTGGTGAAGCGTTTATTGAATAGGTCAATTCCAGAGATTATTATATGAAACAGCTGTGCTCCACCCTTAAAGTATGTTTTCTACAAGTCCATTCTACCTAGTTTTTCATGTTTATCATAGTATAAGTAAAAATTTCTTGCTGAGATCCGCATTCTTTACATTATTGTTCTTTGCTTATTTACCAGATTTCTATGATGATATGCTTCTTGGACAAACTACAAATTAGTACATGACAACAATTTGTTTTACAAATAACTCACTTACATATTTAATTGAACAAATTAGGACAAAAATTTACAAATAAATACCATGTGCATAACAAGCTGCCACATGTTATTAACTAATTTACTCTTTTGTCCTTAATATTTACAAGCATGTATTTAGTCCTAATTGCTGCTACTGTCTATTACAAAACTAGTTGCTACTGTCTATTACAAATCTAGCTGCTACTGTCTATTGCAAAACTAGCTGCTACTGTCGACTAGGAAACTAACTGCTACTGTCGACTTGGAAGACACCTGCTACTGTCGACTTGGAAGACACTTGCTACTGTCGACTTGGAATGTACCTGCTACTGTCGAGCATGAAAGTAACTGCTACTGTCGATTTGAAAGGTGCTACTGTTGGCTGGGAAGGTCTCTGTTACTGTCGATTATGTATCTAACTGCTACTGTGGGAAGGCACTTGCTACTATTGACTATAAATCTAGCTGCTACTGTCGACTGAGATACTAACTGCTACTGTGGTTTTTGGTGAGCAAAATTCGAAATTTCAAAATTTCTCAAAACATATGCAATATGGTACTTAAATGAAAGCCCATGACATAAGGAACAACTTTATATATTGGCTCACCTCCAAATTACTGGTAGTTTAGCCGGAAAATTTAAATTTGCTTGAAAAAAACTAAAAAAAGGAGGAGAGAGAAACTTGTTAGATCTGGGTGGCAGTTGGTAATTTTCACGAAAATAAGGGTATTTTAGATATTTTTTCATTAATTACTTAATCAATTTTGGTCTACTTATTTTTTGGGCTTGGGCTTATGTCCTAATTTGTATAAGAAATATGGAAAGTGAGTTTTTAGTTAATTCAAATGTGGTCAGGTACTATTAAGTAATTCTCCCTTTAAGCTTCTGTTTCTTAAATACTAAATTTTGTCTCTACTGTATTTGAAAATATAATTTATGATTTGGAAGTCCTTTGTTTTCTTCATATCAGGCTAATTAACTGTTCTGGTGCTGCAAGTGCTTAAGTGGTCAATTTAGTATCCACAGTAGGCTTAACTATTATAAAATACTGTATTTTTTCATTTAACCATAGTTTCATTGCAGTCCCTCATTAATCAGAGAGTTCAGTGTCCTTAATAATTAAAATTTCTCACACATTTTCTCAAAAATAAATAAATTAAAAATAATAATAATAATTCTCACACTAAGAGGACAGTTCCACATTCTGTCCCAACTCACGTGACATATTTTACTCATTAGACTGATAATAGAAACTTTCCCCTTCCATGTATCTGGAACTTTATTTATTTCATCCACTGCAGATTTTGGTATTGTTTTCTTCATTCTTCTTTCTGTTCTCTTATCCTTTTTAACCTTTGAGTGCTTTCTTTCTTAATACTTCACCTGTGAGTGGAACTGCGGTTTTTACTATTGCCTACTGTTGCTTTGGTGTAGGTGAAAGCTGAAGAAGTAACAAATAGAGTAGATAATCTCTTAGAGGAGTTACGAATGACAAGGAATGAAGTTTCTAGTTTGCGTGAAAAGGCTGCTGTTTACAAAGCATCACACTTGGCAGCCAAGGCAGTTTCTGTGGGAACTTCAAACAATATCAGGTAATATCTACCTTACATTGGGCTGTATAATAGAGTCTACATCATCATCATTTATCACCAAAACCCTAAACACACTCAAATGGAGGGCAATTAGTCCTCTTCTTTCTGTGTTTTTTTATGTATCTGAAGCTCCTACCTACGTACTAATGATATTCATTATGAGACTTGTGAATTATGTGCACATTAATGCCCTCAAAATCTCTTAATCTTGGTAAAGAATTAATTGATTTCTATATTAAAGCGTGTGGAAGACTAAAAATTAATCTCTCTGGACTCTACTCATTGCATGAGGTTTAAAAAGAAAAAGAAAACCAGTGAACATTCATTTTTCGTTTACCTACATGTACTTGCAAATTTAGTAGGGATTCTTTTTTCAGTTGATAAAGTAGTCTGGGTTCACATCCAAAATTAATTGGCAATGAATGGAGCGGCCCAAACCCTTATAGCCAAGGTCCCATATTTCCCATGTGGGATTTGTATCTTAACATTGTTTATTATTTTTGTTGATTATATTATTTTAAAATATCCTGTCGCAGGGTACTAGTTGAATCTATGGATGAAACTGATGCTGATTCACTAAAAAAAGCAGCTGAATATCTGATAGATACGCTACAAGATCCGGCAGCTGTAATTCTGGGCTCTCGTCCAGGTGATGAGAAGGTAAGCTTGGTTGCGGCATTCACTCCAGGGGTTGTGAAGTTGGGAATACAGGCAGGGAAGTTTATAGGGCCTATGGCTAAGCTGTGCGGTGGGGGAGGGGGCGGAAGACCAAATTTTGCGCAGGCTGGTGGGAGGAAGCCTGAGAATTTGTCGGATGCACTTGAAAAAGCTCGATCTGAAATCTTCTTACTTCTCTCTGAAAAGGAAAGCTGAAATTTTTTCAAGCCAGCCTTATATATGTGGAGGGTGATCCTCGTGTTGATTTCCAATATTAGATGGGCTCTGAAGGAGTACTGTCTGTACAAACTGTTAGGGGTAATGGAAATCCATTTCCTTGAGGTTAATATTGTAGCTAGTAAATACTTACCGAGGCAGGGCTAGGGGATTTGAATATTCTGTTCTAAAATATTCAACTATTCTTTTCAACTTTGCCATTTTAGATACAGATTCTCAGCTGTGCAATTACATATCAATGGAGTCAATTGAACTATTATATTTTTAGTTCACAACAATTTGGACATTGTGACGATATTCAGATTTTATAATATTCTGTTAGAGCTCCTTTTCTAATCTAGCCAAGTGTTTCTCATCGATAACAAAGCTAACTAAACGAGGTCACAGCTCACCGATAAAAATATAAATGGATTAGGAAAGACGTCTTGATTTATATAATACTGAAATGGGCCGTCGAGAAAAAACAATGAGAGAGACACACACAAGACCACAAACACATCGCTCAAACACATCGCTTTAGAATGAAGAAATTACAAACAATTAGAACATATTTATTCATTGTAAGATGTAATTTATCAAAAATAAAATATGCTAGATTTTAGAAAAAGAAGGAGACATTTCAAGGTTGGATAAATTAATAACCTTGATTTAACCTCAGTTAATCGTAATCCATACCAAGAGTCTGAGATTATAAAAGCAAACGGGCCATGACCCGAAGCAAAAGAAAAGTCCATAACAATAGCCCAGGCTCGCCTTGTCGTCTTCCCTAATCATTTTCCCGCCCCCAAATCCTTCAATTCTAGGGTTTTACAGAGCCCCAAAAAAATGCAAAATTACGAGATATCGCCGGAGATTCTGAGAGAAGAACAGCACGGCCGTGTCTACAGAGGCCGTCACATCCCCACAAACACCTTGGTCCTCATCAAGAAGGTCCCTACTGCCCTTGACTTCCCAAACGGCGTACCTTGCTCTCTCTCCCGCGAGGTTCTTTTCTTCAAGAAGATGCTCGAACATTCTCCGTCGGGTTACGTCATTCTACGCTACCGCATGCTCAGCGGCTTTGAGGACGGCGGAGTCGTCTACTACAGCATCTTCGAGTACCTAGACACCGATCTCGGCGCCTTCATCGCTGCCTCCGTCAAGCCGTTGCCGTCCGATCTGGTCAGGAGTTTTCTTTTTCAGCTACTCAGCTGCGTTTATCACTTTCACGATTGCGGTATCCTCCACCGGAATCTGAACCCTAAGACTTTGCTCCTTGACCAGGCGCGGCGGAGCCTCAAGATCGGCGATGCGGTCAGTCGGTCTTTCACTTTCGTTGGCGAAACTAAGCAGCCGGGGACGGTCACTCGGAATTACCAGGCGCCGGAGGTTTTGCTCCGGTCTGACGATTACTCGACTCCGGCGGACGTTTGGGCCGTCGGCTGCATTTTCGGTACTTTTTAATTCTTGCTTTCTTGATTTAGTGAGAATGAGATTTTAATGATTTGATTAGTTGATTGAGTGTTTTGTGAATGTTGAAATTGAATTGTAGCTGAGATGGTGACTGGGGATGTACTCTTCGTGGGATACGGTGAGGATCCTAATGAAGCTGATAAGCAGCAATTGTATGAGATTTTCAGGTTCGTTTCGTTTCTTTAAACATTTCCAAGTGTTCGGTTTGATAGTGATTCTAGTTGTTTTGCATTTACATGTATCTGTCTATGAAAACATAATGTATTTTGTTGTGGTGGGATAATGCAGGCAGCTAGGCAAACCAACGTTGGATCAGTGGCCAGGACTCGCTGATTTGCCGGCTTGGAAGAACTATCAAGAATGGGAAGGACCAAAGATGAAGGCTCGTTACTATGTTGAAGGAGAATTGCCAAAACAGTTTGCTACAGTTTATTTGGAACAAGCTGGAGCTGAGCTTCTCTCGGTTAGTGTTCTTTAACATACTGCAATCTGGTATTTAATTGTTTTTTGCTTTACTCAATTAAGACACTTGTGTTTTTGCATTATAATGCACAAAACAGTAAAAAGATTGAACATGTGTAGATGCATGATTTGACATAGGTATTCTTACCGATAGTGGGATTTTGCACGATGATCGATGTACTTGCCAATAAATGTGTCCATTTCGTGTTTTGTTTTGACTGTAGTTCATATGTTCTATTCAATATCAAATCTGTTCTCTATTCAAGTAAATGATGGTCTCCAGGTTATGCTCATTCCTCAATTTTATAGAAGAGCTTGAAATGACTGGTAGATGTTTTGTGTGATTGGTGGTGTCCTCCAGATGCTTAGCGGGTGTTAACTAGACATTCTATGACTAAATCATTGGATTTCGAAACATATATCATCTTTCATGGGTCAAATTAATATTAGAATAGATGCAAATTTTCTAGTTAAAATCACAAAGTTGTCATATGCCTGATCTTACATACAATAATTTGTTTACAACAGAATGCCTCTGAACCAACACCACCAATTTACTTTTGAAGCCTGACTACTTGCTTGCTTACTGGTACAATCTAAAGTCTCATTATCAAAAATTGAGGGGGAATAGTGTAACAGTCCGGCCCATACACTTAGGATATTGTCCGCTTTAGGCCCCGTCCTCACGGTTTTGTCTTTGGGAGCTCCAAAACAATTTTCCAGTAGGTCACCCATCCTAGTATTGCTCTGGACTCAACAAGCTTAACTTCGGAGTTCTCATCCCCTCCGAAGCCATTGAGCCCCAAAACGCGTCCTTATGTATTGAGCCAACTCTGTATATATAAGCACAGCATCCACTCTCTCTCGGGCGATGTAGAATGCGTGACCTACCTAACTGCTAGCTTCTCTAGCCAGGTCAGATCAGGTCATCACAAATAGCTCATAGGCAGTCATAGTCTGGGTTCATTTTATCTTGGATAGCTTCCAGCTCACGATAGGTGGCTCTGATAAGTGTGGTGCGATAATGCCTTGGCTTGGCTTGGTGTCTTTCGTCAATAATTTTACCTTCTATGTCATCAGAAGTTGCCACGGGAATTCTGGCTCTGAATAGGACTTTAGAACATTGAGGACTGTAGGATATGTCTATGCAAAAATGGGTGTATATTTTATTGGCCTTTGGATGTTTCTCCTTTGCTTTTGCCTTTTGGGTACAAGAATATGTTATAGATTTGCTAGTAGTTGTTAACTTCTCTTGCATTTGATGAAAAAGAAGATGAGCTTCCTCAAGAATATGTTATGAATTAATTTGAGACTTTAAAATATAATTCGTCATGGAGTAAGTGTAGAAAGCTGAAGTGTATAAATTGCCCATTGTTTTATGCTGGAAACAAAACTAACATAATTAGGAGATTTGCAGGCTTTGAGTGCCCTCCGAATACACACTGAACATTTTGATAATACATTGTGTAGTTATTCAATTACTATTGAATTCAGTACTTGGTATTGGGCTGTTGCTGGCTGCTTTATGAAATACTTCTATTGTTTCTTATTTTTTTCTTACAAATATTCTGCTCGACTCTGATAGTAGTATCTGGCTTTTGTAAAATACAGGAAATGCTTACATTTGATCCACACAGAAGAATCACAGCTAAAGCAGCGCTGATCCATCCCTATTTCGAGGGAGTGCTCATCTAATTCTGGATGTGAGAACAGTAACATCGGAAAATATTGTAGTTGAACCTGAACAAAGTTGACAAACTGAAACAGGAACAGAAAATAGACTGCTCGAGAAGTAGGGCTGTATATGTCCCAGTTCATGTGTATATTTTTGAAGTTCACAATCAGAGCGTAGTACAGGTAGCAATATGGCTATATCTTCCAAGTTCTCTGCTACTTGGGTTGTGTCTGAAATTTGATGATGCACTATGCAATGAAATGATTGTGTTCTTGTTTGGAGCCAATTCGGTTATATGCTTTGCCCTTTTACTTGTTCAGCAGAATCCTAATCACATCGGCCCTCCTAGGACCGCACACTATAATGTGCCATATGAAATTCGTAGATACACTATTTTCAGGCAGCTGGAACCAGCAGTTTTTTAGTTGTCGATGACGGCTTATAGTGGATGATGATGCCAAACGCGGCTGTTTAGTTGAAATAGATGGGTTTGACATGGAAAAGGGAAACGCGGCTGTTTTGGTGAATAGCTAGGTGACCTGTACACAGAGAATCAAGAGAAAACGTACTAACTTAGTGTATCCCAAAATTATCACTGTTACCCGTTTAAAATTTCTATTTACACGCCCTTTTAACTGTTTTATTATTTAAATTGAGTGGGTGAACCGTGAGTGCAGCGTGAATAGAAAAAACACAATGTGTTAGTAGAGACTATCAGGTATAAATAATACATAGTCCTACCCTAATTCAAATGATTAATATCGAAAATTTTAGTATTTCGGATTTTTGAAATTAAAAAATTTAAAAATAGGAAGTCGGTAAGTTACTTTGAAACTAGACTGCCTTGCTATATAGCAAGTCTCGTGGTTCAGCCTAGCTGGTGATGGACTGATAGGTCTTTGGCAATAGTGACTTATGGCTTTGCTTGGCTTGACAAGTCGGTCATGCGTAGACCCAAAACTTGTTCTTATCTTTCCCACTAATTCATACAAAGCAATCATCCCCATCCTCATCAGTCAACTCATCATCATATTATTCATAGATCATATCCATGAAAACTCATCATCTCACACATTCTTTCCCTTTTGTTTTTGGTTTCCTTTCTTCTCTTTTGGATAAACTTTCCTCTATGACTATGATCACACAAAATCCCCCAGATTAATTCCCCAACATCTTAATCATAGAAAATGCAAGACATGGTCACGAACTCATGAACTACTTCCCTCAAAAACATGTGCTTTCAGATATCCAAAATCCAAATGAAATAATCCAGATATTTGTACCCTAAATCCCTAATTACAATATAGACCCCCACAATTCTCACTAGTATAAGTGATTGGTCCTAAAAGTGCAATATGGTCTGTCCCCTCCCTAACATATGTTTACACATGTAGACTGCACAGAAATTCAACACATAAATTGGTACACATAGGCACAAAGCAATAAGTCCATGTTTACACACACACAGATAGTAGAGCACTGAAAGCAAAGAGTCGGTGCTGACAGACCCCATCTCCCACCATCGTCTTTGTTCCGCGTTTTCTTGTCTGTTTCCTTCTTGTCTAAGCCACCCCCACTGCAAAATCCCACATAATCAACATTAACAAATCAGTCCAACCCTCTAGCACATGCTGATCTGTCCTCCACGCTCCATTACTGCCACTTCTCACTATATATAGCTCACGGCTTTCTCTTCTTTTTCATTACTACAACACTTTGTGGATTCTGATCACCGAAAAATCAATATGGCTTTGCTTCTTTGCTCTTTCCTCTTCCTTCTCGTCACTTCCGCTACTGCTTGTGATCGGTGTGTGCATCAGACCAAAGCAACTTACTTCTCCAAAGTCCCTGCGCTTTCTTGTAAGCTTTGATCAGTCATTCTGTTCTTGAGTTTCCTTGTTACTCTTTTTGAAATTTGGATTTTTGATTGACACCCTGTTGGTGTTTTTGTGATTAATGAAATGGGTTGGGTTTGTTTTGTGGATTCAATGCAGCTGGGGCTTGTGGGTATGGTTCTTTAGCTTTGGGACTCAGTGGTGGACACCTTGCTGCTGCTGTGCCTACAATTTATAAAGATGGAGCAGGTTGTGGTTCATGTTTTCAGGTAATGAACAACACAGTCCACCTTCCAGATTTTCTTCTTTTGTTGGTTAAAACTTACAATTTTGTTATTGAATCTGTTCACTGATATTTCTATGTCATGCACTTGCAGATAAGATGTAAGAATGCAACACTTTGTACAAAACAAGGGACTAGAGTGATCACAAGTGATCTCAATCACAATAACCAAACAGATTTTGTTCTAAGCAGCAGAGCTTTCATGGCCATGGCTCAAAAGGGTTTGAGCCAGGACATCTTGAAACATGGAATTGTGGATGTGGAGTATAAGAGGTAAGCTTATCCAATACTCTTCTAACTAAAATTCATAATGTTCTTGCTCAACTAAGTAAATTAATCACAAAGTCAAAAACTAGATGAAGATATTTTTGAAAAAAAAATTCGTTCATTGAGTGTGGACCAACGTTTTTAATAAGAGGTCCAGCAGACAAAAAACCCAGGCACATTAATGTTTATAACGGTCTAAAATGCATCACAAAAATTATTATTATTTGAATTCTGATCTTATTGCTTGTGTTGACGGAATAGAGTGCCATGTGAATACAAGAACCAAAACTTAGCCTTACGTGTGGAAGAATCAAGCCAGAAGCCGCATTACTTAGCAGTTAAAGTTCTATACCAAGGAGGTCAGACAGAGATAGTAGCCATGGATGTTGCTCAGGTTAGCCACATTTACTAGAATTGCAGTCAAAAGTTTCAATTATTTGCTTTAACCATACTTACTTTGTGTCTGGTTACTTACATAGGTTGGTTCTTCTAATTGGAGTTTCCTTGCTCGAAATTATGGGGCAGTATGGGACACCAGTAGGGTTCCGGCTGGAGCGCTGCAATTCCGATTCGTGGTGACAGGCGGCTTTGATGGGAAGATGATTTGGGCAAAGAATGTGCTTCCTGCTGACTGGAAGCCGGGGATGGTATATGTTGAAATTGATGAAGAGAAAATGATAACTCTTGTTATATTGAAAGAGGATTTACAGCAGGTTATATATACATTTAGATAGTCTTCAAGCAAGCAACAAGCCATGCTTCACGCCATGCTACCAACTACCTAATCCCTCAATTAGGGACCAACTAAAGACTACAATACAAACACAAAGCATGGTGATAACACCCTATCACTTACACAAGTAAGGTGGTAAACATAACTTGACTTATACTCAACAGGAGAAGTGACAAGTACCACCAACTTATAGAAGTGTTCCGCCATGATTTCTTCCACCATAATGCCCATACTGCAGTAGGTGAACTATATGCTGCACAGAAGAGCAGTAGGAGGACAGGAGAGCAGTAGGGGGACTGGCGAGTAATAGTAAACTCGCCATCCACCACATCCGCCACGGGCACACTCGCCTACTAGCACATCCGCCATACTGCTAGCACATCCAATTATCTTCAACACTCCCCCTCAAGCTGGATCAAGGGAAACCTTGAGCCAAGCTTGCCAAAATATTCAATGAACATCAGTATTCGATGAACATCCGGAGCAGATTTGGAATGGCGAATGAGACTTTGGCGAATGAAAAATCAAGCTTGGGGCGGGGCATGAATCGACTGATAGAACAGTGATTTACCAAAGACAGGGCTTCCCACTGTGTAAACATGGCCAGTTGTTGTAAGTGCAACTGTCAGACTTTGTCCACATGCAACTTGACAGAAGTTGGGTTCAACCAAAGCAGCTACGCACGTGGGCACAGGACTTGCATCCTTATCACCATGCCCAAGTCGACCTTTATCTCCATCACCCCATGTAAAACTTCCCAGAAGAACAGTTGCTGGAGCTTGATGATCCCACCATAACTTCAATTACTGCAGCAGATAGCAAGACAATGGTTTGTCTGCTTAAAATGCGTGCTCGGCCATAACCTCCGATCCGATCTCCGAAAAACGGTGGGTCATATTCTCACCCGCCAGAGCTAAGCGACCTTCCGACTTCAAATCCAAAGGTCCCGTGCCTGAGCCTGTGCCTGTGTCTGAGCACCAACAACAAGATCAATCATGTCCCTTCTGCCTCGGCCGCGAGCATGAGTGTGCTCCCGAGATCTTCCGGGTTCCTCCCGACGACCCCAACTGGAAACTCCGAGTCATCCAGAACCTCTACCCTGCCCTCAGCCCCAACCAGCAGCAGCAGAAGGATCCCTCCTTGGGTTCCACGACGCCATCTTCGTTGGAGTTGGGTGAAATGGTGACTGGCTTCGGGTTCCACGACGTGGTGATCGAGAGCCCTCTTCACTCTCTTTACCTCTCCGACCTTTCCCCATCTCAGATCGCCCGTGTTCTTCTCGCCATCCGCCACTCGCCATCCGCCATAGGACATCCGCCACTCGTCATCCGCCATAGGACATCCGCCACTCGTCATCCGCCATAGGACATCCGCCACTCGTCATCCGCCATAGGACATCCGTCACTCGCCATCCGCCATAGGACATCCGTCACTCGCCATCCGCCATAGGACATCCGCCAGATCCGCCAGAGGACATCCGCCACTCTCAACACTCCCCCTCAAGCGAAGACGGCCAGCCGAGGGAGAAGGACTTGATGCTGGAGATAAGGAAGGCAATGAATTCCGACGAGTGGGGGTAGATGGGCGAGAAGGTGTTCGAGCAGCTGGTGAACTCAAGTTTGCAGGAATCTGTGGCCTGGAACTAGGAGTGGAGGGTCTTGAGCTTGCCACTGACCGAGGTCTCTCAATAGAAGAGCTAGTTGGAACACTACGGGTTCTAGAAGGGGTTGAGGGTCGTGATACTGATGGACGAGAGGTTGGAGTGGAAGGTCTTGCAGTAGATGGAGAGCGGGTGATGGGGAATGATGGTCTACTGTAAGATGAAATGCTTCTAGCTGGTCTTGATGAATGGTTACTCTCAGATTGTGAAACTGAAAGCCTTGAAGGCTTGGCTGAAGAAGTTGGTCTAATTAAAGTACTACTTCTTGCAGCAGCTAAGGTTGGTTGAGATTCACTTCCATCTGATGAAGGGAAAAATGGAGTTTCTGGAGGAGTGAGAAGCCAGTCATAATCGTGCTTTCCACCATCTGCTGATGACAGCAGATCATCAATCCCAGTCCTTCCCACTTTGCCTGATCCAACTGAGAGCCTCCCCAATTTCACCGAAACGTCGGAGGACTCATCGGAAGAAGCGACGGAGAGCGTCCGGCGGCTCTTCGAGAAGAGATCCAAGTTGCTGCTCTCTTACAAGGCTGCTCAGGATGTGGCTATGGCGGATCTGGCACCAACTCACCCCATAAGATTGGCTATGGCGGATAAGGATAGCACTCTCGCGATCCGCCACCATATCTGACTATTTTCAACACTCATAGACACCAATACTCCCCCTCAAGCTGGATCAAGGGAGTGCATGATTAAAAAACTCCCTTGAGCCAAGCTTGAACAATGATATGATTCAGTGGGAGGGAGGTAGGGGAAATGAAAAACGAGGGAAAAAGATGAAATGGAGTGATCAATGGTGGCTACAGATGATGGAGCTGCTGCGAATGGTCAAGGATAGTGCAGCAGACTAATGAATGGATGGCCTAACGTCACAGGCGGCTTGAGGTTACATGAAAACCTCTAAACATGCCTTTCTTCCATCATGAAGGAAGAACACATAAAATGAAGGTGATGTTAGAGGTACAACAACCTCTCAATGGATTGATGAAAAATTCTGATAGTCCAACATCAGAAGATTGAGATTACATCAGAATCTCTAAAACAGATTTGACCATGGACAACAGATTCCTTCCAAAACAGATAAAGAAATCAAAGGCCAAACAGAAATGCCGATAGTCCAACATCGGAAATATTGAGGCTACGCTAGAACCTCGAAACAGATTTCTCCTCCAAAAAAAGGATGAAAGAAATCAGAACTTGACAATGGACAACAGATTTCTCTTCCAAAGCGTAAGAAGAAGAATTCAAAAAAGGTCAAGTAAATATGATTTATGGAACACATGATTTTGGAAATGATTCTACAAATAGATGTTGTAGATCAAAAATCACGTGTTTATGGATGCGGAAGCCACAGATTATGAACAATGTGAATCTAAGAACTCTAACATGAACAATCTATTGAACTCCCCCTCTCCCCAAATCTCATGCCAAGATCCATGATTTGGATCGGACAGGAGAAGGGGGAGAGGAAGAAGAAAAGGAAGTTAAGAGCTAGGCCAATAGAACCTGCTCTGATACCATGTTGAAATTGATGAAGAGAAAATGATAACTCTTGTTATATTGAAAGAGGATTTACAGCAGGTTATATACACATTTAGATAGTCTTCAAGCAAGCAACAAGCCATGCTTCACGCCATGCTACCAACTACCTAATCCCTCAATTAGGGACCAACTAAAGACTACAATACAAACACAAAGCATGGTGATAACACCCTATCACTTACACAAGTAAGGTGGTAAACATAACTTGACTTATACTCAACAGGAGAAGTGACAAGTACCACCAACTTATAGAAGTGTTCCGCCATGATTTCTTCCACCATAATGCCCATACTGCAGTAGGTGAACTATATGCTGCACAGAAGAGCAGTAGGAGGACAGGAGAGCAGTAGGGGGACTGGCGAGTAATAGTAAACTCGCCATCCACCACATCCGCCACGGGCACACTCGCCTACTAGCACATCCGCCATACTGCTAGCACATCCAATTATCTTCAACAGTATATGACACAAAGGTTCAAATCAGTGATATTGCTCAAGAGGGTTGTTCTCCTTGTGATGATGGGATTTGGAAGTGACCTTAATACACATACACAAAGGTTCAACATACACTCAAATCAGTCTCTATACACTAGGAAATAGGAGTTGTAGAACTTTTTAACTTAAAATGTGTAACATGTAAAGCTAATTATCGTGTTATAAGCAATGAACTTGTAGTTGAGCCTCATACATGATTTCATGATTTATTTATTCGAATTTCAATATTTCATAATCTTAACCATTTTCAGGAGACTAGTTAACAACTTAGGTTCAACCATGTTTGTTTGTTTGTTTTTTATTTTTTTGCTACCATTCATTTAAAAAGTAGCAATTTTGTGTGTGAGCGGCAAAGTCATATGTCTAAATATAGTTATGTCAAGTTTGGAGAAAAACTTTATCTAAAAACTCAAAGAATTTGACGCGACACGAATAAAACGAAAAAATGAAATACAAAAACAAGCTAAAATAAAAAAGACAAAAAATAGTCCAAACTATGCAGACAAAGTTACTAAAAAGCAAAAAACCTACACCCATTAGCAAGGGCTTTCTTCTATGTCATGGGGACTTAAGACCTGAGCGGTATACCTTTCCGACATGCAAGAATAGAGATCATGTACCAATGAAAGGTAAGGGTCCTTGGTTTGCAAAGCAAGCAACTACTCCTTATTGCTGGAAACATCACCAGCTTCTGGCTCTTGTCCCGGCTCCTCAATCTCATCGTTTGTGCAGCTACTACCTACATCCACAAAACGTAGGTCCAGGTCTCCAAGCATGTTCGACGTCTTACAATGAGAGGCCATAGAATCAGTCTCGGCACAGTTGTCATTCTTCTTTTTGTTCCGACTACCACCAGGCTGCCCGGATCTCGTTTTCGAGGAGATTTGCGAGTAATGCCAAGCACCCCATCTTTAGGACATATGTAACGGAGGCTGTAATCATGCTATTCTGCAAATTGCAAGTGACGCGGCGGAGATGGAGGCAATTTAATTGTGTGGGGTCCACACACAAAAATACAGCTATACAATCATACCAGCAATGTTTGCATGCCATTATAATGGAGGCAATTGGTGGAGACCATGCAAGTGGGCACCCACCAACACTCTTTTCAAAAAAATTCTGACAAAAAAAAAAAAGCAAGCTGACAGATTTTGTGGCGGACCCAATCAAGGGCTGCCATGTCACCAAAGGCTCTTTCGACTGTTTTTTTTTTTAAAGAAATCTCTAATTTTTTACCCTATAAATACTCATTCATTTGTTTCACAATCTCCACCAAATATCTCCTCCCATCCTATCTCATCTCCTTCCATCTTCACTATAAACTTTTTGAGTGATTTTTGAAAAAAATGGCTACTTGGCTTCCTTTCGAAGAGTTGCAATTGTGTGTTTCTTGAATACATAAATCAACTTGCCCCATTACCGGCCGATATCAAACCAAGGACAATTTCTGGAAAAGATTCCATGCAGATTACGTCTAAAATTGGCGTAGTGTTCCCAAAGAACCTATAGTCGAACCTCGTTCGAAAATAAGTTTGGAATCGCACTTTTCCCGCTTGAAGAAATTACTCTTTAAGTGGCATAGTAGCCTAGGCCAACCAAGCAATCGTGCCGCTAGCGAAGAAATTTGTTAGATGAGGTATGTCATAACCTTTTTTCATCATTTAAGTCTATTGTTTAACATACACTTAATTTTCCCATATATCTAATTTGTGTTATTATATTGTTTTATTTCCTCATGTAATTATTTATTTGATATAAATTAAATTTGCATATAAATGTAATGTTCTTATTTTTTGTTTTTAAGAGACACAAGCTCAATCAAACTATTTTAAGAATATCAAAAAAAAATTAATAAATTTGCATGTTATGAAGCGGTGAATAATCATCCTCATTTTGTGAGGGTTGATAGTACTCCTACCCCTTATGAGCGGAGTTTCCTAAATTTCTCCCGAGACTCATGACACAAGCTCAATGACGGTCGTGGTTGCAGAGGGCCGTCATGATGCGGTTGAACACATGGCCATGCATTCGGTACCTCCGACGAAATTCTTCCTGTCCGAAGATCAGACGCTCGATGAAGTAATCTTCAATGAGATTTTTTTCCTTTGATAATCTGGATCTGGGGTGATTGGGAGAGCGACCAGGACGTGAACCGCGTCCTTGTGGTTCATCTGAAGTATTAAGATGTGTCATCATCATGGCCATGTTATTCATCATCGTATCCATTATCTCAGTATCCTCTTGACTGTATTTTTCTCTCTACTTCAACAATTTGCGCAAAAAACTCATCGTAGTGATAGGGAAATGAGGAAATCTGGTGAACTATTTGAGATAATGTGTTTTGAAATATTTGGAAGAAAGTTGTGAAGATTGAAGTGTATAGATAGTTGGTGATGAATCTTATTTATGGTCAGTTTCAGATTATAAAATTTTATACGTGTCGAATCGTTATTTGTCGAAAATCTCATCAGAAATTCAATGACATTATTTGGCTGATAAACATATGTGGTAATGACACTTGTCTCATTTTGATTGGTCCAAAATCCTATAAAAAATTCTATAACATTATTTCGGTGATAACAACATCTGGCAATGTCACGTGTCGTTTTGCGATTTGTTGAAATTAATTTATGAAATCTAATAAGTAAAATATTAAACCGATGAATAGTAATTGTCAGATTGACGGAGCTGCACCACTGCATAAAAACTAGCACAGAAATGTAATTTGCAGTGAATAGTAATTGATGGTGGCAATTTAATTAATGGATTGGTGGTGTGATGGTGGCTATGGGGTGCATATATATATGATCTTACCAATCACAAAAATCACGTCCTCCGGTATGAGTTCAAAAGAAACCATAACGAAAGAATGCTTTGCCCGAATCAGAAGTGTTGAAAATTGTGAGTATAGCTCACAAAAAACTAGTGTTGTATTTGAGTTATTTGTTCAATAAAAAAAACATGAAAATGTGGCAACAAGTGGAGTAAAATTATGTTGTTTCATTTGAAAATCGGGACAAATATCACACTTTTGCTACAAATCTGTGTTGCCTTAAACAATCATTACACAGTAGAATATTTCTTGATGTCATTTATCACTACGCCATTCAAGCTCTTATGCGACGGACACTAATCGGCTTAAGCGACGGAAAACGCGCGGTATAAGCTCTTAAGCGACGCACAGTCCGTCGCTTAACTGACGTCGTGTAAGTGGAGTAGCTTCAAACTTTAAGCGACGTGCGTCGCGAGCCACGCCGTTTAAAGGGAGCTTTAAGCGACGGGGTAACATAAAAGTCGCTTTAACACTTATGCGACGGACTTATGTATCCGTCGCTACAGAGACAATTAAAGCCACCGGAATACACCAAACTCCGTCGCTTAAAATTGTATCTTAAGCGACGGGTATTGGAAGATCAAGCCGCATAAAATTATCTTAAGCGACGGTATATAGGTCTAAGTCCGTCGCGTTAAGTATATCTTAAGCGACTGAGATAGGTTCAAGTGCGTCGCTTTACATTTTATCTTAAGCGACGTGAATTGTCCGTGCGTCGCTTAAAGGTTATGTTAAGCGACGTATATAGAGCAAAGTCTGTCGCTTTAAGTGTTATCCTAAGCGACGAGAAACTTATTTATCCGTCGCTTAAATGGAGATGCACTGTTCACCACAGAACCTGGTTCTATCGTTGCCTGACCTGAAAAACACCAAATTGCACAAATTCATTCAAACCAACACATTATAATTCATTTTCAGACCAATACATTCATTCAAACCAACACATTATGAATTAGTTTGAAACCAACACATTCATACATAAACTCTTGAGTTCACAAAAGTTGATAAAAGAATGAAGCGCAATGAGACCGAAAATAAGCTAAAAACTCATGGAGGAGGAGGAGGAGGAGCTGAAGTACTTGCAGACCCAAGATTTTGTGCGGCGACGATCCTTGCAATTTGTTCCTCCATGTTGCGCATACGCTCTGCGGTAGCTGCTTGTTGCTCCATGTTGCGCATATAGGTTGTGATCGTCTGATTAGCTCCCGCCGTAGCTGACGGTCCTCGTCCTCGACGACCTTCTTCATCTTTCCTCCTCGATATTTTGGAGGCATGACGACTTCGGGGGTGTGGGTGGTGGTACTGCATCAACAATGTAAATCAAACTAGTTAGATCAAAAGAGTGACAATAACCTACACAACATACAAACTTACACAACATGAAAATCGACAATCACTAGCTATGACTTGAGCTACAACAATTATCATCACACTAAATTGTAATCATATAATTTTCATAAGCAAGAGCAAGAGTTCAAGAAACATTAATCCAAGAGCAAGAGTGCAGCAATTAATGGTTTCATAAAATTTTCGTGCATACATATATACATATCCTAGCAGTGGTATAACTATACAGGAAATAAATTAGTGGCAGCTTTGCTCCATTGTTAGATTCTTATGCTTTCAACCCTGTTCAATTTCTATCATCTTTCAACCAATCAAAACACTTATTCCAGCTCAAACTCTCAAATCTATTCAGCATTACAATTTGATGAGCAAATAATCCATTATGCAAATGCGGGAAATCAAAGTCACATGAATTGGCAATGTAACAGAGCCTAATCCCAAGTTAAATTTTTCACACAGTAGCAAATGTAAACCCAAATCTAACAATCAAACCACAAACTTGAAAGCAGAAATGAAGTAAACCTCAAAATGGGTAGTCAAAGTTATCAACTTTATTACCTTCAATGACACGAGTTTGGAACTGATTCAATCTAAAAGCAGCAGTACAAAAAAGGGTTTAGTTGATCACTTGATCACCCCAAAAGCATCCGTACACAGTTTATTCTATATCAAAAACAAAATAAACATACACAAATCAAATGCAAGTTTATGGAAGAGAACAAGGGTTTAGTTTACTCTAAAACTACAAAAAAGAGATGGGAGAGATGAAATAACCAATTTGAATAAAAATTTCGGAAGATTTTCAGAGAAATAAAAAAGTAATCAAGTCACTAATCAATCATTCGATTATGCAAGAAATCAGGGTTAATTTATTTGCTATCAGAGAAATAAAATGAGGAACATAGGAATTGGGAGTTGTTTTATCCTAAATATCTATCTACATCACCAACAATTTAACATAGGATTCTAAACAAACCAATGCAAGACTCAAAACTGAGCAACAAAGCCATTTACAACTTCCATTAAAAAAAAATTTCGGAAGATTTTCAGAGAAATAAAAAAGTAATCAAGTCACTAATCAATCATTCGATTATGCAAGAAATCAGGGTTAATTTATTTGCTATCAGAGAAATAAAATGAGGAACATAGGAATTGGGAGTTGTTTTATCCTAAATATCTATCTACATCACCAACAATTTAACATAGGATTCTAAACAAACCAATGCAAGACTCAAAACTGAGCAACAAAGCCATTTACAACTTCCATTAATCCGCAGCAATCTAAACAAACCAATGCAAGACTCAAAACTGAAAGTAGGCAAAGCAGCATAATCAAGGACAAAACAAACACATACATATATTCCCATATCACAGATTAATATACAATTTGGTGTTAGTCAAATAGCCATACCTGCACACAATACCAAACACTATAAGAACAACACAATGCAACACCCTCACCATAAACATAAGCAACAGAGGCGGCACAAGCACTCACACTTTGTAGTTTTCAGTTGGATAAAGCAGACCCAAGAATGTCTCATTCAGTGTTCGTCCCGACTTTGTCGGATTGTTCACTACAAAACCAGACACACCCAGATAAGTTCACACCGATGATCCGAACTATATCATCACCAATATGATCCATGTGTTTTCGGTTTACTAATTAATACCAAATAAATAGAACCCAGGATTGCATTTGTAATTGTGACTATAAATTCTTCAGCACAAAAAAGAAACAATGAAAAGAAACTGATTGGGATTCAAGACCCAGATCGGTAAAGATACCTCGCTCGTCGACGACGTCGAGGGAGAAGTGGACGATGTGGTGGAGCTTCAGGGCGTCATCGGCATCAGTGAAGCTTTGTATGTAGAGAGGGTTGTTCTGTGCTCGGGCGGGGGACGCGGCGGCGGTTGCTCGGCCGGGGGACGCGATGGTGGAGAGAAAATTATGGGGACTGAATTTGGGGATTTCAGAAAACCCCATTATTTACATATATATATATATATATATATATATATATATATATATATATATATACACTTAAGCGACGTACTTAAAAACCCCCGTCGCCTCAAAATAGTACTTAAGCGACTATAAAATAATTACCCCGTCGCCTAAGATTTTTTGAATTTTCGGCCTATCTTTTTGGCGGAAATTCACGCGCCATTTCCCAAATACTTAAGTGACGAATATTAATTACTCCGTCGCTTAAACATATATTTAAAGCGACTAACAATAAAATACGTCGCTACAGATCCGATCTAAAGGGACTGACAATAAAATACGTCGCTTCAGATCCAATCTTAAGCGACTGACAATGTAATTCGTCGCTTAAGATCCAATTTAAAGCGACTGACATTATAATCGGTCGCTTAAAGTTGCTAATGCGACGTACCTTGTATTTTATGCGGCGCAAAGTTTGTCCGTCGCATTATTGTACTTTAAGGGACGGACGTATTAAAAGTCCGTCGCTTAAGATGATATATGGCGTAGTGTATAGTAAAGGTTGCAGTTGTTGAAAGTGAGTGATTGATTATATTTTTTGTTATACTGTTAATAAAAAAGCTTGAATGATCCTTATATCACGTAAGATTGAAGTGCCCAAAATGATGAAACAGCACAACAAAGTAGAATTCCAAATTTCCAATTCAATATTGACTTACATAACTGGAAATTCACCTAATTATTTAACTATTCTTTCAAAACCAACATTAATATTGTAATATTCACTAAATTAACCTAATTAAGTTCAATTTCTAACTCAATCAACCATTCTTACCAACGCAAAGTGTCTTCGTTTACAAAAACCAGTATGTCGTGTCACCAAACATGGTAGCAATAATAATAGTGCAGAAGTTTGAGCCCAATTAAAGGATACTGAGCTCATTTAGCCGAGTAGTAAACCTCATAGATCCATTAATCAATTTGATACTACTACTATAAATGGCTCCTCTCAGATCATTTCGTTGTTGTTTAAAACCATTTTGTATTATAAAAAATAAAATAATAAAAAAAAAACATTTTGTATAATTACCAGAACTGAAAATACCAATTCCTGGCCTTCTCATTTTTCGCTCTATTATCTTCGTCTTTGATCCCTAGTTATAGTTTAGCTTCCTTTGTTGCTTACCTTTAAGCTTTATAATCAAAACCTTGAATTTTAACAAGTTGTCATAGCTTAAATTCTAAGTACCTAGTTCCAGTTGTGGAAATGCATTAGTCACAAGTCAAGCCCTCAGTAATTTACACCTACATCTCCATTATCAGTACATATATATTCACCCTTAATTGCAGCAAGCTGTAAAAACGACGTTAACGACTTAATTACCACTTTAAGAATTAATATTATTATTTTAAAAGTAATTAGAGTTTACAGCTTTTAAGAACTCAGTAACAAATTTGAGGACTAATACCACTATTTTTTTAGAACTAATATTTCAACTTTAAGATAAAATTGATGCATGCTATGCATCTAACACACCTTAATCTAAACCTAATTGTCATTCATTTAACACATGTACCCATAATTCTATATTCTAGAAGGAAGTTACATGAACCCATCAAAAGGCTAATGAATCCGAAAATCAAAATACTTACTCTCTTTAAAAAAAAAAAAATATTCGAACATTCAAGGTTCGATCCTCCTTACTCTCTTAAAAAAAAAATACTTAGGAAACTTTTTTGCACTGTTTGAAATAAGTTGTTGTTCCCCTTTTCCTCTGTTGAGGGTAAAACCAAACAAATTTTTCTTTTTTTTGTTGATAAACCCTACAAAAGTTAAACCTCCAAAATTACTATACCACCTCTATATAAATGTAAGATTTTATGAACATAGTTTTCATCCGGAAAAGGGGTATGAAGTACGAACAAAATTGCAGCCAAAACTGATTGGAAGAAGCCAATCGTGATTCTTGGCTCACTATTTAATTCTTCCTTCCATACAACACTTACCTAATACCAATAAAAACTAGGGGTTTTTACCCAAAACTACAATTTTGGGTACATAATTACCAATAGCAAGGTCTTCTTTTTAAATTACCATTAACAAGGTTCCATCCAAAACTAACAGAATCAGTTAAGTCTTAAATTACACAATTACCCTTACTAAGCCTAATCACTAATGCTACTGATCCTCAGAATTCAACCTAATGCTACTGACCCTCAGTGAGCCTAATGCTACTGACCCTCAGTGAGCCTAATGCTACTGACCCTCAGTGAGCTCCGCCGTCTTAATACTACTGACCCTCAGTAGCTCCGCCGTCCTCCGCCGCGCTTCAATACTACTGACCCTCAGTAGCTCCGCCGTCTTAATACTACTGACCCTCAGTAGCTCCGCCGTCCTCCGCCGCGCTCCAATACTACTGACCCTCAATATCTCCCACTCAAAACCCTAATTCCCTCAAAAAAATTCAAGATCTCTCACCCCTCCACAAACCGGCCTCCACCGATCCAATCCCAACCACCATGGCCCTCTCCTGCCTCCAAATCCCACCACACAAAATCAATCCAACATAAAATAAAACCAACACAAACTCAAAGAGAGAGACAGAGAGAGAGAGGGAGGTCGTCAATTTCATGGTGCGCCGGAGCTGAGCTTGTACAGGCCGGAGTTGTTCCTCGCTCGTTGCCTCCCAGCCTCGCGGCTCGTCGCCTCCCAGCCTCGCCGTTCGTCGCCTCCGGCCTCGCCCAGCCTCCAGATCGGACCTCCTGCCTCGCGCCTCCAGCCTCCGGCCTCCCGCGCCTCCTCTGCCTCGCACGCCTCCTCTGCCTCCAGCCTCGCACGCCTTCTCTGCCTCAAGCCTCGCACGCCTCCTCTGCCTCCGTCCACCTCGCGCCTCCTCCTCTCGCGTCGTCGTCCACCTCCTTCCCTCGTGCCTCCTCTCGCGTCGTCGTCCACCTCCTTCCCTCGCGCCTCCTCCTCTCGCGTCGTCGTCCACCTCCTGCCTCGCGCCTCCAGCCTCCGGCCTCCCGCGCCTCCTCGCACGCCTCCTCTGCCTCCAGCCTCGCACGCCTCCTCTGCCTCCAGCCTCGCACGCCTCCTCTGCCTCCGTCCACCTCGCGTCGTCGTCCACCTTCGCTCGCGCCGTCGTCCACCTCGCGCTCGCGCCGTTGCTCGCTCACTCTCGCTGACTCCAGATCGGGAAGGAGAAGAGGTGGCTCCAGATCGAGAAGAGGAGAAGAGCAGATTGGTTGTTGTGTTTTTTTTTTTTTTTTTTAATATATATATATGGCATATGTTGTAATTTTTAAATTGTCAGGGTTAATTATGTCATTTAACATTGGACGGATTAAAAGTCTGTTAGTGTTAAATCCTGCTAGTGGTATAAAAAAATCAGACCTTGTAATTGGTAATTATGAGTACAAAATTGTAGTTATTGGTAATTATCTATAAAAACTAATGGAGCACAATGAAAAGTTGAAAATGCATGATAAAAATTGGAGTCATCTTCGTCTAAACAAAGATCAAAACAAACAACACTGAAGGAGACCTCAATTGTGCCCGAAGTTTAAGAGGTCAAAGAGAACTTAAACTCTTTCAAGTTTCCAAGGACAACTCTTCCAAGACATCGTCGTGGTTTGATTAGAATTTACATTATCTTTCTTTCTTTTAGTTTTAGCAAATCCTATATTATGTGATATAAACCCGACCATTGTTTCATGTTATCCTTCTATTTGATTTTCACCCCAGCCACTTACTTGAGTGCCCCGCTTATTTATGAATAAGCTTTAGAATCTCTTTGGTTTGGAGTTAAGTGGAAAGCAATTTCGAGCAATTTCAGAGGAAGATACTAGTGCACAAGTCAACTGAGTTGTAAAGCGGGGTAGAAAAAGATATAAAATTTTACAAAAAATATGGGATGCATGCATAATAAATAAATATAGAGGTCTGAATAGAAATACCTTTTTTGAAATTAAAAAAAAGGCGGTGCTATTAACACACTATTTTTTGTTAGAGCAATACTAGTTGAACCACCTTTTTGCACCTTTTTTTTTTATTAGCGCGCCCTTTATGATTTGAGCCAATCAGAATCAAGTTTAAAATGTTATTTTGTAATAAAAAAAAATAGTAAGATAGATAACTTGTGTTAAAAAATAAAAAATAGTGTGTAACATGTTCAATGAGAAAAGATAATAGGGAGAACTGTGTGTTTATTGATTGATAGAAGGGAAAATGTCTATTTGGTGCTAATTTGACCCCCTGACTGCCCATTCAAATGACAAACTTATTTTTTTCCCCTATTCAACATAAGGTAACAACTCTATTGCCCATTTGAACAAATCTTTTTCAATTCTAGTACAAATTTAATTTTTTTTCTTCCTTTTTTGTCCTTTTGTCTTATCTAACATATTTTTGAATTATAATGTGTTGAGAAAGTGGAAGATAAAAAAACAAACTTTGCCGAAATATCACCCAACTCCTCCGGCCTCCCATGGCCGGTCGCCGGAGCCTGGTCGCCGGATTCCGGGCACCAATTTTTTTTTTTCGCCGGATTTTTTTTTTTCGCCAGATTTTTAATTTTTTTTTTTTTTTTTATAATCAGGTTATTGACGATGGTTACTAACCCTCAGTAAATAATTTACAGATTACAGTAAATAATCGATTATTGACCCCCGGTAATCGATTACTGGGAGTCAGTAATCGGTCAGTAATCAGGTTACTGACCCCCAGTAATCAATTACTGACCCCCAGTAATCAATTACTGACTCCCAGTAATCAGGTTACAGATTCCATATTTTCCAGTAACCATGTTACTGACCCCCAATAATCGATTACTGACCCCCAGTAATCCATAACCAGAGTTCATGAAGTTGTAAAACTTTGATCACAAAACATCCACACTATACTGGTACTAAGATTTCATTGATAACTTGACAATAACATAAAGAACTTGCACATACAATACAATGAAACTCTACAGATTTCATGAAGTAATCAGGTTACTGACCCCCGGTAATCGATTACTGACCCCCGGTAATCGATTACTGACCCCCGGTAATCGATTACTGACCCCCGGTAATCGATTACTGACCCCCGGTAATCGATTACTGACCCCCAGTAATCGATTACTGAGGGTCAGTAATCGATTACTGACCCTAACCAAGAGAAAAAAAAAAAAAAAAAAAAACCCTAGTTTTTTTTCTTTCCGTCGCCGTTGCCGCTAGCCTCGCTCCTTCATTGCTTTGCTGCCATATAGTGATGGAGACCATTTTCTAGGGTTAGGGTTTTATCTCCCCTTCTCCTCTTCTTCTTCTTCTTCTTCTTCTTCATCTCCATCAATCTCAGCCCCACATCTTCACTCCACACCCAAATCCCAAACCTCGATCAGCTCTACTCTCATCACTGCAACGAAAAGCAACACCACCCTCCTCCTCCTATAACCAGAAAAAGCCTATAAGAACACATCTCCCTCCCACAATACAACATATCTGAAGCCTCTGGACCCGGATCGCCGCCCCTCGACCTCGACCTCGACCTCGACGAAGAAGCCCATCGTCTGAAGCTCGCTGCAGTCCAGATATGGACACCCTTCGCTGCTCTTCCCCAATCCGACGGAGGAGGAACATGAGGCAGATCAGCCTCGTCTGAGGAAGTGGGCGGCGGTGGAGGCCGAGTTGGTGGAGCAAATGAAGGCATAGGTTGTGGTTTCCGGTGGTGAGGTGGTGGTACAGGAGAGGAGGAGGAGGGTGAAGTGAAACCCTAATTAGAGAGAGAGAGATTTATATATGGTTTTAGTATAGGGTAATTAGGTATTTTTATCAAGATTCATTGGAATGGGTAGGTAACATTGAAATGGGCAAGTTTTTCAAATTTTTTGTGCAAATGGTCTTTTTCCCTTGATAGAAAGGCCTTTATATAGGCATTACATCAAGTATCCTGATAAATCAGGGATTCCTTATATATTACAGAATCAACTATACTAGTCTAATTAGGTCAAGACACATCCAGGAAGTTACAGAAATAACCTTCCTACAACACTCCCCCTTGTGTCGAGCGCTTAATGTCTTCATGGTGCTTACCATGTTGCCTCACTAAAACCTTGCCAGCAAAACAAAAACCTCTTGGGTAAAAATAAAATGCATGGACGAAGGGAAAAAAGCACAACACACCAACACTACACTTGTGAATAACATGTGATGTAGACTCCCTCTGATGTCTAACAAACTTAAAGCTCTGATATATGGAGCATACCTAGGTTCTTCACATGTTTCACATACATAGATTTTCCCAAAGATTTGGTAAACAAATCTGCAACATTTGCGTCTGAACTCACTTGATTAACTTGGATGTTCAGAAATTTCTGTTGTTGCAAATTGTAAAAGAACTTGGGCGATATATGCTTAGTGTTATCATCTTTGATAAAGCCCAACTTCATCTGCTCAATGCAGGCAGCATTATCTTCATAGATACACGTAGGTTTATCGGTGGTAGACACTAGTCCACACGAATCACGAATGTGGCGAATAACTGACCTTAGCCAGACACATTCTCTAACAGCCTCATGGAGGGCGATGATCTCTGCGTGATTCGATGAAGTAGCAACCAAAGTTTGCTTGGTTGATCTCCAAGATATCGCTGTATTTCCCATGGTAAAAACATAACCAGTTTGGGAACGAGCACGATGCGGGTCAGAGAGATACCTAGCATCCGCGAAACCAACTAACACGTTGTTGGGAGTCTTTGAGTAAGGGAGACGTCCAGAGAATGGCACATTTGGATGGCCGGACGCGTCGCCATCATCATCCTCCACGCCGCCGGCGCCAGCAACAGTACCACGGCATACGATGGCACTATCGAGGCGACCAGAAACGTTGGTGTGAGGAGGGTGATTGGCGGAATTTTCTCTCTTTGTGCTGAAGGGATAGAACAGTCCCAAGTCAATAGAACCTTTCAAGTAACGAAACAAATGTTTGATACCGTTCCAATGACGATGCGTAGGCGCTGAGCTAAATCTAGCTAGTAAGTTCACAGCGAAAGCAATGTCTGGTCTAGTGCACTGTGCCAAATACAAAAGTGCCCCAATCGCACTTAAGTATGGGTACTCAGCACCAAGAATCTCTTCTTCATCCTCTTTGGGACGGAATGGATCCTTGTTTATGTCCAGACTACAAACAACCATGGGAGTAGACAACGACGTACATGTATCCATGTTGAAACGCCTGAGCATCTTCTGCGTATAAACAGACTGGTGAACCAGAATACCCTTGGTTCTATGCTCTAACTCAAGTCCTAAACAGAACTTAGTTTTCTCAAGATCCTTCATCTCGAACTCAGATTTCAAGAATGAAACTGTCTCTTCAATCTCAGTTGAAGTACCGATGACATTCATGTCATCAACATAGACAGCTACAATAGCAAATCCAGAGTCGGTCTTTCTAATGAACACGCATGGGCATAACTCATCGTTCTTGTAACCCCTCCGAATCAAGTATTCACGTAGGCGATTGTACCACATCCTTCCGGATTGTTTAAGTCCATACAGTGAACGTTGCAGCTTAACTGCATAAGCACTCCGTGGTTTAGAGTCTTTTGATTCGAGCACATGAATTCCTTCAGGAACTCTCATGTAGATATCCGTATCTAGATCCCCATATAGATACGCTGTAACTACATCCATCAGTTGCATACTCAGTTTTTTGGACACTACTAAACTGATCAAGTAGCGGAAAGTAATGATGTCCATTACGGGAGAATATGTCTCCTCGTAGTCAATACCAGGACGCTGCGAGAAGCCTTGCGCCACAAGTCTTGCCTTATATCGCAAGATCTCATGCTTCTCATTGCGCTTACGAACAAAGACCCACTTATGTCTGACAGGTTTAACGCCTTTAGGGATCAATTCAACAGATCCAAAGACTTGCCTTTTGTCTAATGAGTTAAGTTCTGCCTATATTGCTTCTTTCCACTTCGGCCAATCTGCTCTTTGTTGACATTCAGTCACTGAGCGTGGTTCAACTTCGTCGTCATGGATGATCTCTTGTGCGACGGAATAAGCATATATATCATCGACGTGTGTGGAGGCTCTATCCACTAAGAGACACGTGTTATTCAAACTGAGAAAGATTTCTTTGTTCTCTGGAGTCAACATTGGTTCTGTGTCATCCCACAGAAATGATTTAGTTGACTCATGGACATAACTATAGTCAGAGACAATCTCATGCGAAGGATTCGCATCGTCGATGATGAGCGGATTTTGTGCCTTCGCTCGCTTCTTTCGAGGGTTTTTATCTCGAGAATTCTTCGGTCTCCCCCTCTTTCTGGTGGGAGCCGAGGCCGAAGCTGCTGCCCCTTCAAAGTCCATCAGGGCACCGTTGCGATCCGATTCAACAACAGCGACGCCACGGCGTACGATGGCGCCGTCGCCAACGTCACCCTCACCTGAGGGTATGCCGACAGCACTAGGTCTTAGGGCAGCCGAACCGGTCCCGTAATTCAGGACCTCCAACCTTGCCGGTACGTTTGTAACAGGTACGTGTGATCTTGTCACTTTCGAAATATCAGTGAAAGCGTCAGACATCGATTCTGCGACTTTCTGAAGGTCGATAATGCGTTGCACTTCAAGCTCACTTTGAGCAGTGTGAGGATCATGAAGAGACAAATCGTTGGGGGTACACCATGTCAATTCCTGACGTTCATTCGGAATGAGTGCATTTTTATCTCCCCCTAACGGCGGGAAGTGTGTCTCTTCAAAGTGACAATCTGCGAATCGCGCAGTAAATAGATCACCGATGGTTGGTTCTAAGTAGCGGATTATCGTTGGCGAGTCATAGCCAATATAGATGCCTAAACGTCATTGTGGACCTATTTTGATACGCAAACACTACTACAAAAAACTCAATACACAACGGTGCTGCACCGTTGTGTAAGTTCGGAAAAACCGTTGTATATCTCGAGCTTGTGTGATGAAACGTCCAACAACCAACTTATAATTTCTGTTGTACAACTTATATGCCATGCCATGACTGGCTTGGCATTCGCTGCACTGACATGTCTAGTTCATACAACAGAATATACATACTTTTATGTTGTGTAAGTTTTAAACATACAACAAAATATTGCAATTTTATCTGTTGTCTCATTCGCACAATAGATTTCATCTCCCACTTATTTAGTTGTCTGATTCAGACAACTGGTTTCGTTTCATATTTATTGAGTTGTATGATTCACACAACTGATTTGATCATCTAGCTAGCTTGTTGTAATGTTGTATCACACAATAGACTGAAGCTTTTGATCATATGAAAATTTATTGTCTAAACTTCAAACATACAACACATTTAACACAAAAACATGTACACTGTTGTACAAAACCTGCACCATTACCGCAAAAAAAATTAATCGAAACCATTGCATATAAATTAAGCTTCAATACATTTCATTCAAGTGATCATTGTACCACATACATGTAAATAGCCTAAGCTGCTATATTCCTAGCTATAATTAAAAGCTACACACCCTCTACCACATACAAATTCAAAAGCTGCTAGCATGATGCCATTCACATTCTCCACAGCCTAAACCATCAGGAGATTATGTCATTCATATTCTCCACATTCTCCACAGCCTGAGCTCCATTGGGCACAGCAGCTCTGGCAACAGTTCCATGGGCACAGCCTAAACCATCAGGAGATTATATCATGTAAAAACAAGGCATTATACATGACTTAGCATAAGACATAATTTGACCATATCTTCAATTCAAAAACCGTGCTACAAATTAACTAACTCTTCAATTCAAATAGACATTAAGCCAGCAGTATCGAACTTCTAAGTTCATCAGATAGAAGAAAATTAGATATAACAAGTGAACAAAACAAATATGTAATAGATGAGAACTGCTCAAACTTCACGGCAGATTTGGGCAGCAAAACTCCTCCAGCTGATTTCTGTGGAATAGGAATTCAGTATCATCCAAAGTTTTCTCAGAGATAAGTATGTAACACTTATTCTCCCAATACAGACTTCCAAATGTTCCATTCAGTAGCAAAGGATAGTAAAACTACTCATTTGAACCCCACTATATAAGCCAACTAATTTGATCAATCAATTCCCAGCATATTAAGGTACCATGGTTCCACTAAAACATTTTATAAATAATCTTATATAGCATATATGTATTACAGACAAGCATTCAAAGAAAAATCAGACATTGCAGCACACATTGTAATCACACTGCTCCGCAATTACCTGTCAAGCGGAAGAAGTGACTAAAGCTGATTGCCAGAGAGTGGAGTTCAGTACGTGAGGAAGCCATTAGCTGCCTAGGTAGTAGCTGCAGAGACAATGCTTGATACTCAATTGATGTGCCATTTTAAACTCAAATAATGACATACATTATTTAGAGTTTAGACGCATACATTGACATGTTGAAGATCATCAGTTGAGACAGAAACTCACAAGCTTGTGTTTCTACAAAATATAATGGCGAAATAACTGATTATATTAAGACTCATCTATTAAATGAAGCAAATGTGATAGACTGAACACTTTGAAGGGGATATACCTTTTCAGTCACCACGCCCGGTGATAGAATAATACAGACAATATATGCCACCAGCCCGATGAATCTCTTCTCTCCAATAGCTTCAGTAAGGTTAAGACACTTCCGTCCATCTGATTAAATCAAAGGTTTTATGTGAGATAGTTAATCACTCTAGCTAGCTCATAAAAAAAAGTGAAAAACCAAGAAGTTGAAATTGTGACACAAATCTAAAATGCAGGTATATATGCAGCTTCTTACCAAATTAGCATGCCCTCAGCTTGACGTACAACTCCAATGCCATTCTGAATGTGAACAGTACGAGTAGCCTTTTCCCTTTAAGAGTCTGTATAAGATAAAAAAACGTAATTAGAGAAGTTATGTGGATCATATGATTTGATTACTTAAAACTAAGACAAATTTTGATTTGATTGTTGAGTTTGAAGATAATATCAAATTCAGTTACCTGACACTATTAGCCCATCCCAAATGCACATATATTGACAGAAAAATGGTTTTCCATAGAAATATAAAAACTTCAGTTGAAGGAAGATTTGGAAAAATAATAGGTATCACCCCTAAAAAATTGCCTTTCAAGTACAAAGAAATGTTGTGCATCACTACCTACAGAATACTGAGATTATTATACCATTGGTTCTAATATAATTACGGACCTGCAAACACCCTTTGAAGTCACAGACCTTCTGAATTCTTGAGAACAAGTACTCAAAGACTCTAGGCGTCATTCCAAAATTTTTGAGAAGTCACAGACCTTCTGAATTCTTCATACCAAAATTTTACCTGAGTAACATTCTCATCTGCAACAATGTCAAATGTAAACCGGGACTCTGGATGCTCGGTCCAAGTAACCGTCTGACAGCTCTCTTGACGAACACATTTGCTATGGCCTTGCACAGATATTTCATTGCTATTGAGTGGCCGAACCCGAATAATAACCTGACCAAATCCGATACACATTTAGTTAGTTAAAGTGCAGCATGACCAGTAGGATCACGATTAATTCTTTGATACTGAAGCAATTTCCTTCAGAATCTCTTCTGAAGTTGACTCTCAATGCTAAACATACAACAACTATCCAATAATACAAAAGATATTCAATTAATGAAAATTTAAGTGAATAGACTATAGAAGGCATACCGAGAATTCCAGTATATAAGAGAGAGGAATATCGGGGTGTTGGTGAATCTTAAAGAGAGATTGGGTTGCAGTGATGAGAGTGTACTCTTCCCACCCAGTAACCCCCCAAATCAAGTCGCCCTGCTCAAACTTTGGATCCCCAGACTCCAAAACTCTAGCCACTCCAAATCCGGTTATAGGCTGCACAGCACATACAAATCAAAGTTGAATAACAAGCATGAATTGTGGATAGAAAATGAAGAGATCGAGGTAAGGAAGAGAGAGTACTGACGGAACCGGGATGGAAAGTGTCGACGTATGAGGCAGTTTCACGTTTGGTCATTCTGCCTCTCATGTAAGGATCGCAGGACAAGTAGAGATTCTTGACGAGAACCCCGGTGGAGCCTTCTGGAAGCTTCAATGAGGTTGTAGAGGTCCTCAACTCCATGTCGGATTCTTTAGGGAAGCCGGTGACGTAATCTTTCAGTATTACCTGCTTGTTGCTCAAAATCAACATCAAAACACATACAAATCCGACTCGAAAACTTTGAAATCAGAAGCCTATACAAAGCTCAAAAATCAACATTAAATAACACGCAAATCCGAGTCGAAAACATCGAAAACAGAAGCCTCCTAACATTCTTAACACCAATTTCAATCTGCGTCTTGAAAAACAAGCACAAAAGCAATTTCGATAATACTTTTCAAATCTCCAACCCTACCTGAACGTTGTGATCTTTCCAGAAGGAAGGATCTTCATTGAACTCGAAGCTCTGGCTGGACGACGTCGTAGAGGCGCTGACTGCTTTTCCGTCATCGTCGCCGTCGTCGTCCCAGGCGGGGAGACTGCGAACCGAGAAACTCCCTTTGGCGGCGGAATTGTGGAGCTCCGGCGCCGGAGTGTTCCAGATCGGGTCGGAAGAGTGGTTGTGGAACCCGAACCGGCTCTTGAGAGCGGTAGCCGTTTCGGAGATAAAAGACATTTTGGATGGAAATCTCAGACATAGTGTGAAGGATTCGAAGTGAAGTGAAATTTTGAATTTGGGTTACGGAGAGGGAGGAAGGGGAATAAAGGGATCTGACGGTGGATGCTGAGAGGTGGACATCATGGCTTGATTGAGAGAGAGAGAGAGAGAGTTTGTATGGGAAGAGAGACAGGTTGGAGGGAGGAGGAGGTGGAGTAGAAATCTGAGGAGGGTTTGAGTAGAAATCTGGGGAGGAATCGAACTGGGTTTGTGGGCTGAGAGATTTGGTTATGGTGGAAGATTCTGCCGGAGCCAAAAACGAACTCGGGATCGAGAGAGAGTCCGGGGTTTGAGTCGTTTGGAGGGAGGAATCGAACTGAAGTGGGGTGGGGTGGGGTGCGTTTGGAGTGGACAGAGAGAGAGAGAGTGAGAGTGAGGATCTGGAGATTTTTGGTGACATTCCAGGTCGAGAGAGGTGGTGTGGAGGTCGCGGTTTTTCTTCTGAGAGAAGAGAGTGAAAAGAGAGAGGAATGACTTTTGTAAGGAGAGAGTCAGAGGACTTCTATAAAATTTTGGCTCAAATCTGCAACCGAGGGAAATTTGCCGCCGGTCTTCCCAAATTTTGAGCAATTGGAGCCAAAATGAATGTTACACATGGACAAGCAAAACAAGTCATACAACAGAATTACAAAATTCTATTGTACAAGTATTTTTCATCTTGCACTTGTGGCATCTAATGCAAAATGTGATATTATCATACAACACATAATAAGAACTTTGTTGTCTGTCCATTTAGACCTTGCCCAAATTTGAGTTTCAATGTCGGAGGGAGTTCTGCCGCCAAGATTTTCATTAATCATACAACAAAAAATGTGTGTTAGAGTTGTGTGACAAAATCTGGAAAAACATTTTTCAGAATATGGAAAATGTGTACCATCATACAACACAAATTATTCACTTTAGGTTGTGTGAAACAGTTCAGTCATTCACACAACATGTAACTTTCAAAGTGTTGTCTGATTTGTGTTGTGTATTGAGTTTTTTGTAGTAGTGAAAGGAGGCGTAATTGGCACATAAACTGCACAACCGAAAGTATGTAAGTGCGATAGATTGGGTTCAAAACCAGTTACCATCTGGTAGGCACTAAACGCATTGTTGGCAATGGGTCGAAAACGAATAAGCATAGCTGCATGCAGTATTGCATATCCCCAAGCAGAACTGGCAAATTAGTTCCCATAACCAATGCCCTAGCCACTAGCTGGAGTCGCTGAATGGTGGCTTCTGCAAGGCCGTTTTGAGAATGAACATGAGGAACATGGTGTTCTACTTCAATCACAATAGACATACAATAATCATCGAATGCTTTGGAGGTAAACTCGCCAGCATTATCCATCCTAATAGATTTGATAGGATGGTCAGGGTGGTTAGCCCTTAACTTGATGATTTGAGCTAAAAGCTTGGCGAATGCAGCATTTCTTGTGGACAACAACGCGACGTGTGACCAACGCGTCGATGCATCAACCAGCACCATAAAATATTTAAATGGGTCGCATTCTGGTTTGATTGGTCCACAAATATCACCTTGGATTCGATGTAAGAATGATATATTATCGGTTGAAGCTCTGGCGAATGAAGGACGAGCATGCAATTTAGCAAGTGAGCAAGCCTTACAGAATGAGCGATGGGCATTGGAAATTGCCGTTGTGGCATAACAGGACACATGTGGTGATGCCCCATGTCCCTGTGAAGGGTGGGACGGCACGACGTGCGGCGTAAAGGCCGCTTCCTCATCCGCCAGGTGCGCGGCCTCGAAACCCTGTTGAGGGGGGGGGGGGGGGGGCGCGGTGGCGAGTGTGGCTTTAAGGCCACAGTCTGGCGAGGAGCTTGGCTCCTGCGTACATCACGATGTTGAGTCGCGGTAAGAGGTTCTTCCAATCGCTTTTTCGACTTGAAAAATAGATGTCCATGGGAGTTCTTTAGAATCCAGATCATTATATCACGGCCAGGGTTGCCTAGTCGAGCATGCCAAAGCTTATAATCATTAGTGTCACAAAAATTGTCAGTGACAGCATATGATTCAAAGACACGGGCTGTAGTGAGATATAAGCCATTCTCTTCAATGCACGGCATCTTCTCTAAGATACGGCGGCGGCCGTGTTCTTGAGAAGTAATGCATAAGTATTCTTCACCATTCTCAGCATAGGTATCCAAGTGATAACCGTTGGCACGGATATCCTTAAAACTCAGCAGGGTTCGATTTGTTCTCGGCGCATAGAGAGCATCAATGACATTGATAACAGTACCATTTGGTAACATAAATTTAGCGGTTCCTCGCCCATTGACAACCGGCGAGGTACCTATCAATGTTGTCATTGATGAGTGATACGACATTAAATCCGTAAACAACTGCCTATTCCTATGAATAGTGTGGGTAGTTCCACTATCAGCTAGACACTCAACTTCACCACGAGACATCTACAAAGAGACGAAAACTTGGGTTAGTTTATCGCGGGACACAGTCTAATCACTACGCCGTAGGATAGAGAAAGAAAAGGGATGAAAATCTCATCGAGTGTATCACATGGCATTTGGACATTATAACGTCGACTAAAGTCGGAAAGTGCAAGGTTGAATGTTACATAACCAAGCAATCATCATCAGAAACCAAAACGAAACCGGGGATTCGCACATTGTGGTGTAGAACACCTTTGGTGACTGGAATAAAATGAGGTCTAGCCTCCTAGGATCGATGTTAAAACACCTCTCGGGCTGCACACTAGCCGAAGCTATGGATGTCAAAGACACATGGTGTTGTGGCACCAGAGAGTGGCGGATGCCGAGCCTACTTCACCTTAGTGAGCCGATGGCGGCCCGTTTGCCACCTTTTTTTTTTTTTTTTTTTATTTAGGGATTGAGCGTAGGTGGGATTATAAGTCCAAAATATAGAGCCTATGTGACTCAAAGGTGGCGTCACAAGAACCACGTGAGTTGTTAATACACGAACCTGATTGCATAAAAACATAAAATTTCTCACAATTATGGGAAAACAGAGAAATTTTATTAAGTGCCAACTTGAATACATCAACTTCTAATTCCAAAATAAACAGACTAACAAGAGTCATAAAAACATGGCGAGTGCCATTACAATGGCGAATATCATTACAATGGCAAATGCCATTACAATGCTTGATAAACTAGAAAAGCCATGGGCTAGTCAAAATCCGGGACATCAAGAGTTTGTGGTTGCGCCTTTGGAGAATCCACATAATTAGCATAATTTGCGTCAATCATCTCGTCCTCAGCATAATTGCTTTCTTCGGACAGAAACTTCTTTTATTTCTTGTAGGTATTTAACATCTCCTTACTAGCTCGACAATCGCGATGGTAGTGTTTGGAGGAACCACACTTGTAGCACGGAGCAAATTGAGCATTCCGGTTATTGCTATGAGGTCTAGGAGAGTTTGGTACTGGACCTAGACGGGGTCCGTGGCCAGTCCGGCCTCCCCCTGAAGGTGGTGCGTATTCGCCACCTTCTCTCCTCCAAGTGTTGGAGTGTCGTGTCACATTATTTCAAGCATTCTGATTTCTTCCACGTACCGGATTGTACGGGGTATGGCGGCCATTATTTTTCTGCTTTGAAGTCTTCCCATAATGAGCCTGTGGTGTTGGAATTGGCTTTGTACCAACAGGTCTCTGGCTACTATTGAGCCTAATCTCAGAATAACGTTCTTTTTTGCCAATATTACCATAAGGTCAGCGAATGACCTGATTCTGCCTTCATCAACTAAGATCTTATACTGATGTCCGAGGACATCGTAGGCCATGGGGAATGTGTTAAATGTCTTCTCCAGAAGATCTTTATCGGTTTTAATGACGCCAACCGTGCCAAGATCCGCCTGTAGACTAATCATATCCTGATTGTATTTGTCTACTTTGTCATAATCCGAGAAACAGATTTGTTCCAATTTAAGGGTGAGCTCTGGAAGAAGCATGTCATGGACATTGTTAAATCGCTGTTGGAGCGTGTCCCATAAAATTTGGGATCTTTTATCGACAAATATTGTCGCTTCAGAGTCGGGTGGATGTGGCGCCTCAAATACATGAGGGCTTGAACCTTGGCATGGTCCCCAAAAGGGGTGGTGGCGGCTGCATCAGTTAGAAGGGCTGGAAAGCCTTTGCTTTGGAAAGCAATTCTAACATCGGAAACTCATCGATGGTAGTCTTTGCCTTGAAGATCCAAGATCTCAAAATCAGGGCGTGACGGTGAGGACGACGACATCTACAAGAGAATAATACATCGGATTAGTATCGCTTTAAGCAGATACTATCAAGTATAAATTAGAATTAGAAGGGATATATTCGGTCACATGAAAGCTAGTTTCGATGCGAATTTTTTTTTTTCCTTTTGATGCATAAACTGGCGGTTTCATACCGCACCTTCAAACAGTGGCGTACTCAGACATCCACATAAGCATCCTTTTTTTTTTCTTTTAATTTTCCTTTTAACGTGATTCCCCCAGTACCATCACTTAAAACTACGACCGTAGGGGTGATGAAATCCTCATTCTAGGTCTCATCGGCGATATAAGAATGGCCGGAATCGGAGTAGAAGAAAGGCTAATAGCGCCCGATATAATATATATATATATATATATATATATATATATATATATATATATATATATATAGTTCAAAAGCAGGAACTTTTATAAAATTTTTACCTTTTGGAATTGATCAAAAGATCGAGTGCGTAAAGCTTGTTCTTCGACTCTTGTCTGGTTCTCGAGCCTCTTTTTACGCGAGTAATCTGGTGTAGCTATCTTGAAAAATTGATGGCGAGTGAACAGGCTGGCGAGCGAATTGGCCGGCGAACGAATTGGCTGGCGAGCGCGCGGGCCGGCGAGCGGGCGAATAGGCAGGCGGCCTGGCAGGGGCTGCGGCCTAGGAAAGACCGAGAAGGGGGGTGCACGGGTCCCGAGGAGGGAGGTGCTGCCGACGGAAGGGATGGAGGAGGAAAAAGAAATTATTAGGGTTTTTCTAGGGCTCAGGGAGGTCACGTGCTGATAACGTGTTCAAGGAGAAAAGATAATAGGGAGAACTGTGTGTTTATTGATTGATAGAGAGACCTTTATATAGGCATTACATCAAGTATCCTGATAAATCAGAGATTTTTTATCTATTACAGAATCAACTATACTAGTCTAATTAGGTCAAGATACATCCAGGAAGTTACGGAAATAACATTCCTACAACATAACACCTTTTTTAAAAAAAAAAACCAAAAGTCTTAAAAACAAAAATTGATCCCAACAAAACTACATGGGCCTAACCTTTCAAGGCCGGCCCGCTTTTCTAAAATATCAGATGGCCCACTATGCAGCAAATACTAACTCCTTTTTGTCTAATTTTGTTTAGGGATATGTGCCTAACTGCTTATGGATTGGTCAATGGATGGATGGGCTAAGTCCTGTGCAGTCAAATCATGCATGTCAAGTTTTCTAGAAATAATTGTGTAGTAGTAGGAATAAGTTGAATAACAATGTCCTCTGATCATGGAGTGTGTCAAATTTGGACAGGGTTAGGTTTTGGCTTTTCCATATATACATGGAAAAATAAGAACATACTTCTAAACAGTTAACCTTGTGGCACGGGTGAAAGAGACATGAAAGACTGTGTGAAGCAGTTCTAAGTTTACCTACCATAAGATATATATATATATATATATATATATATATATATATATATTGATGGGGGCTCAAAGTTGAAGTTAGGTAAATATGCATGGGACGAGCACCAGTAGCTATCTAGCTCCTGTTTCAGCAGAAGACGTACTTAGGTAGCCAAAGATTATCACATCTTTGAAGAAGTCATCAAATTAGGGTTTTGACACTGGTGAACATGTCCATGCATTCTCCTTTAACGTTCGTATATTACATAATGCCAACACATTTTCTAACGTCTACATGCACTTGTTAGTAAAGATGTTGCTTTCATGTATAGTGACTGATTCTCTCCGATGTCCCCCGATCGATTAGTGCACCATTGTATCGTAAATTATATACATCGATTCTAAAGGTTAGCTATCTTTTCAATGAAGCTCGATCATGTCGCAATTGGAAAAGATGGGTACGTAAGCTGTGAAGACTAAAGATGACTACACATCGATCATTCCCACCCATCCCCTCTGTCTCATTCAATATAAAGTGCCCATCTTCCTCCATATGTCTACTAAAGAGTGGTAATGTGACTGGAGGAACAGATCATTGTTGAATTTGAATGATAACTTCAACTATTTTATGGGTCCGCAAATGAAAGAGACTATACCAACTAAGAGACATGATAAAGATTGCCATCGATCCCCACTGACTTGGAAGATGAAGTTCAGTTTGAACTTTGAATTGGTATAGAGCATGAACTAGAAGAACATTACTGCCTGCGCTCTTTCTTGATCCCCCTTGTAACTTGGGGCCTAGCTAGGGCAATGATCTTCTTATCTGTCTTCTCTTATTGTTTTTCTTACTGTACAAATAAAATGAGAAGTTCTGAGTTAAAGAAGTCTAAAGTCAATGTTAGAGAGACTATATGTTCAAGGCAATTCAATCTCACCCCCATCAAATAAAACCGACTATTCAAAGAATATGATTGATACACAAAAATTCCTCAAACAAGCACTTCACAGTTTTTGTATTAGGGCCAGTGACTCATAATATGTTCTCCAAAGAGCATTGTGTGCCCTTTGCCTTAGAGATAGGGAAGTTTTATGGACATATTGATCAAATAAATTCATTCACAAAAAAAAAAAAAAATTAAAAGCTTGTACGAGCAAGCAATTCGGAGCTATTAATGATCCACTGAGTTATTTGGACATAGAAACGCACAATATTTACTTCATGCATATATCGTAATATTCTTTAATCTAAAAGAATTTCCATTACATGAAGAAATTACCAAGAAAGACCAACATATTTCATGTATCCAGTGTAAACGTGTCGAGTTTGACAAAGAGTAATGGAGTTGCAAACAAACCGAGCTTCTGAGGGAATGATCAGTGATGAATTTTGGGCACAATGCACAAGATCGAGGCTGCGGCATGCATGTCAACATATAGGAATGAAATATGAAAGAGCTAGCTAGAGCTAGAGAAGAGGCAGCTGCAAGTTAATCAGGCACAGGACGCAAACGAGTGGTGGTGATGGAGAATACATCGTTGGCGTTAATTCTGGTATGGATAGCTTTATAAGCAAGGTAGCTACCTAGCTATATCTCAGTTCGCAGGGTTTACAAACTTAATTATTAGTTGGTTTTGAAAAGCTCACCACCCCATCTCTCTCTCTCTCTCTCTCTCTCTCTCGCTCGCAAACACATTATGGACGATTTAACGACCTGAAGTATTTATGGTTGCTCTATCAGATCCTCAACTGCAACCCCAAAACGAGCTAGCATACTGCATACGGCCTCTATGCCTATATAGCAAACTGCTTACCTGCGGACTGAGATATATGGAACTTAATACATGCACTTGATACTCTCTTTGTACATCAAATAGAATTCCTTTTTTACTTCCTTTTTTTTTTTTCCCTTGGATTCAGATGTGGAATAGAGCGAAAAAAAATGAAATGAAGAAGGATTGCAGAAATTCTTGTAAACGATGGTAGGAGTGTAGTGTGAACGACTGAGTCCCGTTCACCTGGTGACCTAGTAATTGATTGTCATCATTTAAAGCAACTTGGTGGGTTGTTACCTGATTCAAAATTGTAATTTAAACATCATTTACAGTAGTTTTGAGGTGTTTTGCCAAAAAAAATAAAAAATAAAAATGACCCGTTAATAAAAAAAAAATCTTAATTGAAATCAACCTCTTAATATTTCAGTTAATTAGCCCTAGAGTTGAGATATTAAGAGGTTAATTTCAATTAAAATGTATTTTTTATTAACGGATAATTTTTTATTCGAATACATGTAAAATGATTTTATTGTAAATACCCTAAAGCTGTAACCAGAAATTGTCCCGGCAAAAAAAATTAACCTGGTTGCCTGTTGCAACTGGAAACAGAAAAAGGAACTAATTAAGTGAGAACCAACCGAGAATTAAATTCAACGCAGGCCAAACAGTGATGTACAGTGAAGAGGGTGTAGAGAATTGAAGTTTGATTGATAAACATGGCGTCGTGATGTAGAGTCTGGGCAGAGGTATAATCATTGCATCCGCCGTCTGCTATTTACAGACCATTTCCTCCCTCTTCAAGGTCTTCGATCATCTCCTCCTCAGTCCTCCCATGCATCTATTTCATTCTGCAAAAACGATTTATTCCTGCATTCATTCAGTTAACTACGTGCAGTACGTACTGTGCTTTCTGCTCATCTCTACTCTTGGATTACCGTTATGGACCCAACCGTACTCTAAACCCTAATGATCGACATCGAAGGAAGATACGCAGTAACCCTAACACACAAGACACAACAAGCTACCGGTGAGATATTTCTCAGTTTTACTGCCAAGGCAGGAAGGGGCTGGAATTAACTCAATTAAGTACGCCCTAGTGGGTCAAAGACACGTGGCTCATTTGTGTCCACAAATTTTGAAAAGACAGGACATAATTATAAATGTATACTTAACGATTTTTATTAGTAAATATATTCTGTTAAGGTTAAACTCTGAGGACATTTTGGGGACTTCTACACTCCTTTCTAAATTGTAGGAGTTTGGGGGTGGCGAGAGCGTGGCGGCCGGAGGTGACTTCGGAGATGCCACCGGCAAACGTGTGGGAGAAACTGAGGAGGCGAAACTTGAGGGATCCCAAAGAGGTGGACAGATGCAGTGGTAGTCGAGGTCGTATACCTTTCGTTGTTGGAGAGATCGGAGGGTGGGACGGCTTGGTTTGCAAGGAGGATGAGTTTTTTTTTCGATGGGATTGCAGGGAAAAGGGGGTGCACTTCTGGTTTCAGTTTGAGACTTTGGCTGTGTTTGGCAACCATGATAAGAATGGACTAGGATTATTAACTAGATTACGATTAGATTACGATTGGAGTTGTTTTAATCCAATCATGTTTTTGGTATTGAAGATTAGAGCAAGACTGGATAAGCACAAAAGCAGTCTGTTTAGAAATATACGTGTAAATATATGAACTATGCCTAGATGATTTTAAGAGAAAGATGGTTATGTAGTTTCCAAAGTCCTAGCTAACAACTAGCTTCAAAGTTGAAATACGTTAAGATCGAATGAAATACTTTGTCTATTAATTAGCTAAAGATTAAAAGACTAATAAAGGATGAGCTGATCGATAGAGCGATCTTACCAAAACACTGCGCGCTGATCGATCGGATTGAATTTCTGGAGCGATATGCCGTCCCTGCGAGAATACTTCAATGTCTAAAATATTTGCGAAAAGGACTTGATTTCAGTTATAAACTTGATGAGAAAAAAGGTGGAAATTGCCGTGCTAGTAACGATGTTCATGGATGCAGAATAATGTTAAGCCTTGTGTGTAGTTGTGTGCCAGATAGTTTAATGTTTCATGCCAGGGAAATGTTGGTGTATCGTGTATCTACAAGAACTAATAATCTGAACTTATATTTATTATCATGCTGACCATACCAGTTTATCGATCTATGACCTCGTATATGGAATCAGAGGTCTCTAGCTCTTTCCTGCAGTGAGATTGCTTGTAGAGATTCATTACATTAATTAGTTAGTGCCTTAACAAATCACAAGTGTGAAGTGGGTTTCTTCTGATTCATTTGGTTTTTCTATATTTAACGTCTTTTCTACATGATCGACATGCAAATCATAATAGGGAAGGAAAGCAACAAGATAAAGGCTAGGAAAAAGAGAGTCTGTACCTATCTAATCATAAACCCTAGGCAAAGCTACATCACGAGTTCGCATTCCGTGGACCTGCAAGGCTATAAGTTTCTATTATTTGTTGGAAGGTAGACGAAATAATTTCCATGCTCAATCCTTTCCTTATTCAGTCATGTTTATTTCTTAATTTGGTAAGTTAGTTCACTCATGTTATTATCCGAATAGAACGTGGCCGGAAAGTAGTGGTGCAATTGTTTTGGGTTAACATTTGTTTAGTTTTTTAGCCCGGATCGGTTGTTTATTTAGTTCCTAAAATTTCAGTTTTATCTATATAATTTTTTAAGTTCCAACTTTTAATATGAAAGGTCTATTCCGTTAAAAACCCTTCAAAAAATTGTAAAATGACCAAAATACTCTTAGAATTATATTATATTTGATTTTCTTTAATTATTTAAAATAAATTTATCATTTTTAATTTAAGTTAAACTAATCTTGTGTAGACATAAAGAAATAAATGGGAAGAGATTTTAGTGAGTAAAGACATTAATTTCTCCTTAAAATAAAATGAAAACAATAAAAAAAGAAATTATTGAAGAAAATCTAAAAGGAACACTAACATAAGGGTATTTTAGTAATTCGATATTTTTTTAGAGGGCCTTTAACTACAACCTCATCATATTAACGGAGGAGTTGACATATTGGACTTTTCAAATTAAAAGTTAGAACTTAAAAGACTATGTAGATGACACTGAAACTTTATAAACTAAATAGATAACCGACCATAAGTACAAGGATTAAACAAACGTTTACTAAATTATTTTTGTTCGGCAAATGAGTTAGGGTCATCACCTGAAAAAACTATAGTTGGCTCTTGGGATTATACGATGCTTTTATTCTTGGAGTGCAAGAAACTGATGAAGTTAAAGCCGCTCTCGTAACGAAAAGCGTGGGAACTCTTTTAGCCCCAAGAAGTGAAAGAGGGGTAATTCTATGAATGAATTCTCGATGTGCATTTGACACTTTCAATGTGCATTTGACACTTTCAAAATACATATAACCATATTAGTCAATTTAAGGCTCTTTTTTGATATGGTGAAATTAAATGTACGTGGTGAACAACTTTCTATCACCTCATATTCTAAGGCTGAACTTGGGAATTATTTGAGTATTTGAATGGAGAATGATAATAAAGGTTTTAAAAGGTTTTTAGAGTTTCGCTTTGATGCATTTCGATCATTTTTGTTCGCTTGTGACTTTAAGAGGAGTTAATTTTGATTTTCTCGATTATGTAAATACTTTAAGATTTTTTAATTTTCATTTTCGTTTTGTTTTGTTGTCAAGGTAACTTATAAATTTCTCAGATGAAGACCAAAATTTGTCGCAGTAATCTCGACTTACTCCTCTTAACCATTTACTCAATTTCACCTTTTATCCCCAAAATTATAAACAAAATCACCCGCTGCCTCATAGCCAATGCTCTTATAATTCACTAGCTCACCACCCTAAGCCCCTATTAACTCAGAAAGTATTAAAATCTCATTAATTTTGATGTGATGCACAGGCTCCATGGACCTCTAATAAACAGCATGATTGCGTGCATTAATAACGACTCCGACACAAAACTCAGAAGGAAATGAACCGACGACACTCTACGCCACCGCCACCTCCGCCACCATTGGTCGCTTAACCTCACCACCAGAGACACGCAACCTACAAGACATTCATCCATGAATTCCCGCCACATGTCAGAGTGGGTTAGGAATGGTCCGAAGTCGTACCACCAGACCTCTTCTACAGTGTCTCTTGTGCTAAAGCCCTTTTGTCTTACTTCCCTCTCCTCTATCCAACTGTGACAGAAACGAACCACAGTATTCTGTCTTTCATTTATTTATTTTTTTTTTTTGAAAAATTTTAAAATTGTCTTTTGGGGTCCTACGCATTTAGTCCTCTAGTCATATTTTTGTGTGGAGTCTGTGGCTCTATATATATAGTGGTGGTTCCTTCTCACTTGGCCACTCTGCATCCTCCATATTTTAAGAGTCACTTCTGCCCAAAATCTAAACCAGCAACAAGAAACCCAAGAGAATTGGAAAAGGCTCGAGTTATTGACATGGAACATAAGGAGGCTGTGAGGTCAAGATTCAAGAGGGTTTGTGTGTTTTGTGGAAGCAGTACTGGCAAGAGAGAAAGTTACAAGGACGCTGCTGTAGAATTAGGCCAAGAGCTGGTACTGACTTTTCTCTCATAGTTTGTTTCTCTTTTAATGTTTATGTAGTGTTTGTTGTGTTGTGTCTGAGAGCTTTGAGCTATGTGAAGGTGTCAAGGAGGCTGGACCTCGTCTATGGGGGTGGAAGCATCGGACTGATGGGTTTGGTTTCACAGGCTGTGCATGATGGTGGAGGCAAAGTTCTTGGGTAAGAAAGCATCAAGCTTGTCACTTTTCTGGTGTTACTCATATGTTTGTTACTCAATTTCCATTTTGAATCTGTTTGTTGTTCACTTTTCTGATTTGGTTTTTGGTGCTCATTTCATAGGATCATCCCCAGGCCTCTAATGGGTGCAGATGTAAGTGCCTAATCGCATATGGGTTTTCTTCCTCTTCCTCATTTTGGTTCAAAGTTGGCTCCTTTTTGCAGTTTTCTCACAAAATGTTTGCATGTGAATGTGGCTGTTCACCAGATAACAGGTGAAACAGTTGGGGAGGAAAGGTCTGTAACCGACATGCACCAAAGGAAGGCTGAAATGGCCCGCCATTCTGATTGTTTTATAGCATTACCAGGTCCCATCTCTTTTCATTAGAAAACTAAGAAAAGTGTGGCCCTCTTTATCTGGTTCATTTGTTCCTTAAACTATTCAAATGAGTTTTAATCTGTGGCTTTGGTTTTTCAGGAGGCTATGGAACTTTGGAAGAGTTGCTGGAAGTGATTGCTTGGTCCCAACTTGGTATCCATGACAAACCTGTAAGAAAGCATATTATGAACTGAGAAACCCACCACCTCAAGCACAACAAGAGTGATTAGAATCATCAAAATCGTGTCCTCGAAGTTTCTGACTTTTACAAATTTTGCAGGTGGGTTTGCTCAATGTTGATGGCTACTACAATTACCTCCTCACTTTTATTGACAAAGCCGTCGATGATGGCTTTATTGAGCCTTCCCAGCGCCACATCATAGTCTCTGCTCAAAATGCCAAGGAGCTTGTTGAGAAACTTGAGGTGTGATTGATTATGTTCGACTTTCATTCTCATTAAACGCTATTTTGCATGCTTGTATGGTTAGTATGATGTTCATATGTGGAATATAAACTTGTCCTGTGATTAGAGAAATAATCCCGACCCAATTACCATCTTGGTCTCTAATGTTTCCTATTGCCTTTGCTTTGTTCGGTTGTGAGTGAATGATGACACGGCTTTGGTTTTGTTTTGTTTGGGGTTAGGAGTACGTGCCAGTGCATGATGGAGCCATAGCCAAAGCAAGTTGGGAGGTTGAGCAACAAGAACAGCAGGAGAAGCAACAGGTGGGGTTCAATGTTGCTCCTGCTCCTGCTGCTGCTACTTTGCAGACTGAGATAGCTTTGTAAAAGAGAGGGAAGAAGAGGGGAGGAGGGGATAGGGATGAAAGAAAGTAAGTTGCGAGTTAGGGAAAAAGGTGCTTTGTGCTCTCTTTTGCTTTTGCTTTGCTCTCTGATTTTGGTCATAATAGACCAGCCTAGTACCATAATGGTATGACTAGCTTTGATTGACAAGTAGATAAAAGGATGAAACATCTGACCGGTCCAATTGTCCAATCTTCTTTTGTATGCTACAGTTTATTAAAAGGAAGGGCCTCTATGTTAAGTCTAGAAATATCAGTATCATTATGCTTGTAGTTTGTGATCCTGGATTTTATGTACAAAGATTATATGTAAGGAACAAGAAGCAAGATCCAAAACAAAAAATGCAGTAGCTTTATTCTCTCCATTTTCATTGCTCTAGGCAGGCATGCCATTACTGCTTGATGTTATAATTTCCTTTTTTTTGTTCTTTTTTTTTTCCTTTCCTTTTTTTTTTTTTGGGTCTGCCAGTTTTAAGGTACTGTGGTGCTGTGTCACTTGTGTGGTGAGGTTTTAATGATGTAAACACTTTGCATCACCTTGAGGCTTTGAGTTGGATGAGGTCCACTGGTGTGGACCCCTATTTTCCGTAAACATTTTATTTGGCATGTGTTTTGCTGGGTTGAGACTTATGATAATGAATGACCAAACAGTAATATTCACAGCTCTTTTATGCTTTATTTTCACTTGTGAAATGATGCATTAACAAAAAGCTTTACTTCTGCTTTCTCTGTAGGTAATAGAAGTAGGAAACATTATGCTTTTAGGAAAAAAATAAAAGCTGGTATCATATATAACTGCAGAAGACATGCCATAAAAGAATGTGATTATAAATAAAGAGGGAGGCTGCAACATATTGTTTTTATTTATTGTTCATTTCATTTCCTTCGTACATCTTTAATTTGATACCGTCATGCCCCATTGAATGATCTGATGTGAATTGTTATTAGCCTTTGAAATTATTCAACACAAAAAATTGATTATCAGAATTTCATAATTGAATTAAAGATGGTTTGATACGTTAAATTGTTAAATTTTCATGCAATGGTTCTATATGTTAAATTTTCGTGTAATGAATTATCTATTTCTGAAAATTTAGCATCAGCCTAACAGTAATGTTCAGACTGGGATGATATTGGAGACTTGTCCTAAAACACCTTGAAGGTGAATGACATAACTGAAATGCTAGGGGATCATCTGAAGATTTATTACATCTCGGGGATCATCTCTGCATACGATGCACTTCTGCTGTCTGCTTCAGACTGATCGACTCTATTACTAGAAGCAACACGCCGGTCATGTACTTTTCTTTTCCCTCGCGAATAATTACAAGAAATCGATCGGTAATTTTCTATACTCAAAAGAAAAATATTTGTGTCTATATTAGTATAGTTGTGTACGTCTAAACTCTCTCCAATTTGTATATTTTGGACAATATAATTAACGATATTAATTGTTTAAAATTTGAATTATTCAATAAAGATCATATATGTAAAAATGAATGTAAACAAATAATTTTAACTAATTGTATTAAACAAATAGACGGCTGATAATGAGACTCTCAACTTTCATTATAAACTGTTCATCTGTTTAATACAATTGAATGAGCAAACAATATTGATTTATTCCGAATTTTGATAGAGATGTTTTTTATTAATTTATTTAACTTTTCAAATATAATTTTAAAATCGTTGATTATATTATTTAAATCATGTAAATTTGGAGAAAATTTAAACGCACATGTCTATACTGGTTTGGACATAAGTATTTTCCCACGTGAAATCCATCCAAAAAACTTCTACCATTAGCTTACTACTTTACTACTGACATGTCATCTGGAGAAACATCTACAAAACATGGAAGGCAAGTTTTGAAATACTGGAAACACTTATTCCTAGCGTGATCTAGACAGAACCATCTGGTGATCATGACATCTCGAAATACTGATGGCCAAAAACATCAAATGGGCAGATTTAAAAACTCAAGAAAAAATAAATATCCAGATCCCAAATCCAATGCATGATAAAGTACTTGCTTTTAGAGACTAGTTATTTGGAGGGTGATTTGTAGTCAATGTATATCTACGTACCTATTAGTAAAGAGATGCAGAGAGCCAGACCTTAATTACTAGAGTGGGTTCAATGAGTTGTAGGTAGCTAGAGGCTAGGGAATGAAATCTCTATGCATGTGGAGACTGGACCAAAAAAGGACTTCCGTAGTTATAACTTATACTTAGCTTGCGATTTATAATTCACATAATTTCATTTTAACGTAGCTTACGATTTAGAGATTTGTCTCGATTACACTAATACTGAACATTTCTAATAACTGAATACTACAGAAGTACAGATTGTTTGATAGGACTCTTCATTTCTATTTAGTGCAAATTTGGAGGGTATGTATCAAAGGACCGAACCGGACTCATGAGGTAGACGATATGATCATATGAACACACAGTCCGGTCTACTGATTAATTGATCTTCAAGGCATTTGGAGCCAAAATTCAAGCTTGGTGTTGATGCTCATCATCTAGGCCTTGGGAGGCAAACAGATTCGGACGTACACATAATGAAGAGTTATGAAGACCCATGTTTGACCTCAGTTGCAAGAATTCCTTTCATATATATGTAACTTCCTACTCCAGGCTGGTACTGCCGTTTCTCGTTTTCAATTTGCAGTTGATGTAGAAAAGCTAGAATACCAGCTTAACGGTTGATTCTATCTTTACATCATGGGAGCCGACATTGCATTGTGGCAACGAGCATGTTCTTAAACCCTAGTTCTTCAAACACTGTATCACAGGCAGACGTTTGAGATAAGAGGTATGACTCCCCAAAGTCCCAAGGTCTTGTACTCTTATTGTGGTTTACAATTTACACTTGCTGATGAGAAGCGGTACGTTAAGGTTGAGTGGTAACTCGTAACTCGTAACCATGATCATTATAAGGTTGTCCCAAGGCAGACTGATAATATATAGCTAGCTAACTTGTTTTCATTTCTTTCGATTGCGCTTTCCATTCTTGGCAACCAAAGATGATTACTTGGTGAAAGCTGAAAAACAAAATCTTAAAACAACATATATGATGTCCAACGTAACGTAGATTTAAGCAGCAATAATGGAGAGAGTGTACAACGTAACGTAACCTCTGTCTGCCTGGTGACCTGGTCCCAGAAATACATGCACGTAAAGGTTGAGCAGAGTTTGCCAAAACTAGTCGGTGGCTAAGGTACGTCCAAATTCAAAGCTTGGGGGTAACATTTTAGTTGGTTTCTAGCTGCTCTGATCGGCCAATTATCACTGTGCGGCATGCTGTTCTAGATCAGAGTCTGAGTACTAGATCAGAGATATCATATTTCACTTAGAGAGTCTGTTCTTATGAGTGATCAACTCATGATCATGATGCTCGCTCTATCTGTACGTTGTGTTGGCAAAGGCAATGATGATTCAAAGAGTTGTGAAATGGAAAAAGCTTGTCCCATGGCAAACTGATAACAGCCACCTAGCTACAGATATATCAACTGCTTCATGGTGGCTCTCTCTGGTACAGAACTATAGAAGTAACAGAACAAAAGTTTGGGCGACCATATATCGATCAGTATATCACCATTATCAAAATGGCACTTGCTGTCTTGCTAGGTAGTACGTACGCATTTAGATCGATAATGTGAAAAATGCAATCCCTTTTTTGTTTTTGGGGAATTCATTGCATTAATAGCGTAGAATTATCACATATATATATATATATATATATATATATATATATATATATATGTGTGTATCAAGATCCGCATTCAGACTATAGAGCTCGGCTGAGTTCCTTTGCGGTGCCCGCGTCGACAAAGGGATCGAAAGCAAATCTCACAGGCATATTTGGATAGGGATCAGAAAAGATTGTTGATTCTACTAAAATAACAAGATCAGGCAGAGTCAAAATGTTTGTTCTTCCATTATGTCAAAATGTTTTTTCTTTTTGAGTTTGAGCATGGGGGGATTTGGACACGCTTCGCCTTTTGTTTGATGAATAAACAAATTAATCTTCTACTTAATTTGCAACTCTCTCTCCCAATGAAATGTTTCACATAGGGCTGGGCGCGGGCCGGGCCGAGTCTAAAATTTGCAAAGCCCGACGACCCAAACCCCGACACTATCAGGCCGAGCCGAGTCGAGTTTTTTCGAAGATGAAGACCGGCCCACACCCGACACTCTCGGACCGAGCCGGATTTTCGGGCCCAAAAAAAATCATGATAATCAGACAGTAGCACACAATCCTGATAATCCGAACAATTGGTTTCCTTCAGTTACAACTAGAGAGAGAAACAAGAGGGAGAGAGATAGGTGTACCTTCCGAGATGGTTGCGCATGAAGTAGGGATCTTTGGCTAGATCGATGGTCTCTAGGGCGAGTCGCCGGAGACGCTCGCGGCGGTCGATGGCCTCGTTCTGGAAGGAGGCAGCGCCGCCGCTGTCGGGTTTTGAGCCCCACTCGAGGTCCATCGTTTGGTCTGGCGGGTTTTCGATTTTGGGGAGAACCTGAAGAACAAGAAGAAGAAGAAGAAGCTAAAATATCTAATTCTTCAGTACCCAACCCTTCTTTATTGATGAAGAGCCAGAGCAGGAGGGAGATTGCGGAAAATATTTATAGTGCTGAGATTCATTGATTATTGGTAGCAAAGAAATAAGAGTGTAGGGAGGGAAAGGTTAAGGGGGGTGTATTCAATTAAGATTTTATAGAATTTTTTTATATTTCAAAAGTCTATAGGTATTCAATTCAGATTTTAAAAAGTCTTTACAAATCTGTTGGTATTCAATCCGGATTTAAAATTATCCATCAAATTCCTGTGGTATTCAAAAGTTGGTAGAATTTTAAGGACTCTATTATCTCATCAATTTTGTAGGATTTTTTAGTGCTTACTATAAATACCAAAACCCTAAAGAAATCTTGGCAGACCACAAGAGATTTTGACGTATTCTATTTCTTCACTTCGAAGATGAAACGTCAACAGCTCCCCCAGGTCGTCCCAAAGGCCTAAAGGTTAGAACTTTCAAACTCACCAACCAGCTCTAGTCTCAATTTCTTTACCAATTCAGTGTCCGGTTACTTTGGATCGTATCGCAATTGTTTGCAGTTTCATTGTTCTAAGCTTGCACTTGAAACCAGTATGTGCTCTTGTAGAACAACTTTGAGTGTTGGAGGAGTGTTCTGAGTTTCACTAATACCTCGTTTTTCATATGCGGAAATAAAAAGATGTGTGTAAATGAGAAAACTGAGACTTTGGTTTGGGGTGTGTTAGTTGATTAATTTTGGTAGCCAACTAATAAAACTGCGATATAATTCCCTGTTGCTGTGATCCATTATGACTTGATCATGATTTTTTACCCTATAAGGTAGATTTACTGGTTAACTATCTAATTATGTTCAGTATCTGTGTGTTGGATGATGATGACGCTTTTTAGATGCTTCGATCCCGTAGTAGATTAATAGTTTTGATCTTTTCTTTTTCTGTGGAACATTGTTGATGGGTGAAATTTTCTCTTCTGCAATCTGGTGAGAGTCAAACAAAAAATTCTCATATATTTTGTCAGGGATGTTATTCAATGTTTGTTCTATTGTTCTGTGATCATCCATAAAGTACATCTCAGTTATTAGTTGCTAATTCTATTTATTTTGTTATCTACCTAACCAGCCGGTAATCTACCTGTTTGGTTGGATAATGTGCAGGAAGCCAATTTGCTTTGCAGAGTCAAATCTGTTGGTGCTGAACTGAAATCAAATAGCAAAAACCTCGACAAAATGGTTACTTCTGATACTGCTAATCACTTATCACAAGCAGTTGTTCCACTTGCTGAGAGACGTAGTGCACACGCTTCCACCAGTAAGCCTCAGGTTAGTATCCTGGTCATATATTGAATATGATACGTCTGGCTTTTTTTTTGTGAAAGTTTATTTTTTGATACAGCCTTTAAATGCTTGGAACAACCGGCTTTGTTAACAGCTCACTTTCAAGTATAGTCTTAATAATTTGACATCTATTATAGGTGATCAAGGATAATTTGACAATGTCATCAGATGAATGCTTTGATTCTCTGGCTTTGTTGGAAGAACTAGAACCCAAAACTAGTCAAGAGCAGGCGAATAAGAATGCAAGCTGCAAGTTCAGTATTTCAGTATCTCAAAGACCAGATGAGTTGGTTATGTATGCAGCACCCTCTTCCTCAGGTACATAAAATAATGTTTCAGTTCAATGCTTAATAGGACTTGTTTGTCAGTATCTGAAGCTTAAAATACTCTTGATTTGGTTTAATAGGATCTTTGAAAAAATCTCCAAATGAAGAAAAGGTCAAAAGCCACTCTTCTAATATTCCCAGTTCAGCAGTCTGTGTTAAGAGTAAAGAAAATACTACAAAGAAACTGAGCAGAAATCAAAAGCCAGACCACAGGAACGAAAATTTCTCAAGTTCGCGTATGACAACACCTCCAAAGCGGAAGCTAATTCTTGGAGAACTACTATTACCGATGCTATGTGGGACGATAGGCCGAGGAATGATGATGATGAAAATGAAGACGATAATAATGATGATCAAGACAATGAGAATAATGAAGAACACATGGATGGTGAGAATAAAGAGGTTAATGATGATAATGAAATGGGAGAGTATGCTGCATTCTAATGTATTTTTTTAATTGCGTACGTACCTTTGATTAATCGGTTTAATGAATTCTTATATGGAGTTGGATAACTTGGTAACGATTTTAAAAGTAGTTGCATATGATATTATATAAAAGCATTTCATTTTGACTCATAATTTTATTTTTGTATATTGTTAGTGTGTTTGATAGTGTTAATTTATTTATTTATTGTTATGATAATAATCTATGGACTTTATAAGTCCATATAATCATAGACAAATAAATCCAATAGAATCTGCTCAACTCTATATAGAATTAAAACATTCCATGGAATTAACAAACTCCATGGATTATAAAAAGTCAGCCATAATCTTTTAAAATCTGGATTGAATACACCCCCCTAAAGATTTCTTCTTCTTCTTCTTCTCCAAATCCACATCACACCTCTCTCTTTAGATTTGATCTCCTCCATTCTCTCTCTCTAGACCAAATGAGTTTGTGGGAGGCTTTTCTCAATTGGCTAGGTAGGTATGTATTCTGTTTGTTAGTTCAATTTCATCAATCAGTTTGAGCTTTGGGATTTTGAGGTTTTGGGATTGGATTGTAGTCTAACACTCATCACTCTGTGCCAGGAAGAGATTGGAGAGGGCTGGTGGGACTGTGGGACTATGGGCGTCCGGTGAATGGAGGAGACGAGGAGTGGAGGCAGGAGGAGGCTTAGGGGTTTAAGGAACAGAGTGTTGACTGTAATCGAACCCAGAATAAGGGATTTACTCTGATATTTTTTTTAATATATAATTAGATATTGGCTGGGCCGGGTTTTTTGTCTCAAAATATTTAGGGTCCGAGTTCGGACCGAAATTACTCTCTTCGGGTCAGTCCTTTATCGGGCCGGTTTTAAAATTTTTAGGACTCAGTCCGTATCGGTCTTTTTTCAGATTTTCGGACCGGATTTTCGGTCTTTCGGGCCCAAACGCCTAGTCATAGTTTCACACATTAGAGACATTTTAGAAAAACGCTTTGACATTGAAAAAGTAATTATATTCATTTTTTTTTAAAAGAATATATAAGGATTTCATACGTATCTCCTGTCGTGACTCAAACTCATGACCTAATAACCTACTTCTAAGGTAATGAGACTCTTTTTATCACTTGAGTTATCCTATTTCTTAAATAATGGTTTCTTTCTTTAATTATATAGAAGGGGAATTGGACCAAGTTCTATATATATCATAATCCTAACCATTTGGGATACGAAAAAGTTGAAACTATGGCCGGCTTTGTATTTATATTTTGTATTATATATTTTTCTAAAAGGGAAAATTTTATTAAAGGGGAATCAAGTAAGATGAGTACAATCATAGTTTAGCACATTTAACCGAGCGCTAGGTGCATGTTCCATCCGAGTCGTACCGTACCAAAACCTGCTTCAAAGCCAATTACAGCTAATCTATACGTAACAGAATTGCATGAACGAGGACAATGCTGAATTTTAACACCCTGTAAATGACACCAAATACTCTTGATATCATCAATGATCCCTCCATTTGCAAGGAAGTCATGGTTGCCAGCTTTTGCTTCTACTATAGCTTCTCTGGAGTCAGTTTCTATAATCACATTATGTAGATTTAAATAGTGAAGGAGATCCATGCCCTCTCTAATAGCTAATAGCCCACACTGCTTTGGAGAAGCTGTATATGCTATCGGTTTAGCAAAGGCAGCAATGAAACGACCCATTTCGAATGACACCACCTACTCCACATTTGGTCTGATTAGGTAAGAAGACTGCATCTACATTCAATTTAGAAGTATGATTTCCAGAGGGTAATTGCCAGTGCTTGGTTACTCGCTGCGAGGGGGCTTTTCTAGGCTTGTTTGCTACTTGGTATTCATTTAACCATGCCATCGCACCTAGCATAACCTCTTGAGCTTTGCTCTTCCCCTGAAAAAGGACGTTATTCATGTTTGTCCACACACTCCAAATTAAGACCATTAACTTGTCAAAAGCTTATGCTTTTAATGTTGTGGCAGACTGCAACATCTAATCCTTAAAAGACATACCATCATATATTTGCATATGAAAACCAGAGAGTGAGAGAATCTGTGGCATAAACGGACAATGACAAAGCAAGTATAAGGTGCTTTCAGTATGATGATTGCAGAGAGGGCAGTGCATCTCACCAATGTAACCTTTGGAAGTAAGCCTTTCCCGAGTAGCCAGAAGATTGTGAATAGCCCTCCAATTACAATTTTTTATCTTGCCAGATACTGTGGCATTCCAAACTTTCTTTCAGAGCAAGTTAAACGGGTCCCTATGAGAGGTAGAAGTAAGAGCATTAGCCAAGACATGTTGTCTTGCTACCCAATATTCAGATTTCACGGAATAAAAACCTTTCTTTTTCGAACTCCATACCAATCTGTCAGCAGTCTCTCTTCGACTCAATGGAATGCACAATATTTTTTCCGCAATCGGGAGAGGGAAAAAAGAATGCACAAGTGAGGCTTTCCACGTATGCTGCTCTTGATCAATTAGGTCCACCACTGTGTTTACCGCACAATCAACTGGACGCTGTAAGCTGAATGCCGAATTAACAGGAATCCACTTATCTGTCCACACATTAACATGTTGACCATTGCCAATCTTCCATTACACTCTAGCCCTTAGAACTGGTCTAAGGGCAAGAATGCTTCGCCAAGAGAATGAAGGAGCATCACTAAGTTGAGCCTCCCAAAAAGATGAGTAAGGGTAATACCTGGCTATCAGGACTCACGCCACAAGAGATTGGGGGTTATTGACTAATCTTCATTCCTGTTTAGCCAACATCGCAAGGTTATATGCATATAGATTTTTTAAGCCCATGCCTCCTTCTTTTTTTGTTAAACATAGTTGCTCTTAGCTTCTCCAATGAATACGTTTTTTATCATTTGTATTGCCGCAAAAAAAAAAAGGCACATAGTTGGTGTATATCATCACACAAACCCTTTGACAATAAATAGTAGTTCATGGCATATAAAGGCATCGTCTGTGCTACTGCTTTAATAAGAATTTCTTTACCGGCACAACTAAGCAGTTTGGATTTCCAGCCAAGTAGTTTATTGGAAAGCCTCTCTTGTATGTATGAAAAAATGACTGATTTCGATTTACCTACTCGAAGTGGGAGGCCAAGATACTTGTTATGCTCATCTTTTCTTTCAACTGCCAACACCGAGGCAAGGCGACGTTCTTCCATGCTCACATTTCTGTTAAAAACTACATTACTTTTGTCTAAATTCACTTTTTGCCCTGATGCTTGTTCATAGACATTAAGAATCTGTTGGTACCTCATACATTCAGTCTCAGTCGCTGCTCCAAATAGAAAGCTGTCATCAGTGAAAAAGAGATGGTGAAGGGTAGGGGCCTGCAGACTCATTTTTAAACCCTCAATAGCTCCAAAATCACTTGCCTTAGAGACAAGCGCCGATAAACCTTTTGCACATAGAATGAAAATATACGGAGAGAGGGGATCACCTTGTCTAATGCCCCGAGAGGGGGTAATAGATTCTGTTGGCTCTCCCTGTAGTAATATAGCATATGATACAGAGGTAATGCAACACATAATTACTTGAATCAGAGAAACCCAATTTGTGTAGCATAGCATTAATATATGGCAATTCTAAACGATCATATGCCTTGCTAATGTCAAGTTTAAGAGAGAAGAAACCTGATGCTTGATGTCGGAGCTGATGGATGGTATGTGTGACTTCTGCAGCAACAACAGTATTGTCTGAGATAAGTTGTCCTAGAACATATGCACTTTGCAGTGGAGAGATTATGCTGGCCATGCACTTCTTTAATCTATTTTCCATTACTTTAGCACTAATCTTCGACAGGACATTGCATAGAGCAATCGGCCGAAAGTGAGCTGCCAGCCTGGGAGATTTTATCTTAGGAATAAGACATAAAAATGTATGATTAGCGTCTTCCCATGTCTCACCATTTTGTAGAAAGCCCCAGATTGCTTGACACACATCAGCTCCCATAATATGTCAATATTTTTCAAAGAAGAAAGGCGACATGCCATCAGGTCCAGGACTTTTCGAGGGATGCATTTGGAAGAGAGCAGCCTAAATTTCATCATCTGAATAGAGTTGCAAGAGGTCTGCATTCATGTCATCTATAACTCGAGTTGGAATGGCCTCAATTACCTACGCAATGGCTGTATGATTGCTACCTTCGGAAGTAAAAACATTATTAAAATATTGCAATGTGAGGTTTTTAATATCCTGAGGAGCTGTGAGCCACTGGCCATTAACATCTTCCAAACCTTTAAAGGTATTTTGACTTCTACGATTACTCATTTTTCTGTGAAAGAAGGCTGAAATCCGATCTCCGTCTTTGAGCCATAATACTCTAGACCGTTGTCTCCAATATTTTTCTTTGTTGCGACAGAAGTTGACTAAGTTTAACATGCAACTCTTTTTGGTTATTGTATTACTCTGTGGAGTATGGAAGTTTTATAATGTCAGAGAGTTTTCTCTGAATCTCCTTCATCTCGACACTCGGTTTCTTAAATTCCTTCTCATGCCAATATTTGAGATGTTTCCCAATATCATCAATTTTTCTGGCTATCCGTTGTATGTGATTTCTTGACTGTTGTTTGGTCCATTCCCGTTGGATGATCTCCATGCACTCGGGGCTTTCATGTCAAATTTCCTCCAAGCAGAATGGTCTGTTGCTTTGAAACCTAAGGCGTCTTTCAAGATTAACTTCAATGCAGATAGGACAATGATAAGATTCATTAGGGTCTGGAGTAATCATCCTACTGAAAGGGAATAGCTTGCGCCATGATACAGATTGAAAACCTCTATCAAGCTTCCTTGGTAAACTTATTGCTCCAGGTGTATCGACCGCCAACAAAACCCATATCCATCAGTTCAGCATAAGTCATGGCTAGTTGAAAAGTTTGCATAGCACTAGGAGTTCTTGTTGGTTCTCCGGATTTGTCCGTATTGGAGAGAATTTCATTGAAATCACCGGCCATCAACCATGGCATGTCGCACCTTTCCTCTGCTAAAGAGTAAATAAGATTCCATATTTGTGTCCTTTTCCCTCGAGCGGCAAAACCATAAATTCCTGTGAAACGCCATATCGTATGCTCTCCCGGTATACCAACCTCCACGTCAATATGGTGGGCAGAGAATGTTCGCCGGTGCACATGTGATTCATTATTCTAGATGAGGGCAAGTCCTTGCGATACTTCTGTTGGTTGAACACACAAGAAGTCCTTGAAGCCTATAGTGCAGCAAATCTTGTGAATCACCTCTTTGGGAGCTAGTGTTTCAGAGAGAAAAATTAGAGTAGGCTTACGTGCTTGAACAAGATCCAATAAAGCTGTTTGAGTTTCACCATTACAGATGCCTCTGCAGTTCCAGAGAAGGATGTTTCCTTGTAGCATGGTGCTAATATATACGATGGCACACGACACGTCTTTCAGCGACCATGGGTGGCGCTAGGGAAAACAGACGCCCGGGTTGGTGGTGGTGCTGTGCTCGGCGCGCCACTGATTGGGTTGGATGTTGACGTTAGAGTTCTGTCGGTGCTATACTGATATAGTATATACGTGCTCGTACCTCCCTAAACTGACTACCGAACTGAGGGAGATGAAGGAGATGTCAATTCAGGTTTGATGGCGGCGACTTGGGGTGGCGTCGCTGCAGAGTCCATGAATTTCGGCATCAGCATCGTAGGTGGTTGTCGGGGCTGAAGAAATTGTCGATATTGAAAGACAAACTCTTCATTTCTATGGAGCTGTGTCAGGATTTAGAAACCGCCATGGCTATGAAGGATTGCAGCAAAACCTGTGTCAGAACTGCTCCTCGCCAGCGACGGTAGTCGCGGAGAAAGTGGCGGCGGCGGTTTACGATTTAGGGTTTTCCCTGTACCCTTGGGGTGATGAATCTTGGAATATATTTTGTATTGTATATACTTAAATTGAAGGTCGGGATACAAGTGATAATGCTTGTTAGTCTTTTTTGTCTTTTTTTTTTTTTTTTTTGTGAATCCGTAGTAAAAAATATATTGATTAGTAAAACGTACAAGGAATAAAACACCCATGAGGGCCAATAAAAAGAATTACTTCCTATGAGTACTGAATACCTATCTGGCACCTACCTACGTACCTAATAATCAAACGTACATTCATGTTCTAATGACTGTGTATAACACTTAGTAGTAAGAATATAAGATAACAACCGAGGTTATCGAAATTGCCCTTGATCCAAAAAACTAGATCTTGATATCTAGGCCATAAAGACCCAATTTAACCAAGTTCACACTAGAGTGGATGCCCAAATTAAGAGAACACTAAGGCAGCCGGGCCCAACACAAACTCCAAACCCTAGCCCAAAAAAGTTGTTGGGAATCGCCTAACGACGAACACCCTCATCCTCAACATTGCAAGTTCTGGAGACTGCGTTACCTTCAATCCGGCCGAAACCACCGCCTCTGCATTGAAGTGGTTCCCACCATCCCACCACCCCACGAGCCCCAAAACACACTGAATCCAGCGCCCATAACCTCTGTCATCCTTTAATGCCAAATAAGATGAACCCGAGTATCTAATCAACGTCGAAGCCGAAGAGATCTAAATCTGATTACCGAAATGGCACAATAGATTTAACCAACAAATACCTCATCGATTTCCATCTTCGAGGCCATCGGTAAGGGGAGAAGAAAGGATGGCGGAACCACCCTTCCCAGTCCAATGTTTGCTACCAAGAGGCAGTTGATTTGTCTAGCCGTCGTCGTCGAGTGTCGTATGCGTTCGTAGGGTTTCTCTAAGGAGAGAGCGAGAGAGCGAGAGGGCATATCTCCCGACTCACCAGAGTTATCAATTTCACCATAACCATCCATGTTACAGCTTGCCTTCCTCCTCCACCTAAACACAGCATATCCATATCCAATCCTGACATGGGATTGACACCAAAACTCCCGCACGATCAGAGAAGTCGCCTTAGACTGCTGCAAGCCGCCATCAAATCTACATCTCGACCCGAGACCAGCCAACACGGACGAAGCTGCCACAACCTCATGGTCGATGCTTAGAGTCCATCGCGCCACCACCAGAACAATAGCACGGTCACCGCCCTTGAAAGGAGAGCAGCGCCGCCAGAAAGCCTTAGAGGGATTTCTCATGATTTTTTACCAGAGTAGTATGACTTCTTGGATATTTATCAATTAACTTATCGGTCTTTTCATATTATTTGAGTCTATGCTTGTTAGTCTTTGCTTAACTGATCGATTGATACAAAGTGTTTTCTGCTAACCATACTATTGATTAGCAATATAATTATCCGATCCGTTGATTAAAAAGATGTAAATATGATCGATCGAAATGACTCACTCACTCACAGTAGGCAAAAGTTGTATAAAAGGGAGATAAAAAATATTATCAGAATAGTTTGCTTTTATACAAAATAAAATAAAAACAATTGAATTTTAGTAGTTTAATTACGAACCGAATTCAAGAACTCGCGATCCAAAAATTCAACTATGAACTTGAGAACTATTGAATGAACTATTGAATCCCAAAAGGTAAGTTTACCCTCAAAGGAGAGCTCAGGTCTACCCTAGAATTGAAAGGTGGTCGGAATGCCTACACAATTCCCCGGCTCAGACTGCATAGGCTTTCTACCTCTTTTCTTCCACAACTGCTGGACAAAATTAAAACACGAGAAGCAAAGTGTTTGATGAATAAGCTCATGCAGGATTCAGATATGCATTTTATGTCATGTATGTTCATGCATGTGTCATACGCTCTACTTGGTTCTTGACACGAGAGAGAGAGAGAGAGAGAGAGAGAGAGAGATGATGATGATGATTGTCCAACCCAATTTGCGCCGAGACTGTAGCTTAACTTCTCCATTTATGTCAAGATTTTTGAGGAGGCTAAGCAAGGGCGCAATGATATCCGAGGGGACTCGACATGGTGTCCCAATGAAAATCACATTTCAAGACCTAATACTTTTCTACAAGGCTGCAATCTGGTTTTGGAGTCCCAGCTTGAAGCTGACATATAGTGACATGCATAATTCAAGTTGTCCTTGATTAATCAATATGGATTTATATATAGTGGTGGCAAACCCAAATGAAGGGTATGGGAGTTGGTATATATGTGTAAAACCAGGTAATGTAGTTGTAGTGATTATTTTGCAGCCTTTAACAATTGGTGTTCACTTTATAGTGCTTCTCTCTTTAGAACAAGTGACTTGACTGACCCATGAGCTGAAACAAGTGGATTCCATCTACCCATTGAGAAAAAAAAAACTCTTCCACTCCAATTTCTTGGCAGTTTGGCACTGTGGTGTGAGGATTGGAATACCAGAAGGTTTCAGTGCGAGGAGATTTGAGACCAAGCTCCCTCGAATGGTCGTAATTGACGGGCGTCGATCTTGAGGAGATAATACTTGTATAAGTTTTTTTTGGTTTTTGGAAACAGAAGAAAATGAGGTTATTCCAATCTAAATAATAAATGAATCCATACAGAGCTCCTGCAGGGGTTTAGTCTCTGTTATTTAAGCAACTTAAAGGGCTACAGAACATCATCAACATGTGGTCGAGTTGGTAAGAGCGTTTGTCTTTATACCCCATGTTCGAATCTTTGATCAATTAAAAAAAAAAAAGGCTGCAGAACCTCATTTTTCATTTTTATCATCAATCAAAATGAGAGCTTTTTTCTCATTTTCTAGTGGGCTTCAAAACTATCTCTTTTAAATTTATCGCACGAAAACCTAGATTATGAGCTCTCACTTAATTATTTTTGTTTGGAATGTAAAATGAAAGTGAACACTATTACGATAGGAAAACTATGGGAAAATGGTCATTCCATGCTCCCAAGTCTCGTGAAAAATAATTTTCCTCTTTATTTATTTATTTTTTTGAATTTTTTTTTCTAATTTGTTTGGAAATATTTCTTTATGTTATCAACATATGAGGTTCTATTCATATCTCCAAATACAAAACTTTTGACTTCTTTGCTTTATAAACCTACAATTTACTTTTTCAACGAAATAAAATGCTATTTAGACCTCTCTTATTTTTCTAAAATACCCATAGCTCTAAAAAATTAATAAAACTTTTCTTTTTAGAAGATTATAAAGGAAATATGAAAATTAGTTTTTTTTAACATCTAATAATCATATTTTTGCATCCATTATTAACTTGGTTAAGACTGTGAAACTTGTTTATTCATAATCACATTACAAATATTTACACGTTCTTTACACTAATCGTTGATTATAAAAAATGCATTCAAACAAACGAAACAAATAAATAATCTAACCGAAAAAAAACTAATACAAATTGTATAATTTTTCAAAATTTACATAAAATTGTGGATGATTATGGATTTATCATTCTTAGACAACAGTAATGTGAGATATTAATTAATTAATTAATTTTTATATGGTGATGTGGATTTTTTTTTTTGATAAAATGAGATTTTTTTTAGTTAAATGGATGTTTTTTTGTAAGGTGAGAGTTATTTGGTTAGATGATTTTTTGATAAATTCAATTCGTTCACAAAATTAATACCAATTTAAAAATAGAACCTCCCCTATCAACATTAGAAGGACAAAATTCAGTTTAATACTCTCAACTTTTGGGTAAAAATCAGATTATACCCTATTTTTGAAAAAAAATCAGAATGACCTTTAAACTTTCAAATATGATATCCTGGGTCTAAAATTTCAAGTGATCTCGAAATGTGTAGTAAGCTACTGACTTGAAACTGACAACAAGGGCCCATACTCCAATAATGAAACCTTCATAGTAGGTAAAATAGACAATTTGCATATTAAACTTTCTAAATTTGAAATGAAACCTAATTAACATACTTATAAGAGACTGGTTAGATGCAAAATGTAGTAATAAAAAGCACATAATTTTGGTCTGAATCATAAATAAAGTGCACATACAAAAGATATGGTCTTAATCAGCCAAATGTGGGTCCTTGTTGTCAGTTCCAAAACAGCAGCTTACGTCATATTTCGAGGTCACTTAGAATTTTAGACAGAGGTGATCATATTTAAAAGTTTATGGGTCATTCTGATTTTTTTTTTTTTAAAAAATGGTGTATTCTGATTTTCATAAGTTGAGAGTACTAAACTAAATTTTGTCCGGAATGACAAATTTTTAATTTTACGACAAATGCAAAACATATGAGATACAAAACATATCGTTCATGATTCTGTTAATTGATGATTCCCACCTACACAGTCACGCTATTAATTCTATGACATCTAGCAAGTTGTCTTGATCGATGTGTTTGATAGTACTTAACCTATGTATTTACTATAAAAAATGATTGGATAAAAATCTCTTCAGTAATTATGGAAAGTAGCTAGCAAATTCCTGCACTCTAACCAACCATATTCTCTGTGAACTCCATCAAAGTAATTAACCTTATCAGGTACTACTCTCTAACATACAGAAAATTCCAGGAACCAACAAAGAAAAAGCTACAGCCTGCTGCATGTACTGGGTTTTTTCATGTTTGCTAATTGAAAGCAAAAACAATAGGGCCGGGCAGTACCAGACGAGAAGAAGTAAAGAAGGTCATATATGTTGGTGATCGAAGCTTATCGTTTACCTAAGAAAAGGACTTATTGAAGTCTTTACACAAGACTTCCAAGTCAAAATTCCCATCAGAAATTAAATATCCTCCAAATTAAAATTAAAATTTTATTTTTCCTTCAAATCCATATTGTAAATTAAACAAGTTATGATTTGAAAAGGAATATATGCATCTAAGTAAACAACGCGTAGTTGCTTTGAATCATTACAGCATTTCTAGTTAGTGGTCACCCCTGTTTATGTAGACTCTGGACTTCTTGATCAGATGAAGAATGAATTAGCTCACAACGATTCCAAGCCGACCTCAGACTATACATAGTTAAGGATTAATTAAGAAAATATATATGAAGTGCTATTTGTATTATAATAATAATGCACCATCTTGTCTATTGGTTAATTATAGACTTGGCCACTAGAAAGAAAACTTTACTTACTATGATTTAAGATTTCCAAGTCCTGCCATGGGACCCTTCAAGTCAACCCAACTCCCGCTATACCCTTCAAGTCATTTTCGGATTACCAGATAACAATTAGTTAAATTGTTGTTTGAAATATTTAAATTTCTTAATTAACACCTGCAATCGACCATTTTTTCTTGATGTGAGACTGAGATCATCATAGAAATTAACATGTACGTCTACATCTAATTTTTAAAAGAAATTATTTTCAATCAGAACCATACATTTTTAAAACTATATTATATTTTAAGAAAAATTTTAAGAATGGTATACAAAGTCTGGATGACTGAGAATTAAGGTGAATTTTCTTTCCAAACAATCACAATGGTGCATGTCTTTCAAAGCACCACTCATTTTAATGCATACCGTCAACTATTCCGTCACTTTAAGAGATTCTCATTAAATTTTTTAGGGCAATTTTGTCTGCTCGTATTTCCCGCCATTGTAGTACGATAGTTTGATATATTTTCTTCTTAATTTTTTGTGCTTTATATAAGACATGATGTTTTAGTTTAATTTCTATATTTTGTTCCAAAAAATGGCTGGTCTAAGCTATTATTGCTAGCTGGTCTAGTAATATATATGTTCATTGCGTTTTTTTTTAGAGATTTTGGAGGGAAACCGTGTGACGTGGCAAGGTTTTTATGTTTTCAGAGGAAAAACTAGAACATTGTTTGGAGGAAAATTGTGTGAGAAGATCTGTAATACTACAATGGCGGTAAATACGAGCATAAGAAATTTCCCTAAATCATTTGACGGGAATCTCATAAAGAGATGTAATAGTTGACGGTATGCACTTAAATGAGTGATTCTTTGAAAGACAGGCACCATTATGATTGTTTAGAAAGAAAATTCACCTTAATTCTCAGTCAACCAAACCTCATGTATGTAGGCACATATTTTGGCACTTCCCACAAATTATGTAGTTTCCTAACTCCACCAGGAAATCCTCTTTATGTCTTAATATTTTACTGTCTGTTTCCAAAAATTCTGCTATCTGTCTTTGGAAACAGATCTCTTCTTTCCTAATGCAGATCAGACGGATTCTAATTCAAAGATGACTCCTTGTTTTGAGGATCTAATTGTTGCACACATCAAGGGGGAGCTGTCCTATATAATGAAGAAGAAAGTTCAATCTTTTTTTTTACTTCTTGTAGATATTCTTTCTTAGTATTATTTTTCCTTGCACTCTGATCTTGATCTTCATCAATATTTATATATCTGTGGTGAATAACTTGTTGAGAGAGTCTTTTATAGAATTTGATCTAAAAGTGTGGCTTGATATTGAGTTGATCGTAAGTCAGCAGTTCTGTGCTTGTAAAGAGATTGAGTTCAATATCTCTACTTATGTACTTGATTCATTCCTCTTCATTTAGTGGATTCGTGTGGACTACGTTAACAGTCTCGCAGTGTTTTTAATCTCTTATGAGATTTTCACTGTAGTTAACAACTACTGTGTTATTTCTTTTGCTTTCTTTTCTTAACCTAACTAATTATTTTGATCTCTTCTCTTAGTACTTTCAATTGGCATCAGAGCCTTGCTCTGAATAGTTTATTACTATTCTTTCGATCTGTAAAATGGAGAGATCTAGTGTCAATGCACCACCTCCTTTTGATCCAGAAGATTTTAATGACTGGAAATGCATCATGGAAACTTATATTCATGCCATGGATGCTCGTTCATGGCATTGCATAAAAACTGGTTGGACACATCCTACAAAAGTAGATGATGAGGATTCAACAAATCTAATTCCCAAACCTATAACTGAATGAGATGAAAAAGAAAAAGCCCTAGGGGAGGCTGAACATAAAGCTCGCAATGCATTAAATTTGGCTCTTACAAAAAATGAAAGAGTTCATGTCATGTACTGTGAAACATCAAAGGAGGCTTGGGAAGTATTAGAAACTGTGTTTGAAGGAAGTAAAAAGGTTAGAGCTCAAAAACTTCATTTACTCTTACGCGATTTTGAATTAATGCAGATGGAAGAAGATGAAACATGTTTCTGCCTAAACCCGGGGGTCTTGGTAGATACTTGATGAATCCAACTCGATCTCCTGCAATCCTGCTTACTAAGGGGAATACCGGGCGGGCCGGCCTTCACCTCTCCGATGCCTAAGTTAGTATAGTTGGAATATATATAACCTGGGCACGTATGTAAGCAGGGAGAGAGACAAGTTACCTATTTATGGTGGTAGCTGAGGCCTATATATAGGTGGTTGGGGGTGAGGGCTGGCCTCATTCTTCGATGTGGGACTAGTTCTCTTCTGTTTGGACATTCTGGTGCCCTCTTTGGCAGGCGGGCGTCCCTGGTCCCAGGATCCCTGGAGGCAGGATAGACCGCTGGGGCCCGAGGCCTGGTGCTGGTGGTCCGATCCTGGGTCCTGGTCCGAGCCCTGGTGCGCTTGCTGCGGGTCTGTGGGCCCTGGTGTAGCCTCTCTGGCTACTGTCAACAAGTCCCCCAAGTTCCCGGTCAAGTGCAATCTTGAATGGGGACTTAAGATCTGTCTTGCTCTTGGCCTGCAGACCCGCAGGGTTACCAACCTACCGGTGCTCAGTCCCCCAAGTCCGCGTTAAAGATTGGGCGTGACCGAGGTGAGTATCTGGATCTTGAATGGGCGTTCCTAAAGTATCGAAACGAGTCCCGGATGAACCATATCGGTGCGGGGCGGAGTTCACGGGAGCTTGACGGGCGTCCTGCCATATCAAAACGAGTCCCGGATAAACTTGCAGACTAGCCTTCGGGGAGGCCTGTTGGTGCGTGGAATAGGCCAACAGGTGCCCGAAGGGTGTTATGGCCGCGCTGAGGCGTTGTTTTAACACTTGCTAGCTCTTCTCAGCTTTTGTTGTTTAAGCGTTGAGGTAATGTGCAGGTTTGTTAGCCTGCGGGGAGACTTGCTCTGTGTTAGAGAGACAATCTGCCCGGTGGAGTGGCGGTGAGATAACGAGTCTCGCCATGTATCCCCAAGGGTATCACAGTTCAGTGTGATGCAGGGTTTTTATCCTGCTGGACAAGAGTACATTGGTTAGATGTAAGCTCGCCCGGGTTTATAAAGCCCATGCGTTTAGAAGCCTCGAGTTGTTGCTGGCTCGTCCCTGCCCGTAGGCGTAGGGAATGACATCCGGTAGAATATTTTGGAGCTGGTTGAATGTCACATGCCCGGTGGAATGCCATAATGCTGGGCGGATCTCGACCGGGCGGTCTGCCATATCGGGGTGAGTCCTCCAGTGAAATGGCATTCAGCCGGTGTAAATAACCGTGACACGTCATGGTGTCGGGTTGATTTGAAGGTTGACCTTTTGTGAAGCGAGGAGAGGGGACGCCTCGTTGCGTGCTCCTTGCTTACTAACTGTTGCTTGCGGGTGGGACATGTGGCTGACATGCAATGAAGGGGGAGCCCATCAGTTTCATCAGTTATGATGGCATGGGATCCTTTATTGATGCCGTGGACACGTGTCGGCAGGGGGCGGACTGAGATGGAGGGGATCGACGGCTGGGGTTGCCTGACCTTTGTTGTTGCCCTATTTATCGTCTCATCTGCTTTCCTCCTGCCGCACTTTGCTTACCCTTTGCCTTCTGCTCTCCTCTTCCATCTTTCGGCAGAACTGAACTTTTGTTTTGAGGTTTGATGGCGTCTGGGAGATCTGCGCATTATGCCAGTGGCGGTCGTGGGCCTAGGAGGCACGAGCTGCGGGATGGTGATGGGACGATTGTCTGCGACGAAGCAATCAGAAGTATGGACGAGAGGGAGATTAGGGAGTTTCGGTCGAGGTGGGATATCAACTCTTCCGTTAAACTTCGAGGCTTGCATCCCGGCGAGCTGGCCTGTAATCCGGAGCCGGGCTGGGTCGCCGTTTTTGATGACCAGTTCCGCAACGGACTATCGCTGCCGTTGCCGGGATTTGTCCAGTACATGCTGAGCTCACTGAATCTTTCCCCAGCCCAGCTTCCGAGCAATCAGTGGAGGCAGTTGCTTGGGCTTGGGTGCCTGTTCTGTTTGAGTTATATGGACTGGCCCACGGTTAATGAATTTCGGGCGCTGTACAGGATTTCTTACTGCAGAAAGGGCCAGTGCCGTGGTTGCGTGAATTTTGCCACGCGGGAGCATGGTGCTGCCATTACGCATCTGCCGGCGACGGTTTTGGATGGCTGGAGGAGGTCGGTGGTGCTGGCCGGTGGTAAGTGGCAGCGTACCTGGAGGGGTTATCAAGTGCCCGGGGCATATCAACCGATCGGGGACCAGACCTACGAATTGGAGAACCTGGAGAAGCAACGGTTATTCCGTTTGTTTTATGGCTGGGACCATGATAGCCGGAGCACCTACAATTTCACTCGGTGGAACGTGCTGGAGGTGCTGGGGATGGGGAGAAAACCTACTAATGGTCCTCGGCCCGCGCTTAAAGTTGAGGAGACTATCGAGCCGGATGAGGAGCTTATAGCAGCGCGGTTGATGGAGATAGGGGAGGAGGCCGCAAAAGTCGTTCTTGACGTGGCTACCCAGAAGCGTACGGAGCATGCAAGGCCGGTGCCGCTAGTGTTCTCGGACGCTCATTATGGGAGGCGGCCGGGCGGCGAGAACAATTCCCCACTCCGCATTCGGGAGGTGCGGGCGGAGGGCCTCCCGGGGCCAGAGCCTGTGGCGCGACAAATGGCAGTGCGTACCTCGCGGGAGAGGGAATCAGTGGTTTTGCCCGAGCACCGTCGAAGCAGCCACAGTGAAAGTCCGGCAAAGAGAGCGAGGGTATTTGATGCGGGGGCGTCAAGCTCAGCCGGGCCGATGGAGCGAGCCATAGTCCCGACTGTGGAGGCGGGTGGTCGAAGGACTCAGGAACCGGAAACCGTTCGTAGCTCTGGTGGTGGATTTAGTAGGCTTGTGGCTGGTATAATCGAAACCTTGGGGCTCGACCGGGAGGGGTCCTGGACCGAAAATCCGGGCGAGAGTGTGGCGGAGCCCGTGGGACTGGCTCTACGGGTAAATGTTTTTCTGTGAGTCCTCTTCCGTAATGTGACATGAGCTGATGCTCCTTTTGCTTTCTTTTGGCAGCTGGCTCAGAGGTTTTATGTCGCCGGCCCCAGAATGGAGGCTGCCGCCGTCCTGGAGAAGCGGGTGGAGGAGTTGGATGTTAAGGTGGGTGTGGCGGAAGCCAAGCTTGCGAAGGAAAGGGAGGAAGGCGGCCGGCTGAGCGCGGAACTCGTGCGGGAGAGAGAGGAAGCCAGCCGACAGCTTGTCGCCCGTGATGGGAGGATTGTCGAGTTGGAGGCAAAAGTTTTGGAGCTGCAGGCCCAAATGACGGCGGTCGTTCGGGGACGGGAGAGGCTGGTGGAATCCGAACTTGCTGAAGTGGCCGATAAGGCCGTTGACGAGTTTCGGGAGTCGTCAGATTTTGAGGAGATGCTGGAGAAGGCCCGCACGGAGGGTATAAGTGATGCCTATCTGGAGTGGCGGGAGAAAGGGTGGCTCGACGCCGAGCGGATGGAGGCTGACATAGCCCTGATCGTGATGAGGGAGCAAGAGCGGGAGCTAAAAGGTGGCGGGCCGGGGGTTGTGGGTTCCGGGAGCGCTAGCTAGGTGTTTGCTCTGTACATATATCCTGTAATTGGTGTAGTCTCTTTAATGCCATAACTGCACATTGCAATGCTTGCCAATTACACTTTCGTTCCTTTACGATTGCTACTATCTAGGGTAAAAGCGTAGGTGTTCGATATTCCACGGCCTGGTGGAATAGATGCCCGTAGCGTCTATGATGTGGAATGTTGCCGGGCCTACGGCCGCGGTGATCTGGTAGGGTCCCTCCCATGTTGGCTGCAAGGCCAATGGCTTTTTCTGGACCTTCCTCATGACCCAGTCGCCGACTTGCAGCTTTCTTTCCCGGACCCTTCTATCGTAGTACCGGGCGACCCGCTGCTTGTAGGTTTGGTTTCGCATGTGCGCTCGGTCGCGCCGCTCCTCGATGAGGTCCAGGTTGAGTAGTAAGCCGTCGGCGTTTGTGTCGGCGTCGTAATTCTCGACCCTGCCGCTGGGTATCTCAGTCTCCACAGGGAGCACTGCTTCACTCCCGAATGCCAAGCAGAACGGGGTCTCTCCTGTTGCCTCTGCTGCCGTTGTCCGGATGGCCCATAATACCGCGGGGAGTTCCTCGGCCCAGCATCCCTTCTTGGCATCCAGTTTCTTTTTAAGAAGAGTTTTGATAATCTTATTGACCGCTTCTGCCTGGCCGTTGGTCTGCGGGTGTGCTACCGAGGCAAACAGCATCCGGGTCCCCAGGGAGGCTGTGTACTGGATGAGATCCGCGTTGTTGAATTGCGTCCCATTATCCGTGATAATAGTCTGCGGCACCCCAAACCTACAGTAGATGTTTTTCCACAGGAATTTCTTAACCCGTTCCTCAGTGATCTTTATCAACGGTTCTGCCTCGACCCATTTAGTTTGGTAATCCACTGCCACAATGGCGTACTTGTATTGTCCTACTGCCACGGGGAAAGGGCCGATGATGTCTAATCCCCACTGTGCGAAAGGCCAAGGTGCCAACAGGATTGATAATGCGATTGCCGGGGCACGAGGTACCGAGGCGTACATGTGGCATTTGTGGCAGCCGCGTGATATTTTCCTCGATACTGCCGCCATATCGGGCCAGAAATAGCCTGCTCGGAGTGATTTGTGGGATAATGACCTTGCGCCGGAGTGATTACCGCATACCCCTTCGTGGATCTCTCGCATGATTGCTTCTCCTGCCTCCTTAGTCACACACCTCAGCTGGGGGAAGCTGTGGCCCCTTCGGTATAATTGGCCGTTAATGAGGCCATACCGGGCACACCGGAGGTGCAGCCTCCTGGCTTCCACCGCATCCTGGGGGCTGGTTTTGTCGGTCAGATACTTGACTATTGGGTTCATCCAGCTCGGTGGTACCTGTTCTACCGCGAATATTTCGGAGATGGTCTTGCTTATACTTGGCTTTTGGAGGGTCTCGATTTTAGCTTTCCGGTACTCTGGAGGGTAGTTTCCGGTTGCTAACCTCGCAAGGGCGTCTGCATGCCTATTTGCCTCCCGGGGAATATGTTGGATCGTGGCGCCGCGGAAGAACCCGATCAGTGTTTTGGCCAAAGCCTGGTAGGAGGATAGCTGAGGATCTTTAACCTCGAACACCCCGTTCATCTGGTTGACTACCAAGCTGGAGTCGCTGTATATGTCCATGGATGAGATTCCCAGCTCCTTGGCCAGTTGCAGACCGGCTATGAGGGCCTCGTACTCGGCAGCGTTATTGGAGGTGGTAAAAAGGAACCGTAGTGCATACTCGTACGATTGGCCGTCGGGTGAGGTTATCAGGACCCCGGCCCCACTCCGTTTGGCGGTTACGGAGCCATCCACGTAAAGTTTCCAGCCGGTGGGAAGGTCTGGTTCGATCTTGGCGGTTTGTTCTGCCCCTGCGTCCTCGAGCCGGGCGGGATGGACTTCTACCGCCATTGGGGTGAGCTCACATATGAAGTCCGCAGCAGCCTGTCCCTTGATGGCTGTTCGTGGGGCATAGGTGATGTCGAATTCCCTTAATTCGACTGCCCATCGTACGAGCCTCCCGCTGGTGTCTGGCTTTTGCAGGATCTGCCGCAGGGGGTGGTTGGTATATAAGGTGATGGAATGAGCCTGGAAATAGTGCCGGAGCTTCCTGGCGCTAACAATCAAGGCTAGAGCCAATCTCTCTATATCGGGGTACCGGCCCTCGGCTCCTGTAAGTCCCTTTCCCGCGTAGTATACCGGAAGTTCGAGCATGCCCTCCTTTCTGACGAGAGCGGCGGAGACGGCGGCTGCGGATGCGGCTATGTAAAGGTACAACATTTCTCCCGGCAGTGGTTTGGATAGGAGAGGAACTGCAGCCAGGTATGCTTTGATGGACTGGAACGCTGCCTCATGCTCCGCAGCCCAGAGTATCTTCCTGGTTTGCTGTGCCTTGAGCAGTTTAAAGAACGGGACGCACTTATCGGTTAAACGGGAGATGAATCTGGCCAGGGCGGCCAACCGGCCGGTCAAGATCTGGACCTGGTTTCTCTCTCTGTTTCCATATCAAGGATTGCCTGGACCTTCAGCGGGTTGGCTTCTATCCCTCGCTGGCTGATGATGTGCCCTAGAAAAAGACCCTCTGAAATCCCGAAAAGACACTTCTTCGGGTTCAAGCGCATTCCGAATTTGAGCATTTTACCGATGACCACGGCCAAATCCCGGACGTGGGCCCCCGCAGTTAAGCTTTTGACCAACATGTCATCAACGTAAACTTCCACGGTTTTGCCCATCTCTTGTTCCAGCATTTGGTTCACCATCCGTTGGTAGGTGGCGCCGGCGTTCTTTAGACCGTACGGCATCCTCTTATAGCAGTAGGTGCCTCGGTCGGTTGTGAATGACGTGTGTTCTTCATCATCCGGGTGCATCCGTATCTGGTTGTACCCGGTGTAGGCGTCCATGAAGCTGAGCAGCTTGAAGCCGGATGTGGAGTCAATGAGCTGATCAATCCGAGGGAGCGGGAAGCTGTCCTTTGGGCACGCCCGGTTTAGATTAGTGAAGTCCACGCACATACTCCACTGACCGGCTGCCTTCTTCGGTACCATGACCACGTTGGCGAGCCAGCGCGGGTACTGGACTTCCCGGATGAAACCTATGCCCATGAGCTTCTGCACTTCTTCTCTAATCGCCTCATATTTTGCCGGGCTGAAAGACCTCCTCTTTTGCCTCGTCGGGGGGACGCTGGGTAATGAGTTTAGCCGGTGAACGGCTATCTCTGGGGATATGCCCGGCATGTCTTCGTAGGACCATGCGAAGACCGAACTGTGGTCCCGGAGAAAGGCGATGAGTTCTTCCCTGACGACCGGGTCGAGTTGTGTCCCTATCACTACGCTTCGGTCCGGGTGGTCTTTGGAAATACAGATGGCTTCGGTTTCCTCCACTGCCGAAGGTCGCTCTGGTTTCTCGGTGAACGTGAATCGCCTAACTCTACCTGGAGCGATGTCGTCACGGGGGTCAAGACTCAGATCCGGCGCTGGTACTTGCTGAGCGGTTGTAAAGACCTCGACCCGCTTCCTCCCGTGGGTCAGGGCTTCTGCGTAGTACTTACGGGCGATTCTCTGGTCCCCGCGTATAGTTATAACTCCGGCTGGTGAAGGCATCTTCAACATCAGCATATGGCCGGCAATGAACGTTTTGAGCCTCCATAACCCTGGCCGACCGATTATACCATTGTACGACGACAGGCAGTCGACGATGATGAATTCCAAATGCTCTGTTTTCGTTCTGTCTCCCTTGCCGAAAATGATTGGTAGGTAATCGGATCCTAGAGGCTGGACTACCTCACCGGAGAAGCTTATCAGCGGCTCGTTATCCTGGGATAACTTGTTCCTCCCTCTTTGCAGCCCTCGGTACGCGTCTCGGAACATTACGTTGACAGAGGCTCCAGTATCGATCAGCATACGACTGGTTATCCAGTGGTCTATTTGGACCGTGATAAGGAAGGGGTCGGTGTGCGGTTGGATCACATCCTCCGGCTCTTCATCCTCATAGAAAGTGACCGAGTTCCATCCGGTTTTAGCGGCTTGGACGCTTCGTTCTCTGAAGGCGTAAACCTCCCTCCCCCGGATTGATCTCAGGCACCGCTTCTTTGAGCTCCGGGTGAGCTGACCGATATGGTCCCCACCGTGGATCATGTTAATGCTCCCGTGTACCTCGATCCACCCGGGGGTTCGTGTGCATATAGTCCCTATCGGCCGAGCTCGCGGTCGGTCCGCGCTGGGGCTACCGGGGCGGGCTTGGTCTTGTACGACCGCCTTCTGTGGTTTCCGATCTGGGATCCGAAGGTCCGGTTCGTAGGGTTTTCTTGCTGGCGAAGGAACCGGGGCCCGTGGTGTCCGCTCTGCTGACACAGCTACCTGGATCCGAGCTGGGTGCCCAAAAGGTGGTCCTCTTCCTGGTCGGGGATCATTGTCACTGCTTCGCCGGGGTTGCCACTCCTTTCGCGCCTCTATCCCCCTGGCGGCTACAGGTACCCGGCTGATATGTAGCCGCCCGGCTTTGCTTCCGTGAGGGGATGGCGGTATGCCATCTGAGATCCGCTTGGGCGCCTTGTTCCCATATGTCTCTTGTTCTGCCTGAGCATGCCTAACGGCCACGGTCATCAGCTCGTCGTACGCCAGCGGCCCCTGCGCTTGTAAGTTGTATGAAAGTTCCCCAGCTCTTAATCCTTACTTGAAGGCCATCCCCGCAATCCTCTTATCCAAGTTTCTTACCCCGGACGTGGCGACCTGCCACCGGTTAACGAAGGCGCGTAATGGTTCGTGGTTAGCCTGCATGCAATCGAAGAGGACCGTCGATGGCTGGGCTGCCGTGGCTTTAAGGACGAACCGGCCGACAAACCTATCGGCCAACTGTGCGAAAGTTTCGACCGAGTCCACCGGTAGCTCGTAGAACCAACCCAATGCCTCCCCTGCGAGCGTTTCTCGGAATATGTTGCAGCTCACGGCATCCGAATAGCCCCTAGCGCTTGTCTTCGACTTGAAGCTATCCAAGTGCCGGTACGGGCAGCTCGTTCCCGAGTATGTCAACTTCAGAGGCCTTTGGTCGCCAGATCCCCCCGTTTCCCGGATCCGGCGTGGGAAGGGTCCAATGCGCTCGGTAAACCGTGCGCCGTCCTGCGGTCGTCCCGCCTTCCGCTCGCTGGTCTCCATGCGGCTCTTTATGTCCGATACCGAAGCGGAAAGTGCCCCGATCGTTCGCGCGGTGGAGCTATCCCGCTCTCCTGATGCCTGATCTGTGCGGTACGGGAGCTTGACTGGGCCGGAATCTTTCAGAGCCTCTGAGAAGAGGGGTACGGGCATATGGACGGTCTTCCTCCTGCCCGTAGGCAGCCCTATCTCGAGATGCGGGAATTCGCTAGCCTTGCTCGCTGTGTGCGAGGCCGCCCGAGGGGTACCCGGCTGGCCTTCTCGCTCCAGGGTTGCTAACAGGGCGGTGGTTACTGCCTTCAGTTCCCGACTTCGGGCCTCTGCTCTTAACCGATCCTGATCGCCCTCCTTTCGCAATCGCTCAATTTCTGCCTTCATCTTTCTTATTTCCCCTGCTCCAATCGGGTCGGGATTCTCTGAGACTTGACGATCGTGAGCCTTGTTTCGAACAGGAGGAAGTGCGAACCTCGCACCGACCTCGACCTTTATGCTACGGGCCGGGCCGGGGAACTGAATTCGCGCTTCCGGACTTCCTTTGCGGTCGGGGGAAAGAACGAACCTCGCACCGATCGCGGCCCCTGCGTGTGGGGCCCGGTCGGGGAACTGAATTCGTCCTTTCGATCCTTCCGTGCTTGTCTTTATCTTTCTTCCTTCCATGGCTTCCGGACTACGGTTTTAGCGATCTCTTAAAGGGTCACCAGGGCCCTACTTTCCGGCACAGCGACACTGACTTTTTGAACGATATTCCCACAGACGGCGCCAATTGTTTCTGCCTAAACCCGGGGGTCTTGGTAGATACTTGATGAATCCAACTCGATCTCCTGCAATCCTGCTTACTAAGGGGAATACCGGGCGGGCCGGCCTTCACCTCTCCGATGCCTAAGTTAGTATAGTTGGAATATATATAACCTGGGCACGTATGTAAGCAGGGAGAGAGACAAGTTACCTATTTATGGTGGTAGCTGAGGCCTATATATAGGTGGTTGGGGGTGAGGGCTGGCCTCATTCTTCGATGTGGGACTAGTTCTCTTCTGTTTGGACATTCTGGTGCCCTCTTTGGCAGGCGGGCGTCCCTGGTCCCAGGATCCCTGGAGGCAGGATAGACCGCTGGGGCCCGAGGCCTGGTGCTGGTGGTCCGATCCTGGGTCCTGGTCCGGGCCCTGGTGCGCTTGCTGCGGGTCTGTGGGCCCTGGTGTAGCCTCTCTGGCTACTGTCAACAAAACAATCGACAACTTCCATAAACGTCTCACTCTTATTGCCGGTAAGTGTCAAGGACTACATAAACCTATTTCTTCAGATCAGCTTGTAAAGAAGTTCTCAGAGCTCTACCAGACATGTATGCTCAAAAGGTCACTTCTATTCATGAGGTTCACGATGTAGATTCTTACTCTCTAAATGAACTTGTAGGAAATCTAAAAACTCATGAACAAGAATTAAACTCCAAACTTCAGAAGAAACCTAAAAACATTGCCTTTAGAGTCTCTCAAAAAGTTGATAAAAAGGAAGGAGACTATACTGCTGCTGATTATACTCTTCTAACTAAAGAGTTCAGAAATATATTAAATCGCAGAAATGCTTCTAAAGGGAACTCTTCTTCTGATAATAAGAACTCATCTTCCTCTAATAGATCTTCAAAATCAAATAAGTCTGATAACAAAAAATCATTTTCCAAACCTAAATGTTTTGATTGTGGAGGCATTGGTCATATTGCCAATGACTGTGGCAACAAGAAATACAAGGAAAAGAAGGCTTTAAAATCCTCTTGGAGTGATGATGAGGACATCAAAGAAGAACATAATGTTGCTTTTGTTGCTTCCTATAACTCTGACTTATCTGATGAAGATGATTCCTACTTGTCTGATCAAAATACTAATCTTGATGATATGTATTCTAAAATGTGCTCCATGTCTGAATCTATGAGCAAGAAAATTACTCAACTAGAATCTCAGGTCACACAATTGTCACAAGAAAAGGATCATGCTGAACACATACTGGCTAAAGCTCAGCGTGTTTGGGATCATGAAAAGCAGCAGTTGACAAAGGATCTTCAACAGACCATGACTACCTGCCCCAAGGAAGATATTGAGTATATTAATGAGATCATGAATCTCAAGAATCAAGTAAGAAAATATGTTACTCAAAATAATCTTCTCTATAGTGATATTGACTCTTTGCAGGAAAAACTGGATGAAGCAAACTCTAAACTGAATAAATTTCAACTCAGTTCCTATGCAATGGATGAAATGCTGAGCAATACCAGATCCTATAAAGACATGTCTGGTGTTGGATACTCAGATACTAGCAAGACTGAGAACGATGTTCCAAATATATGTTTGAGTTCATATAATATGACTTCTGACAAATTAAAAGATGACATTGTCCAGGTTGATCTTGACATTTCTGAATCTCAAAGTACTATAACTCCTGACAGCTCTTCAGTCTCTACTGACACTAGGAGAACAATTAAATTTACCCCTACTTGTCATTAATGTGGAATGTCTGGACACATTCGCCCTATGTGTCCTGACATCAAGAGAAACATTTCTCATGAAAACTCTTTTATGTTATCTTCTTTACAAGATCAGTTAAATCAGCATATGATTCTTATTGAAAAACTGGCAGACAAATTGTCTCTATCAAATATTTCCTCTGACACTACCACTTGTTCTGTGTCTTCTGATCTACCTGACTTGCTCTGTTTAATGGCTTGTACTGTCAAAGAAGACATTGAACCTACTATTGCTGTTTGTTTAGTAGCACTAACTGCTCTTGCAGATAAAGAACCTGATATGTGGTATTTGGACAGTGGTTGTTCAAAACATATGACAGGAAACAAAAAATGGTTCACAAGTTTGATCAAGACTTTACAAGTGGAAAAGTAACTTTTGACGATGGAAGGAGAGCCAAGGTACTTGGCAAAGGTACTGTTAGTACACCCAACATTCCAATATTAAATAATGTCTATCTTGTTGAAGGGCTAACAGCAAATCTCATGAGTGTAAGTCAACTTTGTGATGAAAATGAAGATGTTTGGTTTAACAGAAAAAGATGTGTTGTTCTTGATTCTGATCATAGGTGTGTCATGGGAGGAACAAGAGCAACTGATAACTGTTATCACATATATGCTAACAAAGATTTTGAGTTACAAACTTGTCTTATCTCAACAGCTGCTGATGATAATGCCATTTTATGGCATAGAAAATTGGGACATGTTAATTTTCAGGATCTGAGGAAACTGTATTCTAACCATTGTGTTCGTGGATTGCCTAAATTATCAGGAAAAATTAACCTTGTGTCCAGTTGATGCAAATTGGGAAAACTGACCAAATCACCACATCGAGCTATAAATGCAACCTCCTCTTCAAAAATTCTGGAACTACTACATATGGATATGATAGGACCTGCCTCTCCAGAGAGTTATGGGGGAAAAAACTACATACTAGTTGTTGTTGATGATTTTTCCAGATTTACCTGGGTACTGTTCTTAAAAGATAAAAGTGAAACGTTTGAATCCTTTAAAAATCTAAGTTTCCAAATATCAAATGAAAAGAAGTCTTTAGGGCTTAGTATCATTAGAATCAGGTCTGATAATAGATCTGAATTTAAAAATAAACTTTTTGCTGACTTCTGTAATAATCATGGTATTATACATGAGTTCTCTGCTCCAATTACTTCACAGCAAAATGGTGTTGTGGAAAGGAAAAATCGTGTACTTTTAGATATGGCAAGAGTCATGCTTCATTTTGCAGGTGTAAAATCAACCTTTTGGGCAGAAGCAGTCAGCACAGCTTCTTACACAAGTAACAGAGTTTTCTTAAGAACTGGTGAAAATAAAACTCCATATGAGCTGTGGAGAGGTAAGATTCCTAATATCAGCTATTTTCATGTCTTTGGGAGACGTCCTTGTTACATTTACAAGGATAGAAAAGATCTTGCTAAGTTCGAATCACGCAGTGATCTTGGTGTGTTTCTTGGTTATTCCCTAGACAGCAGAGCTTTTCGAGTCTACAATAGAGTCACAAAGAATATTATCGAATCAATTAATGTATCTGTTGATGACTTCATTGAAAGACAGGTACCGGAAACTCCTGAAATTTTTCCTCTTTGTATAAATGATACAAGTTCTGATGAATCTCATATTGAGATGAATAAATTTGAGGATGATACAGTCTATGACACAGAAACTCAAATCAAACCAGGATACAGAAAAGTTCAAAAGGATCACTCAGCTGAAGACATTATTGATGACTTGAATGATAGACTTATAACAAGAAATAAGGCTTCAATTAAAGCTGCTGAGGGTAATTCTTCTGACACCTCTGAATTAAATCTTCTTGCCTTTCTAACTTTTGTTGCAGTTCACAAGAAGAAAAATAAAACAATCAAGACGTATGGATACGTATCCACAATGGAGCCAAAATCTGTCAAAGAAGCCTTAATAGATGATGACTGGATTAATGCTATGCAAGATGAACTAAATCAGTTCACCAGACACAAGGTCTGAGATCTAGTACCTAGACCAAACTCTGGAAATGTCATTGGAACAAAGTGGATTTTTCGAAACAAGAGTGATGAAAAAGGAAATATTACTAGAAACAAAGCTCGTTTGGTTGCACAGGGATACTCTCAAATAGAAGGACTCGATTATGATGAAACATTTGCTCATGTATCTCGACTGGAATCTGTAAGAATCCTACTGTCAATTGCATGTCATCTACGATTTAAACTCTATCAAATGAATGTTAAAACTGCCTTTTTAAATGGTTTTCTTGAGGAAGAAGTCTATGTTGAACAACCTAAAGGGTTTACTGACTCAACTTATCCAGATTATGTTTTTAAGCTAAAAAAGGCTCTATATGGACTTAAGCAAGCTCCTAGAGCTTGGTATGGCAGGCTTTCAACATATTTGATGGAGAATGGGTACAAAAGAGGTAATGTTGACAAAACCCTATTCATAAAACACAAGGGTAAGGAATTTGTTATTGCTCAGGTTTATGTTGATGACACTGTCTTTGGTTCTACCTCTGATAAGTTGACAAATAATTTTCAGCAGGTAATGGAAAAAGAATTTGAAATGTCTATGATTGGTGAACTAACCTTTTTCTTAGGCCTGCAAGTATCACAACTTGACAATGGCATGTTTCTTTCACAATCCAAATATGCAGATAATCTTGTCAAGAAATTTGGCATGGACTCTAAGAAAAAAGTCTTAAATCCTATGAGCACAACAACTAAACTTTCAGAAGACAAGGATGGAAAAAGTGTTGATCCTACCTTATACAGAAGCATGATTGGCAGCTTACTATACCTCACGGCCAGTAGACCTGATCTGTGTTACAGTGTAGGCGTATGTGCAAGATTTCAAGCAGATCCCAAAGAATCTCACTTAGAAGCAGTAAAGAGAGTTATTCGATATGTTGCTGGTACATCTCACTGTGGACTCTTTTATACTAATGACACTAATATGGAAATTACAGGTTACTCAGATGCTGATTGGGGAGGAAATAGAAAAAGTACTTATGGTGCTTGTTTCTTTGTTGGAAATAATTTAGTGGCTTGGCACAGTAAGAAACAAAACTGCATTTCTCTATCTACTGCAGAAGCTGAATATATTGCTGCTGGAAGTTGTTGTACTCAACTTCTCTGGATGAAACACATGCTGGCTGACTATGCTATTCATCAAGGAACCATGACTATTTTCTGTGATAATACTAGTGCATAAATATTTCTAAAAATCCTGTTCAGCATTCACGTACTAAACATATTGATTTGCGTTATCATTTCATTCGTGACCTTGTTGAAAAGAAAATTCTTGCACTAAGTTTTATGTCCACAGAAAATCAGCTTGCTGACTTGTTCACCAAGCCTTTGGACACAGAACAGTTTATGACATTAAGAAACGCATTAGGAATCATGGAGATTCCAGGATTGTGATGAAGCTAAATCATCTCTGTACATCGAGCAAGGAAATCCGCTCTAAGTTTGCCTCATCTTGCCTTGGTCTGGTTTCAAAGTCTTTTTCATTTTTCAGTCATTCACCTTATTCAGGATCTTTAACTATCATTTTCTCTGTACTATCTGCTCAGAACTTCATGCACACCCTAATTTGTTCACTGCAGCATTATGTGATTTCATTTGCTTCTTTACATTATGTGACATTCTGTTGGAGTTGAATATTGTTTTTCTCATAACTTGCTGTAAAATAAAGATGATCTATTATAGCATGTCCAAGCTATTTCCAAAGTAATCATGTTGTATGTCACTCATGAATGATTTCGGTTATAAGATAGAAACGGAAATGGTTTGGACACCTTGGTGGAAGTTGTGTGAAAAAGCTTGAGTTGTCAGCCATGAGATATCCTTGATATATCTAATACCCTAAAGTCATCTGATTAGGGAGCTATTGCTTTGAACAACTTGTTACATAAGCTCACACCGAAAAGAATGTTAATCTGAAGACATAAGGGGGAGTGTTAGTTATTTTATGTTCATTCAGTTGTCACTTGCTCTTAAAATGAGAAAAGATGTTTATATGAAATAAATCACTCTGGTTCTTGCTGCTCACACACTCACTAAGCATGTCTTCTGATCTTATAGTACTAAGAAGGTTTAGTTTTTGATTAATTGAATACATTGCGTAACTGATCTTTGAAATATTTTAGAAATCTGACTCATGCAATCTTGTGGTGATTTAATTTGCAGATTTCTCTCGTTTTCAGATTTTTATTTATTGCTGCTTCCGCTCGCTCTCTCTGATTTCTCAGAGATTTCACTCGTTCTCTTTCTTGAACCGTGGTCATTACGTGTGCATCCTTCTTTCATTATTACAGTTATTCTCTTTCCTTTGAAGGTCACGTCTTTTGAAGAAATCGTTTCAGTTTCCTGATCATCTTTCATTAGGGTTACACTAGTTCAAATGTTCTTTATTTTATATCCCCTCTTGTTGTTGTTCTCTCTCATTCCATCTTCTCTCTTGCATCTTGTCTCTCTCACATATTTTCTCTAAAAGTCTCAGTTATGGCTAGCAACCGAAGGATCTACGTGTATCAGGATACCTGGCGCTGGACTCCAAATGAACGAGAGATAATGATGCATCAAGCAGGTTTTCGCAGCATGCATGATGATCCTCCTAAGGATCCAGTAGGTGACGATGATGTGGATTATGCTCAACGTTTTACAATGCTTGAAGATCGATTCAACATGATGGATTATCAGTTCGAACTTCTCCACAAGAGTTTTGATGCTCTTGCATCTAGAGTTTCTCATCTTCTTGCTCACTTTGGTGAAAATCCTTCCTTACTTGATCCATCATCCAAATCTGTCTCTTCTCCTCCTGCCACTCCTCTGCAGTTCACTGGTGATCCTCTTTGGGATGCTGTGATCAAACGTGATGAGAAACGAAGGACTGCTGTGACTAAGGGAAAGAATACAGACTCTCAATGGGACTCTCTTCCTACTGAAGCCTGGAATTCATCTGTTGCTGAAGTTGATGAACTCAACCGATGGCGAATCCAAAAATCTTATGGATCACATGCTGTGAGGTATCACTTCGCTGATGGAACTTTTGAAGATGTCCCTTATGTCCTTCCATCCAAAGGGGGAGAAAGTGGTGGTGAACCTTCAACTACAAATGCTGGTGTCAAGGAGGAAGCTATAGAGGATTAACTGAAGGGGAAGCTATGAAGGATTATCTGCTGCTTGAATGTTTTGCTTTATTAACTATTCTGAACTTTTTTTCGCTTGGTTTTTATTTGTAAGTGCTTAAGCACATAACTCTTGAATCTTGTTTTACTATTTAGTAGTATATTTGCTCTATAGTTGTGAGGATCAAGGAAAGGATGATCACTGATCCTTGGTCTTTCATGACCTCTTCTGATTTTATTTTATATTCTTATTGCGAATGATTGTTGCAGGTTCTTTAGGAAACTACTGGATTGTATGGAAGGCCAAAGGGGGAGATTGTAGGCACATATTTTGGCACTTCCCACAAATTATGTAGTTTCCTAACTCCACCAGGAAATCCTCTTTATGTCTTAATATTTTACTGTCTGTTTCCAAAAATTCTGCTATCTGTCTTTGGAAACAGATCTCTTCTTTCCTAATGCAGATCAGACGGATTCTAATTCAAAGATGACTCTTTGTTTTGAGGATCTAATTGTTGCACACATTAAGGGGGAGCTGTCCTATATAATGAAGAAGAAAGTTTAGTCTCTTTTTTTTTTTTACTTCTTGTAGATATTCTTTCTTAGTATTATTTTGCCTTGCACTCTGATCTTGATCTTCATCAATATTTATATATCTGTGGTGAAGAACTTGTTGAGAGAGTCTTTTATAGAATTTGATCTAAAAGTGTGGCTTGATATTGAGTTGATCGTAAGTCAGCAGTTCTGTGCTAGTAAAGAGATTGAGTTCAATATCTCTACTTATGTACTTGATTCATTGCTCTTCATTTAGTGGATTCGTGTGGACTACGTTAACAGTCTCGCAGTGTTTTTAATCTCTTATGAGATTTTCACTGTAGTCAACAACTACTGTGTTATTTCTTTTGCTTTCTTTTCTTAACCTAACTAATTCTTTTGATCTCTTCTCTTAGTACTTTCAATGTACCGTTGTTAAAATTTTCTCCATATTTTAAAATAGAATTAGGAAGTATGATCTTATTATGAGTTACACTACTACAAAAAACTCAATACACAACGGTGCTGCACCGTTGTGTAAGTTCGAAAAAACCGTCGTATATCTCGAGCTTGTGTGATGAAACGTCCAACAACCAACTTATAATTTCTGTTGTACAACTTATATGCCATGCCATGGCTGGCTTGGCATTCGCTGCACTGACATGTCTAGTTCATACAACAGAATATACATACTTTTATGTTGTGTAAGTTTTAAACATACAACAGAATATTGCAATTTTATTCTGTTGTCTGATTCGCACAACAGATTTCATCTCCCACTTATTTAGTTGTCTGATTCAGACAACTGGTTTCGTTTCATATTTATTGAGTTGTATGATTCACACAACTGATTTGATCATCTAGCTAGCATGTTGTAATGTTGTATCACACAATAGACTTAAGCTTTTGGTCATATGAAAATTTGTTGTCTGAACTTCAAACATACAACATATTTAACACAAAAGCATGTACACTGTTGTACAAAACCTGCACCATTACCGCAAAAAAAATTAATCGAAACCATTGCATATGAATTAAGCTTCAATACATTTCATTCAAGTGATCATTGTACCACATACATGTAAATAGCCTAAGCTGCTACATTCCTAGCTATAATTAAAAGCTGCACACCCTCTACTACATACAAATTCAAAAGCTGCTCAGGCTTCTATATAAAAATAGGTCAAGGGAGTTGAACCAAATAAACAGGGTCTTCAATTGGGTCTTCTTTGAAGTATGAGTGTCCATTTATAGTGAACCTTATTCCTCCTGCACACCCTGCATCTCACCCTGCAAAATATATATGCAGATAAACGATAAGCCTTAAAATATGTGATACTCATATATACTTACTACAACTGAACTGTGTGACAGAGAATTGATCAATTAGAGTTAATCTGTTTACCTTCTGTATGATACAGGGACAACCCCAGCATTCATACAACCAAACAATACAAAACCCAACATTCACAAAGCCAAACAACTCCATAACCAATAATCACAAAATATCCGGCTTAACTCATCTAACCAAACAACTTCAGACCCAGTAATCAGATGAAGAAACTCAATTAAACTCATCTCTAATGTATCAATTGACGAATACACACATTATCAACCACAAAACTTCACTAAAACGCCAACAAAAACTACTTGGAAAATACAATCAAACTGTAACATACAGAAGCAGCCACGAATTCGGAGCTTGAAAAACTTGACTAATTGCAATTACAGCATACCATAAGTGCATGTTTAGGAACATGTCATAAAAAAAAGAGAGACAGAGATAGTCAATGACACTTTCCATGCTGCACAGAACTCTGAAGTTCATGCTTATATGTAACTGTGTTGTTTAGATCTTTTCAAGTATTGGAAGCGTCTGGGTGAAAGCTATTGCAGAAACTGTTCATAATCAAGGAGCAGTATAAAAGCTTTTGTTGTTCATAAATGGGATCATGCATGACCAAATAACCAAGTGATGAGAGCAATTTAATATCCACTTTTGTAAGGATATGTACGAGGTATAACTATATACTAAATTCAAACTTTCCATAGTTTTAGAGTACAACAATTAGGGCTGAACACAAATACACTCCTATTACACCGTTGCCTTCGAAAATTATCAGAGAATACCAAGAAAGAGATATTGTGCTTTACTCAGAAGTTATAGTCTAATAAAGACATATGAGCCACAACTTTAAGTTCACCAAAATAAAAACAGATGACAATATAAAGACAAAAATCTAATGTATGTTCACTTATAGTTATATTCAAAAGCATTGATTATCTGCAAGGATACCATTTTTCTCATTTTGGGTATAATAGATATCATACCGGGTTGTCAAATTCAAAGCTCTGAACAGTGCCACAGACAGTGCAGAAATCTGCAGCAAAAATGGCGCCTTAGAGCTGTAATTGATTTACATAAACAATGCAACTACTCAAGTAATAAAATTCAATTTGAAACTGCCGCCATATTTATCATAGAATCCAATTAATCATAAGCGCCACTTTATGTCCAATACTCTTGACTAGGCCTCCCACAGGAGTTCACAGAAACAAAAAAAATAAAAGGAAATACTTGAGGGAGATTGTATCAGGAAATACTCACCTCTTCTTGAGTCCCTTCACGAGTTTCAAGGGCAAAGTTCAAAGCCGAATGGAATGATCTCATCACACTTGTAGTTCTAACATGGAAATTATTTTGAAACTGAAGTGTGGAAACACATCAATCAAAACCAAGAAAGTATAAGTCATTAGTCAACCTAGAACCAAAGTATACATATCTAATGCAGGAAAATAACTAGTGAAACTAAAACCATACCCAACAGACCAGGGGAAGCAGATGGTTCGCAGTAAGTTTTGCAACCTTGGATATATGCAGCAAGTGTTCTGGTAGAAGAGAAAGTAAGGAAGCCTGCCACATTAATCAAATTTTCTCAGGAAGAAGTAGACTAGTAATTTCCTGTACCCAATAATATCTGAAAAAAAGAAAAATCCTCATTTCCTTGCCCCTTTCGACCTTCTTGAGACCCTCACTGCTGAAGACCATGGACATTTGGTGCGACTTGGCGCTGCCATTGGCCAGCAGAGGCCAATTTTAACCAAATTAATCTTTACAGTTCGAAATGTAAAGAAAAATGAAGGACACAACTTACCAAATGTTTGACAGTCTGAGAATTCAATTCTCGATAGTACCGACTGGCTTTTACAGCAGCAGTTGCCACATTCTTCATGTCAGCAGCACGTATTCTTTGAGAGTTGAACAAGGCCTCCTCATTCTCAAACTTGGTCAGTTTTATAAATGCTAGTCCTAGCTCTCCCATAGTCTCTCCCATGTCTTGTTGGGCTTTTACAAGTGATTCAGCCTATAAACCATAACATGAAATTCCAATCAACTAATCACACTCCAAATTGACATATGCAACAAACAATTAGATAGTTTTTGATTCAGAATTCATTACCTGCTGCGATGCATTGCTGAGTTGTTGCTCGAGCTCCTGCATGTGGTCTTTCTTCTCCATAAACTCCTTATCCTCCTCTCCCACCAGCGGCTTCGAACCTCCCCAACTCTGTTATATACACCTAGTGGTTAAACACAGTATCATACTTATATTCCCTGTTATCATTTCTGTTTCTTAGTGACTGGCGAGTAAGAATTCCACAACTCTGTTATATAAATCTAGAACTTCAACTCTTTTTGGGTAGCAAAGTATGTTTTAAGACATCCAGGCCAAAAGACTTTTCAGAAATCTCCTTTGATATTCCCAAACCAGAGAAAAAAAATCTTTATTCTTTTACAGTAGGATATAAATTAGATTGAGGGGCTCTGTTACGTTGTTGAGATGAATACAAAAAGAAATCTTATCAAAGCTTGCTCCAGATTTTGATCCATTACCAAATATGTGATGCATACCTACTTTGAATAGTGGAAGTATTCAGCAGATTTGGAATTGGATGGGAAGGTGTTTCATTAGTTTGCTTTAAACCACCAACTCTTAAAGCAATAACTGAAATTACTAATCAATCTACAGTCAGCAAGTTCTTACCTTGATTGTAGCACAAATTTCCATTTTCATAAGCTAAACTGTCCCAATATTCTCCAATAGCAAATGCTGGAGATGAAGCTTCAATGTATTCCTTTACGTAGGTACCAGAGAAGCCTCTGCAAACAACAAAAAGGAGTTAAGGCCACAAAAACTGAAGGAAAAGAAACGAAAAGAAAAGAAAAGAGAATTATGAATACATAAGAGCTTTCAGAAGTTTTCCAACAAACCCTGCACATTACCGGTGGTCTAAGGCATCAAATTGGTATGTGCCTTTAATATTACATGGAACACATTCTCAAAGCTTTGAGTTGGAGCTTATAAGTCTTTGGAACTTTGATTGTCTCTATCATTCCATGGGAGTGAGAAAGTGCGAGGGAGAATTGTAGAGAGAGAATTGAACCCCAGGAACCACACAGTCATTAAACTGCTTTAAGAAAAATACAAAAGGCAAACTCACCCTGCCATCAAGACCAGTGGACTCAAACAAGCTCCCATTTCGAAGGCTATGTTGACGGCGAGGAAGTCGAAGCCCTAGATATATCGGTCATGGCTGAAGATGACGGGAGAGATTGAGAGCTGAGGGGAGGACTGAGCGAGATTGAGATCCAATTACCCTGTCAGCATCTCTTAAGCTAGTAATGTCGGGCGTGGTCACCAGCACGGCCTCATTGGCCGGAGTGATGGCGGTGATGAAACCAGCGTCAATGCCGGCCGGGCAGTCTATGAGTATGAAGTCCGGGGTCCCCTCTTGGCGGGCCTTTAAGGCGTCGACGACCCAGACGAGGGCCTTGCCGCCGAAGCCCATGGGCAATTTGGATCTGGGCTTGGAAATGCAGAGGAGCTCGAAGTTGGACCACCGCTTATCCCTGACCAGAGCCTGGTCGAGGCGGCAGTCGCCGTTGAGGACCTCGACGACGGTGTAGTTGACGCGATTCTCGAGGCCGAGGAGGAGGTCGAGGTTGCGGAGGCCGACGTCGACGTCGATGGCGACGACGGAGAAGCCGAAGCGGGCGAGGGAGAGGCCGACATTAGCGGTGGTGGTGGTCTTGCCGACGCCGCCTTTGCCGGAGGTGATGACGACGACGCGGGGGGTGTCGCCGGAGAGCTGGGGCTTGCGGGTGTATTGGAGGAGGGAGCGGACGGTGAAACGGGAGGAGGTGGGTTTTAGGGTTTTGGGTTTAAGGGCGGCGCGGCGGATCGGGGTGGTGGCGGTGGTGAAGGAGGAGGTGGGGAGGAGTTGAAGGGCGAGCATTGCGGCTTATTATGCGGAGAGAGAAGGATAGGCAGAAGTGAGAATTGAGAGATTTGTGGTGGTTATGAGGAAGAGAAGTCTATGTGAGTTGTTTGCGTGTCTTTATTTGTCTTAAATATTTTCCAAGTTAAAGACACAACAGAAAATATAAAAAAGAGAGGGAATTTTGCCGCTTGTTACAAATTTAAAGAGTTTGACATAGCATTAGGTTTTCATTCATACAATAGAAAACGTTTAAGCTGTTGTACTAGTTTTCTTCACTTTGCACTTGGTATTCCACTCGGTGGTTTCCTGTAGAAACTTCAAAATAGTTGCACAACAGAGAAGATACAAATTGTTGTGGGATTTTTAACACACGTATGTTTCAAAAACTCAAAGTCCATGGAGGCAAAGTTCCCGCTTTGAAGGGGCAGCATTTCAGTCATTAGAGCCAAAATGAATCTGGCCCAAACACAAGCAAAACAAGTCATACAACAAAACTACGAAATTCTGTTGTACAAGTATTTACCACTTTGCACTTGGTGACACCTAATGCAGGATGTGACATTATCACACAACACAAAACAATAATTTTGTTGTCTGTTCATCTAGACCTTGCCCAAATTTGAGTTTCAATGTCGGAGGGAATTCTGCCGCCAAGATTTTCATTAATCATACAACAGAAAATGTGTGTCAGAGTTGTGTGACAAAATCTGGAAAAATGTTTTTCAGAATATGGAAAATGTGTACCATCATACAACACAAATTATTCACTTTAGGTTGTGCGAAACAGTTCAGTCATTCACACAACATGTAACTTTCAAAATGTTGTCTGATTTGTGTTGTGTATTGAGTTTTTTGTAGTAGTGTTAGAATATATACACATTTTAAGGTTTTCTCACGTGTTTTCTTACGTACTTGTCTATAGCTCCTGCGTTTAATACATTGAATGAAATATATGAAATTATGAATGCATGTATGGGTCCTAACTCCTAAAGTCTCCTTTTCCAAGTTTTGTGTCCAAATCACGAACCTGTTAGTTAAACTCTCAACTAAGTTGCTTATTCCTAGATGATTGATCTTCGCCTTTATTTTGTTTTTCTTTTGGGCTACATCTTTTTGCATGTGAAAGGAAAAATCAAGGAAGTTTAACAAGTTGAGGCATGCAAATGACTAAGAAGGTTGTGGTCACATTTTGGTGTTGGATTCCTGGTAATAAGAGGAGACTGAGATCAAGTAAATTAATTAGACTTGCTCAAACTGATATTACAACAAATAGCTAGCATCAACCATTGAATGGACTGGCTTAGCTGACCAGAGACCCAGAAAAATCTTGAAGCTCATAGCCAGCTCTCTTCCAAATAATAAAGATTATAATTTATAAGGTAGAAATTTACTTGGAGAATTATTGAACATGTGAACCAGAAATCCAGAATATATTGTTTGTTGCAAAATTTCCAGGTAAAAGTCCAAACCCTAAGAATTTTGAAGTCAAGCAACGGAAATTGCCAAAACTATCCCAGTCCATGTTACCATGATTTCTCTAAACATGAAAACCGCGTGGGTCCTGGTCCGCATATAACTCCAATTTTCTATTGACTACTGATTGGAGACTCAGTCTAATGGGTCCCTTTACTCCATCAATCCCTTCAGTCTTCACCAACATACATAATCCTGGGCTTCTATAAATATTCTGCGAGATTATGTAATGCTTCAGTACACCAAGCCAAATCAAACACACTGTGCATGCCTTCCTTCGTTTCTTTCAGAATCATATATAACCAGCTAGGTAGCTAGCTAGATAGCTTCACTACTGAACACTAAGCAAGGATCAATGGCATCTGAAATGACACCAGAACTCGAACTTCCGGGGTTTCGATTCCACCCAACAGAAGAAGAGCTTCTCGAGTTCTACCTCAAGAGCGTGGTGTTCGGGAAGCGATTGCGCTTCGATATAATCGACTTTCTCAACATCTATCGTCATGATCCTTGGGACTTGCCTGGTACTTCTACATGCACACATTATCCCTCATACTAATTAATTAGTTTCTAAATTAATTTGATTAACTTGGTTATTGAAAACTTGTGATTAATGGGTGTTCTTTGGTACGTTGGTGTTACAGGATTGTCAAAGATTGGAGAAAGGGAGTGGTACTTTTTCGTGCCGAGGGACAGGAAGCATGGGAGTGGAGGAAGGCCTAACAGAACCACTGCAACAGGGTTCTGGAAAGCGACAGGTTCCGACCGCAAAATTGTGAGCTTATCTGATCCGAAGAGGATTATCGGGTTGAGGAAGACTCTTGTGTTCTACAAGGGCAGAGCACCAAGAGGAACCAAGACCGATTGGGTCATGAATGAGTATCGTCTTCCCGACAACTGCAAATTGCTCAAGGTAAATGTTGATGCATCCCAATTTTTTTTGGTAGTAAGTAGTACTAGCCATTAACGTTGAAGAGCTTTATCAAATTTATAACCGGATCGCTTAAATTTGATAAGTATTAGTGTTTAATTTTCAAGGAGCTATAAAACATCGATAGAGATATGCATGAAATTTCTTGGGAAGTTTCCATGCAAACTCGTACAATCCTTGTGTTTGTTTCTTAGTGTAGAAGTCAATTTTCAATTAATTAATTAGGTATTTTGCTAATGGAAATTTATCTGATTCTTAATGTAGGACATAGTACTGTGCAAGATATACAGGAAGGCAACTTCCTTGAAAGTGCTAGAGCAAAGAGCAGCAATGGAGGAAGAGATGAAGATGGGGTTTCATGCCAATTCCCCAAACATTTCATCATCCCCTCCTACATCAATGGACACCACCATCTCCTTTTCAAGCTTCCAAGAACAAGAAGCACAACTCCATCATCATGATCATCAAATTGCGCAAATTCCGATAACGCCCACCAACCTCAAGAAAGAAGTAGCAGATGATGCAGCACTAGCAGTAGTAGTAGAGCAGAAGGAGGAGGATGAGCAAGCAATGGAGATGAAGGAATCTCCCTCATCTCTTCAGACTTGTTTTGGAAAAGACAAGTTGCCAGAGCTTCTGGTTCCCAAAATGAGCATCGACTGGACCCAAGACCAATTCTGGGCGCCAATGAATAGTCCTTGGCTTCTGTCGACCCCTTATGCCAACATTCTCAACTTAGAATTACTTTGATTAACTTGGTCGAATATTTAGGACAAAATAAAAGTTGGATCTTGTAGATAAATTTTGGTCGCAACTTGAGGACACAGTATCTAACCCGATCTCTGAATCCAACCCCGGCTACGCGTTGGGGAGATCCAAGATATTTAAGTAAGAAGTAAGAATTGTAATGTCAATTTGAAGCTAGTACGTATGCACAAGTAGATGCACACTTAAGATCGAGTGGTAACTTTGCATAGGTTCAAGTGTTTGCTGTTCTAGGTAATAATAAAGAGCAGCTTTGAATTTAGTTTCCTAGCTGACTTATTCCTGCTACGTTTTTTTCCTCTTGAAATTAAAGAGAGCAATACTATTTTTTTTTTGAATTTGGGGCGTCATAATCCATTAATATAGAAAAAAGATTATATTATCAGTATGCATGACTCATCAGGAGGGTTCTGGTTACGTCAAAAGCAAGCCATGAAAGACAAATCTAAGCAAAAACCTAGCTTCACCTAAAACAATACAACCTTAGGAAATAAGTCCAAAACTAAGTAACCAAGTAACCAACCACGCTACCAAGATAGACCCCAAAGCGACGTCAAAAACCTATATCGATTTATTATGAAACCTAAAACTAAATGGACTTACTATAGTTGGGGGAGAACCCCAAGCTAATCAGCAACACTTGCTGCCTTTGTTCCTTCCGGAACTAACACTTCATCTACCAACTCTGTCAATACATCAAACACAGTTGAAACAACTCCCGATTTCTTGGAGCCTCTCTTCTTACGAAGCTTTTTGTCATCTAATGCAGCATTCAAACTCTTCATAGCCTTAGGGATATTTTTCCGACCCGGAGGACGATCCACTATGCCCTTATGTTTAGGTGACACCATCAACTGGCCTTTGACGTTCTTGAGGGCAAGGTCCCCCTCAAAAAACAAAAGTTGAAGCTAGAGCAGGTATAGTGGACTTACCACGCTTACAATATGTAAGTATAGTTGTAGCCGAAACCTTCCTTTTGATCCCCTCCATCGAAAGAACCTCCGGAAAAGCAATCCCTTCAGGAACATGAGTAGGTACGACATGAGTTGCCACACTTGGGTTCGAAACCGAGCTGCATGTGTCTCCATCTCCACCACCGACATATCTGGAATAGTAAATAACAGTGGGGCTGCTGGATCCCGAAAGACAACCATAGAAGGTCCAGAAGAGCCCCCAGGTTGAGATACAAACATCGACACTGAAACCGTCACATTAGAGTTTAGAGAATCACCCTCGACCACCAGTGGAGCGCCGACACTCCCTCTCTGTTCATAAGCAAAGAAACCACATATCCGACAATACCCTACCAACTTAAGGTATTTGAAACTCACATTCGCCTCAATATCAAAGAAGTCAAAAGTCTGTGGAGGGTACACTTGTTGTACCCGTTGAGATAGAGGATGTAGAACTCGCACCTTCACACCCTCCTTCAATTTTGGCTTGTCGATGATGTTACCCAAGGTGGCACCAATCATCAACGCCGCATCCATCGTGCGAAGTTTAGGAGGTAAAAAAAAAAAATCCACCTTCACCGGTATGGTACGGATCACAATTTCCTGCAGAGGTTGCACATCATCCTATTAAACTAGGGCAAGAACATGTTTACCATAAAATCAGGGAGAACCTTCGACAATTTTCTTCCGTTCCAACTCCTCCTTGAACGTGAGGACATAGCACCCTTCCTCAAACCTCATTGAGATCTGATTATGCAGATCTCAGAGATTGGTTAGGGTACCAATAAGGGCTTTGAGATCTGGCCGACGACCATGAACCGAAAGAGTGCGCTCCACCGCAAAGAAGTTGGTAGAGATGGCGGGACGACTGGAAGGACCAAAGAAACACTTGCCGTTCTCTTTTATGGTGAGAGAGGCAGCGAGATGAGCAGATACGGCATCAACCATGGTGATGAGAGAGGGAGGTTCCAAGCAAAAGATAGAGGCTAGAGAGAAAACCTAACCCTAGCAGAGACTTTTGTTTTTTGGTTTCTTACCAATGTATTAAGAGAGTAATACTATCCATCTAGATCATTTGTAACATAATAAATTAAGTTCATTCGTATAATAAAAAAAAATTAAAAACATTATGTACTATGCGATCACGACTTGAGAGATCTTATGGAATTGTAAGCCTCGTAAAGTAATGGGTAGTGAGAATTGTTCTTTTGCTCTCAAGTTAGTTAATATATACTTCTCTTGTTATTATTCGCGCGCTGTGCCTCTCCATTGTTACAACTTACAAACGTCATTTTCTCTTATTTTTGGGTTTGTACTCCGCATTGATCAAACATTTTTGTAACAACAAAGATCATGAAATGTCAAATTCGCTTTTTAAGTGTGTTTTGACTAGGTCGTGATGAGTGTCATCCCTTTTCAAAAAACTTGTAACCCAATGCCAGTTTCAGCCTAGTATTATTTCACTCGATCTTACAGAAGTTTTAGATCAGCTGTGCCAAAGGATATTTTTGTTATGTTCCATTGGTTCCAAGCTCCCATGATCAGCTGTGCTAACATTTCTGTATCAACAAAGATCGTGAAACTACTGTTGGTCGTAATAGCTTCTGCTTTTGTCTGCATTGATCTAGTGATACTTGCTTGGAAGAGTAGTTTCATATGCAATCGATTGATGTCTTCAGGCATGTGTTGGTCATGATTTTATTGTTAAAATCAATATGATTCGCATAGCTAGGGCAAGAGGCGGCCAATCTGCCAATCCCCGCTCTGGTGGCAGGTTCAGCCGTTAATCGAGTTAGCGAGGGTTTGCCAATCCTCGCTCTGGTGACAAGGATGAGGGAGGTGGCTTGATCACCGTAGGTTGAGCTTAATTAGATCGTTAATTTCCATTAGTTGCTACTTCATCAGGGACCTTATTGGTTGAAGGGAAATTAGATGACAAATTAATAACTAGCTGGCGACCCATTTTTTATCAGCTTTTTGATAATAATGTTACTGTTGGGAATATATTCTTATATGAAGGATTTGGGCTGAGATTTTGGGCATTTTCCTTATTCATTTACCTGTATTAATAGTTAGGCCGTCGGGTATGAATTTCGGTACCAAGTCCAAAATTACCCACGAGTCTAAAACTAATAACATGCATCATGTAATTTCGTTACATTCCACACTACATCCGTTATTGTAAGTCCGAAGTGCATTAATGTGGCTTGGATCCACGTACATGACATGTTGACTACGAACATAATTATCGTCAAAATATGAATTTGGCTTAAAAAATGGTTTGGGCCTGATAGCTGGATTTTTAGGCATCAACATGGAGGTTTTATGGGTATATATATAGGCCTGAAATAATGGGTAGTGATTGAGAATTATTGTTTTGCTCTCAAGTTAATGTATACTTCTCTTGTTAATATTCGCGGTGCCTCTCCATTATCACAAACATCATTGGCTCTTATTAATTTGGGTTTTTACAACGATTGAATTGATCAAACATTTATGTAACAAGAAATTAATATCAAGAAATGTCAATTTCGCTTTTTAAGTGTGTTTTGACTTTTGACTAATGACAAAGTCGTTATGAGTGTAGTCCCTTTCAAATTTTTCAATATTTTTGTAACCCCAATGCCAATTTCAACCTAGTGCTATTTCACTCTTATTTTTGTTATGTTCCAACTTCCAAACTCCTGATCAGCTGTGCCAACATTTCTGTACCAACAAATATTGTGAAACTACAATATGTTTGGTAGTAGTCGGTGAACTGTGGCTTGGTTGGTGAAGTAGTTTAGCTGACAACTTTGAGATTGTTCGTAATATATATTTGCTTTGGTCGCGTACGTACATGCTTTGGTCTAGTGTATACTTGCTTGGAAGACTAGGTCATATGCAATCGATTGATGTCTTCAGGCATTTGTTGATCATGATTTTCTTGTTTAAATCGTTATAATTTGCAATGGGCAAGAGGTTGCCAATCGGTCATCCTCGCTCTCGTGGCAGATTCAGCCGGTAATAGAGTTATCTCTTCCCTCGCGTTAGTTGACAGCGTCCCTGACCTGATCGATGACAAGGATGTGGGACGGGAGGGGCTTGAACCGTTAAGCTTAGATCATTAATTTCCATGAGTTGCTACTTCATCATGGATCTTATTCTTGCATGACTTTATGCATCTAAATAAGGAGTGCAAATCCTTAATTAACAGAGACAGTACGTATTATTGATTCACAGAGTGCACATTACAAGTAAAAGAGTAGCTCACTAAGGGTATGTCATATGTGAGCTACTTACAATTATTCTTACATGAAACAAAATATGCATGGCACAGGTGCAGTTCGTGACAAGAGACTACAACCATAACCAGCCGGAAATTAGAAAGCTAGCCAGCAGACTCATTCTACATCGACTCTTTTGAGGATGAATAATAAGTGCCGAGTCCAGATCCAAAAGGCTTCTGATTATAGCAGTCGAGGTTGTCACCATAACCAATCCCTAGCAAATCACAGTACCTCTTATAAAATCCAATGCGATCAGCCACTCTCCCATCCACACCTTTACCACATTCAAGTCCACCGTTGATGATGTTTGTGATCGTTCCATACCCGGACTTCCTACCTGCTGACTGATCGGCTCCGGAAGGTTTCCATCTCCCGGTGATGACATCATGGCAAGATGGCTTGGGTGACTGAGGGGTCATCCAGAACCAGAATGCTGTCTTGAAGGAGATGACAGGGTCTGTGGCAACAAGGTCCGGGTTATTCAGCAAGTTCGCTCCTATGGCTTTTCCACACTGTCCATAGTTGTAGTTCCTATGAGCAGATACCATCAATTTTGGTGTAAAAACAAGAATATAAATGGTGTACGTAGAACAGGTTGATAAGAAAAATTTAGTTGCTTACCAAGTAAGTTGAATAGGACCACGGCCATAATACTGCTTACCAGCAGCACATGGATATTTTGGATCCGAGGCACAGTAAGTTCCTGGATTTTGCTCCCTGTTATAACAATAGCCCCACGCGTATGCTCCATCAGGTGCAGTCGCCCATCCCCCTGAAAATTTATAATGACTTGCATGAGTTTGATTACGAATATGGAAATGAGTTATTGTCATGCAAGTACTATGTGTTGTTCTATACTAATTACCAGTAGTTTCATGAGAAGTTTGAGCTAAGAAAGCAGCAATCTCCCTCTTACGGGTGGCAGTGTCACCAGTTGTAGCAAAGGCGGGAAAAGCTTTGGCAGCTGCAATGAAAGCATCGTAAGAATAAAACCCCTTGGCAGGGCAACCACCGTCGTTCCGATGCTTGAGCATATTGTCAAAGGTGGCCTTTGATACTAGACCCCCAATGTCACCACCACCACCACCACCACCACCACCGCATTGGCTTTGGCAATCGCTGCCGCAGTAATCAGATGTAGTGCCACACCAGCCAAACTTGCTGCAGCATTGCCCTCCCGGGCACAAAGCACCCCCTGCTTGGCTTCCACATTGCTCTGCTGAGCCTCCTGGGATATTAAAGAACAACAGAAAAGAAACTAAAGACAAGGCGGAGTACAACATAATGGTATTGATTTATTTGTGACTTGGTTTGGTGTTTGAGAAAGCCAAGCATGGCCGAATATATATAGAATGATATGCAACAACGAAATTATGATTGAGATGGCTTTTGGTTCACTATTAAGTCAAAAATGGTGGGGTGGAATTTTGTCAATATCATCTATGTAGTCTGTATAGAAAGATAAAGTTCAGGGCTGCTTTATGCCTTTACATGATCTGTGAGATATGCATCGTACAGCTTAACACCAACAAACTGTAAAAATCCAAAAGATAATACTTGACTATGTATGCTTTAGTTGGAGAGGCTGCTAAGGCATTATTATTATTATAGTTTTACAGTAGTATACATTCTTGTCGTGGACACCATTAATAAGGATTGAAAATGACCTTATCTTTGTTTGCTTTGCATTTGAGTTATATGTTTCTTTCTCACTAATGAAAAGTTTAGGACACATGCAACTTGGTCTCTGCTTATCTTTTCGATCATGGCGATCGAGTTTTCAGCTCAGGACTCGTGTCAAAGTTGGTTCTAATGTTTGGCCTTCCTCCACTACAAACTAATCAATCATTTAGTTAATCTGATAATCGAAAGAAACTTGCATTACGTACTCTTTTGACCTATAGAATTCTCTGTGTTTCAAAGCAAAAGGAGACGATTAACAGTAGGTAATAGTTTAAAAACTGATGAAGGAACATAGGATTAGAGATATCGATCAGGTTTGATTTGGCATGTTTATATACTTTTGCTTTGGGAATATTCATCATTTCATCCTTGCATGCGGATACGTAACTGTTTTGCCATTGAAATGATGACACTGAATTATGAAGACAGAAGAAACTAGGAAGGAGTCGAGTTGGTCGGTCGTCTATTCAGTCTCTGAAGTTTTAGTTTCGTCTAAATAGTTCTTAAAGTTCTGACTTTTAATCTGAAAAGTTCATTCCGTCAATTCTTTTGTTAAAGACCCTTCAAAAAATTGTAAAATGACCAAAATACTCCTAGAAAAATATTCCGTTTGATTTTCTTTAATTATTTAAAATAAATTTATCATTTTTATTTTAAGTTAAATTAATCTGATGTAGACATAAAGAAATAAATAGAAAGAGACTTTGTCAAGTAAAGACATTCACTTCTCTTTAAAATAAAATGAAAACAATAAAGAAAGTGTTCAAGGAAGGTTAATTCCGTAACTTCCTTGGTGTGTCTTGTCCCAATAAGGCTAGTAGTCTAGATTCTTTATTAGATAGGGAATCCCTGATTCACAGGAATACTTGATGTAATGCCTATATAAAGGTCTCCTTATCAATCAATAAAGACACAGTTTACTATCATCTATTTCTTCTAGAACACGTTATCAAGCACGTTGCTCTAGCCTCCCGTCTAATAGCCCTAAAACCCAATTCTGAAAAAAAAAAAGGAGTTTTTTTTTTTTTTTTTTTTTTTCCGAAACCCTAAATCCCTACAGTCGCCGGATGCCGTCCTCCCTTCCAGCCGCCGTCGATTTCTTCTCGGCAGTACCTGCGCTGCCGACCAGCCCCCCCCGCCGCGCCGCACCTTCACGCACTGCTGCTCCTCCTCTGCCTCTCGGCAGACCTGCTTGCCTACAGCCCAACTCGCTCGCCAGCAGCCCTCCCTTGCGTACTATTCTTTGCACGCATCTCCCGAAGACCAAGATTGCTCGCAAGCCAAGCAAGCGGCCCTCAAAGCCTTCTTCGTTGCTGAGAAGACATTAAGAAAAATCGAAGAAAACAAGCTTCCCCAAAAGTCAAGTTTCTTTCGATCAAGTTTCAATTGAAGAGGTAAATATTTTATAAACGTTCCCGCTTATGAAATTTCAATAGTTGGGTTGTGTTTTCTTCCGGGACCTTCTCGTGTCCCTGTTTCTTCATCCCGATTCTATCTCTTCTCGGGACTGTATACGGGGATTTAATCACCCCGGTACCAACGTTTATTGGGGTAACTGTGATGTTACCGGCCACCGTTATGCTTGTGACTGAGATGTCACGGTGAACCATAACGTATTCTTTTCAAAAGAAAATAAAGGGAAGATATCGATTGTGACTTGATGTCACTTTTGAATCGATTTATGTGACCATGATATATCTTGGCACTGTTCTAAAAGAAAAAGAAAAAACAATCAAACTTGATTAGTATTCAAAATACTAACGTCTCGCTATTGTGTTCTGTAGATGGCTGACACTCAGTGTCCAGAATTCGACATCTTGGATGTCCAAGGCAAGGAATACAAGAGGTGGGTCTCAGATGTAGAGAACACCTTCATTGGCAAAAGATTTACAACCACCATTGTCCCTCCTGAGGATGAAAACTTGCATGCTTCTCCTGAACAGAAAGCTCAAGCCCTGATGTTTCTCAGGCGCCATATCCACCCAACGCTCAAGAAGCAATACCTGAGGAAGACCGATCCTAAAGAGCTATGGGACATCCTCAAAGACCGCTTCGACAATGTGCATGATGCACAACTCCCTGACCTTCTGTCCGATTGGGAGCAAATCCGCTTATTGGATTTTGATTCCGTCCAGGAATACCATCAAACTATGCTAAACTTGCAGTCTGATCTGAGCTTTTGTGGGGTCGACAAGACCGATGATGATATGATGGAGAAGACATTCACAACGTTCCCAGAATCTGCGTCCATGTTGTCGCATCAGTATCGTGATCTCCGTGAGAAAGGCACCATCAAAACCTTCAGTGACTTGATGAATGTGCTTCAAAGAAAGGAGAGGTACCATGAGCTAATTCTGACTACCAACAAAAGGCCTAGAGGTCCGAAATTCTTAGCCAAATCTCACCAAGCCCGTGGTAGGGCTCCTAAGCCAAGGAGCCATCCTCGCGAACGTCAAGCACCACCACCACGTACGCCAAGAGCAACACGTGGGGGAAGAGGAGGAAGAGGAGGTGCCGGCCTTAGCCGGAACCCCTCATGGAAACGGGACGGCGGCGGTGCCGCTGCTCCTAGAGGGGGGAACCGATTAGGTTCCGGCCCCAAGCGTAGTGGCTACGCCTCAAACAATGCTTCGGCTCCTTGGTTCAAATGCGGCTCTAAGAATCACTTTCAACGCGATTGCAAAGCAAGTAGAGATGTCCAAGCTACTTACAAGAAACACAAGCAATACATAGAACAAGAAACGAACTATGTAGGAGACCTTGAGGAAGAAGAGTACGATGAAGAAGATACCAACTTCACCGTCGATGACTTCCAACCTACCAAGAAACGTAGGACTAAGGAGTATGATACTCCGGATTATGAATAAGTATTTGACTTAGGTCATGACATACATGTTCAAGTTTGATTTTGATTGTTATTTTGGCATATTGTAGCCAATAACTCACGACTTTGTTCGATAAGTCGTTATATTTAGAACATCCTTGATGTATTTTTGACGTTGTCATCAATAAAATTTCGCTTATCCAATAATTGATTCGAAATTTTTACATCCCTATGAAAGCAAAATTGGTTCAATGCGTCCAATCCTCAATGGCATAATTATTTTGAGTTCACCATGATTCTGGTGATGTTAACTCAAATCCGAAATAAAATCACAAAGACAAAACGAGGGAATCGCGAACATCGCGAGTGCATATACGGCTCGCTACTCGCCCCGAGTTAGCCTTAGTCCGCCACTCGCCGACCTCGCTACTCGCCACGAGTTAGCCTTAGTCCGCCACTCGCCACGAGTTAGCCTTGGTCCGCCACTCGCCGACCTCGCTACTCGCCACGAGTTAGCCTTAGTCCGCCACTCGCCACGAGTTAGCCTTGGTCCGCCACTCGCCGACCTCGCTACTCGCCACGAGTTAGCCTTGGTCCGCCACTCGCCGACCTTGCTACTCGCCATAAGCAAGCCACTTGGCTGCGACTCGCCAGGCCTCTCTCGCCAAGGCCACTCAGCCGCTTGACTGCGACTCGCCAGGCCTCGCTCGCCAAGGCCACTCAGCCGCTTGACTGCGACTCGCCAGGCCTCGCTTGCCAAGGCCCCTCAGCCGCTTGGCTGCGACTCACCAGACCTCGCTCGCCAAGGCCCCTCAGCTGCTTAGCTGCGACTCGCCAGCCCCTCGGCCACGTAGCTGCGACTCGCCTGCCCCTCGACCGCCTCGCAGCATGATGGCTTGACACCGAACCCGGTTTTTCATCTTCCGCCTTGGACATGTCTCGAACTTTGTCCCGACATGTCCCCGACCATGAACCCGGCTTTGAAACCAACATCGATAGCCTATCGAAAAATGCAACTTTTACATAAATGGCTTGGCAACGACGTGTGTTCGGACCCGCCATGCTTCGGATTTAGCTCAACCGTCGCATCGTATTGCCTCAATGGCCAACCGACCCTCACCACTCGCCTTGCTTCGGCTCGGCGTCAGGGTAGCTTCAGCCTTACCACAACTTCGGCTTTGGCTTGGCCCCGGCCTTTGCCTTGGCTCGGCCACGCCACCTACGAAGGCGTCCGGTCTCAAACTCTGACCTAGGCTATGTTATCTCTCAATGTTGGTATTCGGTGATTAAAATTTGGCTTGTCTCTTTCTCTCAAGTTATGTCGATGCCATGGCTATGTTATTGGCCTTAATGCACTTCATTTTGTGATGATATATTGCTTCAATACACTTACTTTAAAGTGTTCGCCAAAGTCTAAAGTAGACTATTGATTCAATTTACATTGTTTTTGTAGATGTATCAAGGAGAGATTGAGTGTCTGTTGGATTGTGCAGCAACTCACACGATTCTGAGGAATCGGCAATTGTTTTCGGATTTTTCGCCAAGAGAATCGTCATTATCTACGATGACATGAACTGGACCCGTCATTAAGGGTCGTGGCTCTGCCCAATTCTTATTGCCAAATGGCACTGAAATTCGGGTAGAGGACGCTCTATATGCGCCAAAGGCACCAAGAACCTTACTAGCTTTCAAGGATGTGCGTGACAACGACTATCATCTCAGCACTTATGTTGAAGATGGAACTGAATATCTGTTGATCACCTCCACTGAGAATCTACGCACTCGCATTGTGGAGAAGTGTAAGCGTGTTCGAAATTGCATGTATTTCACAACCATTCGAGCCAATGAATCTCATGTTGTTGTCTTATGCGATTCAGATGCTTACAAGCTTTGGCATGAGAGACTCGGTCATCCGGGTCGTGATCTGATTATTCGTATTTTGAAATGCTCCCACGGTCATCCGTTTTTCAGATCACAAAAGCAAAAAGGAAACCAGAAAACTGGACACAACCGCGCCGACGCCGTGCAAGGGCGCTTTGGCCTCGGTTCGGCCGCCATGCCACCGCTGGCAGCCTCTCGGCTCCAAGGAGAGGTTCGGCCTCGTCCTGCTTCTCATGCTTCTGTAGCGATGTCTAATGCTCATCGTTCGTTTTGCAAAGCTTGTTCACTAGCAAAACTTCAAGCAAGACCATCTTTTGCTATTGATAATAAACAGAATATTCCGTTCCTACAACGAATACAAGGTGATATTTGTGGACCTATAACACCAGAATGCAGACCATTTAGATATTTCATGGTTCTGGTTGATGCGTCAACGCGTTGGTCACACGTCGCGTTGTTGTCCACGAGGAATGCTGCATTTGCTAAACTCCTAGCTCAGATCATTAAGCTTCGGGCTCACCACCCAGACAATCCGATTAAGTCAATCAGACTGGATAATGCTGGAGAGTTTACGTCAAAGTGTTTTGATGACTATTGCATGTCAGTTGGGATAGAAGTCGAACATCCCGTGCCCCACGTTCATTCTCAGAACGGTCTTGCAGAAGCCGCCATTAAGAGACTACAGCTTGTTGCTAGGTCCCTAGTCATGGCCACTAACTTGCCGGTTTCGGCATGGGGATATGCAATATTACATGCAGCTATGCTTATTCGTCTACGACCCATAGATAGCCAACCATTTAGTGCGTACCAGTTGGTAAATGGTTACGAGCCTGATATTTTGCATCTGCGTACTTTTGGTTGTGCCGTATATGTGCCTATCACGCCTCCACTGCGTACCAAGATGGGTCCACAACGACGATTAGCTATTTATGTTGGATATGAAGCACCAACAATTGTCCGCTACATAGAGCCTATGACAGGTGATCTGTTTACTGCAAGATTTGCAGATTGTCACTTTAATGAGACATCCTTCCCGCCGTTAGGGGGAGATGGGGCCGCATCCGTCCCTAGTGAACGTCAGGAATTGACGTGGTTCTCTTCCACTATGTCTTATTATGATCCCCGTACGTCTCAGTGTGAGACCGAAATACAACGCATATTGGAACTACAAAAGGTGGCGGATTCGATGCCCGACTCCTTTACTGATATTGTGAAAGTGACAAGATCAACCATACCTGCTGCGAATGTACCTGCAAGGCTCAACATTCCTCGCCATGCGTGAGCACGCGCTGCCGGTCTCGAACCCGCAGCCCTAGGTGCATCGGCAGCCTAGGCTCGGCACCTCCAAGTGGAGGGCCGGTGTCGACTTCGGATCCTCCTAGAAAGAGGGGGAGACCAATCGGTTCCAAGGACAATGTACCTAGAAAGAGGGCATGTGTCCAGGCACAAAGCGATCCGTTCATCATCGATACTGTGACGCCGTCACACGAGATTGTCTCCGACTATACCTATGTCCAAGAATCAACTTTGAATCATCTGGGGGACGCCTCAGACTCACCGTTGATGTTGGAGAACAATGAAATCTCACTAAACTACTTATGCATGCACAATCTTATGGAACGAAATTCCATGTATATCGATGATGCATTCGCCTACGCCGTTGCTCAAGAAATCATTGACGACGACGATATGGAACCCCGCACTGTTGATGAGTGTCCACGTAGGGCGGATTGGCCGAAGTGGGAAGAAGCAATCCAGGCTGAACTAGACTCTATAAAGAAAAGACAAGTATTCGGACCGGTTGTGCCTACACCGCCGAACGTGAAGCCCGTTGGACATAAATGGGTCTTTGTCAGAAAGCGCAATGAGAATGGTGAAGTCCAGCGATATAAAGCTCGACTCGTGGTGCAAGGTTTTTCTCAACGCCCTGGAATTGATTATGAGGAGACATATTCTCCTGTTATGGATATTATTACCTTCTGATACTTAATCAGTTTGGTAGTCTCAGAGAAACTCAATATGCAGTTTATGGATATTGTAACAGCGTATCTTTATGGGGATCTAGATATGGAGATGTACATGAAAGTGCCATAAGGACTTTCGTTACCCAAGTCAAGTGAGCAAAAATCACGAAGTTCATTTGCTATCAGGTTGAGACGATCTCTATATGGACTCTGACAATATGGTAGGATGTGGTACACACGGTTAAGTGATTACTTGATTGGGAAAAGATACAAGAATGATGAGTTGTGCCCTTGTGTGTTCATAAAGAGAACAAGTTCAGGATTTGCCATTGTAGCCGTCTATGTTGACGATATGAACATCATTGGAACTCTGAATGAGATCAATGAGACCGCTAGCTACTTGAAATCTGAATTCGAGATGAAAGATCTGGGAAGGACTCGGTTTTTCCTAGGCTTAGAACTAGAGCACTGAAGTGGTGGAATATTTGTACACCAATCTGCATATGTCCGAAAGATGCTCATGCAATTTAACATGGACAAAGTAATGCATCCTACAGGCACTCCCATGGTCGTTAGAAGTCTGGATATCAACAAAGATCCCTTTCGTCAGAAAGAAGATGACGAAGAGGTCTTGGGAGCTGAATATCCATACCTTAGTGCAATTGGAGCTTTGTTATACCTAGCTCAATGTACTAGACCAGACATTGCTTTCTCAGTGAACTTGTTAGCTAGATTTAGCTCGGCGCCAACACAACGTCATTGGGTTAGAATTAAGAACATCTTCTGATACCTTAAATGAACCCTTGACATTGGCTTGTACTATCGATACACTCATCAGGATTCGACACCTAGTCGATCTCTTGCATCCAACAGCACAAACCGTGGCTTGGATCGCCACCGGTCAGCCACCAAGACTGGCTTTGGCTCAGCAGCACCCTGCCTCGCCACAACAAGCCGCGGCTCGGCCATCCGCCATCCTGCAACCATATCCGGACCCGAGGATGCTAAGTCGTGGTCCCGATACGTCTTTGGCGATACCCCCTCCTACTCAGATACACCAAATGATGTGATGGTAGGATTTGCTGATGTTGGATATTTGTCAGATCCACACAAAGGACGTTCCCAAACCGGTTATGTTTTTACCATTGGGAATACGGCGATATCTTGGAGATCAACCAAGAAAACCCTTGTTGCTACCTCCTCGAACCATATTGAGATCATTGCACTACATGAAACAGTCAAAGAGTGTATTTGGCTTCGCTCAGTTATATCTCACATTCGAGAGTCTAGTGGACTTGAGTCTACTACGATGAGACCAACTTGCATATTTGAAGATAATACAGCATGCATTGAGCAGATGAAGTTGGGATACATCAAGGGTGACAATACTAAACACATTTCGCCTAAGTTCTTCTACAATCAGCAGCAGCAAGAGACTTTGAATATCTAAGTGAAGCAAGTCAGCTCAGAAGATAATGCAGCTGATCTATTCACCAAGTCTCTACCCAAATCTACATTTGTGAAACGTGTAAAGTGCATTGGTATGTGTCGCTTATCCGAACTCGAAGACTGACTGATTATCAGGGGGAGTTCTCGTCTAGACTTCAGGGGGAGTCTAATCATGCATGTCTCACATACTTGTAGTTGGTGCGTTGTACTCTTTTCCCTTAGACCATACTTTTATTTTTGCCCAAGAGGTTTTTATTTGTTGGAAAAGGTTTTAACGAGGCAACAGTTCATGCACCATTAAGGACGCGATACAAGGGGGAGTGTTCAAGGAAGGTTAATTCCGTAACTTTCTTGGTGTGTCTTGTCCCAATAAGGCTAGTAGTCTAGATTCTTTATTAGATAGGGAATCCCTGATTCACAGGGATACTTGATGTAATGTCTATATAAAGGTCTCCTTATCAATCAATAAAGACACAGTTTACTATCATGTATTTCTCCTAGAACAGAAAGAAAATATTGAAGAAAATAAAAAAGGAAAATTGGTACAAGGGTATTTTGATAATTTTAATTTTTTTTGGAGGGTCTTTAACTGCCACCTCATCTAACTAACGGAAGAATTGACGGAATGAACTTTTCAGATTAAAAGTTAAAAGTTTAAGGACTATTTAGATTAAATTGAAACTTTAAGGACTAAATAGATGAACGACTAGAAGTACAGGGACTAAACAAACGTTTACCCTAACCCAAAGCCAACCGACGACCCAAGCAATCGACTTTATCGATCGACTGAATAGATGTTCTTATTATGAGGGTTATACATTTTATAAAAAATCAATTAACAACAATGACCAAAGGACATATCATTTTCTTATGAGTGCATTTTTCATACGAATAACTCTGGAAAAGAAACTTAAAAGATGTAGTTTATGATTATTTTTATTTATTTATTTATTTTTGTTGGAATGGTAGTTTATGATGTTTGAATTGCATTGTATCGGAAGTTGGTTTATCTGAATACTGAATGTGTTCCTCTAAAACATGACCTTTTATGTATGCAATATCATGCATTTCCTCCTAACAAATACAGTATGTATGATTCTCCTTCACACTAATTTCATCCATTCATCTCATGCATGCAAAGCTTTGTGCTGTCTTTTTTTTTTTTTTGAATGTTTGTAAATTTTATATTCACTCCTCAAAAATCTTAATATACCTCCTAAACATTTTCTATTTCAAGCAAGATTTTGTAGGTACGTTAAATGACCAAAATATACATCTATGTGTTGTAATAGTCTAACATTTTTTTTCCTTATATTACTCCATAATTATAATAAATATTAGAAAGACGCAATTTTTTTTTGTTTTCATGGCGTCCTGCCGTCTTCGTTAAATAAAATTCAGAAACACCTAATGTAATTTTTTCTTAAAGATTTATAATTGAATAGAGTGAGAATGATATAATTTAGCTTTTAATTCAATGACGTGCAACTTATATGAGCTATTATATGACAATTTCATAGTTCTATTTTATGATAATTTTTTTTTAAAAATGTTCAGCTAAAACACATATAGTAAATAATCAGACAACTTAATTTATATTCTTGTCAAGAATCATCTCAGAATTTGGTGGATGGGGACTCCAATAATACAAAATCTATTTGTATTTGTAGGCAACAAATTAAATGTATTTTCAACTATCAATACAAGTTTAATTAGAAAACGTTAATATATTGATTAAATAGTTATCTTAATAAGATAATTTATGGTTTTTGAGATTAGAGATATTTTAGGTAATTTGGGTTGTGTATTTAGTAAAATATCAATTTGAGAAATTTAATAGCTGGTGTATTAAGTATGGGGTGTTTATCAAGTAATATGGAGAATGTATTTAAAACTACTCTTGTGCATGTGTTTACGTATCACACATTTTTTTTTTTGAGAAGTTACGTATCACACAAATTGATACTACTACTTGAATAAAAACTATGGAAGACTGTATGTAACCATTATAAATGAGGATAAGAAAAGTATTGTGGTCAAAGGAAGTTATCATGTAAGTAGTCGAGATTTTGGTGGTAACTAAATACAAAAAATTTACTCTTAGTGAGTGGTTTCAAGAGGTCTTTCCGATTTCGACCTTACCTTCACATCAGAAGAATTGCTTGTCGGATATTTACTCTCAAATCGGAATCCGCTTTCCTTTTTTTAACCCAATAATGTTTGAAAAAGTAGAAGTATTGACTATTTCTAATTCTTAATTAGAAGTTTGCTCTATTTTTATCATTATTACATTTAAGATACTATAAAAATCATGTGGATACTATCGGATTTATTTATAGCTACACGTATATATTCTTGACGTCTCCTCAGAATTGATACCTTGCAAAAAAGTTTACTTTGTACTGTAAAATTAAAATTTAATGAGATAATGAGGCGAAAAGAAGTATTTTAACTATTGTTTTTTTAGAATATTTTTTATAATTTTTTATAATGAATTTTTTCTAATATTGCTTTGTGCTGAAAGTGAGAGCTGTCATTTGCCTAGTATTTTGTTTCTCTGTCGGTCTGTCCATAACATCACGGTGGCCAAAACCTCTTGTTTCCTTTGGGTATGGGCCGTATGGGCTTGCATAGGCTGAAAAGTTGGACCATTTGGGGTTGAGTTGCTGCCTTTGATATTGGCCTATTTTCTAGTTGGAATATTGAAAGTCCAAATTAGATGATTGATGTGAACCAGCAGAAGAAAACTGCAAAGTGCGTTTCAATGGAGTCTGAAACTCTTGAGTGATGATGACGATGATAAGGTAGAGCAGCACCATTCCGATTGGTAAGTGATTGCATTCTCTCCCTTTAAGAAAAAGCTAGCCAGAAGCTCTCAAGTTCATTGCTTAACACCTCTGAATACTGTAATGCAAGTTTCATTCAAATTTGGAGACTTTAATGATCATTCTTGAGACTAAAAGAGATGATATATATATATATATATATATATATATATATAGATATGTGTTGTAGCTTTACACCTATATTAGTCATCTGGATGAATATTTTCAATGTGGCCTCCACAAAGTTTTAGTTTGCTAATGGACAGCAAAACAAGTTACTCATCATTTTTGTTTAGAAAATTCAATTGGCTTTAGTGGTTTTTGCACAGCAATAATTATAGGCACTCATGTACAAGGGAGACAGTATATAATTACTGACAAGAATGTATCAGTTTGATTTCAAAGGTTGTCTTCATGTATCTTTTCGTGTACAAAATCGAAGAGAGACAGTCTTATGATTTAAGATGTTGAGAAGTGAGACTTTTGTTTTCTCGGCTTTGCGTTAATAGGCACTCAAGTCCTTCTTTTTGATCTTGAATGCATGATTTCAGCTTCTCAAGCTGGTTATGTGCAATATCTGTACACTTGGGCTGAAATTTGCTCGTCTTGTTTCAAATGTAAATTCAATGCTTCATCCACTTCTGCAAATTTCTGTTTCACCTTCATAAGCTACTCTCTTTGTTGGCGTCATCTTGGTATTCAATGACCAGCTGCCTGGCTTTGACTTTGGGCCAGATATGAATGACAGCAGTTATTCAAACAATGAGAGCATTACTAGTTCTCTACTTGCTAACAATGGCAAGTCTCATGGTCTGACAGAAGACGCAGTTGACTTCTTTCCCATTACTTTGAGATTCACTGTAGCTTTGTGGATCATCTTTTTCACTCTCTTTCTAGAGGTCAAGTATTTTCTAACTTACTAGTGAGTCCAGTTTCAGCTTCTCTGGATAATGGATTGAGGTTCTTCAGTGCACTCCTTGGTTTGCAACAGGCATCCGTAGCAGTGCTATTAACATACAAAATTGTTGTTCCTAGAAGTATTTGAGATCTGAATCTGCCATGTGAGTTATTTTTTATCCATTGAAAAGTTTTTGGAATCAATGCAGTGCTTATAGATTTTTCTGTTCGAGCCAGTGACAAAGTAAAAAGTCTTCCTGCGTTCACCAGGATTGTACAAAGTTTTATCAAAATAGCAAATATCCTAAAATTTTTAAAGTAAGGAGGCCTTCTCTTGATCCTCCCTCTATACATATATATGTGAACTTCTTCAGTAGGATATTGTTAAAGTACCAGTCTGCTCTAAACTATGTACTTAACAGACTAAAACATTGAATAATAGTCATAAAGGCTTGAAGATAGGGAAAGTCCCTAGCTCTGCTCCTATTATATTGGGTAATATCATAAACTTTGGACTGAAAGTCCCTTAAAAGCTTGACCTGGTTTATGAGATTCTGGTTTTCTTCAAGCTGAACACTTTGACTGCTAAATGGATCCTGTGTCAACATATCCTTGTTAACGATGATTCTACTGCGCGCCCTGGTCAGTCTACTTCGTTTCAGGACATATAGAACTTCCATTTTTCCTTGGCATGGAAGTTCGCCAAATTTAAAGTTCTGTTGTTTAATTTTGAATTTTGAAAGCTGTATTTGTTGTGCAAGATAATGACAGAAACTGAAAATATGACTGTAATGTGCTTCCATTATCTTGCGAAACAGCTTGAGACTAGTAATTCATATGATTGTTCCTGTAATAGAAAACTGGCAAGCTCTATGTTTATTGCTTAATATGTGTGATGGTATGATCTATGGATATTTATTTATGTTTTGATGTCATGGAATTACCTTTTAGCTGAGTATATTGACGCGCACACACACACAGATAACACATTTGTGCTATAATGGGAATCTTGACAGCCCTACTAAAATTGCTGCATCTGTTTTTCATATCTCTTGTTTTGATAATTATTGTGGCCTTGTATTCGATCTTTCATCCCCATGTGATGTAACATCAACCTCAAAATGTATTTTATTTATCAGAAGTTACAGTTAATTATTTTTGTTTTTATTTTTGAGTTACCATCTTGCAATTGTACGGGAATGAACTTCCTTTGTTCCCTAGTTTGAATCCATTCATCGGATGGTTATTGGAATGTATAGAACAAAAATGTAAGATTTTACTGATTTTAATTATCGGTTCCGAAATTTTTTATTTTTTTTCTCTACAGAGATTATAAAGTGGTAGTAATGTAGGTAATAGTGTGCATCATTATCTGTATCAATCTGATATCAGAAGATGTGTATACATGTATGTAATATTTTCATGCACAAAATTGATCAAAAAGCTAATTTCTAGTGGTTGAGGATGTTGAGAAGGGAGACTCTTGTTTTGATCAATTGCTTAAATAGACAATCAAGTGCTTCTTCTTGGTCTTGAATGCATGATTCCAGATTGTTGAGCTGGTTGTGTGCATTGTCAACACTCTTGAGTGACTTCAATGCAGTATCCACCTCTGCAAATTCATTTACTTTTGTTTCTTCCTCGCAAGCTATTCTTTTTGACTGCACCATCTTGGCAACCAAAGACCAGCTGTTTGGCTTTGACTTTGGCCCAGAGATGAAGGACAAAAATGATTCAAACATGGCGAGAGTGACTGCTTCCACTTCTCTCAGCTTGCTAACAATGGTGATAGTCTCTTGATCCTTGTTGCAGAACGAGAAAGATCTGTTTGCCATATCCTTAATGTTCTCCAAAGCTTTGTGGAGTGCCTTTTTTATCGTCTTTCTGGAAATCAAGTATTTCCTCGCTTCACTTGTGAGTACTCCACTACTCCAGATTCATTTCCACCCCTTCTTCAAATGATTGATTGAAGATCTTGTACGTTCTCCTTGGTTTGCATCAGCGAATCCTTGGAAGTGCTACAAACATCCAAGATCCTGAGAGATCCATCTAATAGCTCATTAGCACATTTCGGATGCTGCTCTTGTGCCAAGGCTTTTTGCGTGAGAGGCAATTGAAGCAACCTATCAACACAATTATGCAAGTCTTGGATACTGCTTAGTTTGTGGCTTATTGATGATGAAGATGTAGAGGTGGCCTCAGAAGACTTCAATCCGCATAAATGCTCATCAATTTCTTGAAACAGTGGGTGTGGCCTTGAGGGAAAGCTGTTAGAACAAGTGTGGAAAGCCATTTTTTCTTTTTGTCTTGTGAAGACCTTGTTTTTAATCTGAATGATCTGCTCCTTTCGAAATGTATCTGCTTAATATATAGTGTTGGTTGAGGAGGGTGGACATGGAATCTCATTTACTCCAATCACCAGCGAGACTGCGTGAGGTAACATGGTTTTGATTTAAATCTTTATTTTCCTAAGGCAATGTTATGCAATGTCTGCTCCCAACCAGCATACCAACTCATGAACTGAGTCATTGTGCATATAAAAGGTTTGTTATTATAACAACTTTGAATTGTAGTTTGATGTATTTCACAGAATTTCGTAAATTAATTATGCGATAACACGAGTGGAATTGACCCTTTGTCCACAATACATGGGGGAGGCTAAACGAAAATAGTGTATGAATATATGATCTGAATCGATAGAATTACATTTGTACAAAGGTGCTATATATTATATACATCTACAAGAGTTCTATTGTAGGAAAGCTATAATCACAAATAATCTAGATCCTACAATCAATCCCATATTAATCACATAAGATGCTTGATCCACTAATTACTCTAGCATACATATTCTCAATTGAATGCAGACCAATGACTTATCTCTTTCCTTTAATACTCCCCCTCAAGTTGGAGTGTGAATGTCAATGACACCCAATTTGCTAAGATGAGTGTGGAAGGCTGGTGCACGTAGAGGTTTTGTGAGCAAGTCTGCAATCTGGTTTCCAGTTTGTACATAAGCAGTTTTCACCTCACCCTTTTCAATTCTTTCGCAAACCGTATGACAATCTAATTCAATATGTTTGGTTCGCTCATGATACACTGGATTCGCTGCAATGTGTAGAGCCGCCTGATTATCACAAAACAATTTTGCTGGTTCAGGATGTTCAACATGTAAGTCCTTCAACAGGTATCGTAACCAACTGAGTTCACAAGCGGTGGCTGCCATAGAACGATATTCCGCTTCTGCTGATGACCTGGGCACGGTGGCTTATTTTTTGCTTTTCCATGATACAAGTGAACCTCCAAGAAAAATGCAGTACCCTGTAACAGATCGCCTTGTAATTGGACACCTTGCCCAATCTGCATCGCAATATGCAATTAATCGAAGAGGGCTGTGTATCGAAAATAATAACCCTTGTCCAGGGGCTCCCTTAAGATAATGTAGAAGCCGATGAGCTGTTTTGAGATGATGAAGTTTAGGATGCTGCATGGATTGGCTGAGAGTGTTCACTGCATAAGTGATTTCCGGCCTCGTAATGGTGAGATAAATTAGTTTCCCAATCAACCTCCGATACTTAGAAGGATCCTTGAGAGCATCACTACCATTTTCAGTTAGCACTAAGTCAGGTTCCATTGGTACGTTTGTTGGTTTCGCCCCAAGTAAGCCTGTCTCCTCCAATATATCCAATGTGTACTTGCGTTGACAAATCGAAATTCCAGCTTTAGAGCGTGCTACTTCTAATCCAAGAAAATACTTGAGAGGTCCAAGGTCTTTAATTCTGAAACAATTGTTGAGAAACTTCTTGAGATCACTAATGGTCTTCTCATCATTCCCTCTAATTACCATATCATCAACATAGAGTAAAATCACAGTAATGGAATTCCCATGAACTTTTATAAACAATGAGTAATCGGCACGAGACTGCTAAAATCCAACTTCTTGAATGGCGGATGAGAACCGTCGAAACCAACTACGAGATGCTTGTTTAAGGCCATATAATGATTTGTGAAGTCGACAAACCATATTCTCCCCCTGTCGACTATATCCGGGAGGAGGCCACATGTAAACCTCCTCAAGAAGCTCACCATGGAGGAAGGCGTTCTGCACATCCATCTGATGTAGGGGCCATTCACGTACGACAGCAATTGCTAACAAACATCGAACTGTAATCAACTTCGCAACAGGAGCAAAAGTATCTTTGTAATCAATGCCTTCACGTTGATTGAAGCCCTTTGCGACAAGTCGAGCCTTGTAACGCTCAATGGTGCCGTCAGCATGATATTTGATCTTGAAGACCCATTTGCAACCAATCGGATGGTGACCGGAAGGAAGAGGGACCATGGACCATGTATGATTGTCTTCAAGTGCCTTTATCTCAGTATTCATTGCCTCAACCCATTGAGGGTCATGTCGAGCTTGCTCATAGTGTGGTGGTTCAACCAAGGCAGAAACATTGTGTATAAATGAACGATAACTGAGAGATAATCCAGAATATGATACATACCGATGCAATGGATATCGGCTGCCGGACATGGAGAAAGAGGAAGCAGCCGGGTCAAGCAAAGCAGCATGGTTGGTCTTGTAGTCCTTAAGGTAGGGTGGAGGTTGGGAGATACGAGTGGAGCGTCGCAACACCGGCTCTGGTGGAGGATCCGCCAATGGAGATGGCGGAGCAGAGGGTGGTGATGGTTGGTCAGAATGGGAATGAATTTGAGCCATCGGTTGAACTGGAGGGGAAGATATCGATGATGAAGGAGGTGCCAATGAAGAAGGAGGTGAAGGTGGTGGCGAGGAAGCGCCGAGGTCAGATAACAATGGTGGAGGATTGGTAAATGAAGGTTGGGCAGTTGTTGATCGGAGTGGAGGTTCTGGTGATCTTGTGGGTTGACGACGCACGTAAGTGCGTAGAGGAGTCGGCTGAGAAGAGGACGGTGGTGCGGCGTCAGGTTCAGATTGGTGAGGTGGTGAGGATGATGGGATGTTGGTGTTACTGTGAGAAGGGGATGCGACAGGTTTTGAAAAGGTAGGAGAGGTACTGATGGTTGTTGATGGTGGACTAGGCTCATGGACTTGGGATGAGTCTACTGGTGCTTGGGCCGAGTCTACTGGTATGGGTAGGACTGGGTAGTTTTCTTGGTCTTCAATAGGGAGGGTGCCAAGAGGAAATATGTTTTCACGAAAGATGACATCTCGGGATGAGAAAAATTTTCGACTCTCAAGATCATAAAGTCTATAACCTTTTTGCCCAAGAGGATACCCCAGAAAAATACATCGACGTGCACGAGTATCAAATTTATGGGAAGGAGTGAGGTTGGTTGCGTAGCACAAACAACCAAAAACCCTGAGATGAGAATATTGTGGTGGTGTGGAGTGTAAACACTTATAAGGAGATTTATGAGAGAGTATAGGTGTGGGAAGACGATTAATGAGATAACAAGCAGTTTGAATACTCTCACCCCAAAACTTTAGTGGAAGATTGGCTTGAAATCGAAGAGCACGTGCGACATTTAAAAGATGACGGTGTTTGCGCTCAACAACCCCATTTTGTTGGGGAGTGTATACACATGTGTGTTGAAAAATAGTGCCATGCTCGTCAAAGAAAGCACGCATTGACAGGAATTCTCCCCCATTATCAGTACGTATAATTTTAATGTCACGATGGAATTGTGTTTTAACCCAAGAAAAGAAAGATTTCAACAAGGTTTGAGTATTGGATTTGAAATTCATGAGATGAACCCAGGTAAAACGAGTATAGTCATCAACGATGGTGAGGAAGTAACGAGCACCAGAGTGGGTGCGAGTTTTGTGAGGTCCCCATATGTCACAGTGTATTAGATCAAATGGTGCGACTGATTTTATGGAACTGGGAGAAAAATACAAGCGAGTTTGCTTTGCTAGAGGACAAATATCACAGACATGATCATGATCATGATCAAACATTATTTCAGGAACATTTTGGGAAAGAAATTGGAGAGGTGAGATACCCGGGTGACCAAGACGTTGGTGCCATAGGTTAGAGGTGCGAGTGATATGGTTGGCAAGATGGGGATTTTGGTCTGGTGTGAGGTAATAGAGACCATTAAAATGTTTGCCCAGGCCAATAATCCTCTCTGTATCCATGTCCTGCACAACACAAAAATCCGGGTAAAAGATTACTATGCATCTCAAAGCTCGAGTCAATTTACTCACAGATATCAAATTCACATGAAATTTGGGCACATGGAGAACGCCATGAAGAGATAAATTGTGGGACAGTTTGATCGATCCAATGTTCTCAACTGCAGCTTGTCCTCCGTTTGGTAATCCAATGAAATCATGAGATGTCTCAACATTGTTGTGAGTAGGTGCAAAACATGATATGTGATCCGTTGCTCCACTATCCACAATCCAACATAATGTAGAATATGGATCTCGATGTGCAATATTGCAAGTAGGCATAACTATGCGTCGGACAGTGTGTCCTTCTGTGTTAATCATGGTGATGGTTTGGTAGTGTTTGGTATTGGGATGTTTGTTGTGTTTGCGGAAGGTATGTAAGACTCTAGAGTCACCAAGAACGGTGCTCTGATACCATAAACGAAAATAGTGTATGAATATATGATCTGAATCGATAGAATTACATTTGTACAAAGGTGCTATTATATACATCTACAAGAGTTCTATTGTAGGAAAGCTATAATCACAAATAATCTAGATCCTACAATCAATCCCATATTAATCACATAAGATGCTTGATCCACTAATTACTCTAGCATACATATTCTCAATTGAATGCAGACCAATGACTTATCTCTTTCCTTAAATAGAGGCAAGAATCATCTGTCTCAATTATGGTGATTTGTTTATATCATTTATTTCATATTTTGCAGGTCTTTCACCTGATTGTTTTGCAAGGAGGAGGCAAGATCTGCGATTCTGAAACGAATAAAGTTTTTGGCAGGTGAATTAGCAAATGAGATGAACTGGACTGTTCCCTGAAACGATGAAAACCAGCGCACTATTCTGGCTATAATAAGAATGGTGTGAGATCTGAGTCTGCTATGTGAGTAAAATTACGTCCTAGTCCTATTAATTACATAATTTTAATTTGTATATAGGGAAAGGGTTTAATATATTGACAGATTTCACTTTCATTTAACTATTTTGAAAACTTTACTTAACTCTTGTGTGTGATTGACTCAGTTAATATGGACATGCTAAAAGGATTTTAGATAAAAGTTCTCATTATCTGATGTTACTCATTAAGTTTACCAGAATAGATTGAGATTTAAGTCAGTGATCCTTCTGGCATTAATATACTCAGAACCAAACATATAGTATATATCTCCCGATTACATAAAACCAGTTATTATTATTTTTTTTTTCCCCCAAAAGAAATCATAAATAAAGCACTCAACTGATCAAGCTAGAAATCACAAGTTTTCCCCTCATAACATTGAGGCAGCCAGCACTAATATATGCTGATCATTTCATATTCCCTTGAGACAATTGGAATCTTCCAGCCTTGACACTTTATATAATTTGAACTGATCCCATGTGACCTCAATTATGATCTCAGAATTTAAGAATTTACTTTTCAGCGTTTTACATTTGGAAACTGCAGTTAAACCTTCCATCTTTTGATAAGATACATCAGATTGTTTTTGTTCTCGATTAAACTGCTGGATTCATACCCTGGATGCGATGATTATAGGAACATGTATAAGGCTAATGATTGATTTTAGTATAGTATTCATTAACCATTGGGGATCATAAAAATGAAAGCTTTTGAACTAAGATTTACGAGTTGTGGCAATGTAACCAAAATAGTTTTACTATATCAGAAGGGGTATACATGTATGTATGTATTTCTATGTACAAAATTTGTCTACATTCTAATGTCTAGTGGTTTAGGATGTTGAGAAGGGAGACTCTTGTTTTGATCAATTGCCTAAATAGGCACTCGAGTCCTTCTTCTCGGTCTTGAATGCATGATACCAGATAGTTAAGCTGGTTCTGTGCATTGTCTAAACTCTTGTATGTCTTCAATGCAGCATCCACTTGTGCAAATTCGTTTACTTGAATTTCTTCCTTACAAGCTAATTGTTTTGACTGCACCATCTTGGAAACCAAAGACCAGCTGCTAGGCTTTGACTTTGGCCCAGAGATGAAGGACAAAACTGATTCCAACACTGTGAGAGTGACTGCTTCAACATCTCTCAGCTTGCTAACAATGGCGATAGTCTCTTGGTCGTTGCTGAGCAAAGAGAAAGTTGATCTGTTTGCCTTCAGATTCCCCAAAGCCTTTTGGATTGCTTTTTTCACCATCTTCCTCGAGGTTAAGTATTTCCTGACCTCACTGCTGAGCACTCCAGATTCGTCTTTACGCCTTCTTCGGATGATTGATTGAAGGTCCTGTATGCACTCCTTGGTTTGCAACAAGGCATCTCTGGCAGTGCTACAAATATCCAAGATCCTGAGAGATCCATCAAGTAGCTCATCAGCCCATTTCTGATACTTTTCTTGTGCCAAGGATTGTTGAGTGAGTGGTAATTGAAGCAACCTATCAACAGAATCATGCAAGTCTTGAAGACCACTTAGTCTGTGGCTTATGGATGATGTGGAAGTTGTTTCAGAAGACCTCAATCTGCACAGATATTCATCAACTTCTTGATTGACTGGGTGTGGCCTAGAGGGGAAGCTGTTAGATCGAGTGTGGTAAGCCATTTTTTCTTTCTGATTTAGCAGATGATAGAAGACCTTGTAGCTGATTTACAATTGAAACTGATAAGTTATTTCCTTACACATCTTCGTAATATATAGTGTAGGTTGAGCACAGGGACAAGGAATCTCATCCACCTCAATCAGGGAGAAGTAACATGATTTCGATTTCAATTTTAATGTTTCCTAGGCAATGTTTATGTAATGTCTCCTTATGCACCATCATACCAACTCATGAACTGATTCATTTTGCATTGAAAATATTTTATTGTGCTACAATAACTTAAAAATCGTTCAGTTATAATTTTTAATATTGGACAGCAATTGCACGAGTTGCATTGAGTCTGTTTCAATGCATCCTACTCGTACAAAAATGCTTATCAGGATATATATTTTAGTGATTGGTATGCAAGGTGTGGGCATGATCTGCAATTTTCTGACCATGCATTGTGTTTTCATCCTGCAGAAAAATGGTCAGGGGCATAAGATGAGATAGCCTGTTCCCCAAACAGGAAGAAAGCAGCAAAAATATCATTATAATTAGAAGAGTTGAGAGATCTGAGTCTGCTATGTGATTTTCATTTAGCAAATTCATATTCGTTCAGCTTCCTACTTTTTCCTTGGAAATAGCTGGAAAACAGTTTTGACATCTATGTAAACTTGGAAATGAGGTGTGTTCTTGAGGGTTGCTGTTAGAGCTGGCACGGTGACTGGGTTTTACAGCAGTCTTATATTCTCTACCCAGAGATGAGAAGGTATTCAGTTGAATATAAAGAGTGAATATCTCAACCCTCTCAGAATTCGGTAAGTTAAAAATCATATCACTAATATCACAATGCAATGTGCCTCCTTATCCCTGCCATTCCTATTATGTTCTACATAATCCTTAGTACTGCTGAGTATATTATTTTCTTAATTAATATTGCTGCATTGTTTTGTGAACAAGGTGATAAATCTATCAAGGCACGAGTGGGTTGATATATTTTTCTCATTTCCAAGAAAAAGGCAAGATCTGTTCTTTAGTGTAATCATATACATTTTTTTGGCTTCTTCTGTTTTAACTGCAAACAGCAATAAAAAAATCTATTGTCAATGGTATGTGACACGTTTACACGTGGAATACCTATATTTTTTGTGCTAATTCCTTTCTTAATCCTAATCTTAGATCTAGAAACAGGGCAGAGATAAAGCCACCTATCAAGCATTAGCTAATTGACATTAAGATATTAGTTAGCATCAAAATGCTTCATGGATTATGTACATTGGTAGGAGCATGTAGGACTTGTTGATTAAGGAAGCATGCATATTTTAGCTAGTTTGTTTCCATAATAACCTATGTGAGCTTTAGAGCCAATTTGCTTTCTTCTTGAGTGATAAAAAAATAAAATTTCGATAGATTCGTAGGAAGCATGAAATCTAATAATTCTTTGATTATTCGATGACTATATGCAATAGCTTTTTATGGACTCTAGAATTGCTAGAACTCGCTTTTGTGATTTTTGAAACTTGTTAGTCATGAAAATTGCCTTGATTTTGAAAAGGATTGAAAACGTTATATTAGGATCACCACCATTGCCAAATTAAGCATGTACCCTATTTGTGCCCGTCGTGGGACTCCTTAGAAAACCCCTTTGAGCCTACATTGAGCCTTTTCTTTCATCACCCTTATTAAAATTCCTATGCTTAGAATAGTTATATCCTAACCCTTGTCCGAGAGACTTGGCAAAAGTGTGAAATCGACGTGGAGTTTTGATGTAGAGTGATGTATGAAACAAGTGTGGGGTAGACTTAGCTTGAAAAGTGTACAAACAAATTGTATGTTGCCGTGCCTTAAAGAAAAGAAAATGTGTGATCGGACAAAAAAAGAAAAGAAAAGAGAAAAATGTTAGTCCGAAAGAAAAGAAAAAAAGAAGAGGCACGTTTTCAAAAATAAAATTGCTAAGTCTTATTCCTTGAATAAATGTTGCAAGCTTGGAGTTTAATTTATATTTGAAGGTCTAGCATTGTTAAAATTTTGACCTTTGTCCATGTTTATGATGTTTTGGGAAGAAAAGAATGAAGGAAGGGTCCAACAATATGATATTCGACCCTTGGAGTGAAGCCATAAGGAGGATCAAGAATTGCCAAGTCTTGGTGACGTTTTTAAGCACCACTTTTCCTAAATTTCCTTCCCTATGATTGCCGAGCCCCATATTTTATTCCCCTATAACGTTTTCATGATTCTTAAGATGGCATAATTTGATTTGTGGAGATTATCTCAAGAGTTAAGCATATGGTTTTGGTGTATTCGTGCATATAATTATCATATGAGGTTTTTCCTTAAAAATTTTATTCACAAAGTGCTTTCGTTTCTTTGACATATGCAAATTACTCTTCGTAATTCATTATCTTTCTCTTGCATATACTATCGAGTGAATAAGCCATGCTTCGAGAGTGAAGAAGAGAGTATGCCTATTGAGGAGGATTGAATTAGCTTAACATGTCTACATGCTTAGTTTTGTTCTTATATGTTCATATTGATATTACATGTTCATGAAACTTGGAATTTTCGTGCTTAGCATTCTCATGCATCAACTTGAAAGCTATGTGTACATATGAGCCTGAGACAAATTGTTAGGGGCAATAGTTTGTTTTGAGTTCTAGTTTAATTTAGCTTTGCTAAGGGACTAGCAAAGGATAAGTGTGGGGTATTTGATAGGAGCACAATGTGCGACGATATTAATATGCTTATGCCCTCGTTTATGTTTTGTTTAACCCTTATTTAGTTAAGATCGAGTCATAATTTAGTTTATTATCAATTGGGTAGAGTTTTGATCAAATGTGCTTTATAATCCGAAAAATGACTAAGTTTAAGAAATCTGGAAAATAATGCAAAAATTGTCTTTTTCGTGATTCTGAGACGAGCACTAATGCGACTTATCATTTTCCAAATTTGATGAAATTTGGTATACATTTTATTGGCTTGCTAAAGGGTTTTGTACCAAAAATAGAGATCAATCGGAGTTCAGAAAGTCACCCAAAAGATGGCTGCAAATCAGCAGTTCGAGCAAATCAATCCAGAGACTTTCAGGATTTTTCCTGGGACTGTGTCCTAACTTCCAAAATTCACTTCGGACGTTTCACAAGGAATTTGATCAAGCCCTTTTACATGGAGATAGCTCTGCGTGTTTAGTTTCTCTGAGACTTGGAATCTCACTAATCAGAGCTCTGAGGAGAGAGTTATACCAGAATTACTGAAGCAAGGTCACTGCCCAGCTGAGAAAACCAAGCATTCTGCCGGTTTGACCATTGAGGCCGATTGGGGTGTAACCATGGACCAAAGTTCATCATGAAGAGTTGCTGAGTTCACAAGTGATGTCCATGAAGCATTACAGCCCAATCCAAGGAAGAAAATCAGCAAAAGAAGTTTCCTAGAAGAACCAAGAAAGGAAGGAACCAAAACCTTGTTGCACAAGGATTACCTTTGCCGATTTGGACTAGGTTTTCTCCCTTGGGTTTCTGCCGAATTTGCCTCTATATAAAGCCATGTTTTCCTACAGAAAAATCATCTCATCTTTTACAAAGCACTAGCCTAAACTCTGTCGAAAGTTATTCCAAATTTCTAAACCAAAAATCCTAAACACAAGCCTACCGATTCCACCATCTTCCATCAAATTTCCGAACCTTCACCTCTACTTGCTGCCGTACCTCCTTCACCACACCAAGACGAAGCTCTCTAAGGTTTCTAAAGTGTGATCCATCCCTATGGCTTGTATTTTTATTTTCGGTTTAGTCACAATTATTGTTATAAAAATACTTTGTTTTCGTTTGGTAATGTATGATGAACATGAGTTACGATTTTTATTGGAATTTATGTGATGAATTTTGCAAGCAACTACACATTTGAATTCGTGCATTAGTATGAGGGCAGTAGCATGTATGTTTAGTTTTTAGGTTTTATTCGATTAGTTTCATGAGTTCGTGCATAAAAATCAATGCTTACATGATGCCATAGGCCATGACATTTATGTAGGTTGCGATTTCATTTACCATAAGCATCTTACGATCGAGTTAGGCGATTGTAAACTATATTCTAGGTTGTTTAAAAAGTGGTTAACATAATTCATTGAAAGTTGCATGGTGATAGGATGAGTGACGCCATATATACCTAGAAGCATGTCTCCAATTTAAGACTTTCGTGCATAATTACTTTTCATGTTTGTCTTCGACGATTGTGTTTTCAAATATGGTTAGTATAAATTTTAGGATTCGACGATTGTGTTTTCTAAAATACATATGAAGTCTAATAGCGATTAGATAACCGATTTGCCCTAATTGAAAATTGGAATTGAGTAGAGTCTAGGAACCCATACAATGCTGCCGATTGCTTCTACATGTTGTTCTTGTGTGTTCTTGTGTGTTTCGTGCTATGTGTTGCGTGAAAGATGATGATCAACTTGTACATAGTAGCTTAAGTTTTAAATTTCTGCTTTTTATTTCGTATTTAGCTTTAGGGCAGCCCCATGGCTGCCGAACCAATCTTTCCCCATGAATGTGAGGTTTTCTTGTAGATATGTATATATTTTTGGTCTAACATTCTCATGTTTCAGGTACCCTTAATCCTCGGCTTAGAACAATCCCTACTTATTCTATGCTACTAACGATTGTAGGGTTTATTATTGTGTGCGAGCTTAGGCTTACATCAAGAGACTTGATAGAGTTTTTGGCTAGTACTTGTGCTTGAGATGAGATGCATTTTATGAGGAATTCGTTGGCTTTATATAGGGGAAAACCTAGGGTTTGGCGGCTGCCAAAAGGAATGGCAATTCCTTGTCCTAGATGGTTTTAGTTTTCCTTGTGGGCAAAGTAATGCTTCTCTTGGACTTCTTCTTCTGATCTTGGACTTCAATCGGCTGCATTAGGTCAACATGGACATGTCCAACAAGTCTTTAGGTCTATTATAGCCGATCCATGCTTCCAAAAATTCAAAGGAGAGCTTTCCTGATGCAACCGGGAAACTTCAGTTTTCTCGGCAGAATTGACCTTGCTTCAGTAAATCCGGCATAACTCCCTCCTCAGTGCTCCGATTGATGCGATTCCAAGTCCTGGAGAAACTAGACTCGTAGGACTCCCCCTCCCCCCTATTTGTGACGTTTCAACTATGTATATATGTGAATATTGTCTAACATTCTCATGTTTCAGGTACCCTTAAACCCCGGCTTAGAACGATCCCTACTTGCTTATACTACTAATGATATTTTGTAGGGTTATTATTGTGTGCATGCTTAGGCAATCATCATAACTCTACCCCACACTTGTTCTTCTTCATCACTTCACGCGAAAACGCCTTTAAAAATCAAGTTTTGCCAAAACTTTGAGACAAGGTAAAGGCATTACTATACTAAGCTCATGGAAAGTGTTTAATGGTGATGAAAGAAAAGGCTAAAAGTAGGCTCAAAGGGGTTTACTAATGTGTCCCATGACGGGTATAAATAGGGTCATGCTTTATTTGGCAATAGTGGTAAACCTAAAAGATCTTTTCAATCAGTTTCAAAATCATGGTATTTTATGATAAAAACGTTTTGAAAATCAACAGGAGTAAGTTCTAGCATTTTAAAGTTCATTAAAAAGCTATGGCACATAATCATTGAATAATCAAAGAATAATGAGGTTCATATAATATCATGCTCGAAATTTTCAGAATTTTAGCACTCTTGAAGAAAGCAATTTGGTTTTAAAGCTCACATAGGTTATTATGGAAACAAACTAGCTAAAACATGCATGCTTCAATACTCAACAAGTCCGATATGCTCCTACCAATGCACATAAACCATGAAGCTAACAATTTTAATTGTATACACAACCATCATCTATGTATGCAAAGAGGAGAAAAAAACATCATTGACTAATTTGGGGCATCCTAAGAAAATAATTTAAACACTCTATTTTTGTATAACAATTTTCTAAAATTTTCTTTTCTAAACTAAGCATATGAAAACATAAACGGAATACGTTATCCCACCCCACACTTAGAAAATTACATTGCCCTCAATGTAAGCACAAAACTATATCAACGAATTTCCTAAGCATGCAATTGGCTAACATATTCCAACATATCATCACAAACCAAAAAAAGAGAAGGGTTAAGAAATTTCAAACTCTCGGTGATGGCTCCTTCACTTTTCTTTGATCGACTTGGGTTGCCTCCCAATTAGCGCTTTAATTTTATACTCCGTAGCTTGGACTTTTCACCATGTGTGTTGCATGTTCATCATGTGCATTGCTCGGTAGCTTAGGGGCAGCAGCCCTATCTCTCAGCAACTTGTCATCTTGGTAGGATGTTACGCTCGGCAGGAGGCAGCAGCTCGGCTGCATTGGAGGGTTCTTGCAAGTTCGTCTCCTCCACCGTGTGGTCTTGAAATGAAGAGTAGTATGGCTTGAGCCGGTGTCCATTCACTTTGAAAGCCTTGTTTGTGATTGAGCGTTGAATCTCGATGGCGCCATGAGGAAAGACTTTAGTGACAATGAAAGGGTCAACCCATCGAGAGCGTAACTTACCCGGAAAAAGTCGAAGTCTTGTATTGAATAAGAGGACTTGTTCCCCAACTTGAAACTTCTTCCCTTGAATCATCTTATCATGGAAAGCACGCGACTTTTCCTTGTATATCCAAGCGGCATCATAGGCTTTATTACGTAATTCTTCAAGTTCGTTGAGTTGAAGCTTCCTATGAAGGTCGGCTTTATCGATGTCCATATTGAAGGCTTTAACGGCCCACCATGCTTTGTGCTCAAGCTCTACCGGTAAGTGACATGCTTTGTCATAAGTTAACCGAAAAGGAGACATACCTATCGGTGTTTGGTATGCGGTTCTATAAGCCCACTAAGCATTATCGAGACGATCACTCCAATCCTTCCTTAAAGGTCTAACGTTTTTCTCAAGTATTTGCTTCATCTCTCGATTGCTCACCTCGGCCATGCCACTTGTTTGAGGATGGTAAGGTGTAGAAACCTTATGTGTGACGCCATACTTCTTCAATCAGGCCTCAATGGTGCGGTTGCACAAGTGGGAGCTTCCATCACTTATCAAAGTTCGTGGGACTCCATCACTTACCATAGGTATGGTTCGTCCCACAAGAAGTGTCGAGCTTGCTTTTTTATCCTTTACTTTAGGTGGCTCGGCATAGCTTGAGGAATTTGAGGATTTGCAAGGTAGTTGGCGATGTCGGCATACCAAGGTTCGCTTGTTGCATCGATCCAAAAGAGTTTCTCATCCGGAAAACTCTCCAATAGAGGTAGCCGATCCTCCTCCTTGATGATTCTATCAAATGGTCGGCCACCACATTCTTTACTCCCTTCTTGTCTTTGATCTCAATATCAAACTCTTCAAGTAGAAGAATCCATCGAATAAGCCTTGGCTTGGCATCCTTCTTTGTCATAAGATATCTCAAGGCGGCATGATCACTATAAACAATGACTTTGGAATTCAAAAGATATGATCGAAACTTTTCCAAAGCAAAAATTACCTCCAAAAGTTCTTTTTCCATTGTGGTGTAGTTGAGTTGTGCATCATTGAGAGTCCTTGAAGCATAGTAAATCGCACAAGGCTTCTTGTCCACACGTTGGCCGAGCACGGCTCCCATTGCATAGTCCAAGGCGTCACACATTAGTTCAAATGGCAACTCCCAATTAGGTGAAATAAGTATAGGGGCCGAGCATAACCTTTCCTTTAGCCGAATGAAGGCTTGCTCGCATGCTTCACTCCATACAAACGGCACATCCTTTTGTAGTACGTAGCTCGCTCATTAGCTTAGCATCCTTGGAAAAGTCTTTGATAAATCGTCGATAAAAACCGGCATATCAAAGGAAGCTTCACATGTCTCGCACACACTTAGAGCTCGGCAAGCTTTGAATTAAATCCACCTTTGCTTTGTCAACTTCAATGCCCTTCTCGGATATGATATGGCCAAGAACTATACCTTGATTCACCATGAAGTGACACTTTTCCAAATTAAGTACAAGGTTAGTCTCTACACACCTCTCAAGTATCTCTTCCAAATTCTCTAAACATGAGTTGAAGTTGCATCCATATACGCTAAAGTCATCCATGAAAACATCGGTCTTACTTTCAATAAAGTCGGAGAAGATGTTGTACATGCATCGTTGAAACATTCCGGGTGCATTGCATAGGCCGAATGGCATCCTCCTATAAGAAAAAGTGCCAAAAGGACATGTGAAAGTAGTCTTCTCTTGATCATCCGGGTGTATGGCGATTTGGTTGTATCCAGTATAGCCATCAAGAAAGCAATAGTACTTATGACCGGCTAGTCTCTCTAACATTTGATCCATGAATGGCAAAGGCATGTGAACCTTCCTCGTTGTTGCATTGAGCTTCCTATAGTCGAAACACATGCGATGACCGGTTACTAGCCTTTGTGGTACAAGTTCATTCTTTTCATTCTTCACCACTTTTCTTTGGAACTACTTGCACGGGTGAGATCCACTTGCTATATCCGAAATGGGGTAAATGACACCACAATCAAGTAACTTGATAATTTCGTCTTTGATGACTTTCATCATTGGTGGGTGGAGATGTCTTTGCCCTTCCCTTGTTGTCTTTGCTCCTTCTTCAAGTAAAATGCGATGAACACACATTGTAGGGATTATTCCCTTGATATCCGCTAAGGTCCAACCTATAGCTGTCTTGTACTTCTTAAGCACACAAATTAATTCTTCTTCTTGCTTCTAACTAAGCAATGAAGACACAATAACCGGTAAAGTGTCCTCTTCTCCAAGATACACATACTTCAAGTGACTAGGGAGCTCTTTTAGTTCTAACTTTGGGGCCTCTTCCACACTTGGTCGAATTTTGGTTGTGGCATTTGGAATTGACAAAAACGAGCCGAAAATCTTGGCATAGGGCCTAGCCTCTAGCTCGGCACACACTTCTTGGAGGTACGGCTCCATTGCTTCCCTCTCTTCTTCCGTCACTCGCTCTCCCTCTTTGTCAAATCCGGCCACTTGCTCGATCGCTAGTTGCTATGCGTCGAGCGAGGTCGACATAGCTTGCTCGACCCCCTCCAAAACATCAAAAGCTCGGCCCTCCTTGGCATCGATAATAGGGAATTTCATGGCATTAAAAACATTGAACTTAATGACGTCACCATCAAACTCCATTGTCAAGTTGCCCTCGACAACATCAATCTTTATTTGTGCCATCCTCATGAATAGCCGGTGATAGGAGCACAATGTGCGACGATATTAATATGCTTATGCCCTCGTTTATGCTTTGTTTAACTCTTATTTGTCTAAGATCGAGTCATAATTTAGTTTAGTGTCGTTTTGGTAGAGTTTTGGAAATATGTGCTTTAGAATCCGAAAAATGACTAAGTTTAAGAATTCTGGAAAATAATGCAAAATGTGTTTGGAGCACAATGTGCGACGAAATTAATATGCTTATGCCCTCGTTTATGCTTTGTTTAACTCTTATTTGTCTAAGATCGAGTCATAATTTAGTTTAGTGTCATTTTGGTAGAGTTTTGGAAATATGTGCTTTAGAATCCGAAAAATGACTAAGTTTAAGAATTCTGGAAAATAATGCAAAATGTGTCTTTTTCGTGATTCTGAGATGAATGGAATTGTGACCTATCCTTATCTAAATTTGATGAACTTTGGTATGCATGTTATTAGCTTGCTAAAGGGTTTTGTATCAAAACTACAGATCAATCGGAGTTCGGGAAGTCACTCAAAATATGGCTGCAACTCAGCAGTTCGAGCAAACCAATCCAGCGACTTCCAGGATTTTTCCTGGGACTGTGTCCCAACTTCAAAAATTCATTTCTGACGTTTCACAATCAATTTGATCAATCCCTTTTATATAGGGGAAGCTCTACGTGTCTAGATTCTCTGAGACTTGGAATCACATCAATCGGAGCTCCAAGGAGGGAGTTATACCATAATTACCGGAGTAAGGTCATTCCAGCCGATTCCACCAAGTTTCTGTCTCTTTTCCTTTGTTTCTGTTTTCAATGGACATTTTGGAGCACCATTGCATATTTAATGATTGTCCAAGCTTATTGAAGGATAGAGGAAGACATTGAGCCAACGCAATGGAGGAAAACATGAAGAAAAGAAGATTTCCTAGCCGAGCTAGGGATGGTTGCCGATCGGCAAGCTTGCTGCCGATTTGTGTTCTTGGCGGGTTTTTGTATTTTTCCATGGATCAAGTTCACCAAATGGAGTTGTCAGGTCCACATATGAAGTCCATGAAGATATTCAGCCCATGATATGAAGAAAATTCAGAAAAAGAAGTCCAAGAATGCAATATTTATCCAACAAGGAAACATAAGCCAACTAAGAAAAGGAAAACTCCCTTCCTTGTTGAGGCCGGCAACCCTAACAATTTTCCTCTATATATAGCCATATTTTACACAGAAAAACTTGTCACATTCCAAAGCAAAAATCTAGCCAAAGCTCTACCGAAATTTCCCTAGAATCCTACATAAAACCCTAGCCGAAAATCACCCCCATCTCACCCTAAATTTCTGTCGACACACACCCACTGCCGAGCAGCCGTATCCTCCACCATCCATCGGATCCACACGAGTCGAAGTCATCAAGGTGTCTACAAAAGTGTGATCCACTCCCCTCTTTCGGTTTTGTAATTTTTTTGTAGTTATGCTAAACTTTGTCTATGAAGTTAACATGTATTCTTGGTTTCAAACTCTATGTCTATGTATTGTTTGGATTGAAGTTTGGTTTTATGATTTGTATGTTCAATTCGTTTTCTTTATCTTGAATTGGTGTTTGGATGTAAGAATACGGATTGCATGTTAAAGAGCAAGGAAAATATGTAATGAATTAGTAAATAGGGTAATCGGCAAAAATATGTGTTAATTTGATTTTAGGGTTTTCTTGACTTGTTCTTTGAATTCGTGTGCTTAAAGATTCGTAGTCTATGCAATTGCAATGTGTGGAATATTGATCTCATTAGCCGAAAATAATATAAATTAAGTAACCAACGAGTTATTTTATTTGTGTTGTTTTCACAAGGGCTAGAGTGGTTTAAAGAACATGCTTGTTAATAAGAAGAGTGACGCCTTACTTAATTAACTTGTTTCTAACTAAACAAAAAGACTTTGTGCTTAATTACTTGTCATGTTTGTTTACGTCGTTTAGAATATTCAAAGATGACTAGTATAATTTTTAAGGCTAGGAGTTTAGCCACTTAAAATACATAAGGAGTCTTAATCGATTAGTGAACCCGTTTAGGAGCTAATTGAGTTGGAGTTAAGTTTAGTCTAGAACACTTTAATATCTTGCCGTGAGTCTTGTTTGCTTGTTTGTTATGTGTTTTGATTGCTTTCGTGCTAGTGCTTTGTGGAAGAATGTCGACCAAACTTGTAAATAGTAGCTTAGATTATTTTTCAGCTTTTCTTGCAAATTTTCGTGCATTAGTTTTAGGCCATGATCATCCCTCCATTGTGACGTTTTATATGTTTATTTCGTGTTCATTAGTTAGGGCAGCCCTATGGCTGCCGATCTCTTATTCCCCCATGATAAAATCGTGTATATATGTATATAAGTGTGACAATTGTGTGCATATGTGTTTGTGAATATTTGTGTTAACATTCTCATGTTTCAGGTACCCTTAATCCCCGGCTAGAACGATCCCTACTTATTCTATGCTACTAACGATTGTAGGGTTTATTATTGTGTGCGAGTTTAGGCTTCCATCAATTTTTTGCGCCGTTGCCGGGGATTATAAAAGCTTGATTTATGTGATTGTTGTGTATATAAATTTGCTGGAAATTTTTGTTGTAAAGTTGTAAAGCTTGTAATTTTTTGTTTTATTTGGGATTTGTAAAGTAGAAATATGCTTCGGCATGTAGAGTTTAAATTTCGAAAGTTGCATGATGTATAAAGAATGTATGTGTGTAATAACTTAGTTTAATTTCTAGGAAGTTAGTAGTTTTGTGTATGTTTGAGTTTATTGTAGTTTCTAAAGTGTAACATGTAGGGAGAAGCCGCTTTTGTTGGTCTTAGCCTTAACCCTTCATATGAGGCTATGTCCTAGCAGACCCGTCTTTTGTGTAGATTGGGAAACAGGGAGAAAGGTCCGCTCCCACGCACACGAGTGATGCAATGATGGATATATACGTCTTTTATGAGGTTGAGGGCGGCTTTAATCAACACTTGTAGACTGCTAGGGATCCGTTGTTTGTTTTACCAAGTATGGGGCAAGTTATTTTCATAGATATGGTTCTCAGGTTTGTTTAACTGGATCTCAAGGTCATGACTGATGTTCATTCTCCGTGAGTGAATCGATAGGGGGTTCGCCCTCCTTGACCACTAAACGAGTCCTGCCTGGTTCCTGTAGGGGGTTCGCCCTCCGTGATCTTAACGACACCGCCTTTGAAAAGTAAAATCCGCACTACCTAGTCGATAGCTTGGGCCGAAGCATCACCTCACTTTAGACGCTAGAAAATAACTTGACATATGTGATCTATTTTCTTCAAAGATAAAACAAAATTGCGTGGTTCGAACTCTTGAGGTATATCGGATTAAGCATGATACTACCGGGGGCTGCATCAGTTCATTGCAGCGTTAACTCCACTGCTCCACGTACCTCGAGAGTTAGAACAAATTTTAAAAGAAATTAGACTTAGAGATTACATGATCATGAACGTTTCAATTTTTACACTCTATTGCCGATGCTTACTTCTTTGCCGATCTCATGTTAATATGTGTGCCATTGATTGAAATTTTTTTTGTAATCGCCAATGCTGTGGCTTGTAAAGATGTATATTCTTGCTTTCTATTTTTTTATGATGTTCTAACTTGTTTAAACGTTGTAAATTTCAGAAAAGTGTATGTCCAAATCTAATCTTTGGACACGAGATCATAGAGGCCGTTTGCAACGTTTGAACCAAGAGCTCGCTATTGCATTGTTTGTACCGCTGCCCCCATCCGAGCCATCAAGCCCAATGTCGTCTTCTTCTCCACCAATGTCACTTTCACCGTCGACAACTCCACCAAGCTCGGCACCATCTTTGCCGAGCTCTCCTTCCATCATCTCGTCCACTTGTGATTTAGAGAGTCCCGAGTTTGAGTGCTTTGCCGAGCCACTTGTGGAAGAAGTGAGAATGACTTCGATCAGAGCACAGAATGGTCATGTTGCTGGAGGAGGAGGAGCCGTACCCTCCAATATCACTTACCCTCCTTTGGAAACCGATAAGACCGGTGAGATTGAATTGAGGAGTGGATTCGTCCACAAGTTGAAGTCGTTTTATGGAATGCCAAGTGAGGATCCCAACAAGCATCTACAATGGTTTAACTTCACCACGGAGTCTATGTGTCCGAGAGGGACCGATTTGCAACACTTCAAGATGAAGGCCTTTCCGTTCTCATTGGAAGATCAAGTAAAGAAGTGGTTGTTTGAGGTGCCTAGTGGTCATATTGTTTCGTGGAATTCTATGATGGATGAGTTTTTACTCAAGTACTTCCCCGCTTCACATATCACTGACTTGAGGAAACAAATTACTAGTGTGAAGCAAGCCGGAGATGAAACTTTCTTTGACTACTACAAGAGGTTCAAGTCTCTCGTCTCTTTGTGCCCATCTCATGGTATAAGTGAGGGACTTTTATTGTAATATTTCTATGAGGGATTGCGCGTTATGGAGAGGGAGTTTCTGGATTCGGCTGCAGGAGGTAGTTTCTTGGAGTTGGATGCTACACCGGCAAGGAATTTGTTGGAAGTTCGTGCCTTGAAGAACCAACAATTTGGCATGGCACGAAACAATGTGCCACGGAATGAGAAGGTGCATGAGACATCTTCAAGCTCAAAATTGGAGGAGAAAGTTGACAAGCTTGCCGACTTAGTGAGTAATTTGATGAAGAAGCGTGCCATAGTATGTGGTATTTGCACCGAGGGCCATGAAACCGAACAATGCCCTCAATTTGGATCAAGTGAGGGAGTAGAGGAGTGCAATGCTATTGGTTTTGGAGGAGGCCAAAGGTTTGGAAATTTCAATCCGAGGTTCAACGATCACCAAACTTTCGATGGGCGAATAATGATAATGTGTTGAGGGCACCTATGCAACCAAATCATGGTGGTGCCGCACCCTATGCACCTAGAGCACCGTTTGTGCCTCGGCCACAATACCAATCGAACCAAGGGCAATTCCAAGGAGTGCCGAGCCATGCTTTGCCGAGCCAACCTCAAGGAGGAGCGAGTAATCCGAACTACGATGCTTTGATCCAATCTCTCTCAAGTGCTACTCAAGCGTTGCTCGCGGGGCAACAAAATCAACAAAAGGATATTGGTGAGCTCAAGACTAAAATGGGGCAAGTTGTGGACTTCATGGGACGATTCAATGAGCAAGGGAAGTTGCCAAGTAATACAATTCCTAATCCGAGGAACGAGCATGCCAAAGTGATTCAAACTCGAAGCGGAAGGGAGTTGTTGCCTCCAAGGAACTCAAAGAAGAAAAGTATATCGCTCGATTTAATCGAGGACGAGGAAGAGGCTGCCGGACCTGTCATTGCCGGCAGCAATGGAGAAGTGACGGTGGCAGCCGAGCCAAGCACGGCTGCTGCCGAGAGAGGAGCCGCCAAGAAGCAAGGTGCCGGTGGTAGTGCTGCCGAGAAAAAGAGAGATGCCGTGAGGGAAGGGCTGCGCCAAGAGGTTGAGCGTGATCCCGCAACATCGACGAAGGAGTTAATGCCAAGCCAGGTGAGTAAGGGAAGGGTGCCACACTCAAACATTCCATTCTCTTCTCACTTTGCTAGATCAAAGAAAGACAAGTCCGACGAAGAGGTATTGGAGCTTTTCCGAAAAGTGCAAGTCAACATCCTTTTGTTGGAGTGCATTAAGCAAGTGCCTAAGTATGCTAAGTTTCTCAAGGAGCTATGCACGGCTAGGAGGCATACGAGGGAGACTCGTGTGGTGACTATGAGCGAAACGGTGTCGACCGTTATTCAAAGGAAGTTGCCACCAAAGATGAAAGATCCGGGAAGCTTCAATGTGCCTTGTGTGATTGGAAACACTCATTTCGAGGATGTGATTTTGGACTTGGGAGCATCAATTAATGTTATGCCATTCATGAGGACGGCACGCACTAAGATAGATGTTGCCGAGGGCAATTTGACAATGGAGTTTGATGGTGAAGTGATCAAGTTCAATGTTTTCGATGCGATGAAATACCCTATTGCCGATTTAAAGGAGTGTCGCGTTAGTGACGTGTTGGAGGAGGTCGAACAAGTTATGTCGACCTCGCTTGACGCATAGCAATTAGCAATCGAGCAAGGGGTTGGAGTTGACAAGGAGGGAGCACGAGTTGAAGTAGAATATGATGATGTTGCCGAGCCAAGCATTCAAGAAGCGGTTGCCGAACTCAATGCAGCTCCTATGTACACAAAGAACTCGTTTTTGTCAACTCCAAGTGCCACAACCAAATTTCGTCCAAGTGTGGAAGAGGCCCCAAAGTTAGAACTAAAAGAACTCCCTAGTCACTTGAAGTATGTTTATCTCGGAGAAGAAGATACTTTACCAGTTATTGTGTCTTCAAAGCTTAGTGAGAAGCAAGAATGTGAATTAATAAGTGTGCTTAAGAAGTACAAAACCACTATAGGTTGGACCTTAGCGGATATCAAGTGAATAAGCCCTACTACTTGTGTTCATCGTATATTGCTAGAAGAAGGAGCAAAGCCAACTAAGGAGGCTCAACGCCGACTTCACCCACCAATGATGAAGGTAGTGAAAGATGAAATCATCAAGTTGCTTGATTGTGGGGTGATTTACCCAATTTCGGATAGTAAGTGGATATCTCCCGTGCAAGTAGTTCCAAAGAAGAGTGGTGTAACGGTTGTCAAGAATGAGAAGAATGAGCTTGTGCCACAAAGACTTGTAACCGGTCATCGGATGTGCATCGATTATAGAAAGCTCAATGCTACAACAAGGAAGGATCACATGCCTTTGCCGTTTATGGACCAAATGCTAGAGAGGTTAGCCGGCCATGCTTTTTATTGCTTTCTAGATGGTTATAGTGGATACAACCAAATCATGATACACCCGGATGATCAAGAGAAGACCACTTTTACTTGTCCGTTTGGCACCTTTGCTTATCGACAAATGCCATTCGGCCTATGCAACGCACCCGGAACGTTCCAACGATGTATGTATGCTATCTTCTCGGATTTTATTGAAGACATTATCGAAGTTTTTATGGATGATTTTAGTGTTTATGGAAGCAACTTCGAAACTTGTTTGATGAACTTGGAGAAGATACTTGAGCGGTGTGTAGAGACTAATCTTGTGCTAAATTGGGAGAAGTGTCACTTCATGGTTACTCAAGGAATCGTCCTAGGGCATATAATTTCGGCAAGAGGGTTAGAAGTAGACAAAGCCAAGGTGGAGCTTATCCAAGCCTTTCCGAGCCCTAAGAATGTACGTGATGTGAGGAGTTTTCTTGGCCATGCCGGGTTTTATCAAAGATTCATCAAATACTTCTATTCAATTGCAAAGCCATTGAGCAACTTGTTACAAAAGGAGGTGACGTTCGAGTGGACGGATGCATGTGAGGAGGCATTTTGCCGATTGAAGACAAGCTTGTGTACGGCGCCGGTTTTGATTTCCCCAAATTGGGAGGAGCCGTTTGAGCTCATGTGTGATGCAAGTGATTATGCGCTTGGAGCGGTGCTTGGCCAACGAATAGAAAAGAAACCATGTGCCATTTACTACGCCTCAAGGACTCTCAATGATGGTCAACTCAATTACACCACAACGGAGAAAGAACTCTTAGCGGTAATTTTTGCTTTGGAAAAGTTTCGATCATATCTTTTGAATTCCAAAGTCATTGTTTATAGTGATCATGCCGCTTTGAGATATCTTATGACAAAGAAGGATGCTAAGCCAAGGCTCATTCGATGTATTCTTTTGCTTCAAGAGTTCGATATTGAAATCAAAGACAAGAAATGAGTGGAGAATGTTGTAGACGACCATTTAAGTCGCCTTATCATGGAAGAGGATCGGCTGCCCCTTTGTGAAACCTTTCCGGACGAGCAACTCTTTCGACTTGAAGCACATGAGCCTTGGTATGCCGACTTGGCCAATTACTTAGCCACTCGGCAACTTCCTAGCACTATGCCGAAACAAGCAAGGATTCGGCTCATCAAGCAAGCTCGCCACTATCTTTGGGACGAGCCATATTTATGGAAGCAATGTAGTGATCAAGTGCTTCGAAGATGTGTTGCCGAGCATGAACATCAACCGATTCTAAGGCTTTGTCATAGTGAGGCGTGTGGAGGGCATTTTGGAGCAAAGAAGACCGCTTTAAAGATACTTGAATGTGGATTCTTTTGGCCTACAATTTTTAAGGATGCTTACATGTTTTATAAGTCATGTGATCGATGCCAAAGAATGGGGAATATCGGCCCACGAGATCAAATGCCCCTCACTTCCATCAATGCAATTGAAATTCATGATCTTTGGGGGATTGACTTCATGGGGCCTTTTCCTTCAAGTAAGGGCTTTCTCTACATCTTGCTTGCGGTTGATTATGTATCAAAGTGGATAGAGGCAAAGGCTACACGCACCAACGATGCCAAAGTGGTTGCCGAATTTCTCAAGACCAACATCTTTTCACGTTTTGGAATTCCAAGAGTCTTGATTAGTGATGGCGGATCTCACTTTTGCAACCGCACCATTGAAGCCTTATTAAAGAAATATGGGGTCACACACAAGGTATCTACACCTTATCATCCCCAAAAAAATGGCATGGCCGAGGTAAGTAATTGAGAGATTAAGCAAATACTTGAGAAAACCGTTGGACCTTCAAGGAAGGATTGGAGTGATCGTCTCGATGATGCTTTGTGGGCATATAGGACTGCGTACAAGACTCCGATAGGTATGTCACCTTTTCGGTTAACATATGGAAAAGCATGTCACTTAACAGTGGAACTTGAGCACGAGGAGTGGTGGGCCGTTAAAGCCTTCAACATGAATATCGATGAGGCCGGCCTTTATAGGAAGCTTCAACTCAATGAACTTGACGAAATACGGAATGAAGCCTATGATGCCGCTTGGATTTACAAGGAAAAGACCAAAGTTGCTCATGACAAGATGCTTCGAGGGAAGAGGTTTGAGGTTAGCCAAAAAGTTCTTTTGTATCACTCACGACTCAAACTTTTTCCGGATAAGTTACGATCTCGATGGATTGGTCCATTTATGGTTACTCAAGTTTTCACTCATGGAGCCATTGAGATACTTAACGAAGCTACAAGCAACATATTCAAAGTCAATGGTCATCGCCTCAAGCCATACTACGAGCCATTCGAGCCTCTTGATGACGAAGCCTTTATCCACAATGTTCCAAGACAAGCGGCTGCCGTAACCACAGCAGCAGCCGAGCAGCCTTGTCACAGCCCCACACCAGCCTTGCTTTCTGCCGAGACGCACTTGGTGCTGCCTTCTGCCGAGACACATGTTGCTGCTGCACCCGATACGTGCCCTCATGGCGATACGAAGGCTGAAGCTGCAACCGATACGCTGCATCATGCTGCCGAGAGGCAGCCTCCCCATTTTGCTGCCGATACAATGATACATGATGATACGGAGGCCACATGCAATCAACATCTTCTTGAATTACTTGTTGCCGAGTTCCAAGTGTTTGGAACGCGATGAACACATGCGATTTACCATGGTGAAAAGTCTAAGCAATTGACTATAAACACAAAGCGCTATTTGGGAGGCAACCCAATTCGATTAAAGAAATTTCTTCACCATTCTCTTTTTCTTTGATTTGTGATGATATGTTGGGATAGGTTACTCGATTGCATGCTTAAGAAACTCGTTGATATAAGATTTGTGCTTACATTGAGGGCAATGTAATTTTCTAAGTGTGGGGTGGGATAACGTATTCCGTTTATGTTTTCGTGTGTATAGTAAAAGAAAATTTCAGAAAATTGTAATACAAAAATAGAGTGTTTTATTTGTTTGTTTCGAGTCTTAGGATGCTCCTAATATGTCAATGATGTTTTTCTCCTCTTTGCATACATAGATGATAGTTGTGCATACAATTAAAATTGTGAGTTTCATGGATTATGTGCATTGGTAGGAGCATGTAGGACTTATTGATTAACAAAGCATGCATGTTTTAGCTAGTTTGTTTCCATAATAGCCTATGTGAGCTTTAGAGCCAATTTGCTTTCTTCTTGAGTGATTAAAAAGATAAAATTTCGATAGATTCGTAGGAAGCATGACACCTCATAATTCTTTGATTATTCGATGACTATATGCAATAGCTTTTTCATGGACTCTAGTATTACTAGAACTCGCTCTTGTGATTTTTGAAACTTGATAGTCATGTAAATTGCCTTGATTTTGAAAAGGATTGAAAACGTTATATTAGGATTACCACCATTGCCAAATAAAGCATGTGCCCTATATGTGCCCGTCGTAGGACTCCTTAGAAAACCTCTTTGAGCCTACATTGAGCCTTTTCGTTCATCACCCTTATTAAAATTCCTATGCTTAGAATAGTTATATCTTCACCCTTGTCCGCAAGACTTGGCAAAAGTGTGAAATCGATGTGGAGTTTTGATGTGTTGTGATGAAAAAGAACAAGTGTGGGATAGACTTAGCTGCAAAATTATATGTAATTATATGTTGCCATGCCTTAGAAAAGAAAAGAAAAAGAAAGTTTTTGCTCGAACAAAAAGAAAAAGAAATAAAAGAAAGAATCCGAGAGCATGAAAGAAATATAGGCACGGTTACAAGAAAAATTTGCTTAGTCTTATTCCTTGAATAAATGTTGTGAGCTTGGAGATTAGTTTGTAATTGAAGGTCTATTATTGTTAAAAATTAGACCTTTGTCCATGTTTATGATGTTTTGGGAAGAAAAGAATGAAGAAAGGGTCCAACAAGATAATATTCGACCCTTGGAGTGAAGCCATAAGGAGGATCAAGAATTGCCAAGTCTTGGTGACGTTTTTAAGCACCACTTTTCCTAAATTTCTTTCCCTATGATTGCCGAGCCCTATTTCCCTATAACGTTTTCATGATTCTTAAGATGGCATACTTTGATTTGTGGAGATTTTCTCAAGAGTTGAGCATATGGTTTTGGTCCGTTCGTGCATATAGTTGTCATATGAGGTTTTTCCTTAAAAATATCACAAAGTGCTTTCGTTTCTTTGATATATGCAAGTTACTCTTCGTAATTCATTATCTTTCACTTGCATATACTTATGTGTGAATACCATGTTTCGAGAGAAAAGAAGAGAGTATGCCTTGTGAGGAGGATTGGATTAGCTTAACATGTCTACATGCTTACCTTTTGTTCTTGTATGTTCTTATTAATGTTACATGTTCATGAAGCTTGGAATTTTCGTGCTTAGCATTCCCATGCATTTAACTTGAAAGCTATGTGTACATACGAGCCTGAGACAAATTGTTAGGGGCAATAGTAGTTTTGAGTCTTAGTTTTATTTAGTTTGCTAAGGGACTAGCAAAGGATAAGTGTGGGGTAGTTGATAGGAGCACAATGTGCGACGATATTAATATGCTTATGCCCTTGTTTATGCCTTGTTTAACTCTTATTTGTCTAAGAACGAGTCATAATTTAGTTTAGTGTCGTTTTGGTAGAGTTTTGGAAATATGTGCTTCAGAATCCGAAAAATGACCAAGTTTAAAAATTCTGGAAAATAATGCAAAATGTGTCTTTTTCATGATTCTGAGATGAATGGAATTATGACCTATCCTTTTCCAAATTTGATTAAATTTTGTATGCATGTTATTGGCTTGCTAAAGGGTTTTGTATCAAAACTACAGATCAATCGGAGTTCGGGAAGTCACTCAAAATATGGCTGCAACTCAGCAGTTCGAGCAAACCAATCCAGCGACTTCTAGGATTTTTCCTAGGACTGTGTCCCAACTTCAAAAATTCATTCCCGACATTTCACAAGGAATTTGATCAAGCTCTTTTATACAGACGAAGCTCTGCGTGACTAGTTTTTCTGAGACTTAGAATCGCATCAATCGAAGCTCTGAGGGGGGAGTTATACCAGAATTACCGGAGCAAGGTTATTCCAGCCGATTCCACCAAGTTTCTGCCTCTTTTCCTTTGTTTCTGTTTTCAATGGATATTTTGGCGCACCATTGCATATTTGATGATTGTCCAAACTTATTGAAGGATAGAGGAAGACATTGAGCCAAAGCAATGGAGGAAAACATGAAGAAAAGAAGATTTCCTAGCCGAGCTAGGAATGGTTGCTGATCGGCAAGCTTGCTGCCGATCTGTGTTCTTGGCGGGTTTTTGCATTTTTCCATGGATCAAGTTCACCAAATGGAGTTGTCAAGTCCACATATGAAGTCCATGAAGATATGCAGCCCATGATATGAAGAAAATTCAGAAAAAGAAGTCCAAGAATGCAATATTTATCCAACAAGGAAACAGAAGCTAACTAGGAAAAGGAAAACTCCCTTCCTTGTTGAGGCCGGCAACCCTAGCAATTTTTCTCTATATATAGCCATCTTTTACACAGAAAAACTTGTCACATTCCAAAGAAAAAATATAGCCAAAGCTCTACCGAAATTTCCCTAGAATCCTACATAAAACCCTAGCCGAAAATCACCCCCATCTCACCCTAAATTTCTGCCGACACACACCCACTGCCGAGCAGCCGTATCCTCCACCATCCATCGGATCCACACGAGTCGAAGTCATCAAGGTGTCTATAAAAGTGTGATTCACTCCCCTCTTTCGGTTTTGTAATTTTTATGTAGTTATGTTAAACTTTGTCTATGAAGTTAGCATGTATTCTTGGTTTCAAACTCTATGTCTATGTATTGTTTGGATTGAAGTTTGGTTTTATGATTTTTATGTTCAATTCGTTTTCTTTATCTTTAATTGGTGTTTGGATGTAAGAATACGGATTGCATGTTAAAGAGTAAGGAAAATATGTAATGAATTAGTAAATAGGGTAATCGGCAAAAATATGTGTTAATTTGGTTTTAGGGTTTTCTTGACTTGTTCTTTGAATTCGTGTGCTTAAAGATTCGTAGTCTATGCAATTGCAATGTGTGGAATATTGATCTCATTAGCCGAAAATAATATAGATTAAGTAACCAACAAGTTATTTTATTTGTGTTGTTTTCGCAAGGGTTAGAGTGGTTTAAAGAACATGCTTGTTAATAAGAAGAGTGACGCCTTACTTAATTAACTTGTTTCTAACTAAACAAAAAGACTTTGTGCTTACTTACTTGTCATGTTTGTTTACGTCGTTTAGAATATTCAAAGATGGCTAGTATAATTTTTAAGGCTAGGCGTTTAGTCACTTAAAATACATAAGGAGTCTTAATCGATTAGTGAAACCGTTTAGGAGCTAATTGGGTTGGAGTTAAGTTGAGTCTAGAACACTTTAATATCTTGCCATGAGTCTTGTTTGCTTGTTTGTTATGTGTTTTGATTGCTTTTGTGCTAGTGCTTTGTGGAAAAATGTCGACCAAACTTGTAAATAGTAGCTTAGATTATTTTTCAGCTTTTTTTGCAAATTTTCGTGCATTAGTTTTAGGCCATGATCATCCCTCCATTGTGACGTTTTATATGTTTATTTCGTGTTCATTAGTTAGGGCAGTCCTATGGCTGCCGATCTCTTATTCCCCCATGATAAAATCGTGCATATATGTATATAAGTATGACAATTGTGTTAATATGTGTTTGTGAATATTTGTGTTAACATTCTCATTTTTCAGGTACCCTTAATCCCCGGCTAGAACGATCCCTACTTATTCTATGCTACTAACGATTGTAGGGTTTATTATTGTGTGCGAGTTTAGGCTTCCATCAGTCGGCCAAGCAAGAGTTGAGTGTTATTGACCGGCGAATCTTCCATCTCTACCACATAAAAATCGGCGGGAAAGATGAGTTGGTTCACTTGCACGAACACATCTTCAACATAGCCCTCCTGATACTTGTTTGAGCGATCTGCTAGTTGAATAATGATATTGTCCTTCTTGAGTTGCCCTATACTCAATGTTTGGTACACATTGAGTGGCATGACATTAGTTGATGCTCCCAAATCCAACATCACATCATCAAAGCGAGTATTGCCTATCACACAAGGCACATTGACTTCCCGGATCCTTCATCTTTGGTGGCAACTTCCTTTGAATAACGGCCGACACCGTTTCACTCATTATCACCACACGAGTCTCCCTTGTATGCCTCCTTGCCGTGCTTAGCTCTTTAAGAAACTTAGCATACTTAAGCACTTGCTTAATGCATTCCAACAAAGGGATGTTGACTTGCACTTTCCGGAAAATCTCCAACACCTCCTCGTCGGACTTGTCCTTCTTTGATCTAGCAAAGCGAGAAGGGAATGGAATGTTTGAGTTTGGCACCCGTCCCTTACTAGCTTGGCTCAGCAACAACTCATTCTTTGATGTTGCGGGATCCTTCTCAAACTCGTTCCACTTTGCTTGCCTCTCAGTTGCTTCCCTCCTCTCGGCCTCTCTCTTGTGCTCGGCAGCATTGCCCTTCGCAGCATCATTTGGCACGGCTGCTCCTCTCTCGGTAGCTTCATTGCTGCCGACAATGACAGGTCCGGCAGCCTCTCTTCCTTCCTCAATGGTGCCGAGTGGTGCTCCTCTCTTCTTTGTACTTTTTGGAGGCAACAACTCCCTTTCGCTTCGAGTTTTAATCACCTTGTCATGCTCGTTCCTCGGATTAGGAATTGTATAGCTAGGCAACTTCCCTTGCTCGGTAAATCTTCCCATGAAGTCCACAACTTGCCCCATTTGAGTCTTGAGCTCACCTATGTCCTTCGAGTGATTTTGTTGCCCCACAAGCAACGCTTGAGTAGCACTCGAAAGAGATTGGATCAAAGCATCGTAGTTCAGATTGCTCGATCCACCTTGCACTTGGTTAGGTTGCATTGGAACATGGCTCAGCTGCATAGCTTGATTCGGCTGTCCTCCTTGGTTTGACACATAGCTAGGTCTTGGCACAAATCCTCCTTGTGCTCTAGGTTGATAGCCACTCGACATAACCTCATATTAAAGTTCCCGTACCTTTGGCCTCCTTGGAAACCATTAGCATTGCACTCCTCTACTCCCTCACTTGATCCAAATTGAAGGCATTGCTCGGTTTCATGGCTCTCGGTGCAAATGCCACACACAATGACACGTTTTCCCTTCATCATGCTACTCACCAAGTCGGCAAGCTTATCAATTTTCTCTACTAACGTCGAGCTTGAAGACGTCTCATGTACCTTCTCATTCCTTGTGGCATTGTTTCGTGCCATGCCAAATTGTTAGTTGTTCAAGGCTCGAACTTCCAACAAATTCCTCGCCGGTCCGGCATTCAACTCCAAGAAACTACCTGCCGCGGCCGAATCAAGAAACTCCCTCTCTATTACGCGCAATCCCTCATAGAAATATTTCAATAAGAGTCCATCGCTAATGCCATGCGACGGACACAAAGAGAAAAGGGACTTGAACCTCTTGTAGTAGTCGAAGAAAGTCTCATCTCCGGCTTGCTTCACACTTTTAATTTGCTTCCTCAAATTCGTGATACGTGAAGCGGGAAAGTACTTGAGTAAAACGTCATCCACCATTGTATTCCATAAAGTTATTCGGCCACTAGACACATCAAACAACCACTCCTTTACTTGATCTTCTAATGAAAACGGAAAAGCCTTCATCTTGAAGTGTTGCAAGTCCGTCCCTCGTGGACACATAGATTCGGTAGTGAAGTTAAACCATTGCAAGTGCTTGTTAGGATCCTCACTTGGCATTCCATAAAAAGACTACAACTTGTGGAGGAATCCTCTCCTCAATTCAATCTCGCCGGTCTTGTCGGCTACCAAAGGAGGGTAAATGATATTGGAAGGTGCAACTCCTCCTCCTCCGGTGACATGACCATTTTGGGCCCTTATCGACATCATAATCACTTTCTCAACAACAGGCTCGGCAAAGGCTTCGAATTCGGGACTTTGAAGATCACACGTCGACGAAATAACAGAAGGAGAGCTCGGCAAAGAAGGTGCCGAACTGATTGGTGACGTTGGTAGTGTGCTCGGACTAGATGGCTCGGTCGGGGGCAGCGGAACGAATAAGGCGATGGCGAGCTCTTGGTTCAAATGTTGCAATCGGCCTCTATGATCTCGTGTCCAAAGATTAGATTCGGACATGCACTTTTCTGAAATTTGCAACATTTAAACAAGTTAGAACTTCGTAAAGACATAAAAAGCAAGAATATACATCATTACAAGCCACGACATTGGCAATTACAAACAACTTTCAATCAATGGCACACAAATACAAGGATCAGCAAAGAAGAACCATGCAATCGGCAACAAAGAGAAAATACTTTGAAACATTTTTGTGCTCATGTAATCTCTAGGTCTAATTTCTTTTAAGATTTGTTCTAACTCTCACGGTACGTGGAGCAGAGGAGTTAACGGTGCAATGGACTGATGCAGCCCCCGGTAGTATCATGCTTAATCCGATATACCTCAAGAGTTTGAACCACACAAATCGTTTTATTTTTGAAGAGCATAGATTACATATGTCAAGTTATCTTCTAGCGTCTAAAGTGAGGTGATACTTCGGCCCAAGTTATCAACTAGTTTGAGCGTGTTCCACTTTTCAAAAGCGGTGTCGTTAAGATTCACGAAGGGCGAACCCCCTACAGGAACCAGGCAGGACTCGTTTAGTGGTCACGGAGGGCGAACCCCCTATCGATCCCTTCACCGAGAAGAATGATCAGTCTATGACCTTGATATCCAGTTAAACAAACCTGAGAACCATAACTATGAAAATAACTTGCCCCTTACTTTGTAAAACAAACTCGGGTCACTAGCAGTCTACAAGTGTTGATCAAAGCCGCCCTCAACCTCATAAAAATGGATCTGCCAAAGCATCGCTCGTATGAGTTGGGAGGGCACTACCCTGTTTCCCGGTTGTTCATAAAAACGGATCTGCTAAGGCATCATTCGTATGAAGGGTTAAGGCTAAGTTCAACAAAAGTGGCTTCTCCCTACATGTTACACTTTAGAAACTACAATAAACTCAAGCATACATAACACTATCAACTTCCTAGAAATTAAACTAAGTTATTACACACATACATTCTTTATACATCATGCAACTTTCGAAATTCAAACTCTACATGTCGAAGCATATTTCTACTGTACAAATCCCAAATAAAACCGAAAATTACAAACTTTACAACATTACATGAAAAATTTCCAGCAACTTTATATACACAACATTCACACAATTCAAGCTTTTATAATCCCCAGCAATGGCGCCAAAAATTGATGAGTGCCTAAGCACGGACACAATAATAAACCCTACAAAATATCGTTAGTAGTATAAGCAAGTAGGGCTCGTTATAGGCCGAGGATTAAGGGTACCTGAAACATGAGAATGTTAGACAAAAATATATACACATATACATGAAAACGTCACTTTTTATGGGGGATAAAGGGATCGGCAGCTTTGCTGCCCTAAAACTAATGAACACGAAATTTAAAACCTAAAACTATTATGTACAAGTGATCATCATCTCTCACACCAAGTAGTTCACACAAAAGACTCTTTAACATGTAGACTCATATGTAACAAAGTAAGGAACAAGTATTTAGCATGTTTTTAAGTTCAAATTAGTTTTGATCCCAATTAGAGCCTACGAGGTCATCTAATCGTTTGATTACTTAAGTTCTTAAGATTAACTACGAGTATAATCCTAAGGTTATGCTAACTGGTTTTACACGTCTACCATTTATGATACGCCCCGAACCCTATTTAGCTTATTGGTAATTTTGATTTACTTTTAAGCTCATGGGAGTTGTTTGTCTATATTTGGTTGAGCGGAAATATTTTGTTTTCGAGAGAGAGATTACGTTAAAACGAGGTTGTGGATACGTAGAACGTTTATTGTGGGATTTAACTTAAAAAGTTGTAGTGAAAAACTCCTAACTTTCCGATATTTCTATCGGATATAAATAGAAAGAGGGAAGTATCCCAATTTGGAAAATTTTCCTTTCTTTCTTTTCTTCTTTTCTTTTTCTCTTTCTTTTCCTTCTTTTTTTTTCTCCTCCTCTCTTCTTCCCCGTTATCTCCTCTGCTGCCACCCGCTCCTACAGATTTCGCGTCCGGCCACCAATCCAAGTGCTACTGGTGTTGGACGACTCGTCCCCTCTCTCTCTCTGTTGGTGGTAGCGGCGTGGCGCAAATCGCCGCCGCTCGGCCAGTTAGAGCCAAGAACCGTGGAGGGCAGTGAGGCCGGAACTCCCACTTCCGGCCATCGATCGGCGAGTTTTCGGGGGGAAAAAGCAAGGCCTCGACCCGTTCAATCTTTTCCCCAAAGGAATTGAACCCTTTTGCAACAGGCCGAGGAGAGCTCGACTCGAGGAGGACTCCGATCGGCAGCAAGCCTAACCACAGTGAGTGGACTTTTATTTCAAATTGATGCATGCATAAACATTTAAATACTTTTGGGATTTATATTCAATATTTTATTTTGAGAATGATGTGAATTATCGAATGTCGATAATCTAGTTTTAATTGATGATTCCTTTATGATCGATTTTCAAATGGTTTACGAATTAAGGCAATTAATTAGACATATTGACATTTATATTTATATTGATATTTAATCGGAAACGAGGTTTCCGAGGATTATATGATTTTGCTTAGTTTCGATATTTATGACATGTGAGATATGTGGATTTCCTTTATTTTCTACGAGGCTATATTTGTGTTTAATTATATTTATATGTATAAGCCTCAAATGTATGGTCGGGGACCGTACGGATTTTTATAAAAGGGGAAATGTGCTTTTGGTTTTGTTTTCGGATTTTCACCATATTAGGGTCGGGATATATGTATATATTGATGCTAGCTAGCTTAGTCGCCTGAGCCCACGCGAGGTGACGACTTGACCATATATGTCAGATTCACGCTCGGTGGTTGACGTGTATGGGCGTAGCGTGAGGACGCTATTGGGACTCTTGGAGGTTTGACCCTTAGCCTGAGGCGCTACTATTAAATGGTGGTTATGACGTTCCCCTATATTGTTTTATATATTATATGACCAATGAGATTGGTCGTGATTTTATATTATTGGGTTCGAGAATATTTTCTTCTATGAGATTTTCTGTTATTTCATAAATTCTCGAACCAGGGTATTGGGGATTTTTATATTAACTGCATATGAAATTAAATGTTTCAGTAATGAATGCATGCATCTTGATTTATATTTTTGAAAGTAATATAAATGATATGGCGTATAGTTATATTTATGGCTTATAGTTATATTTATTTTGTCCACTCACGCTAATGTTTTAAATTACTTTCTCTGGGCTTTTCGTTTTAAACTGCCCAGCGTTGCAGAGTTGTTCGGTGCCAGAGGCAGAGTAAATAGTTCCCTTTTTCCGCTGTCAGCTTTAGTAGGTTCCTTGTTAACCTACTTGTATATTAGTATTCCCTTTCTTTGTATAGTCGCTCTGATGCCTGTAAAAGTTGTTATAAACCATAATGTTTACTTTTAGAGCGGTAACCTGCAGTTGTTAACTACTTGTTGTCGGTTTTACTTCCACTGTATTTTGCTATAAGATTTGAGTTTCTTGATTTGTGGAAGTGTTTTATTGTTGGGGGAGCAGGTGGCTCCGAGAGTCAGGCTGGATACTTTTAGAAGTGTTTTCGTTGGAGTTTGTCTACAGGTTTGGGTTGTCCACTTTAAGAGAGGTCATGCCGATTTTTCGGTAAAACTCTCTTGAAGTGGTCCCCGCAGGACTTACTCGGGATATTAGGGTTATATCCAAGGTGGGTCCTGTCAGTTTGGTATCAGAGCATTAGGTCATATTCTTTGAGTCATGCTACCTTGTATATTTGATGTCACTTAGTAGCACTGAGTTGTGATTCGACCGCAGCGGATCATACACTCTTTGCTATTAGGTGCGCATGAAATATATAAGTTAGCTATTCTGGTGTGCTTATGTACACTATTCTGAGCTGTTTGTTTCCTCAGGGACTATGCCTCGTGGACGCCGAACACGTGAATGAGAACTCCCCTGAAGGCGGGGAGAGTAGTGCCATGGGAGGTTTGACTGGCACGTTAGAGCGACTTTTGAGTAGGGTAGTGGATTTGTTACCGGCCCCAGACGACCGTCAAGTGACTAGAAGAAAGGCGGTTAAGGAGGCCAGAGCTATTGAATTCAAGGGTAGTAAGGATGCCTTAGATGCTCACAATTGGATATCGCGGATGGAGAGAGCCTTTCATGATACAAGGATTCCAGAGGATCAGAAAGTGAGCTTGGCGGTGACTTTTTTGGATGAGGCTGCTTATCATTGGTGGCAGGGTGTCATATTACAGGAGGGAGAAGCTGGGGACATGTCTTGGGAACAGTTCAAGACTCACTTTAACGCGCGCTACTTTACACCTGCCCACCTTAACAAGCTACATTGGGATTTCCTGAAGCTGAAGAAAGGAGACCAGGAGAGTGTGTTAGAATTTGAGCAAAGGTTTACTACCATGGCTTATCATGTGCCACATCTAGTCCCTAGTGAATTAAGTAAGATTGAGATGTTTGCTCAAGGTCTTGCTAAACCTTTTTTGGACAAGATGACAGGTGTAGTGTATGCCACATTCGGGGATCCCGTTGGTGCTGCAATTGCAATTGAGAATCGTATGGCATCAGGTTTTCGATCCCGGGAGTATGGTGGTCTTAGCCAGGGTCCCTCCAAAAAGGCGGCTTCTTCCTCAGGTTCTGGATCTTCAGCTAGTAGTAGTCGTGGTAGCAGTTGGAGTGGTGGTACTAATCTCAGAGCCAGATGGAGGGGACCCTTCAGGGGTAGCTCAAGAGGTCCGTTTGGTAGACGTCGGTCTGATTCATTTAGAAGTGGTGGGAGCAATCAGGGTGGACAGTCAAGTAGCTAGTCTTTTCAGTTTGGACGGAGCCAATCACAGCCTGGGGTATGTTATCAGTGTGGTCAGGTAGGTCATTATAAGAGGGAATGTCCTTATCAGACTCATAGATAAGGTCAATTATCTACACCCGGATATGGTCAATTATCAGCTGGTACTTCTAGTAGCGGTCTTCGCTCTAATGCTCCAGCTAGAGGCCGAGGTCGTCCCACCACTCATGCAAGACTTCATGCCATGACGCAGCAGGAGGGTCGTGCTTCACCTGACGTGGTTATTGGTATGTTATCTATTTTTGGTCAACCTGCTTTTACTTTAATTGATCCCGGAGCGACGCATTCGTTTGTGTCTAGTAGATTTGCACTTTATGCCAATGTACCATCCTCGCCTCTTCCAGGCAAGTGGTGTGTATTGTTGCCTCCGGGTGGCATGTTTAGAATTGAGTGGGTGTTCAAAGGTTGTGATGTGTTGGTAGGGGGTTATAACTTGGCGGCAGACTTAATTCCTTTAGAATTGGTAGATTTTGATGTGATTTTGGGAATGGATTTCTTGGAAACTCATCATGCTTTGATGGATTGTTTCCACAAAACTGTAGTGTTTCATAGTCCAGGATTGCCTGAGACTGTTTTTCAAGGTGAGAGAGACATCCTTCCATCTTGTTTAATTTCAGCAGTGAGAGCTGGGAAATTATTGAGTAAGGGTTGTCAGACATATTTAGCTCATGTGGTGGATGCTAGTGTGCGAACTCCAGAAATTAAGGACATCCCTATTGTAAGTGAGTTTCCAGATGTTTTTCCGGACGAGTTGCCTGGTCTACCGCCAGTCCGAGAAATTGATTTTGCTATTGACCTACTTCCTTGTACAGCACCTATTTCTCAGGCACCCTATAGGATGGCCCCCGCCGAATTAAAAGAATTAAAAACCCAGTTGCAAGAGTTAGTGGATAAGGGTTTTATTCGGCCTAGTGTGTCTCCGTGGGGCGCTCCAGTGTTGTTTGTCAAGAAGAAAGACGGTACTTTGAGGCTCTGTATTGATTACAGAAAGTTAAATCAAGTAACTGTGAAGAATAAATATCCTTTACCTCGCATTAATGACCTATTTGATCAGTTACGAGGTGCCTCAGTCTTTTCTAAAATTGACTTGAGGTCAGGATATCACCAGTTATGGATCAGGGAGCCTGATATACTTAAGACTGCTTTCCGGTCACGTTATGGCCATTATGAGTTTCTAGTAATGCCTTTTGGATTGACTAATGCACTTGCAGCTTTCATGGATCTTATGAATAGGGTGTTTCGGTCATGCCTTGACCGTTTCGTAATAGTATTCATTAATGATATTTTCATGTACTCCAAAAATTTGAAGTTGCATGCTAAACATCTGCGTTATGTCTTGCAGACTTTGAGGAATAATCAGTTGTATGCCAAGTTTAGCAAGTGTGAATTCTGGTTGGATAGTGTGGGATTCTTAGGCCATGTTGGTTCAGCTGATTGAGTTAGGGTGGATCCTCAAAAGGTAGAGGCTGTAACCCGCTGGAGTAGGCCTACCAATGTGACGGAAATTCGGAGTTTCTTAGGTCTTGCAAGCTATTATCGGCGTTTTGTGAAGGACTTTTCAATAATAGCCGCTCCTCTTACAAGGTTAACTAGAAAGGGAGTTAAGTTTGAGTGGTCAGACATAGGGGTGGACGTTTGAAGCCGAAAACCGAAAAAAACAGAGCCGAAATCCGAACCGAAGCCGAAAAAAACTGAACCGAAAAAAAACCGAACCGAAGTGAGAAAACCGAACCGGACCGATTCTGTTCGGTTCGGTTTTTGGTTTCAGTTCGCTGGAAACCGAACCGAACCGAAGAACCGAAGTCAACGGTCAAGGGTATTAAAACGACGTCGTTTTGACGTTTTATTAATTTTTTATTTTTTTTAAACAGAAAGTGAGAAAACCTAAAAACTAAAAACCCTAAAAACTAAACTCAGTCACATCTTCGCCTCTTTCTCAGTTTCTCCAGTTTCCTTCGTGTCTTCACCTCTTCACTCATCTCCCGCCGAACCCTCCGCCCCCGGCGCTGTGCCCTCCGCCCCCTCCGCCTAGCCACTGCCGCGCCCACTGCAGCATTCTAGTTCAGCATCAGGTATGCAGCAACATAATATATATATATATATATGTGTGTGTGTGTGTGTGTGTGTGTGTGTGTGTGTGTGTGTAGTGAAGTCAAAAAACACCAAGTCTCCAACGTCCAGCCCCATTGATGGTGATGCGTAAAAACTAAAAACAGTCAAAACAAAGGTTGAAAACAGTCAAACACAGATCTATTGATCCACAAAAAATGTTATTCAGATAGGGGGAAAATAATTCAGCAAGAACTCTCTTTATAATTGGTAGAATGTTTGACTTGATTTAGTATTTTGTCTGTGTTTTTCTGGATGTCGTAAACTTCCAAGGGGAAAAGCTTCAGGAGAAGTTCTTATTAAGTCTATCATTTGAATAGAATATTTGTTGCATCTGTAAACAGCAAATTTATCTATAGACGAGTGTCTGTACATTTTTGGTCGTGTAGATTATGTTTTTGATCATCATGTTGGCTTGAATGTTCTGCAGCAAGCAGAGTCGTCCTTTCGTATGCTTGATTTGGTGCAGTCAAATGTAAATTAAAAGGCAAAAGTCTGAAGAAGCTGAGTTGCCTTACATTATGACCCGTAGTAGCCGGTTTCTCCCAAGTTGTTTCTTGTATGCTAGGGATGAAGCATAACCAGCCTTTTGGTCGTGTAGCTAGGGATGCCATTAGCATAGTGGATGTCAAATACCATTAAGAAGTTGGATGCCTCCCAAGTTGCAGCATACAACTTGCCATTAATTATTTCTACATCTTCGAAGCAAATTAAAAAACTAAAGGTCAGACTATGATCTGGATGCCATTAGTTATATACTGAGTTTATTTGTATGGTTTTTCTGAATTTTGATGATTATAATTTATAATTTACTCAATTGCTTATTCAATTTGTTAGAAATGAAGAGGACAAGGGGATGGCAGATAGTGAAGCGGGGTTCTTTATCTACTCCGACTATTCGGGGTTCATCCTCATTTACTCAGGTAGTGAATTTAAACTTAATAAGAATAGAGTGAATTTACACTTACGGATTATGTCTAATGATTAATTTATTTAATTATGTTCGCAATTTGTTTATGACTTTATGCAGATGCACGGAGATAGTGTTGGTGTTGGTGAATCGACAACACCGACATCGATTCCGAGTGTTGGTGGATCACAAGCAAGTTCAGTTCCAACACCAGAAGGGGAATCGGCTGAGCCTACACAAGAACAACTTGAGGAACAATATTTACAATCCTTGAAGAACAAAGAAAGGTCAGATGTTTGGCCTCATTTTACTAGGAAAATTGTGGATGGTAGAGTTAAGGGTGTGTGTAGATATTGTGAAAAATCATACTGCGCTGATCCAGGCATAAATGGAACAAGCAATCTTACGAAACATATTGATAAATGCCAAAAATATCCCCCTAACATTGAGATCATGCCAAAAATATCCCCCTAACTTGATCTTTTCAAAAATTGTGTTGAAAGAGTGAAATTAGAGAGCAAGGGGCTTGTGATTTTAGATGTCCCCACTAGGTGGAATTTTACATACTTGATGTTGGCGACTGCTTTGAAATTTCAAAAAGCCTTTGAAAGATTGTTGGTTGATGATTCACTTAACTATCATGCATATTTCAAAGGAGAAAAAGAAGGGCCACCCGCTTCGGTTGATTGGAAGAATGCGGAGGTGTTTGAAGAGTTTTTGAAACCATTTTATGAAGTGACACTAAGAGTATGTTGCTCTAACTCTCCTACCATTCATCATACTTTTGGTGATTTGTTTCATCTCTATGGTCTCTTAGAAGAACAAAGTAATAAGCCAAGTGTCCCAATGATGAGTGAGATTGCACCTCCAATGGAGGAAAAGTATGATAAGTATTGGGGTGATTTTGGTAAGTTGAATCAATATGTGTTTGTTGCTATTGTTCTTGATCCCCGCCATAAGTTTGAGAAACTTGTTGATTATTTTGAAGTTGTGTTTGGGGAAGTGGATGATAGGGTGGAAAACCTTACATTTTGTGTGAAAGAGTTATTGTATGACCTTCATGGGATGTATGAGGAAGAGGAAAATTTGAGAGAAAGTGTTAATAGTTTCCAAGAGGCTAATGATGTGATCCCCATTATGGAAAAGGGTCTTACCGAGATTCAAAGGAAGTTGAAGGAGAAGGAGTTGAGGAGAAAAGCAAAGAAATCCGAGGTCATTAATAATGATGTGGATAGATATGTTAGTTATCCTATAGAAGGAGATGATGAAGTATTTGATTTGTTAAATTGGTGGAGAGTGAATGGGGAGTCTAAATACCCTACATTAGCTCGCATTGCAAATGACATTTTTGCTATTCCGGTGTCAACTATATCATCAGAATCTTCTTTTAGCACAAGTGGGAGAATCATTAATCCACATCGTGCCTCTTTAAGTCCTAAGATGGTGGAAGCCTTAATATGTACCCAAAGTTGGCTTAAGGGTGAATATATTGCTTTGAACCATGCTCCAACGGGTGAAGAGATCGAGTTATGCAAAGAAGATGATGAGGAAAAAGGTAATGTTTTTGTTTTGTTATTCACTTATTTGATATTTTCATTATGATAAAATATTGTTCTATTCTAAGTTTTATTCTTTTTCTAATTGTATATAGATGAATTGTAGAGTATGGCATGCAAGGAAAATGTCGTCAGGGAGTCCAAGAGTAATCTCATGATCTCATCTATACGAGTTTGAGAATTGAGATGATGTTGCTCACATTTTTCTTTTTTGTTCTCTATTAGTGATGTTGTAAACTTTGAACTTTAAACTTTAGAGAGTTGGAGTTTATGGACTTTAAAAACTATGGACTATATTTTTTATTTTTGAGTTGAACTTTGAAGTTTGAACTATGAAATATTCGAATTATGAGGTATGAACTTTGAGATTGGACTTTATATTTTGGACTTTATTGTTACTAAACTTACTATTCGAAAATTGCAAATTTTTTGAATTTGTATTCAATTATACATAACAGATTTACAAAAAAAAAAAAAAAAACCAAAAAAAAACCGAACCAAACCGAACCGATCGGTTCAGTTCGGTTTTCGGTTCACTATCTCAAAAAAAAAAAACCGAACCGAACCGAACTGAAATTTTAGTTCGGTTTGGTTCTCGGTTTTGGTAAAAAACCGAACCAAATGGAACCGATCCACCCCTAGTCAGACAAATGTGAGCAGAGTTTTCAAGAACTCAAGACTCGCTTAACTAGCGCTCCAGTTTTAACCTTGCCTGATGATAGTGGGGAGTATGTAATTTTCAGCGATGCTTCTAGGCAAGGTTGGGTTGTGTGTTGATGCAACATGGCAAGGTAATCTCTTATGCTTCTAGACAGTTAAAAGCACATGAGTTGAATTATCCCACCCATGATTTGGAGCTGGCGGCTGTGATTTTAGCACTTAAGTTGTGGAGGCATTATCTTTACGGAGCTAAATGTCAGATTTTTACTGATCACAAGAGCCTTCAGTATGTGTTTACTCAAAAAGAGTTAAACTTGAGACAACGGAGGTGGATGGAGTTGATTAAAGATTATGACTGTAATATAGAATATCACCCAGGAAAAGCTAATGTTGTAGCGGATGCACTCAGTCGGAAACCCTCCTCCAGCTTACCACATTTGAGGGTAGTCCAAGTCTCACTTCTTTATGAATTGCGAGCTATAGGAGTTGAACTATCTGTGGATGAGGTTGGTGCCTTGGTAGCTAGTTTTCATGTGAGACCTATTCTAATTGATAAGGTGCGGGAAGCACAGTTTGAGGACCCATCTCTGGATCAAATAAGAGATAAAGCTTTGAGTAGCTCATGTGAGGATTTTTCCACTAGGAGTGATGGGACATTGTTACTCAAGAACAGGCTTGTTGTTCCAAATGATCAAACACTCAAACAGGAGATTATGGAAGAAGCACATAGTTCTGCTTATGCTATGCATCCGGGTAGTACAAAAATGTATCGGACTTTAAGAGAATTTTACTGGTGGCCAAATATGAAGAGAGAAATTGCGGCTTTTGTAAGTAGATGTTTGAGTTGTCAACAGATAAAAGCTGAGAGGCAGAGACCTGCAGGTTTGCAGCAACCTTTGCAGATACCTGTGTGGAAGTGGGATCACATCACCATGGATTTTATTTATGGTCTACCTCGCACCCGAAGTGGGCATGATGGTATTTGGGTGATTGTAGATCGTTTGACTAAGTCAGCCCATTTTCTCCCAGTCCATAAAACTTTCAAGTTGGAGAAATTGGTAGAGTTATATTTAAATGAGATTGTGAGGCTTCATGGGGTACCTGAATCTATTGTATCAGATCAGGAACCCCATTTTGTTTCTAGATTTTGGAAAGAGTTGCAAGCCGCTTTGGGGACTCGATTGCATTTTAGTACCGCTTTCCATCCTCAAACAGATGGTCAGTCCGAGAGAACCATCCAGACCTTGGAAGACATGTTGAGGTCATGCGTAATGCAATTCAGAGGTAATTGGGATGAGAAACTACTTTTGATAAAGTTTGCCTACAATAATAGTTACCATTCTAGTATTGATATGGCACCGTTTGAAGCCCTGTATGGGAAACAGTGCCGTACACCTCTATGCTGGAATGAAGTGGGAGAAAAAGAACTTGCTGCTCCAGATATCATCCACACCACAATTGAGAATGTCAAGGTTATTAGAGATAAACTCAAAACTGCCCAAAGCAGGCAGAAGAGTTATGCTGATAACCGCAGAAGAGATCTTGAGTTTCAAGTGGGTGATTGGGTGTTCTTAAAGCTGTCTCCTTGGAAAGGTGTGGTGCGCTTTGGAAAGCGCGTGAAACTTAGTCCAAGGTATATCGGGCCGTACGAACTTAGAGAGCGTATTGGCCCTGTTGCTTATCGATTGGAGTTACCTCCTGAGTTGTCTAAAATACATGATGTCTTTCATGTTTCCATGCTTCGTAAATATATTGTCGATCCATCGCATATCTTGGAAGAGCAGCCTATTAGTTTAAAGTAGGATTTGACTTATGAAGAACAACCAGTTGAAATTCTGGATCGGAAGGAGCAAGTGCTTAGGAATAAAATCATACCACTTGTGAAAGTACTTTGGAGGAGTCATGACGTAGAAGAAGCTGATAGGAGCACAATGTGCGACGATATTATATGCTTTTGCCCACGTTTATGCTTCGTTTATCCCTTATTTATTTAAGATTGAGTCATAATATAGTTTAGTGTCGATTTGGTAGAGTTTTGATCAAATATGCTTTAGAATCCGAAAAATGACTAAGTTTGAGAAATCTGGAAATTAACGCAACTTATCTTTTTCGTGATTCTGAGATGAGTAAAAATGCGATCTATCCTTGTCAGAATTTAATGAAATTTGGTGTGCTTATTATTCATATACTGAGGAATGTTTTATCAAAATTTCAAATCAATAGGAGTTCGGAAAGTCACCCAAAAGATGGCCGCAAAACTGCAGTTCGAGCAACAACGCTCCAGGAATCCTGACGATTTTCCTGGGACTGTGTCCCAACTTCGAAAAATCATTCCCGATGACTCACAGGGAATTTGATCGAACTGTTTTATATAAAGGTAGCATTGTGTGTCTAGTTTATCTGAGGCTTAGAATCACATCAATCGGAGCTCCGAGGAGGGAGATATGCCGGATTTACTGCAGCAAGGTCTTTTCTGCCGATTCCAGAATGCTACTGCCTCTTTTCCTTAATTTCTGTTTTCGATGGACTTTTTGGTGTACAAATGCATATGTGATGATTGTCCAAGCTTAAGGAAGGATGGAGGAAGACACCAAGCTAAAGCAATGAAGAAAAAGTTGAAGAAAAAGTTGAAGAAAAGTGGCTCTCCTAGTCAAGCCAGGAGATGTTGCCGGTCGGCAAGCCTTTGCTGCCGATCTGCATGCCGGCGGGTTTCGGGGCATTTTTTTTATGGATCAAGTTCACCAAATGGAGTTGTCAAACCTACACAAGAAGTCCATGAAGATATGCAGCCCATGATATGAAGAAAAATCAGAAAAAGAAGTCCAAGAATTCAATATTTACCACACAAGGAAACATAAACCAACTAGAAAAAGGAAAGCTCTTTCCTTGTGTGGCCGGCACCTATACTCTATATATAGCGTCACTTTGTCATTCTGAAGATCATCTCATCTCAAGCATAAAATACTAGCCAAAGCTCTACCAAGTTTCTTAAGCACCAAATACCCAAATACTTAGCCAAAACCTACACCACCACCACCCAAACTCTCATCCCTTCACCTTGTTTCTGCCGAGCATCCAAAGCAGCAGCAGCCGCACCCTTCCACCACACGATTGAGGAGTCTTCAAGGTTCTAAAAGTGTGATCCATTCCCCTATGGCTTTTGTATTTGTTGTAGTTTGGTTATATTGTATGAACTCAATTCGATTCTTGGTTTTTATTGAACTTCTATGTAAACCGATTGCATGATTGATGTTTATGTTAAAGTTTTGTGATTTTAACTTTTGGATTTTGTATGTTGGATAATTAGGGCAGTGGTATTTGAAGCATGCTTAGACTTTAAATTGGTTAGTAATCTAAGGGTGTGACTTAAAAATCGAAGCATTAGTTTTGTTTAAAACATTTGTTGTTTAAAGCATGTAAATCTAGATGTTAGGTTTCATCTAACCGAGTTATAACGAATAAAACTATATGCCTGACGGTTGTTTTGATTTATTGTGCTCACTGAGGGTATTACCTTAGCTAAAACTTGCATGTTAAATAAGATGATTGACAACCTTGCTTGTTTACATGTTTTCGATTTTAGACTCTTGTGCTTAAATATTAAAACGTTTAAAACCGGATTAGCATAAACTTTAGGATCGAAGGCGAATAGCATGATCTTAAAACATTAGATGTCTTACAATTGGTTAAAAGGCTAATCGCTCTAATTGTGGTCGAAACTAATTTGAGTCTTGAACGTGCTAAATACTTGTTCCTTACCTTCTTGCATGCGAATCTATTTGTTAAAGAGTCTTTTGTGCGAACTATTTGGTGTGAGAGATGATGATCACTTGTACATATTAGTTTTAGGATTTATTTTCGTGTCTAGTTGTTAGGGGCAGCCCTATGGCTGCCAAACCTCTCTCAATCCCCCTTGATTTCGTGTGAATATGTATATATGTATATAAGTGTGACAATTGTGTGCATATGTATATATGTATATATTTTTGTGTTAACATTCTCATGTTTCAGGTACCCTTAATCCCCGGTTAGAACGATCTCTACTTATTCTATACTACTAACGATTGTAGGGTTTTTGATTGCTTGAGTCGCTTTGGCAGCCCGATCAGAAGCTAAGTGGGAACCGGAGGGACAAATGAGACACCAGTACCCCTACCTCTTTTGACAGGTACGTAAATTTCGAGGTCGAAATTTTATAAGGAGGGGAGAATTGATACGCCCCGAACCCTATTTAGCTTATTGGTAATTTTGATTTACTTTTAAGCTCGTGGGAGTTGTTTGTCTATATTTGGTTGAGCGGAAATATTTTGTTTTCGAGAGAGAGATTACGTTAAAAAGAGGTTGTGGATACGTAGAACGTTTATTGTGGGATTTAAATTAGAAAGTTGTAGTGAAAAACTCGTAACTTCCGATATTTCCATCGGATATAAATAGAAAGAGAGAAGTTTCCCAATTTGGAAAATTTTCCTTTCTTTCTTTTCTTCTTTTCTTTTTCTCTTTCTTTTCCTTCTTTTTTTTTCTCCTCCTCTCTTCTTCCCCGATATCTACTCTGCCGCCACCCTCTCCTACAGATTTCGTGTCCGGCCACCAATCCAGGTGCTACTGGTGTCGGACGACTCGTCCTCTCTCTCTCTCTCTCTCTCTCTCTCTCTCTGTTGGTGGTAGCGGCGTGCCACAAAGCACCGCCTCTCGGCCGGTTCGAACCAAGAACCGTGGAGGGCAGTGAGGCCAGAACTCCCACTTCCGGCCACCGATCGGCGAGTTTTCGGGGGGAAAAAGCAAGGCCTCGACCCGTTTAATCTTTTCCCCAAAGGAATTGAACCCTTTTGCAACAGGCTGAGGAGAGACTCGACTCGAGGAGGGCTCCGATCGGCGGCAAGCCTAACCACAGTGAGTGGACTTTTATTTCAAATTGATGCATGCATAAACATTTAAATACTTTTGGGGATTTATATTCAATATTTTATTTTGAGAATGATGTGAATTATCGAAGGTCGATAATCTAGTTTTAATTGATGATTCCTTTATGATCGATTTTCAAATGGATTACGAATTAAGGCAATTAATTAGACATATTGACATTTATATTTATATTGATATTTAATCAGAAACGAGGTTTCCGAGGATTATATGATTTTGCTTGGTTTCGATATTTATGACATGTGAGATATGTGGATTTTCTTTATTTTCTACGAGGCTATATTTGTGTTTAATTATATTTATATGTATAAGCCTCAGATGTACGGTCGGGGACCGTACAGATTTTTATATAAGGGAAAACGTGCTTTTGGTTTTGTTTTCGGATTTTCACCATATCAGGGTCGGGATATATGTATATATGGATGCTAGCTAGCTTAGTCGCTTGAGCCCAAGCGAGGTGACGACTTGACCATATAAGTCAGATTCACGCTCGGTGGTCGACGTGTACGGGCGTAGCGTGAGGACGCTATTGGGACTCTTGGAGGTTTGACCCTTAGCCTGAGGCGCTACTATTAAATGGTGGTTATGACGTTCCCCTATATTGTTTTATATATTATATGACCAATGAGATTGGTCGTGATTTTATATTATTGGGTTCGAGAATATTTTCTTCTATGAGATTTTCTGTTATTTCATAAATTCTCGAACCAGGGTATTGGGGATTTTTATATTAGCTGCATATGAAATTAAACGTTTTAGTAATGAATGCATGCATCTTGATTTATATTTTTGAAAGTAATATAAATGATATGGCGTATAGTTATATTTATGGCGTATAGTTATATTTATTGCGTCCACTCACGCTAATGTTTTAAATTACTTTCTCTGGGCTTTTCGTTTTAAACTGCCCAGCGTTGCAGAGTTGTTCGGTGCCAGAGGCAGAGTACATAGTTCCCTTTTTCCGCTGTCAGCTTTAGTAGGTTCCTTGTTAATTTACTTGTATATTAGTATTCCCTTTCTTTGTATAGTCGCTCTGATGCCTGTAAAAGTTGTTGTAAACCAGAATGTTTACTTTTAGAGCGGTAACCCACAGTTGTCAACTACTTGTTGTTGGTTTTACTTCTGTTTCTGCCTAAACCCGGGGGTCTTGGTAGATACTTGATGAATCCAACTCGATCTCCTGCAATCCTGCTTACTAAGGGGAATACCGGGCGGGCCGGCCTTCACCTCTCCGATGCCTAAGTTAGTATAGTTGGAATATATATAACCTGGGCACGTATGTAAGCAGGGAGAGAGACAAGTTACCTATTTATGGTGGTAGTCGAGGCCCATATATAGGTGGTTGAGGGTGAGGGCTGGCCTTACCCTTCGATGTGGGACTGGTTCCCTTCTGTTTGGATATTCTGGTGCCCTCTTTGGCAGGCAGGCGCCCCTGGTCCCAGGACCCTTGGAGGCAGGATAGACCGCTGGGCCCCGAGGCCTGGTGCTGGTGATCCGATCCTGGGTCCTGGGCCGGGCCCTGGTGTACTTGCCGCGGGTCTGTGGGCTTGCTGTAGCCCCTCTGCGGCTACTGTCAACAAGTCCCCCAAGTTCCCGGTCAAGTGCAATCTTGAATGGGGACTTATCTGTCTTGCTCTTGTCCCGCAGACCCGCGGGGTTACCCCAACCTACGGGTCCCCAGTCCCCCAAGTCCGCGTTAAAGATTGGGCGTGACCGAGGTGAGTACCTGTTACTGATGGCAAGAAATAATTTATAAGCATGTTGGGTAATGTAAAACAGGATTGTGCTTGAGTGTTAGAGCATGGAAGGGGTGGAAACCCGAAGAGTGCATGAGATGATGCCATGCGATAGATGGTGCATGGAATGATGATGATGAGGCGTTGAAATCCGCCATGCAAGAGATTAATGCATGGAATGATGATGATGAGGCGTTGAAATCCGCCATGCAAGAGATTAATGCACGGAATTCTGATTGGGTCTGCTGCCCTTCGGAGCTCACTGATCCCGAACTGGGCATCCTGCCAAATCAGAACGGAGCGGTGCAAACTGGGCCAGAACCGGTTGTTCTGCCAAATCCGAACGGAGCGGTGCCAACTGGGCCAGAACCGGTTGTTCTGCCAAACTAGAACGGAGCGGTGCCAACATTTGCTAGTTCTTCTCAGCTTTGTGTTTGAATAAGCGATGAGGTAAATGTGCAGGTTTGTTAGCCTGCGGGGAGATTTGTTCTGTGTTAGAGATACAATCTGCCCGGTGGGATGGTGTAGAGATAACGAGTCTCCCCCATGTGTTCCCAAAGGTATCGCAGTTCAGTGCGATGCAGGGTTTTTATCCTGCTGGACAGTATCGCAGTTCAGTGCGACGCAGGGTTTTTATCCTGCTGGACAAGAGTACATGTGTGAGATGTAAACTCGCCCGGTTTGTAAAGCCCATGCGTTTGCCATGGAGGCGGGCGGACTCGACGGGTGACATGCCTATCGAAACGAGTCCCCCTGTGAAAAAGCCATGGGTCCGGGTGATTATGTTTCCGGAAAGTACTCTCAACCTGGTGGGACATGACGGAACCGATGGGGTGGACCTCGCCCGGGCGTTCTGCCATATCGGTGCGAGGTGGAGTTCATGGGGGCCCGACGGTCGTTCTGCCAAATCGAAACGAGTCCCGGATGAACTTGCAGACCGGACCTCGATCGGGCGTGCTGCCATATCGAAACGAGGTCGTTGGTGCAAATGCGGGGAAGATGCCATGGAGCCGGTTGAATGATCATAACCGCGGACTGCCATGGTACCGGGCGGGACTCGCGCGGGCAACATGCCATATCGGTGCGAGGTCCTGCTCAAACCCGGATAGATGCTCTTGAAGCGGTTGGATCTGCATAACCGGTGAGAGGTCTTCCAAGCGGTTTGAATTGCAATGATGATGGCGTGCAACCGTGGAATCTGGGGAAGCGTAGGGGAGCGTGACTCCCTGGTTCCTGCTCCTACCTTCCTGTCGCCAGCGTGTGGGACAGGTGGCTGACATGCATTTAAGGAGGGAGTCCATCAGTCCCGTCAGTTATGATGGCGTGGGCAGTTTTACCAATGCTGGGACACGTGCCATCAGGGGACGGTTTTGTGATGGAGGGCCTGGATTCGCAGGCGTTTGAGTTGCTCTGATTGCGTTTTTTGGAGGGATTTCTAAATGCCTAGGGCACCGGTCCCCTCTATAAATAGGTCTCTTCTGCTCTTCTTTCTACCTTTCACTACTACAAAAAACTCAATACACAACACAAATCAGACAACACTTTGAAAGTTACATATTGTGTGAATCACTTAACTGTTTCAGACGACCTGAAGTGAATAACTTGTGTTGTATGATGGTACACATTTTTCATAGTCTGAAAAAAAAATTTCCAGATTTTGTCACACAACTCTGAGACACATTTTCTGTTGTGTGATTAATGAAAATCTGGGCGGCAGAATTCCCTCCGACATTGAAACTCAAATTTGGGCAAGGTCTAGATGGACAGACAACAAAGTAATTTTTTTGTGTTGTGTGATAATGTCACATCCTGCATTAGGTGTCACCAAGTGCAAAGTGACAAATACTTGTACAACAGAGTTTCATAGTTTGGTTGTGTGAGTTGGTTTGCTTGTCATTGCCCCATTTTCATTTTGGCTCCAATGGCAGAGGCAGCATTTCTGAAAGCGGGAAAGTTGCCTCCATGGTTTTTTGGTTTGAAAAACATACATGTGCTACAATTCTCACAACAGTGTATTTTGATTCTGTTGTGCAATTGGTTTGCTGCTTCTACTAGGACACTCTTATGGAATGCCTAGTATAGAGTAAAGTAAGTTGGTACAACTGTTTAAAAGTGTTTAGTTGTGTGAATGTAAACCTAATATGGTCATGCCAAACTTGCCAAATTTTAGGGGAGCGGCAAATTTCCCTCCTCACAAAAACCCATAGCTCTATTACTCTCACAAAAACCCCCTCTCTTCACAAAAACTCATAACTCTATTACTCTCACAAAAACCAACAGCTCTCTCTTACAAACCCAGAGAAACCCTCGGTCTTACAAACCCAGAGAAACCCTCGCCTCACATCACTCGAAACTAATCTCTCATTCTCTCAAAATCCCAATCTCTGATTCTCTCAAAATCCCAAACAGTTTTCTCTCCTCTCCGGTTCCGGACCCCAACAACCGTCCCCAGCCTCCGCTTCAGTCCTCCGCCTCCTTCTCTCGTTCTCTCGCTGTCTCTCTCTCTCTTCACATCGCCATGGATCTCTCTGCGAAATCATCATCCCGTCAGGCTCTGATCCCTAGCTTCCTCTATGGCTCCTCCTCCGCCAAGATCTTTGGCCTCGAGAAGATGCTTCACCCGACCCCCCACCTCCTCCGTCGAGTCCTCTAAGGGTCTCCTCATTCCCACTCCCTCCGAGCCTTCCAAGAAGATCGAGATGTACTCTCCTGCCTTCTATGCTGCCTGCACTGCTGGTGGTATTCTCAGCTGTGGTCTCACTCACATGGCCGTCACTCCTGTTGACCTCGTCAAGTGCAATATGCAGGTCCACATCTCTCTCTCTCTCTCTTTCTAGATCTGTTTCATATGTTTCTGGATCTTGATCTGAAACCTGATCTAGTTTTATTGGTTATTTGATTATGTTTCATTGGGAATCTGATTTGTTGATTAATTCCAGATTGACCCTACAAAGTACAAAAGCATTTCCTCTGGTTTTGGAATTCTGTTGAAGGAGCAGGGTGTTAGAGGATTCTTCAAGGGATGGGTGCCTACACTCCTCGGTTACAGTGGTCAAGGTGCCTGCAAGTTCGGCTTCTACGAGTTTTTCAAGAAGTACACGACTTTGCTCTACTAAAGCTTTCTCTGCATAGTCACTGACAGAGAAATTAATGAAGCTGTTTGTGGAGGATAGAGAGTTGAGGAGTTTTTATGAGGGGAATTGGGATGGTGGTCTGTTTTATTGCTTGGTGTGTGGTGGGTTGGGGAAGACGAAGAAGATCAAAGGCTGTGCTGGCCTTGTGCAGCACGCTGTTATGATAAGCAAGACCAAGAAGAAGAGGGCTCATAGGGCTTTGGGGCAGGTGCTGTGCAGGGTTTTGGGTTGGGATTTCAAAAGGATGCCTTTTGTTGTGCTTAAAGGGGAGATGCTGACGGACTTCCCAAGTTTGTCAAATCTGAAGGCGCTCTTGGGTATGTTTCTTACATCATTTCCCTCTGTATACACTTTACATCACTTTGAATTATAGTAAGTCATCAAAACTTACTATAATGATTATGTGGAGTATGTGGATTTGAGCTGGGCTGAGCTCAGTTTATACAGTTTCAGAATTTGGATTTGATTTCTGAGAGTGATGTGCTTTTTTTGTTTTGTTTAGTGGAGCTCTTAAGTTTGGTTGTTTTGGCCTTTTGGATTCGTAGGTTTCGGTGGCGGCAGCAGTATCGACGCAGATATCCGGATGAGCTCTTAGACTGGAGCTGCAAGCTCGTCTGCTACGGTAAAACACCTAAACCTTGATTTTTCTGTATTTATGTGCCAAATTTGTGATTGAGTTGCTTTGATTTGATTGGATAATTTCCGGTGGCTCAGGTGCTGGGGCAGTTGCAGATAATCCGCCCCGCCGTTTCGGCATTGAGAAGCTTCTCATCTTCTGCAAAAGAGGTATTGTCGTTTTCGATTCCAGTTGGTTATGTATAGCTGTACAATCTGTTTCAGATTCTCAGTTTGTTAGGTCACATAAGTTTTGAAGCACTGAATTTGTTTATTGTTGAATTGTGCAGCAGATGACAGTGAGGGATGCTCTGAACTCTGCCCTTGATGAGGAAATGTCTGCCGATCCTAAAGTGTTTTTGATGGGTGAAGAGGTGAGGAGACCTGGATAGGTTCTGTTGTTGTTGTTGTTGATGATATGTGACCTAACCGACTTTTATTTTCGTGAACTTGATCTTTTGCTTGTTTTTTCTGCAGGTTGGGGAGTATCAAGGTGCTTACAAGGTTAGGATTACTCATTTAAAGAAATGGATTTTAAGTTTCTGTTTGTTTCATTTTCATCGAGAACATATGTGTACTTACATGTCTTGTTTACTCTCCAATGTATACAGATAACCAAGGGACTGCTGGATAAGTACGGCCCTGAAAGGGTTCTCGATACCCCAATCACAGAGGTGAGTCTTGTTACTTGACACGCCACTTCACATTCTCTCTTGTTGATTATGTTCAGTAAAATTAGTGAAATCATTCTATGTTGGCATTGTCGCTGATTGGAAAGGAAATTTGAATTTGACGAATGTGGAGAAAGGAAATCCTAATGTGGGAAAAGGAAACCCCAAGAATTTATATCTGGCTGATGTAATGAATACTATCATTAGTTTCAACATTATTAGCGACTTTATTTCGCGTTGCTGTTAGTTCAGTTTATAGCAAAGTTGTGATAGAAAAGGTTGTTAATGTGTAGGTGAACTTGTTACCGGAAGTTGATCTTCAGGGGCTGAGCTGGCACCCGCATAAACATGTTATGGCATTTATATCCGGCTCTAATCAGCTTCTGGTTCGAGATTATGAGGATTCGGGTTAGATGTTTATCTGCTTTCTGTTTTTATTTTGCTGGCTTGATTTGTTTTCCTTTGTCTTTCGCTTGACTTGTGTATATGTTCGTGCTAATTTTACTTCGACGGAAGGGAAGGAGCCGTGCATTTTGGCTAATGAATCACAGAAAGACGTTAAGCTACTTGAATGGAGGCCAAATGGCGGGAGAACACTTGCTGTGGCATGCAGGCAAGTAACAGAGTTCCTGCTTGATGACATTGTACATATTTTATGAGTGGCTATCTGTTTGTTAACACTGCTCTTGTTTCATTGTGTGGGAATGTTTCAGTGGTGGGATCTGCATTTGGGCCGCTTCTTTCCCTGGCAGTGTTCCATCTGTGAGATCTGGCGCTTCTTCCTTCTTGGGAAGAAGATGGTAATTTCCCTTCTTTCTGGTTTCATATTGTTTACTTATTATTCTGAACCTTGTTTGGTTTCAATGAGGGTGCAGGTCTGTGGATTGAAAGAACTGAACCAATTTGGGTAAATTGTTCACACATCGATTGAGCATGCACAGTTCCGGGATTTTGATTCATAGATGGCATGTTTGATATATTCAACCTTAGGCCAAAGACTTGAAGCTAGTCTATGACTAATGCAGTTCTCATAGGTGACTTGTCCTCTGTAGAAACCATTATTGCTAGCAGCTTTTGAACTTGTGTATATGGTACTTGTGTATATGGTAGAGGGTGTGCATCATTTAATCATGGCTAGGAATGTAGCAGCTTAGGCTAGTTGCATGTATGTGGTACAGTACTTGAATGAAATGTAATGAAGCTTAATTTATATGCAATGGTTTTGATCAATTTTTTTTGCGGTAATGGTGCAGGTTTTGTACAACAGTGTACATGCTTTTGTGTTAAATATGTTGTATGTTTGAAGTTCAGACAACAAATTTTCATATGACCAAAAGCTTAAGTCTATTGTGTGATACAACATTACAACAAGCTAGGTAGATGATCAAATCAGTTGTGTGAATCATACAACTCAATAAATATGAAACAAAACCAGTTGTCTGAATCAGACAACTAAATAAGTGGGAGATGAAATCTGTTGTGCGAATGAGACAACAGAATAAAATTGCAATATTCTGTTGTATGTTTAAAACTTACACAACATAAAAGTATGTATATTCTGTTGTATGAACTAGACATGTCAGTGCAGCGAATGCCAAGCCAGCCATGGCATGGCATATAAGTTGTACAACAGAAATTATAATCTGGTTGTTGGACGTTTCATCACACAAGCTCGAGATATACGACGGTTTTTCCGAACTTACACAACGGTGCAGCACCGTTGTGTATTGAGTTTTTTGTAGTAGTGTTTGCTTCTTGTACTTTTTAAGAGAGACCGAGAGAAAAAGGAGGTGGTCCGGCGAAAAAAACCCTAAGTTCCTTGCCCCAAGAGATCCGTTGTTTGAAGCGCTCCCAAGCCTCCTTTTACCATTGCTCGTTGCTTTCGCAGGGCGGATTGTCCTCGGCTGAGCATACTAATCGGTAAGTTGTGTTCTTTGCCCCGGTGTTTCTTGCTTTTTGATTTGTTGTTTTGCGGCGGGGGGGAGGGATCTGTGTCGCTGACTGGGTTGCTCAGCGGCAAACTTTTGGGGAGAGGCCGTTGAAGGTGGTGTTGTAGTCTGTTGCTGACGAGCGTTAGGGTTTTGCTTTTCTGCCCCTAGATTAAGATGTACACTTCGAGCTCGGAGGAGGCTTCTGAATCTGCCGCAAGAGGTCCTGTGGTGGATGATGTGGAGAGGATGCAGGACTGGCTCGATTCTGAAGCCCCGGAGCAAGAAGCCGCGGACCGCTCCGGGAGCGGTGCCTCGTCCACGTCCTCAGATTCCGGGTCAGATTCCTCGGAAGCTGAGATACCGCACGGGGTGCGAATGGCCGGTGCGCACGCTGAAAGCTACACGCTTGGTAGGGGAAGAACTGCCGTGGTGTGTGACGAACCGGAGGAGAGCCTGACTCCCGCGGAGATCGCTGCGTTCCGGGAAACGTGGGGTATCCCGGACGATATCTTTTTGCGTCCACTGAACCCTGGAGAGTCGGCCTGTAACCCGGAGGAGGGTTGGGTTGCCGTGCATCCGGACCAGTTCCGGCACGGGATGTCGCTACCGCTGCCTGACTTTGTGCAGTATATTCTGAGTGCCCTGCCAGCGTCGCCCGCGCAGCTGCCCAGTCTTCAATGGAGGCGGCTACTAAGCCTAGGCTGCCTATACGACTTGTCCGGAATGAGTATGCCTACGATCAATGAATTCCGGGCGCTGTATAGGTTGTCCTACTCGAGGAAAACGGGGTCCAAAGGCTGCTTATCCTTCAACTCCCGCAACAATCAAGCGGTTATCACCACTATGCCTTCATGGGTAGACAACAGCTGGAGAAAGAAGGTGGTGATGGATGGCGGGGCTTGGCAGGTGAAGAGGAGGAGGTACCGGGTGCCTGGCGCCTTCCAGCCCATAGGCGACCAGTCGTTCCAGCTGTCCGAGTTGGAGCAGGAGAGGGTCTTGACTATTCTCGGCTGCTGGGACCACCTGGAGCGAAGTTCGTACAACTTCATCCGGCGAGAAGTGCTGGAACACTGTGGGCTTGGGCGGGATCCCGGTGGGTAACAAACCCTAGCGGTGGGACTTGTGCTAGGTTTTGCTCAACAATTTAACGTTTTTCCTTGTCCTGCAGGTGCGTCAACCCGGGCGGTGATCAAGCCCGAAAACACTCTTTCGATGGACGGGGAAGATCTCCTGAAGCATCTTACGGAGAAGGGTGCGAGCGTGGCCCGGTCCTTGGTGGAAGCGGACGGGCGGGTTACGTTGCATGCGGAGCCCCAGGCCCGGGATCTGGACGAATCGTCCTACGTGCCGGAGCGAGTGAAGACCCATCACTCTGCGGCAGCAGCGGTGCCAGGGAAGGGCAAGAGCACCGGGGGACCGGTGCGGGTTCCTGGGGGAGAAAACAGGGTCCCCAACCGTGCGGCGAGCCTGGGTATCGCTGCTTTTGTTCCTCGTGCGAGCGCACGTGCCGCTGCTCCCGAAGGGCTGGGAGAGAAGCGGAAAGGGCCGGACGGTCCGTCCCCTTTGCTGGTGACGCTAACCGGCGGGTCATCCCGGGAGGTCCTGGCGAAGCGGGTCAGGACAACCAGCAGCGTAACATCCCATGCTGGGGAGGGAGCCGGAGCTGACCGGCAGAGCAGTCCTGCGCCTGCGGAGGCGGTGAGGGGAAGTCCGGACAATGCTCTCATTCGGCAGATGATGGCGGACCTGGCCAGCTTCGGCCTGGACAAGTCCGGGGTTGATGGCGTGCTGGCGGGTGGCAACCGGCCAAAATGCAAGGAATCCATCTTCCGGGTAAGTACCGCATGGTACCACCGTATTGCTTATATCCTGCCTTCTTTCTTTGCCACTTGACTGCCTTTGTTGCCCTGCAGCTGCTCTACCACCTGTACCAGCCGGATGCAAGCGAGGAGCTCCCGGTGCTGAAGAGGCAGATAACTGCGCTATCCAAGTCTCAGAAGCTTCTGGAGGTGGAGAAGTCCCGCTCGGATCGGGAGAAGGCCAGGGTGGAGGAGAGGGCCAAGAAGATGGAGGAAAAGGCCAGGAAGATGGAGGAGAAGGCCCGGGAGCTGGAGGAGCAGAACCGGAGCATGGAGAGGGAGCGGGAGCGGGCCGACGCTGAGAGGGCCGAGCTGGAAGCCAAGATAGACGAGCTCCAGGCACGTGCCACCGCTGCTGCTGCTGGTGGAGATGATCCGGGACAGTTCGACCGGTTCGTTCTTCAATACGAGGAGAGCGATCGGTTCCTGGACTGCCTGGAGAAGGCCCGGGAAGAAGGTATCTCGGATGCCTACACGGAATGGGCGGCGAAGGGTTGGTTAAATACTTCCCTGATGCCAGGTACCTCTGCCGAAGGAAATGCTCCTGTGGAGCCGGTCGTGCAGCAGCTGGTGGTGGAGGAACAGCCAGGAGCAGAGCATCGCTCGCACTTGGATTCTTTTACCAACAGTGCCGAACCTGCCGGAGCTGAGGTCGACGACGAAGCTACCGCTGGAGATGCGGCTCCTTAGGATGTTTTTCTTGCTCTTGCTTGTAAAAGAAACTCTCCGGAGCGGTTTACTTTTTGGATACTTTAATTAACTATGAATATATATCTGAGCTTGCGGGGCCAGAGTTTTCAAAAGTAGTTTGCATATATTTGATCTTTACAATCGTTTGAACCGGCGATATGCCAAACTAACCGCCTGGACCCAGCGGGTTTACCAAGCCGGGTTACCCTCCCGGTCGGGGCCTGCTCCTCTCTCCCCTACATATCTCTGGAGCTGGCTGCTATCAATCAAGCCCTGCACTGCAGTCTTGAGGGCGAAGCACTGGTTCGTCCGATGAGTTGCCTCATCGTGGTACGAGCAGTACTTGCCTGTCTGCGCCGTCGTAAGCTTCCCCTTGGGGTACCTTCTCTGGGGCGGTGGGGCAATGACGTCCGCATTCTCCAGCAGGATGTCCTCATAGGATGCGGTGAGAGTGGAGAAGACTTCTTGATTAGCCGGGGGTGCTGGCATAATTGCCAGGAGGCGCTCTTGGTGGTACGGTGCAGGTTTGTTCTCGGCCCGAGACTGGGGCCTGTCAGAGAAGGGCCTCTGCTGTCGCTGCGGCCAGGTCTTGCCGTTGTTGTTGTTGTTCCGGCCGGGTCGGCGACTCCCGTGCTCGGCTCGCTGGCCGGGTTTGCTCTCGTGACTGCGCGGGGGATCCTCCCCCCGGGGATGGTCCAAAGACTGCTCATCCCGCTTCCTCTTTAGCAGGTGGTTCCCGTAGGTCTCATGATCAGCCTGGGCGTGCCGGATGGCCATAGCCATCAACTCGTCGTAGCCCTGAGGGAGTTCTACCCTGACGGCGTAGGAAAACTTCCCTGCCCGAAGCCCCTGCTTGAATGCCATCTCGGCGATGCCTTTGTCCAAGTTCCGGACCCCGGCCGTGGCCGTCTGCCACCGGTTGACAAAGGTTCTCAACTCTTCCCCGGGGGCCTGGATGCAATTGAAGAGGACGGTGGACGTCCGTGCTCCCTCGACTCGGAGGATGAAGCGGCCTACGAACCGGTCAGCCAGCTGTTCGAATGCCTCGATTGAATTCGCAGGAAGCTCGTAGAACCAACTGAGCGCTTCTCCGGACAGGGTCTCCTGGAAGATGTTGCAGCAGATTGCATCGGAGTAACCCTTGGCGCAGGTCTGGGATCGGAAGCTGTCCAGATGTTGATACGGGCAACCGGACCCGGAATAGGTGAGCTTGAGGGACTTCTGGTTGCCAGATCTCCCCGACTCTATGACTCGGTGTGAAAAGGGGCCCATGCGCTCGTTGAACCGGGCGCCTTCCAATGGTCGGGCTGCTCTCCTCTCGTTTGCCTCCATCTGGGCCTTCAGGTCCGACACGGTGTTGGCTAGCAGCTGCAGCGCCCGGGCGGTTGGAGTATCCACTTCACCCATGGACGAAGCGTGCGGCTGGTGGGAGGCGGGCGTGCTCTTCGGCAGGTCCTCGCCGGCTCGTAACTTCTCTCGCACAGGCTCGCTGGGTCGGGCGCCCGAAGATTGCCCTACCTCTAGCTGCCGGGGTCGGACTAGCAGGGGTGCGGCTTGTGCCTCGGCCATGGCAGCACTGCGCTGCTGCCCCCTCTCTAGGGCGGCTACCAGGGCGGCGTTTACTGCCTCTATCTCTTCGTATCGGGCCTGGGACTTGGCTCGGTCCCGGTCGTTCTCCTCTCTGAGACGACTAACTTCTGCGGCCATCGCCCGTACCTTTCCCGCCAAGCCGTCATGGTCGGGGCTGTACGTGGGGTCTTGATCCTGGCTCTCAGACTGATCACTCGGATCATCCGAGAACGTCAGGGATAGGCCACGAAGCACCGGGCTGCCTTCGTCCTCTATCGGGTCTTTCCCGTGCGAGCTCTCGTGGCGGGGCTCCGGATCACCGGAGGGCCCTCCATGGCTCCTTCCCAAATCGCTGCCCTGCTCGCCACGCAGCTCCCGCGTGACGACAGGGGTGGAGGCGAGCGTTTGCACTGCTGCAACACGCCCCTCCTCAGTAGTTCCTTTCTCTTGACTCATTCCCACAATCTCAGCCAGCGGTGTTGCTCGCAGGGCTTTTTGTTCAGAGTTCCCACAGACGGCGCCAATTGTTTCTGCCTAAACCCGGGGGTCTTGGTAGATACTTGATGAATCCAACTCGATCTCCTGCAATCCTGCTTACTAAGGGGAATACCGGGCGGGCCGGCCTTCACCTCTCCGATGCCTAAGTTAGTATAGTTGGAATATATATAACCTGGGCACGTATGTAAGCAGGGAGAGAGACAAGTTACCTATTTATGGTGGTAGTCGAGGCCCATATATAGGTGGTTGAGGGTGAGGGCTGGCCTTACCCTTCGATGTGGGACTGGTTCCCTTCTGTTTGGATATTCTGGTGCCCTCTTTGGCAAGCAGGCGCCCCTGGTCCCAGGACCCTTGGAGGCAGGATAGACCGCTGGGCCCCGAGGCCTGGTGCTGGTGATCCGATCCTGGGTCCTGGGCCGGGCCCTGGTGTACTTGCCGCGGGTCTGTGGGCTTGCTGTAGCCCCTCTGCGGCTACTGTCAACAACTTCCATTGTATTTTGTTATAAGATTTGAGTTTCTTGATTTGTGGAAGTATTTTATTGTTGGGGGAGCAGGTGCCTCCGAGAGTCAAGCTGGATATTTTTAGAAGTCTTTTTGTTGGAGTTTGTCTACAGGTTTGGGTTGTCAACTTTAAGAGAGGTCATGACGATTTTTCGGTAAAACTCTCTTGAAGTGGTCCCCGCAGGACTTACTCGGGATATTAGGGTAATATTCAGGGTGGGTCCTGTCAATTTAAACATATGAATCACAAATCGAAAACATGTAAACAAGCAAGGTTGTCAATCATCTTATTTAACATGTAAGTTCTAAGGTTTTACTCTAGGCAAGAACACAAATCAAGACAATTACGAGTATGAATTATTCATGTTCTCTAGTTTGGTGAAACCTAACATCTAGATTTACATGCTTCTAGCTAATACTAATGTTTCGGTTTTTAAGTCACATCACTCAGATTACTAACCAATTTAAATCCTAAACATGCATCTAATACCACTGTCCTAATTATCTAACACACGAAATCAACAAGTTAAAATTCTAAAACTACTTGATATAAACATCAATAAAATCGGTTCATACAAAAGTTTAACAAAAACCAATTCAGAATCGAATTGAGTTCATACAATACAAACAAACTAGAACAAATACAAAAGCCATAGAGGGGATGGATCACACTTCCATACACACAAAATCCATAAATTAAAATTGCAAAACTACTTACATAAACTTCAACAAAATCAGTTCATACAAAAGTTTAACAAAAACCAAGAATCGAAACAAGTTCTTACAAGATAACCAAACAAAATTAAATACAAAAGCCATAGGGGGAGTGGATCACACTTTTAGAACCTTGGAAGACTCTTCGAGACGTGATGGATGAGGCTTGCTTGCTACTCGGCAGAAACACATATGAAGGAATCAGTCGGCAGAAACACAAGGTGAAAGGTACGGATTTTGGATGGTGGTGATGATGGGTTTTGGCTAAGTATTTGGGTGTTGGTGCTTGTGAGACTTGGTAGAGCTTTAGGCTAGTATTTGTGCTTGAGGTGAGATGCCTTTCTTCTGAAAATTTCGTTGGCTTATATAGAGAAGTGCCTAGGGTTTGCCGGCCACACAAGGAAAGGGAATTCCTTGTCCTAGTTGGTTTAAGTTTCCTTCTGGGATAAACATTGCATTCTTGGACTTTAATTCTGAATTTTCTTCATAGCATGGGCTGCATATCTTCATGGACTTCTTATGTGGACTTGACAACTCCATTTGATGAACTTTGATCTATGAAAAATGCACAAACCACCAAGAACACAGAACCGGCAGCAATGCTTGCCTATCGGCAGCATTTTCCTAGCTCGACTAGGAATGCTTCTTTCTTTGTGAATTTCCTCCTTGCCATAGCTCGATGTCTTCCTCTATCCTGCAATAAGCTTGTAAAATCTTCAAGTATGCAATTGTATGCCAAAATGTCCATTGAAAACAGAAACAAAGGAAAAGAGGCAGAAGCATGGCATTCTCGGCTGGAATGACCTTGCTCCAGTAAATCTGGTATAACTTTCTCCTCAGAGCTCTGATTGATACGATTCCAAGTCCCAGAGAAACTAGACTCGTAGAGCTTTCTCCATATAAAAGGACTTCCTCAAATTCCAAGTGAAATATCCGGAATAAATTTTTGAATTCAGGACACAGTCCCAGGAAAAATCTTTGAAGTCCCTGGATCATTTTGCTCGAACTGCTGAGTTGCAGCCATCTTTTGGGTGACTTCCCGAACTTCGATTGATCTGTATTTTCGAAACAAAACCCTTTAGAAAGCCAATAAAATGTATACCAAATTTCATTAAATTTGGAAAAGGATAGGTCAGTTTTCCACTCCTCTCAGAATCACGAAAAAGACAACTTTGCAATATTTCCCAGATTTCTAAACTTACTCATTTTTCGGAAATAAGGCACATTTTATCAAAACTCTACCAAATTGACACTAAACTACATTATGACTCGATCTTAGATAAATAAGGGTTAAACAAAGCATAAACGAGGGCGTAAACATATTAATATCGTCGCTCATTGTGCTCCTATCAGATTCCTATTAGGTTTCTAGGCCGATTCAAAGCAGCTTTTCTCCTATAAATAGAGGCCGGCACCCATCAATAAACCTGTCACATTCCAGAAGCAAAAAAACTAGCCAAAGCTCTACCAAAGTTCACCCGAAAATCCTACACAAACCACAAACCCGAGACACACCTCCACCTTCATCGAAAAATCCCAAACCATGCCACCATCAATCTCCATTGGATCAACACAAGTTGCTGCCCAAAGGTGTCTACAAAGTGTGATTTTCTCCCTACTCTCGGTTTCTAATAGTTTTGTGTAGCTATGCTTAGTTTTGTCTGTGAAACTTGTATGAATTTTTGGTTTCAATTTACATGTCTATGTGTGAAACGATTTGAATTTTGGTTTTATGATTTGTATGTTAATTTTGAGTTCCAACTTTTCGGAAAAGATGTAATAAGATAGTAACTAGATAACCGGCAAATATGTTAACTTAGTTGTAGTTTCGATCTTGGTTTGTTCTTTTAATCCGTGTGCATAAAGATTGGTGGTCTAATTGAGTCATGACTTTTAGGGTATTAATCTCATTAGCCGAAATTTACATAAGTTAATCTACATGAAAAGTAGTCTTAATTTGTGTAGTTTCACTAGAGATCAAGTGGTTTAAAGAACTTAGCATATCGATGTGAGAAGAGTGAAAGCCTTACTTGCTAATATGTTTTCAACTAAAAGACCTTGTGCCTAATTGCTTTGCATGTTTTTTTTCGACTATAAGTGTTCTCAAATATGTTTAATATAACTTTAGGGTTAGACGATAAGTTGACTTTGAAGTACTTGAGAGTCTTAATCAATTAGTAAACCGATAAGAAGCTAATTAGGTTAGAGCTAAGTCGAGTCTACATCATTTTAATATGTTGCCGTGAGTCTTGTTTGCTACTTTGTTATGTGTTTTGATTGCTTTTGTGCTATTGCTTTGTGGAGGAATCTCAACCAACATGTACATAGTAACTTAGGTTTATTTTATGTCTTTAAATTCGTGCCTAGGACATTAGAGGCAGCTTTGCTGCCGAGGCTCTTTCCCCATGACTGACGTGTGCATATGTAAATACTTGTGAATATTTTGACTAACATTCTCATGTTTCAGGTACCCTTAATCCCCGGCTAGAACGATCTCTACTTATCATATACTACTAACGTTTCTCATGTTTCAGGTACCCTTAATCCCCGGCAAAGGTTATTATTTGCGTGTTGCTCCGGCGACTCGTCAGCGCTCGCATGCCACCTTGCACAACTGTGCATGTCCATCCTAAGCACCAATTTCTTGTATCTAATACATGTGTGCCACACAAGCAGGAAGCTGCCAAGAAGCCCGCACGCGCGCGCGCGCAAGCGCTCTGCTGCCGAGAAGAAGCCTTCCTGCCGAGAGCACTTCCGAGGGATTTCCAAGCCATTCTGCATATTTCTTTGAGGCTGCAAGTGTATGCAATGATTCCTAAGGATGCTAGGAGGAGTTGCAGTCGTGAGAAAACAAGAGGAAGTCAACAACCAAGCCTAGAGGAGCAAGGAAACCTAGCGGAAGAAGGAAAGTGCTTCCCGGGTGAGTTAGGATAGTGCAACCAAACTTGGGATTTTAAATTCATCAAAGATTGGGTTGCCGATCCATAAGAGAGGTCCAGGAATAATCGCAGCTGGTCCAAGAAGGAAATGCACGGAAGATTCATGAAGATTTGAGGAGTGGCCGACAAGTCTCCTAAACCTTCTCGGCTTAGGTTTTTCTTTTCCTCCTTGTTTCCGGTTTTGACATAGCCTTTTCCCTATATATAGAGGCCGATTCCTACATAGAAAATAGTCACATTCCAAAGCAAAAACTCTAGCCAAAGCTCTACCAATATTCAGCGAAAGATCCTACACAAAATAGCAAACTGAAACCACCACCATCATCCTAAGGTTCCTGCCGATACATCACCTATTATCCAGCCATCACCCGAGCCATCTTCCATTGGATCAACACGTCTTGAAGCCATCGAAGGTGTCTGCAAAAGTGTGATCCACTCTCTACTTTCGGTTTGTAATAATTTTTATGTAGCTATGTGTAGTTTTGTCTATGAAACTCATGTGTATGTTTGGTTTTTGTGTTTTCATGTCTATGTGAAAAACGGATTTGAGTTTGGTTTCATAATATGCATGTTAATTTTATATTTAAATCAAAGATAAAATACGGATTGCATGTTAAATTATAATGAAAATATGTACAAAAAGATAGGATTAGTTTCGGCAACCATGTTCACTTTGATTCTAAATTCAGTCTTGGTTTAGTCTTTAAATCCGTGTGCCTCAGAGATTGCTGCTTAGCACAAATCGCGATGTGTTTTGAGTATCAATCTTGTATCTGTCAAAATAAATAGGTTGAGTTGAATGCTAAGTTGTCTTGATTGATGTTATTTTTAGGACTAGAGTGGTTTAAACGATTATGCATGTTAATAAGAAGTGGTGACGCCTTGCTTGTTGATATATTTCCAACTAAAAAGATTTCGTGCTTCATTGGTTAATTGGTTAACTTCTACGCTAAGTGTTTTTAATCGATTAGCTAAAGATTAGGATTGAACGCTAAGTTAATTCTAAGTATTTTCATGTAGTCTAAAACTAACTAAGATAACCGCTAAGGCCCGAGTTAAGTTAGAACTAAGTCGAGTCTAGGATATTGTTTGCTTGTTGCCGTGCCTTGTCTTGTTAGTTTGCTATGTGTTTTGAGTGTTTTTGTGCTATTGCTTTGTGGAACAATGTCGACCAACATGTAAATAGTAGCTTTAGGATTTAATTTCATGCTTTAATTTCGTGCATTAGTTTAGGGGCAGCCTTGTGCTGGCGATCCCTATCATCCCCCAAGTGACGTTTCAATGTGTACATATGTGAATATTTTTGTCTAACATTCTCATGTTTCAGGTACCTTTAATCGCCTGCTAGAACGATCCCTACTTGCTTATACTACTAACGATCTTTTGTAGGGTATTATTGTGTGCGTGCTTAGGCACTCATCAATTTTTGGCGCCGTTGCCGGGGATTATAAAAGCTTGATTTATGTGAATGTGTTGTATATAAAGTTGCTGAAATTTTTTTGTGTATAGTTTTAAAGTTGTATAATTTTCGGTTTATTGGGGATTTTTAAAGTAGAAATATGCTTCGGCATGTAGAGTTTCGAAAATTGTTTGATGTATAAAGAATGTATGCTTGTAATAACTTAGTTTAAATTGCTAGTAAGTGTAGAGAATTATTTGTGTTGGATTTGTTTGAGTTTTGAGGGGAAGAGAAAGTAGGCAAGGTCACTTTTGTTAATATTAACTTTAACCCTTTATGTTATCTTTCGAGGTTTCATGAGGTTGAGGGCGGTTTTTATTAACACTTATAGTATTGACAACACGATTGTTCTCAACTGAGTAAGGGGCATAAAGGTTAGCCTATTAGTGTGTGTTGTCCCGACTTAGTATTAAGGTTTGTAAAACTAGATCTCAGAGGCCCACAGACTAATCATTCTTCTCGGTGAAGGGATCGATAGGGGACTTGTCCTCCGTGGAACCAACAAATGAGTCTTGCCTTGAGCTACTTTCAGATAATGCATGCTAGATTTCTGAAACCACTGAATGATTGTGACAGGATCCGAACCAGATTTCACCCTGAAACCCGGATAAGGTCCTGCGGGCACCACCTTAAGAGAGATTTTACCGAAAATCGGCATGACCTCTCTTAAAATGGACAACCTAAACCTGCCAAACAAAACATACAACACTTCAACAAAACCATCTTGACTCCAGGAGCCACCTGCTCCCCCAAAATCAAACAACTTCCACACAAAAACATAAAACCAATTTCAATTGATTCACAAGTCATCAGAGCAATCTAATAAAGCATTGGGGATACAAGAATCAAAAATGAAAGGATCAACAAATCCTACCCAGCGGAAGCAAAGACGACGACTATGCCTCGACTCCGAGTACCCTTGACCTCAAATAAACTAGTCTGCAATTGGGCGATTTAAAACGAAAGGCCCAGGGAAAAGTAAATTAAAAACGTTAGAGTGAGTAGATAAAAATAAAATGATTTAATATAGTACTTTAAATGACAGTATCGTATTACTTTCCCAAAATTTTAGAAATAAAATCACAGTGCATGCATTTTTTTATAAAACGTCCCACGTACGTTTTAAGAAAATCATATTTAAAAATCATCCCCGCTAATATAATCAAATAAATAAATAATTATTTTGTTTATAAATATATATTCAAAAGAATATACTTTTGAAAATCAATTTATAATATTTCACGACCAATCCCATTGGTCATATAAAAACCCTAGCCCCGCTGGTTCGGGAATTTATTAAATAACAGACAGTCTCATAGAGAAAATATTCCCGAAAACCACATAATATAAAAATCATGACCAATCCTATTGGTCATATAATAGGGGAAGGTTATCACCATTTAATAGTAAGCCTCCTAGGCTAAGGGTCGAGTCTCCCAGACTCTATAACGTCCCACGCTCAAACCTCTACACAACCCTACGTCGACTACCGAGCGTGAATCTGACCTACATTGTCAAGTTTTCACCTCGCGTGGGATGAGGTTAATAAGCTAGCTAGAATCGATATATATACGGACCATGATATGGTGAAAAATTCGAAAATAAAACCGAAAATACACTTCCCCTTATATATAATAATTCAGTACGGTCCCCGACCGCACATCTGAGGCTTATAATAATCATAAATAGTATAACAGCCTCAAAATTTATTCATATATATCCGACATATCCACTATGCCGTAAAATAATATCGAAAAATATATATACAACATCGACATGTCTCACATGTCGAAAAATCACAAATTCGAAAACATTAAATCCTCGAAAATCTCATTTCCGGTCTTTACATTTAAATACACATAAACTTATTCCACATAGTCAAGTTATGAATAATTAAAACATATTATTTCCAGAAACCTCGTTTTCGGATAAAATCACATACTACAAAAATAGTAGTAAAAGTATAACCCCAAAACCATATATTTCTTTAAATATCATTTCATTTTAATTATATGAATTCACATGCTTCTCAAATCATTTATTTAAAATAAACTGCATTTCATTAAAACAATTATGCATGCATTTATTTAAAATCAAAATTCACTCACTATACGGCCGAGCGTGCCGAAATCCGCGCTCTCGTCTAGTCGAGTAACTTCTCGACCTATAATAGAGACGTATTTAAAAGATATCTCAAAACTCGAAATTTGATTATAAAGTGAAATTTACGACGTCCTCACTCGTCCAAATAACCCCATTTAAATTATTGTTATCGGTATTGAAATTACGTCTGATGAGAGCTTAACCTCGCACACAATAATAACCCTACAAAAGATCGTTAGTAGTATAAGCAAGTAAGGATCGTTCTAAGCCGGGGATTAAGGGTACCTGAATCATGAGATTGTTAGACAAATATATACATAAACACATATCAAAAACGTCAATTTGGGGATGAGAAGGGATCGGCAGCACATGGCCGCCCCTATACTATCACACGAAATTTTAAGAGAAAAACTGAAAATTAAATCGTAAAGCTACTTATTTACAAGTTTGGTCGACATCTTCTACACAAAGCACTCATCAAAAACTATCATAACACATAGAAAATCACAAGTAAGACTCAAGGCAAGCATGCAACAAAAATACTCTAGACTCGACTTAGTTCCAACCTAATTAGCTCTTACAAGGTTTCACTAATCGATTTTTGACTTCTCAAGCACTTTAAGGTTTTCTATTAAAGCCTAACCCTAAAGATTTATACTAGACATACTCGAGAACACTTACAAAGTCGAAAACAAACATGCCAAGTAATTAAGTTCAAAGTCTTTTTAGTTGGAAACGTATTAACATGTATGGCGTCACTCATCATGCATAGACACGCAAGTTTCAATGAAATACTCTACTCCTAATGCAACAACAAAAACCAAGACAATGACACATTCGACTGGACTCAAGTTATTACGAGAGATGAGACCTAGACCTAGACAAACATCATGGCCGTGACTATGCCTAACCCCAAATCTCATGTGCACACGAAATCATGAAACAAACCAAGTTAAGAAAAGAATCAAATTGTGAACATGCTTCCCTAAGTACCTACCTACGATTTCTACAAATTATGTTTACATGTTATCTCTTTAAGAACAACCAATTTCGACACTTAGAATTAACAAATAAAACCAAGATACGAAATTGTACTTTCATATTAAACATGCAAAACTAAACAAACTCATTGTTCTTACATCGACATAAAAACAAATACCAAAAGAACATACAAACTACATAGACATAGTTTAGTAAAACGATAAAATTACAAGCCGAAGAGAGTAGATCACACATTTAGACACCTTAGGGGCAGCAGCTCGGTTGATCTCGATGGAGGATGATGATGGGTACGGCAGGCATTTTTGTGGGTGGTGGAGGTGGGTTCAGCAAGGCTTTTATCTAGGACTTAGGGTAGGAAATTTGGTAGAGTTTTGACTTGTGTTTTTGCTTAGGATGTCACAAGTTTTTCTGTGTAAAAGTTGGCTATATATAGAGGAACAATGCTAGGGTTGTCGGCCTCAACAAGGAAAGGAGAATTCCTTTTCCTAGTTGGTTTATGTTTCCTTGTTGAATAATTATTGCATTCTTGGACTTCTTTTTCTGAATTTTCTTCATAGCATGGGCATCATATCTTCATGGACTTTATATGTGGACTTGACAACTCCATTTAGTGAACTTGATCCATGGTAAAATACCAAAACCCGCCAAGAACACAACCGGCAGCAATAGGCTTGCCGATCGGCAAGCAATCCTAGCCCGGCTAGGAAATCCTCTTTTCTTCATGTTTTCCTCCATTGCCTTGGCTCAATGTCTTCCTCTATCCTTCAATAAGCTTGGACAATCTTCAAGTATGCAATTGTACGCCAAAATGTCCATCGAAAACAGAAACAAAGGAAAAGAGGCAGAAACTCGGTGGAATCGGCTGGAATGACCTTGTTCTGGTAAATCTGACATAACTCACTCCTCGGAGCTCCAATTTATGCGATTCCAAGTCTCAGATAAACTAGACACATAGAGATATCTCCATAAAAGAGGACTTGATCAAATTGCTTGTGAAACGTCAGGAATGAATTTTTGAAGTTGGGACACAGTCCCAGGAAAATTCCTAGAAGTCCCTGGATTTGTTGCTCGAACTGCTGTTTTGCAGCCATCTTTTGGGTGACTTCCCGAACTCCGATTGATCTGTATTTTTGATACAAAACCCTTTAGCAAGCCAATAATATGTATACCAAATTTCAGCAAATTTGAAAAAGGATAAGTCACAAATCCATTCATCTCAGAATCACGAAAAAGACATATTTTGCACTATTTTCCAGATTTCTTAAATTTAGTCATTTTTCGGATTCTAAAGCATAAATTTCCAAAACTCTACCAAATTAATACTAAACTATATTATGACTCTATCTTAGATAAATAAGGGTTAAACAAAGCATAAACAAGGGCAAATACATATTAATATCGTCGCACATTGTGCTCCTATCAACGTCTCAAATACCGAAACAATTTACGTCTCAAAATTACTCAGGACACCCATCCCGAGTCCGATCCATTCTTTTTCTGATTATTTCATCGTAAAACCCGACACGGCGTTTGTTGGAGTTAGAAGGAATGAGAAAGTTCGAGCTTTGAACAACCAACAATTTGGCATGGCGTGAAACAATGTTACAAGGAATGAGAAAGTGCATGAGACATCATCAAGCTCGAAGTTAGAAGAGAAAGTTGATAAGCTTGCCGACTTGGTGAGTAGCATGATGAAGGAAAAACGTGCCATTGTGTGTGGCGTGTGCACCGAGATCCATGAAACTGAGCAATGCCCTCAATTTGGATCAAATGAGGGGGTAGAGGAGTGTAATGTCATTGGTTTTCAAAGTGGACAAAGGTATGGAAACTTAAATCCGAGGTTCAATGATCATCCAAACTTTTGATGGGCGAACAATGACAACGTGCTAAGGGTACCTATGCAACCAAGCCAAGGGGCTGCTGCCCCTTATCAGCCGAGAGCTCCCTTCGTTCCTAGAGGACAGTTTCAACCGAACCAAGTTCCATACCAAGCGATGCAGCCAAGCTAAGCCATGCCTAACCAATCTCAAGGAGCGTCGAGCAATCCCAATTACGATGCTTTGATTCAATCTCTTTCGAGTGCTACTCAAGCGTTGCTTGCAGGGCAACAAACTCACTCGAAGGATATTGGGGAACTTAAAACCCAAATGGGGCAAGTCGTAGACTTCATGGGGAAGTTTACCGAGCAAGGAAAGTTACCAGAAGGAGTGATAAAGAATCTGAGGAATGAGCTAGCTCAAGCCATCGTAACTCGAAGTGGAAAGACCTTAGCCGAGCCACAAGCCAAGAAGAAGGGCAAAGATGCTCTCGGTAGTAACTCTGCTGCCGAGCAGCATCTCGGAGCCACAACCTGCGGCCTGTCTACTGCCGAGCCCACTACCGAGCACCCTGCCATCCCTACTGCCGAGCCTTTGTTGCAGCCTGCCGGCACGGCTGCGACACAACAAGCAGCAGCCGAGCAAAGGGCTGCTGCCGAGAAGCATCACCAAGCTACCTTGAACAAGAATGAGCGTGAAGGTGATCCCGCAACTTCAAAGAAAGAATGTGTGCCGAGCCAACCAACCAAGGGAAGTGTGCCTAACTCTTGCATATCCTTCTCTTCGCGCTTTACAAAGTCTAAAAAGGAGAAATCTGACGAAGAAGTGTTGGAGGTGTTTCGTAAAGTTGAAGTGAACATACGTTTGTTGGAGTGCATTAAACAAGTACCGAGGTATGCAGAATTTCTTAAGGAGTTATGCACTACAGAAGGCATACAAGGGAGACTCAAGTGGTAACACTACTACAAAAAACTCAATACACAACGGTGATTCACCGTTGTGTGAGTTCGAATTTTCCGTTGTATATCTCGAGCTTGTGTGATTAAACGTCAGACAAATCAGTTTTAGTTTATGTTGTACAACTTATATGCGCGGTACTGACATGTCTAGTTTATACAACAAAACATATATAATTTTATGTTGTGTAATATTTAAATATACAACAGAATATTGTATTTTTTTTTCAGTTGTCTGATTTACACAATAGGTATCATTCCAACTTATTTAGTTGTCTGATTCAGACAACTGATTTCATTTCATATTTATTGAATTGTATGATTCTACAAATCAAACAACAAATTTGAGGATTTTGTGACACAAGTTTGATGTAGCTTTGTCATATTGTACAACACATGATATTTATAGAGTTGTATGATTCTACAACTCAGACAACAGATTTGAACATTTTGTGACACAAGTTTGATATGGCTTTTGGTCATATTGTACAATACATAATGCTGTTATCATGTACAGTGTTGTATGAGAATTAGGATTGAACACATTTCAAAAAGAATATAAATTAATTTATAAAAACAAAAATATACATACAATTGTTATACAAGCAATAACAATTGAAAGTTGTAGCCAAATTAATACAAAAAATATTTAACATGAACCAATTCCTCTTCGCTTAGCACATTCCTTGCTCACTAGCTTTGTTGCTGTGTTGGTTTAACAAATCGACAAAACCTTCCTATATAGGTAAATGTAATCCTCTTTAATCACCTTATCCTCGTTGATAATTGAAAGGCAAACAGTTCCAGAAGGATAGACATCAGGGTGGAAAAAACCCTGAGGGAACTTGCACTTTGGGGGTTTGCTGGGGTAATCCTCACTGGACTGGAGAGAGGGGATAGTTGCCACCCTCCCAATCAGTCTGCAATTGATAAATAGTCAATGCCAATAGTAGAAAGACATTCACATCATTATCAAACAGGCAAATATAATAAGGCAAATATAAGAAGCAGCAACAATAAGCACTACAACTGACATTATCTATCAAGCAACATAAATCAACTTATCTATAGCGTAATGTCCTCATGAAATTGCTACATTAATCCTCCGACCTCTAATATTCAGTTAAAAGACCCCTTTACAATCAACGAATACAGCGTAATGTGCTCATGAAATTGCATCCTACTCATGGTTTGAACCCGTTCTACTTCAGGTTGCGCCCAACAAAAAACAATCAAGCAATACCAGGAAAATCTACAACAACAACAAAACAGAGCTTGACATGGTTACAAAAAACTATAGCAAAGAAACACTTTAAGTTCTCAACAGAGAAAAAAAAAACAACTAATATAAGCAAGGCTACTGCCTAACTCTTATTTGCTTCTATGAATTAAACAGTAATATAAGCAAGCAAGCAGTATACCAAACAAACTTAGTGCAGTGTTAAACCCAAACACAGATAACTGAATCTTAGTCTGATGCCACGAAAACATAGATCAAAATTTGAAAAGCATAAACTCACAGTGGGCTTTCCAGGGATTAAGCAGTGCCAAACCATCAAATTGACGGTGCCATCTGCAACAGTCTTTGGCTTCACCACAAAACCCTAAACAGCAATTACAATTATTATTATTGGCAACGACCTTCAAACTGAAATTGAAGCTGAAAAATAAAAAATAACTAGTAGAAGATAACAGCAATTAATTTATAGAGATTTTCTGAAGTGCTGTTTCTTTAAGCTGAAAAATAAACAGTAATTACATCATCTCCGCCTTCGATGACCTTAGCCTCACCCTCAAATCTAGTTCCCTCATCAGTATAATAACTAGTAGTGCTGCTGATAATGTCGTGGACGCGAATGCCTTGGAAAACATCGAAGTTGTGCTCCACAACCACAGACACAACACCACCACCTTTTCTCATGAAGAAAACATGAGGCTCTCCATCGAAGAAGAACTCTTTAATTACTACCACAACACTGCAATGGAAATTGAGCAGCTTCAGAATGAGAGGGACCAAAACAATACCAGCAACTCTCATTTGGCTAATCTCTATGAGACCCATCAAGCCACAAATTGGAGCAATAATAATGAAATACAACAATTGCCACCACCTGACTGCTCAGCCATTTTCACTTGCCCTCCTCTTCTGTGCTCCCACACTCCTCCATTACCTTCTCAAACTCCAGGACCATGGGAGGCTGTTTCCCAGAGTCTTTTGGGTATGAGGCTCTACTCGAGACCTCGTCTGCGGCTGCAGCCTCACCACAAACCTCTTGACAGCCTCACCACAATTTAACATGCTTATTCTGAAATGTGCAAAATGTTGAACATATGCTAAAAAATGGAACTACCTGAGCCTCAGCCTCCATCAACATAGCACCAGAGACCGACACAGCTCTGCCACATCTAGGTAAGAGACGAAGCAACCTGCCGAAAAAATTACAAAGAATCAATAAATCCCCAAATTTCAATTCATAAATCCCCAAATTACAAAATTGAAGCATTTACCGAATTAGTTGAATTGATTAGTTGGAGAGAGACGAATCGAATGGAACTTACAGGGCTGTGCCCCATCTTTAACGAGAAACCAGGGCCGAGTTTAGTCATTACCGAGGAGCTGAAGACGAAGGCGATCTGAGAGAAGACGAGGCACTGGGCTTAAAGGAGATTATGAGGCCTAGGGTTAGGGTTGCGACGACGGGAGTGCCGCCGAGGTCAGGGAGGAAGCCGGTCAGGGGACGAGTACGAAGACGACTCAAGCTAAATCGAAGGGAGACGGGATGGGGAAAGAGGTGGTGGCGGAGGTCAAAGGGCGAGGGCGTGGATTCGAGGAGGAAGGTGGACCTTGGAACCTTGGTTTATTGGCAGGCTAAATCGAATTTACAGGTTGAAATCGTAAGAGGGTTTCGAGTTTAGGGCTTACCGTTTTCGAGTTTAAGATTCTGTTGGACAAGGTGAGAGTGACGGCCGGCCGGAGTGAAGGTGAGAGTGAGAGCGGTTTTGAGAGAGAAGCCTTTGAGTTTAGGCCAGCCTCTCCTCAATGGCCTCAGTCGACATGGCAGCAGCTCTAGGGACTTCATTTGGGAGCTGGGGTTTGCTGTTGACAGCAATTCGAGCCCAGGCGGGTCTGTGCTGGGCGTGGAAGGCGGTTTTGGCTTGGGTTTGGAGGTTGGAGAGAGCTGAGTGGAGATGGTTTGGAGAGAAGAAGAATGGTTGGGGTTGAAGAGGTTGTGGATAAGGTCGGAGCAGTGGGTTTGGAGGGAGGTGAAGGCTTGGTGGAGGTTGAGTTGGGGAGAATTTGGGGTGTTGAGTTTGGGCAAGTTCATTTTTTTCTGGAGATTTTGAGAGCTCGGGACCTTGAGAGAGAGAGAGAGAGAGACTTTTGTGAGATGCGGAGGGGAGAAGGGGTGTTAAATATTTTCTAAGTTTATGACACAGCAGAAAATATAGGAAATGTTTGATATTTTTCAGACAGAGTTTAAAAGAGAGGGAATTTTGCCGCTGCTACAAATTTGGGGAGTTCGACGTAGCATTAGGTTATTCCTTTCACACAATAGAAAACGTTTAAACTGTTGTACTAGTTTTCTTTACTTTGCACCAGGTATTCCACTTGGTGGTTTCTTGTAGAAACTTCAAAATAATTGCACAACACAGAACATACAAATCGTTGTGGAATTTGTAACACATGTATGTTTCAAAAACTCAAAGTCTATGGAGGCAAAGTTCCCGCTTTGAGGGGGCAACATTTGAATCATCAAGTAAAATAAATTTTGAAAAATCAACCGTATAAAATAAGTCAAATTTTGAAAACCGCTGTGAAATACCATCTAATCATTATGATGAAATACGGTGATGGTCAAAAAATCACTTAAATCCGACAAACTTAGAGCTCCGATCGATGCAGTCAACCTTATTTAAACTTATCTCTCTCTATGAGGAACCATAGTATCGAGAGGTAAACGTTCCTAAATTTGTATATGGCAGATTACGTCTCATCTATTTGAGAGTTTAATGTTTAGAAGAGTTGACGAAACAAGGTTATCTAAAGGTACGTAATAGCATTTTCGTGTAATAAGTTTTATGAAAATATGGTTGACCGTTTCGATCTAGCATCGAACGTTCACGAAATGAGTTTATTTTTATACTCTACTCTTATTTAACTATAACGATCATATCAGACGGTCAAAATTTTCATTTTGTGAATTGAGCAATTATAATGACAACATACTTACTAATGCGGTATAACTTGATTAGTAGATTATACTGAGGTGTACAACTTTTCGAAATAACTATATAAAAGAAGTCAAATTTTGAAAAACACTATGAGATAGCATTTGATCGTTATGATGAAATAGGGTGATAGGCAAAACATCATTTAAATCCGACAAACTTAGAGCCCTGATCGGTGCGGTCAACCTTATTTAAACTTATCTCTCTCTATGAGGAGCCATAGTATCGGGAGGTAAACGTTCCCAAATTTTTACATGGCTGATTACGTCTAATCTATTTGAGAGTTTAATGTTCGGAAGATTTGACGAAACAAGGTCATCTAAAGGTACGTAATATCGTTTTCGTGTGATAAGTTTTATGAAAATATGGTTGACCGTTTCGATCGGGCATCGAACGTTCACGAAACGAGTTGATTTTTATACTCTATTCATATTTAACTTTAACGATCACGTTATACGGTCAAAATTTTCATTTTGTGAATTTAGTCATTATAATAACAACATGCTTACTAATGCGGTATAACTTGATTAGTAGATTATAATTAAGTGTACAACTTTTTGAAACAACTATATAAAAGAAGTCAAATTTTGAAAAAATTCTATGAGATAACATTTAATCGTTATGATGAAATACGGTGATGGTAAAAAAATCACTTAAATCCGACAAACTTAGATCCCCGATCGATGCAGTAAACCTTATTTAAACTTATTTCTCTCTATGGGGAGCCATAGTATCGGGAGGTAAACGTTCTCAAATTTTTACACAGCTGATTATTTCTCATCTATTTGAGAGTTTAATGTTTGAAAGATTTGACAAAACAAGATCATCTAAAGGTACGTAAAAGCGTTTTCGTGTGATAAGTTTTATGAAAATATGGTTGACCGTTTCGATCGACCATCGAACGTTCACGAAACGAGTTGATTTTTATACTCTACTCATATTTGACTATAATGGTCACATCAGACGGTCAAAAATTTCATTTTGTGAATTCAGCCATTATAATGACAACGTGCTTACTAGTGGGGTGTAACTTGATTAGTAGATTATATTCAAGTGTACAACTTTCGGAACAACTATATAAAAGAAGTCAAATTTTGAAAAATGTTGTGCAATAGCATTTGATCATTATGATGAAATACAGTGATAGTCAAAAAATCACTTAAATCCGACAAAATTAGATCACCGATCGATGCGGTCAACCTTATTTAAACTTATTTCTCTCTATGGGGAGCCATAGTATCGGGAGGTAAACGTTTCCAAATTTTTACACGGATGATTAAGTCTCATCTATTTGAGAGTTTAATGTTTGGAAGATTTGACGAAACAAGGTCATCTAAAGTACGTAATAGGTTTTCGTGTGATAAGTTTTATGAAAATATGGTTGACCGTTTCGATTGACCATCGAACGTTCACGAAATGAGTTGATTTTTATACTCTACTCATAGAAGAAATACGTAATGAAGCTTATGATGCCGCTCGGATCTACAAGGAGAAGACTCGTGTGTATCATGACAAAATGCTTCGAGGGAAGAAGTTTGAAGTTGGACAAAAGGTTCTATTGTATCACTCTCGACTCAAACTTTTTCCGAGTAAGTTACGCTCTCGATGGCTTGGACCCTTTATTGTTACTCAAATTTTTATTCATGGAGCTATTGAGATTCGTAACGAGGCTACGGGGAACACATTTAAAGTCAATGGTCATCGTCTCAAACCTTACTATGAACCATTTGAAGCACTCGATGAGGAGGTAAGTGTGGAAGCACCACCGAGGTTGCCTACTGCCTTAGCCGCTACAAAAGGTGTGCAGCATTGCTCCAGACCCGGTCCAGCCTTGCCCTCTGCCGAGCTGCCCTCGCAGCCTCGCCAGCTTGACGATACAAAACTCCATGACGCTACTGATACGGACACGCAATCATGCCATGAAGCATAAAGCCTTGCCGAGCGGCAACCCACACGCTCCAACGCATATACAAACCAACATGTTGCCGACATGGCCGAATGGTGTAATACGCACCTTGTTACTCTTCTAGCTGACGATTTAAGTTACTTTGGCTCAAGATGAACACATGCAATATCCAACGGTGAAAAGTCTAAGCTATGGACTATAAAATTAAAGCGCTAATTGGGAGGCAACCCAATTCGATCAAAGAAAAACGAAGGAGCCATTACCGAGAGTTTGAAATTTCTTAACCCTTCTCTTTTTCTTTGGTTTGTGATGATATGTTAGAATATGTTAGTCAATTACATGGTTAGGAAATTTGTTGAAATAGTTTCGTGCTTACATCGAGGGCAATGTAATTTTCTAAGTGTGGGGTAGGATAACGTATTCCGTTTATGCTTTTGTGTGCTTAGTTTAGAAAAGAAAATTCAGAAAATTGTAATACAAAAATAGAGTGTTTAAATTATTGTTTTAGGATGGCCATAATATGTCAATGATGTTTTTCTCTTCTTTGCATACATAGATGATAGTTGTGTATACAATTAAAATTGTGAGTTTCATGGATTATGTACATTGGTAGGAGCATGTAGGACTTGTTGATTAATAAGCATGCATGTTTTAGCTAGTTTGTTTCCATAATAACCTATGTGAGCTTTAGAGCCAAATTACTTTATTCTTGAGTGATAAAAAGATAAAAATTCGATAGATATATAGGAAGCATGAAACCTCATAATTCTTTGATTATTCGATGACTATATGCAATAGCTTTTTATGGACTCTAGAATTGCCAGAACTCGCTCTTGAGATTTTTGAAACTTGATAGTCATTAAAATTGCCTTGATTTTGAAAAGGATTGAAAACGTTATATTAGGATCACCACCATTGCCAAATAAAGCATGTGTCCTATTTGTGCCCGTCGTAGGACTCCTTAGAAAACCCCTTTGAGCCTACATTGAGCCTTTTCTTTCATCACCCTTATTAAAATTCCTATGCTTAGAATAGTTATATCTTAACCCTTGTCATCAGCGGCAAAAGTTTTTGGAGTTTTGATTTAGAGTGATGTTATGAAACAAGTGTGGGGTGGACTTAGCTAGAAATTACATGAAAATTGTATTGATGCCATGCCTTAAAGAAAAAAAAATTGTGTGATCGGACAAAAAGAAAAGAGAAAAAATTTGTTAGTCCGAAAGAAAAGAAAAAGAAAGAGGCACGGTTTTGATTAAAAATTTGCTAAGTCTTATTCCTTGAAAAAAATGTTGTGAGCGTGGAGTTTAGCTCGTATTTGAAGGTTTAGTATTGTTAAATTTTTACTTTTGTCCATGTTTATAATGTTTTGGGAAGTAAAAAATGAAGGAAGGGTCCAACAAGATAATATTCGACCCGTGGAGTGAAGCCATAAGGAGGATTAAGAATTGCCAAGTCTTGGTGACGTTTTCAAACACTTATCCTTAAATTCCCACCTTGTAGCCGAGCCTCATATTTTTATTACCCTATAATGTTTTCATGATTCTTAAGATGGCACACCTAGATTTGTGGAGATTTTCTCAAGAGTCGAGCATATGGTTTGGGTCCATTCGTGCATATAGTTATCATATGAGATTTTTCCTTAAAACTTCATTCAGAAAGTGCTTTCGTTTCGTTGATTTATGCAAGTTACTCTTTCGAATTCACTATCTTTCACTTTCATATACTTATGTCTGAATAGACATGCTTCGAGTGAAAACAAAAAAGTATGCCTAGTGAGGAGGATCAGATTAGCTTAACATGTTTACATGCCTATATATTGTTCTTATATGTTCATATTGATGTTACATGTTCATGAAACATGAAATTTTCGTGCTTAGCATTCTCATGCATTAAGTTGAAACCTAAGTGTACATACGAGCCTTAGACAAATTGTTAGGGACAATAGTTTGTTTAGAGTCTTAGTTTTATTTAGCTAAGGGACTAGCAAATGATAAGTGTGGTGTAGTTGATAGGAGCACAATGTGCGACGATATTAATATGATTATGTCCGCGTTTATACATCATTTAACTCTTATTTATCTAAGATAGAGTCATAATATAGTTTAGTGTCATTTTTGTAGAGTTTTGGCAAAATGTGCTTAATTGTTCGGAAAATGACTAAGTATAGAAATCTGAGAAAATAATGTAAAATATGTCTTTTTCGTGATATTGAGGCTTGTGTTAAAGTGACTTATCCTTTTCCAAATTTGATAAAATTTTGTATGCTTATAGTTGGCGAGCTAATGTGTGTTATGTCAAAAATTCAGATCAATCGGAGTTCAGAAAGTTACCCAAAAGATGGCTGTAAGTTGGCAGTTTGAGCAAAACGATCCAGGGACTACCAGGATTTTCCTGGGACTGTGTCCTGACATCTAGAATTTTTGTACGACGCATCACTTAAAACCAGAGAATGTGCCTTATCAGGAAAGAAATCCCTATAAGTCTAGTTTCTCCTGGACTTGGAATCGCATCAATCGTAGCATTGAGGAAAGAGTTATGTCAGTTGCAAGACGACAAGGTCGCGCCTGCCGAGATAACCAACTTCCTGCCTGTTTTCTCTCTTCTCTGTTTTTGACGGATATTTTTGGCATTCGATTGCATATTTGAAGATTGTCAAAGCTTAATGGAGGATAGAGGAAGGCATCAAGCTAAAGCAAAGTGAAAAAAAAATGAAGAAAGGAAGCATTCCTAACTCGGCTAGGAGAAGGCTGCCGATAGGCAGCATTGTTGCCGGTTATACATTATTGCCGATTGGGGCATTTTTTGTGGTTCAGTATCCATCAAGAGAAATCATCCGATCCACATAACGAGTCCATGAAGTTATGCAACCCAATCCAATAAGAAAATTCAGAAAAAGAAGTCCTAGAAGAACCAAGAAAGGAATGAATCAAAACCTTATTCAACAAGGTTTTGTTTTGCCAATTGGAACTAGGATTTCTCCTAGGGTTTTGCCGGCCTCTCTCCTATATATAGAGGTCACTTTTCCATAGAAAAATCGTCACATTTTAAAGCAAAAACCCTAACCAAAGCTCTACCAATATTCTGCAAAGGTCTTACATAAAAACTCAAACCGAAAACAATCCCCACCGGCATAAAATCATGCCGATTCTTCACCCTTCATCCAGCCATTAACCGAACCTCATTCCATCTGATCAATATGACTTGAAGCCATCAAAGGTGTCTACAAAAGTGTGATCCACTCTCTACTTTCAGTTTGTAATAGTTTTTGTGTAGTTAGGTGTAGTTTTGTCTATGAAACTCATGTGTATGTTTGGTTATTGTATTTTCATCTCTATGTGAAAAACGATTGTGAGTTTGGTTTTATAATGATGCATGTCAATTTAATTCTTATGGTATTAATAAAGATTTTCAAAGATAAGTTTCGAATTGCATGATAGTTTGTAAGCAAAAGATGTAACAAGATAGTAAATAGGATAACCGGCATGCATGTTAACTTAGTTGTAGTTTCGTACTTGGTTTATTCTTTAAATCGGTGTGCAATAAAGGTTGCTGCCCTATACAATTGCAATGTACTCGGGGTATCGATCTCATAAGCCAAAATATTCATAAGATAAGATGAACGATTAGTTGCTTACCTTGTGATGGTTTTAGGGATCGAGTGGTTTAAAGAATATACATGTCGATGTGAGAAGAGTGATGCCTTACTTGCTAATATGTTTCCAACTAAAAAGACTTTGTGCCAAATTACTTGTCATGTTTGTTTACGTCGTTTAGAATATTCAAAGATGATTAGTATAATTTTTAAGGTTAGGCGTTTAGTCACTTAAAATCTAGGACATTTCAATGTGTTGCCGTGAGTCTTGCTTGCTAAATTGTTGTGTGTTTTGATTGCTTTTGTGCTAGTATTTTGTGGAAGAATGTCGACCAACATGTACATAGTAACTTTAGGATTTAATTTCATGTCTTAATTTCGTGCCTAGTTTAGGGGCAGCCCTATGGCTGCCGAGCCTCATTCCTAAAACCACCATGATTTCGTGTTTTGTATATATGTAAATAACGTGACATTATTTGTGCATATATATGTTTTGTTTTATTTAACATTCTCATATTTCAGGTACCCTTAATCCCTGGCTAGAACGATCCCTACTTATTCTATACTACTAACGGTCTTTGGTGGGGTTATTGTTGTGTGTGTGCTTAGGCATACATCATCGATTTCATTAACTCTTTTCATTACTCAATCCTTGGCATGTCTATGCATATTTGAGAAGAAAAATCCATCAAAAGTAAAGTCGAGGTTTTACAGAACCAATGATTTATCACAAGTACTCAGAAATCGGCTAATAACCTTTTTACACATTTTTATCTAAACTTAGCACGATTTCATTACAACTCTACCAAAGTCTTATCTTTTTTATTATATGACTTGATTCTACAATATTAAGGGATAAAACAAAGTATAAACGAGGGTATATCACTTTTATGTGCAGAGTTAGCTCAATACATAGAGACGCGTTTTAGGGGCTCAATGGCTTAGGAGGGGATGGGAACTCCAAAGTTAAGCTTGCTGAGTCCAGAGCAATCCCAGGATGGGTGACCTACTAGGAAGTTACTCGTGAGCTCCCAGAAACAAAACCGTGAGGGCCAAAGAGGAGAGTGCCCAAAACGGACAATATCTCAAGTGTATGGGCTGGGCTATTACAAGTTTGTTTTCATAACAACCTATGTGAGCTTTAGAGCCAAATTGCTTTCTTCATGAGTGATAAAAATTGCATGCTAATATATAAACCTCATTGTTCTTTGCATGTTCAACGATTATGTGCCATAACTTTTTTATGAACTCTAGAATGCTATAACTTACTCTCGTTGATTTTCAAAACGTTTTTATCATAGAATACTTTGATTTTGAAAGTGATTGAAAAGATCATCTAGGTTTACCACCATAGCCAAATAAAGCATGAGCCATATTTGAGCCCGTCGTGGGACACCTTACTAAACCCCTTTAAGCATACATTTAGCCTTTTCTTTAATCACCCTTAAACATGATAGGAGCACAAAGTGCTACGATATTAATATGTTTATACCCTCATTTATGCTTTGTTTAGCCCTTATTTATCTAACATCGAGTCATAATATAGATAGTGAATATTTGGTAGAGTTGGCAAAAATGTGCTTAAAAGTTGGAAATTTACAGAAAATTAACAAAATGCTGAAAATCGAAGTCAATATATGTTTTGTTGATTCTGTAAAGCTTCCGTGTCGCTTTTGATAGGTTTTTCTTCTCTTATGAGCAGTACATACATATATGATCGAGCAATATATGGAAAGAGTTTGAGTGATTAGAGCTAAAGAAATTGCTGGAAATTGCCATGCAAATTCAGATTTAGTAGATTCCAGGAATTTCCTGGGCACTTCACTCAGCTTCCCGATTTTCCTCAGAACAACTCATTTGGATCTAGAAGACTTGCCACATATGTATGGAAAGATCTCTGTTCCACAGCAATTAGAATCGTATTAGTAGCTATTTTCTGGAGAAAGTTATGCGTGATTGAAGACACAAAGGTCAAATCTGCCGAGAAGAATGAAAATTCAGCATAGTCCCTGCTGATAGGCTGCAATGCTAGCTTTAGCAATTTGCAGCCTTGCCGCAGCGCAGCGCGCGCAGCCAAGGACACCATGCCACCGAGACGAATCAGACACGGGCATGGCGTGTCCGATCCATATCCAAGACAATGCCAGGCGTATCCAAAGGCTTATCCGAGGCGTGTCCGCCAAAGTTTTTACCTATGTGGTAGAAGCACAAATGTGCGACGATATTAATATGTTTATGCCCCCATTTATGCTTCGTTTAACCCTTATTTATCTAAGATCGAGTCATAATTTAATTTAGTATTGTTTTGGTAGAGTTGTGATAAAATGTGCTTAATTATCCAAAAAAATGACTAAGCGTAGAAATCTGGAAAATAATGCAAAAGTTGTCTTTTTTGTGATTCTGAGGCTTGTGCTAAACTGATCTATCCTTTTCCAAATTTGATGAAATTTGGTATACATATTGTGTCAAAACTTCAAATCAATCGGAATTCGGGAAGTCACCCAAAAGATGGCTGCAACTTGGCCGTCTGAGCCTTACGATCCAGGGACTACCAGGATTTTCCTGAGACTGTGTCCTGACTTCCAGAATTTTTGTATGATGCATCGCTTGGAACCAGAGGACGGGCCTTATATCAATGGAAAGCCCCATGAGTTGAATTTCTCTAGGACTTGGAATCGCATCAATTGGAGCAATGAGGAGAAATTTAAGCCGGATTTACTGGAGCAAGGTCAATTCTGCCGAGAAAGCTACATTTTCCCGGTTTCATCAGGAAAGCTCTCCTTTGGATTTTTGGGAGCATGGATCGGATATATCGGACCTAAAGACTTGTTGGACATGTTGATGCTATGTCATTGACGCCGATTGAATTCCAATATAAGAATTGAAGTCCAAGACTGCATAGCTTTGCCGGCAAGGAAACATAAACCAACTAGGAAAATGAATTTTCATTCCTTTGTGTTGCCGGAAACCCTAGGGTTTTTCCTCTATATATAGCCAACAAATTCTCAGAAAAAAATGTCATATTCAAAAGTAAAAAGCTATCTTAAGCTCTACCAAAATTCCCCAATAATTCTACAAAGAAAACCTAGCCGAAACACATCATTCAGCACCATCGAGAAAATTAGTGCCGAACCACCATCATCCTCCATCAAGATCAACACGACTGGAAGCTCCAAAGGTGCTGTAAAAGTGTGATCTACTCCCTACTTTCGGTTTTGTAATTCTTTCTTTGTAGTTATGTTAAACTTTGTCTCTGAAGATAACATGTATTCTTGGTTTCAAACGTTATGTCTATGTATTGTTTGGATTGAAGTTTGGTTTTATGATTTCCATGTTCAATTCATTTTCTTTATTTTTAATTGGTTTTTGAGAGTAAATAATTGGATTGCATGTTAAAGAGTAAAGAAAATATGTAATGAATCAGTAAATAGGGCAATCGGCAACATGTGTTAATTTGGTTTTAGATTCATCTTGATTTGTTCTTTAAAATTCATGTGCCTTCAAGGTTGGTGTTTCATGCAAATAGCTATGTGTGGGGCTTTGATCTCACTTGGCCGAAAATAATATGGATTAAGTAGATGCCAAATTGCTTTTTGAATGTTATTTTCACGAGGGCTTAAGTAATTTAAAAGAACAAGCTTGTTAATAAGAAGAGTGACGCCTTACTTAATTAACTTGTTTCCGACTCAAAAGATTTCTTGCTCAATTACTATGCATGTTTGTTTTCATCTATAGGAGTTCTCAAATATGTTTAGTATAACTTTAGGATTAGACGTAAAGTTAATCTTGAAAACTTATGAAATCTAGATCGGTTAGTAAAACCTATAGGGAGCTAATTAGGTCGGGGTTAAGTCGAGTCTATAACACTTTAATGCCTTGCCGTGAGTCTTGTTTGCTTGTTTGTTATGTGTTTTGATTGTTTTCATGCTAGTACTTTGTGGAAGAATGTCGACCAAATTTGTAAATAGTAACTTAGGTTTTATTTTCGTTTTAATTTTCGTATCCCTTAGATGTATGGCAGCAAAGCTGCCGACCCTAATCTCTCCTCAATTTGTGACGACTTCATGTATTTATGTATATATCTTTGTCTAACATTCTCATGTTTCAGGTACCCTTAATCCCCGGTTAGAACGATCCCTACTTGCTTATTCTACTAACGATCTTTTGTAGGGTTATTATTTGTGTGAGCCTTGCGGCTCACATCACTATGATACCACGTATCGGATACCGGCATCGCGTATCCGATACGGGCACCTATCATGCGCACATGCAGACCTTGCTGCAGCCTTCCGCGACGCTGCCTTGCTTACCATTGCTGCCATTAGCCTCGCCAACCTGTCAAGCGCACAAGCAACCCTGCATCCGAGAGCCTGCAATGTTGCCGATAAGCACTTCCGGGAATTTCCAAGCCATTCCTTACTTTTCTTCGTGGCTGCATGTGGTTGCAATCAATCATAATCAATCCTAGGGATACAAGGACAAGTTGCAGACGTATGAAGACAAAGAAAAAGTCAAAGAGTCACTAGTATGCCGAGGGGAACAAGGAATCCTGCCGAGAGAAGGAAAGTTGCTTCCCGGGTGAGGTAGGAAAGTGCAATCTGGCTATGGACTTTAAATCCATGAAAAAACTAGCTGCCGATCCATTAGGGGAGCCCATAAAGAGATGCAGCCGGTCCAAGAAGGAAAAGCACAGAAGATGATATGACCCGAATTTCGAACTAACTTTGACTTCTTTATCTGTCATTTTTACGTTCCGAGAAATTGTTTTTACGATTCGAAAGTTTTAAATGTTGACTTTTAAATAAGTTGACCCAACGAAGAATTTTATTTTTCGATGAGATAGAAGACGTTGAAATGAGTTCGTGGACATGTGGCATGTCTAATTTGGAATTCTTGTGAAAAAGTACGACGTACAAACCCGAAACTTTTTGTTTTTAGGACGAGTATAAATAGCTGGGGAAAATTTCCCGAAATAGAAATCCCCCATTTCTTTTTTTTTCTTTTCTTTTCTTTCCTCTTTTTCTTTTCTTCCTTCTCTCTCTCCTCTCCCCCGACCGGCTCGAGCTGCACTGCCCTCCACCCATCTCCGCCGTCCGGCCACCGCTCGGCTCATCGCGGGCCACGTTCGCTTCGTTTCCTTCTTCTCTTCGCGTCTATGGCAGGGCACGGCACGGTTCGCCGCCTTTCAGCCGGAAATAGCTGGAGAAGGTTCGACATATTCTCCCTCCGCCGGCCACCAATTGGTGCGATTCTTGAGGGGAATTGAAGGTCTCGACTTGTGCAACAAGTCCATAAAAGGAATTAAACCAATTCGTAACAGGTAAGAAGAAATTAGGAATTGAAATTTCTAGGGTTTTTGATTTCGAATTTGAAGGTTGGGTATTTGATGTTTTTGGTGAATTTGGAGGTTGAATTCATGTTCAGAATGTTGCTTAGAGTTGATTAAGTGTAATTTGATATGCAATTGGTTGAAATTGATGAAATTGGAACGTGGAGGAGTTCTGGCCGCCACGGCGGCTGCGAGGGTTTTTGGCGGCAGAGGCAGGGGGAATGATGTCCTGAGGTGGTGGTGATCATTTTGGGATGGATTTGAGGTGTTTTTGCCACTATGGTGGCGCTGCCGGCGGCGTGGCGGCGGTGCTATGGCTGCCGGCGGCTGAGGAAGAAAAAGGGTGTATAGTTTTGGTAAAAAGTGAAAAATAAAACGGTAAAAGGTGAAAATTAAACAGTAAACGGTAATTCAGTAAAAGGTAAACAGTAAAGGTAAATGGTAAATAGTAATTTGGACTTTGGCCATTTACTGTTGACTTTCACAATTACTGTTGACTTACCGTAAAAAAGGTAAAAGTGGTTGAAAAAAGGTTTTTACGACGAAATAATCAGTAAAAGAATGGATCGGACTCGAGATGGGTGTCTTGAGTAATTTTGGACATAAATTGTTTCGGTATTTGAGACGTAATTCCAATACCTATAACAAGAATTTAAAAAATTAGATTCTTCGGGCGAGTGAGGACGTATGTGGATTTAGTTTTTATAATCCAATTCCGAGTTTTGAAATATGTTTTTAAACCCGTCTCTGTTACAGGTCGAGAAGTTACTCGATGGGATGAGAGCGCGGAATAGCGGCACGCTCGGCCGTACTGTGAGTGGATTTTATTTTAAATAAATACATGTATAAATATTTTAATAAAATGCAGTTAATTTTAATATATGATTTCAGAAGCATGTTGATTCGTATAACTTTATGATAATGACATTTAAAGTACAATATGGATTAGGGTTATATATTTACTACTAGTTTAAGTAGTACGTGATTTTACCCAGAAATGAGATTTCCGGAAATAGTATGTTTTAACCATTCATAATTTGATTATGCTGAATAAGTTTTATGTGTATTTAAATGTAAAGACCGGAAATGAGATTTCTGGGGATTTAATGTTTTCGAATTTGTGATTTTACGACATGTGAAACATGTCGATATTATATATATAAATTTTCGATATTGTTTTACGGCATGCTGGATATGTCAGATACAAATGAATATATTTTGAGGCTATTATATTATTTAAATAGGATTTTCTTAAAACGTGGGATGTTTTATAAAAATGGGAAAGTAATAGGATATTTTCATTTAAAGTATTACATTAAATTATTTTGTTTTATCCACTCACTCTAACGTTTTTAATTTACTTTCTCCCGGGCCCTTATTTTTAAATCGTCCAGGTTGCAGACTAGTTTATTTGAGGTCAAGGATGCTCGGAGTTGAGGCATAGTCGTTGTCTTTGCTTCCGCTTGGTAGGATCTATCGATCCTTTTACTCTTTGATTTTTTTTTTATCCCCAGTTCCTTATTTAGATTGCTCTGATGACTTGTGAATTATTTGTATTGTGTTTGTGATTTTGATGTGGAAGTTGTTTGATTTTGGGGGAGCAGGTGGCTCATGGAGTCAGGATGGTTATTGTGGAAGTGTTTGTACTTTGTTGCAGATTTAGGGTTGTCTATTTTAAGATTGGCCTATCGATTTATCGATAATCTTAAGATAGTCCCCGCAGGGCCTTGTTCGGATTTCTGGGGGAAATCCGGTTCGGGTCCTGTCAGAAGATTCTTGAAGATTTAAAGCTTGGCTGACAAGTCTCCTAAACCAACTCGGTTTAGGTTTTCTTTTCCTCCTTGTTGTCGGTTTTGTGCAAGCTTTTCCCTTATAAATAGAGGCTGAACCCTATGCAGAAAACTGTCACATTCTAAAGAAAAAACTCTAGTCAAAATTCTACCAATATTCAACCAAAGATCCTACATAAAATTGCAAGCCAAAACCACCACCATCATTCAAAGTTTCTGCTGATATATCACCTATCATCCAGCCATCAACCGAACCTCCTTCCATCGGATCAACACGTCTTGAAGCCATCAAAGGTGTCTGCAAAAGTGTGATCCACTCCCTACTTTCGGTTTGTAATAGATTTTATGTAGTTATGTATAGTTTTGTCTATGAAACTCATGTGTATGTTTGGTTTTTGTGTTTTCACGTCTATGTGAAAAATACATTTGAGTTTGGTTTTATAATTTGCATGTGAATTTTGTACTTTAAATCAAAGATAAAATATTGCTTGTTAAATTGTGATGAAAATATGTAGCAAAAAGATATGATTAGTTTCGGCATGCATGTTCATTTTTGATTCTAAATTCGTTCTTGGTTTAGTCTTTAAATCCGTGTGCCTCAGAGATTGCCGCTTAGCACAAATCGCGATGTGTTTGAGTATCGATCTTGTATTTGTCAAATAAATAGGTTGAGTTGAACCCTAAGTTGTCTTGATTGATGTTATTTTTAGGACTAGAGTGGTTTAAACGACTATGCATGTTAATAAGAAGTGGTGACGCCTTGCTTGTTGATATGTTTCCAACTAAAAAGATTTCGTGCTTCATTGGTCAATTGGTTAACTTCTACGCTAAGTGTTTTTAATCGATTAGATAAAGATTAGGATTGAACGCTAAGTTAATTCTAAGTATTTTCGTGAAGTCTAAAACTAACTAAGATAACTGCTAAGGCCCTAGTTAAGTTGGAACTAAGTTGAGTCTAGGATATTGTTTGCATGCTGCCGTAACCTTATCTTGTTAGTTTGCTATGTGTTTTGAGTGCTTTTGTGCTATTAGTTTGTGGAAGAATGTCGACCAAACTTGTACATAGTAATTTAGGATTTTATTTTCTTGTCTTTAAAATTCCTGCCTTAGATGTTAGGGCAGCCCTATGGCTGCCGAACATCACCTTACACCCCAAGTTCAAATCTTGTTTCTATGTATATAAGTGTGACGTTATGTACATATGTGTTATGTTTTTTTTTAACATTCTCATGTTTCAGGTACCCTTAATCCCCGGCTGGAACGATCCCTACTTGCTTATACTACTAACAATCTTTTGTAGGGTTATCATTGCTTGAGTCGCTTTGGCGATCGATCAAAGTTTGTAGATTTATCCCTACGTTTAGCCTTTTCTTTCATCACCCTTAAACACTTTCCATGAGCTTAGTATAGTTATGCCTTTACCTTGTCTCAAAGTTTTGGCAAAACTTGATTTTTGAAAGAGTTTTCGCGTGAAGTGATGAAGAAGAACAAGTGTGGGGTAGACTTAGCTAGAAAATTGTATGAAAAATGTATGTATGCCGTGCCTAGCAAAAGAAAAACAGAAATACTGAAATCGGATAGAAAAAGAAAAGAAAAGAAAAATCGAATCCGAGAAAGAAATCAAAGCTAAGGCACAGTTTGGTTTCAAAGTGTAAATTGCTAAGTCTAGTCTTGAAAAGTGTTGTGAATTTGGAATTATGTATGTATGTGAAGGTCTAGTATTGTTTAAATTCCGACCTTTGTTCCATTTCACAATGTTTTTGGGGAGCTAAGAATGATGGAAGGGTCCAATAAGATGAAATCTGACCCTTTGGCGAGAAGACATAAGGAGAATCGAGCTTTGCTAAAGGCCTTAGTGACGTTTTTGAGCCCCCTTATCCTAAATTTCGAATACCTTTAGCCAAGCCCATTACATTCCCTTTATTGATCTTTTCATGATTCATAAGGTGGTTAAAATTGATTTGTGGAGATTATTTCAAGAGTAAGCATATGGTTTTGGTTCATTGGTGCACATAGTTGTCACATGAGGTTTTCCATAAAATTTCACAAAGAGCTTTCTTTTCATAACATGTGCAAGTTATTCTTCGTAATTCATTATCTTTTCCTTGCATATATATATGAGTGAATATCCATGCTTCGAGTGAAAAGAATAGAGTATTCCTAATGAGGAGGATCGGATTAGCTTTACATGTCTACATGCTTATATTGGTGTTACATGTTCATGAAACTTGGGTTTTTTCGTGCTTAGCATTCTCATGCATCAACTTGAAAACTATGTGTTCATATGAGCCTGAGACAAATCATTAGGGGCAATAGTTGATCGATCGTCAAAGCGACTCAAGCAATGATAAACCCTATAAAATATCGTTAGTAGTATAAGCAAGTAGGGATCGTTCTAGCCGAGGATTAAGGGTACCTGAAACATGAGAATGTTAGAGAAAAACACATAAATACATAAAACAAAAATCATCACATATAGGGGGAGAATAGGATCGAAAGCCATAGGGTGATAGGAGTACAATGTGCGACGATATTAATATGTTTATGCCCTCGTTTATGCTTTGTTTAACCCTTATTTATTTAAGATCGAGTCATAATATAGTTAGTGTCAATTTGGTAGAGCTTTGATCAAGTGTGCTTTAGAATCCGAAAAATGACTAAGTTTAAGAAATCTGGAAAATATTGCAAAGTTGTCTTTTTCGTGATTCTGAGACGTGGAAAACTATCTTATCTTTTTCCAAATTTAATGAAATTTGGTATGCACATTATTGGCTTGCTAAAGGGTTTTTTTTTTTAAAATGCATATCAATCGGAGTTTGGGAAGTCACCCAAAAGATGGCTGCAACTTACCCAAAACCATCACCACCACCATCCAAAATTTCGTTCCCTTTGTTCTAAGTTCCTGCCGAGTAGTCTACCATCACTTGTCACGTCTTGAGGAGTCTTCAAGGTTCTAAAAGTGTGATCCATCCCCCTCTATGGCTTATGTATTTATTCATGTTTGTGTGGTTTGTAAGAACCTGTTTCAATTCTTGGTTTTTGTTAAACTGTTTGTATGAACCGATTTGGTTGAAGTTTATGTAAGTAGTTTTACAATTTTAATTTATGGATTTCGTGTGTATGGATAATTAGGGCAGTGGTATCTTACATGTTTTAGGTTTGAAATTGGTTAGAAATCTAAGGATTGGGACTTAAAAACCGAAACATTAGTATTGGCTAGAAGCATGTAAATCTAGATGTTAGGTTTCATCAAACCGGAGTAATAACAAATATGGCTAAATACTCAAAAGGTTGCTTTGATTTGTTTTGCTCACCTAGGGTATAATACTTTAGATTTCTTGCATGTTAAAATAAGATGATTGACAACCTTGCTTGTTTTGCATGTCTCCGATTTAGACTATTGTGATTAATTGTTAAGTCTCAAAAGGATTAACATATATTCTAGGGTCCATACTCAAAAGGTCGATCTTAAGAACTTGAGAAGTCTTACAACTAAGTTGTAGTCGGAACTAAAATTGAATCTAAACATGTTGATACTTGTTTCTTACTTTCTTGCATGCGAGTCTATATGTTAAAGAGTCTTTTGTGTGAACTACTTGGTGTGAAAGATGATGATCACTTGTACATATTAGTTTTAGGTTTTAAAATTCGTATCTTAGTGTTAGGGGCAGCAAACCTGCCGAACTTCTTTTATCCCCCAAAGTTGTGACGTTTTTGTATATATGTATATATATTTTGTCTAACATTCTCATGTTTCAGGTACCCTTAATCCCCGGCTTAAAACGATCCCTACTTATTCTATACTACTAACGATTGTAGGTTTATTATTTGTGTGAGCCTCGCGGTTCTCATCATAGGGCTGCCCTAGAACTAGACACGAAAATAAAATCCTAACTCTAATATGTACAAGTGATCATCATCTTTCACACCAAGCAATTCACACAAAAGACTCTTTAACAAATAGACTTGCAATATTTCTATGAGGGATTGCGCGTCATGGAGAGGGAGTTTCTTGATTCGGCCGCGGGAGGTAGTTTTTTGGAGTTAGATGCTACGCCGGCAAGGAATTTGTTGGAAGTTCGTGCTTTGAACAACCAACAATTTGGCATGGCACGAAACAATGTGCCACGGAATGAGAAAGTGCATGAGACGTCTGTGAGTTCAAAATTGGAGGAGAATGTTGATAAGCTTACCGACTTGGTGAGTAATATGATGAAGAAGCGTGCCATTGTGTGTGGTGTATGCACTGAGAGCCATGAGATTAATCAATGCCCTCAGTTTGGATCAAGTGTGGGAGTAGAAGAGTGCAATGCTATTGGTTTCCAAGGAGGCCAAAGGTTTGGGAATTTCAATCCGAGGTTCAATGATCATCCGAACTTTCGGTGGGCAAACAATGACAACCTGCTTAGGGCACCTATGCACCCAAACCAAGGAGTCCCCTTATGCACCGAGAGCACCCTTTGTGCCACGGCAGCAGTTTCAACCACCACAAGGGCAGTTCCAGCCGTGCCAAGCTAATCTCAAGGTGGATCGAGCAACCCAGACTATGATGCTTTAAACCAATCTCTTTTGAGTGCTACTCAAGCATTACTTGCGGGCCAACAAAATCATTCGAAGGAAACCCAAATGGGGCAAGTCGTAGACTTTATGGGGAAGTTTACCGAGCAAGGAAAGCTACCTGTAGGAGTGATAAAGAATCCAAGGAATGAGCAAGCTCAAGCCATCGTAACTCGAAGTGGAAAAACTCTAGCTGAGCCACAAGCCAAGAAGAGAGGAGGAGGAGCTCGGTAGTAACTCTGCTGCTGAGCAGCCTCTCGAAGCCACAACCGGTGGAACGTTTGATGCTGCTGCCGACCCACTGCTGCTGCCGGCGGACACACCAACATTGCAACAAGCAGCAGCCGATCAAAGGGCTGCTGCCGAGAAGCCTCGCCGAGCCTTGAACAAGAATGATTTGGAGCGCGATCCCGCGACTTCAAAGAAAGAGAGTGTGACGAGCCAACCAACAAAGGGAGGTGTGCCTACCTCATGCATACCTTTCCCTTCGCGCTTTGCAAAGTCTAAGAAGGAGAAATCCGACGAAGAAGTTTTGGAGGTGTTTCAGAAGGTTGAAGTGAACTTTCCTTTGTTGGAGTGCATTAGACAAGTGACAAGATATGCAAAATTCCTTAAGGAGCTATGCACAACACGAAGGCATACAAGGGAGACACAAGTGGTAAGAATGAGTGAAACGGTGTCGGCCGTTATTCAACGGAAGCTACCACCAAAGATGAAGAATCCCGGAAGCTTCAATGTACCATGTGTGATCGGCAACACTAAATTTGAGGATGTTATGTTGGATTTGGGAGCGTCAATTAATGTCATGTCACTCAATGTTTATGAAACGTTGAACCTTGGACCTCTCAAGAAAGATAATGACATCATACAACTAGCGGATCGCTCTAACAAGTATCAAGAGAGCTATGTGGAGGATGTGCTTGTGCAAGTCAACCAATTGATCTTTCTGGCCGATTCTATGTCATTGAGGGCAACTTAACGATGGAATTTGATGGTGAGATAATCAAGTTCAATGTTTTCAAAGCCATGAAGTTCCCAATTGCTAAGGAGGAAGAATGCCGAGTTATGGAAGTCAATGAGGAGGCCGAGCAAGTCATTTCGACACTTACAGTTAACAAATAAAACCAAGATACAAAATTTTACTTTCATATTAAACATGCAGAACCAAACAAACACATTGTTCTTACATAGACATAAAACCAAATACTAAAAGAACATACAAACTACATAGACATAGTTTAGTAAAATAATAAAATTACAAGCCGAAGGGAGTATATCACACATTTAGACACCTTAGGGCAGCAACTCGGTTGATCTTGATGGAGGATGATGATGATGATTCGGCAGGAATTTTATGGGTGATGGTGATGGTGTTTCGGCAAGAATTTTATCTAGGACTTAAGGTAGAAAATTTGGTAGAGCTTTGGACTTGTGTTTTGGCTTAGGATGTCACCCGTTTTTCTGTGTAAAAGTTGGCTATATATAGAGGAAAAGACTAGGGTTGCCGGCCACAACAAGGAGAAGAGGATTTCCTTTTCCTAGTTGGCTTATGTTTCCTTCTTGAATAATTATTGCATTCTTGGACTTCTTTTTCTGAATTTTCTTCATAGCATGGGCTTCATATCTTCATGGACTTCAAATGTGGACTTGACAACTCCATTTGGTGAACTTGGTCAATGGAAAAACACCCAAAACCCGCCAAGAACACAACCGGCAGCAATAGGCTTGCCGATCGGCAAGCAATCCTAGATCGGCTAGGAAATCTTCTTTTCTTCATGTTTTCCTCCATTTCCTTGGCTCAATGTCTTCCTCTATCCTTCAATAAGCTTGGACAATCTTCAAATATGCAATGGTACGCAAAAATGTCCATCGATAACAGAAACAAAGGAAAGGAGGCAGAAACTTGGTGGAATCGGCTCAAGTCTCAGATAAACTAGACACATAAAGCTATCTCCATATAAAAGGGCTTGATCAAATTACTTGTGAAATGTCGGGAATGAATTTTTGAAGTTGGGACACAGTCCCAGGAAAATTCCTGGAAGTCCCTGGATTGTTTTGCTCGAACTGCTGATTTGCAGCCATCTTTTGGGTGACTTCCCGAACTCCGATTGATCTATATTTTTGACACAAATCCCTTTAGCAAGCCAATAACATGCGTACCAAATGTAAGCAAATTTGGAAAAGGATAGGTCACAATTTCATTCATCTCAGAATCACGAAAAAGACATATTTTGCACTATTTTCCAGAATTCTTAAACTTAGTCATTTTTCGGACTCTAAAGCATATATTTCCAAAACTCAACCAAATCGACACTAAACTATATTATGACTCTATCTTAAATATATAAGGGATAATCAAAGCATAAACGAGGGCAAATATACATTAATATCGTCGCACATTGTGCTCCTATCAACCTAGTCGATAGCTTAGGCCGAAGCATCACCTCACTTTAGATGCTAGAAAATAATTTGACATATGTGATCTATTTTATTCAAAAGATAAAACAAATTTGTGTGGTTCGAACTCTTGAGGTATATCGGATTAAGCATGACACTACCGGGGGCTGCATCAGTTCATTGCACCGTTAACTCCACTGCTCCACGTACCTTGAGAAATAGAACAAATTTTAAAAGAAATTAGACTTAGAGATTACATGATCATGAACTTTTCGATTTTTGCACTTTGATGCCATCAATTTCTGTTTCTTGCCGATTCCTTGCATGTTGTGCTATTGTTTGAAATTTGATGTGTAATCGCCAATGCCGTGGCTTGTAATGATGTATATTCTTGCTTTCAATTTCTTTACGATGTTCTAACTTGTTTAAACGTTGCAAATTTCAGAAAAGTGCATGTCCGAATCGAATCTTTGGACAAGAGATCATAGAGGCCGATTGCAACGTTTGAACCAAGAGCTCGCTATTGCTTTGTTTGTAACGTCTTCTTCTTCTCCACCGACGTCACCAACTCCATCATCGACTCCACCAAGCTCGGCACCTTCGTTGCCGAGTTCTCCCTCCATTATTTCATCAACTTGTGATCTTGAAAATCCAGAGTTTGAGTGTTTTGCCGAGCCTCTAGTTGAGCAAGAGAATATGACTTCGATTAGAGCATAGAATGGTCATGTTGCCGGAGGAGGAGGAGCCATACCCTCCAACATCACATACCCTCCCTTGGAAACCGATAAGACCGGTGAGATTGAATTGAGGAGTGGATTCCTCCACAAGTTGAACTCTTTTTATGGAATGCCAAGTGAGGATCCCAACAAGCATCTACAATGGTTTAACTTCACCACGGAGTCTATGTGTCCGAGAGGGACCGATTTGCAACACTTCAAGATGAAGGCCTTTCCGTTCTCATTGGAAGATCAAGCGAAGGAGTGGTTGTTTGAGGTGCCTAGTGGTCGCATTGTGTCGTGGAATTCTATGATGGATGAGTTTTTACTCAAGTACTTTCCCGCTTCACGTATCACTGACTTGAGGAAGCAAATTACTAGTGTGAAGCAAGCCGGAGATGAAACTTTCTTTGACTACTACAAGAGGTTCAAGTCTCTCGTCTCTTTGTGCCCATCTCATGGCATAAGTGAGGGACTCTTATTGCAATATTTCTATGAGGGATTGCGCGTTATGGAAAGGGAGTTTCTAGATTCGGCCGCGGGAGGTAGTTTCTTGGAGTTAGATGCAACACCGGCGAGGAATTTGTTGGAAGTTCGTGCCTTGAACAACTAACAATTTGGCATGGCACGAAACAATGTGCCACGGAATGAGAAAGTGCATGAGACGTCTTCGAGCTCAAAGTTAGAGGAGAAGGTTGATAAGCTTGCCGACTTGGTGAGTAATTTGATGAAGAAGTGTGCTATAGTTTGTGGTATTTGCACCGAGGGCTATGAGACCGAGCAATGCCCTCAATTTGAAACAAGCGAGGGAGTCGAGGAGTGCAATGCAATTGGTTTTGGAGGAGGCCAAAGGTTTGGAAATTTCAATCCGAGGTTCAATGATCATCCAAACTTTCGATGGCAAAATAATGATAATGTGTTGAGGGCACCAATGCAACCAAACCAAGGAGGAGCCGCACCCTATGCACCAAGAGCACCATTCGTGCCGAGGCAGCCCTACCAACCCATGCCGAGCCAAGCAATGCCGAGCCAACCTCAAGTAGGAGCGAGCAATCCGAATTATGATGCTTTGATCCAATCTCTCTCAAGTGCTACTCAAACGTTGCTCGCGGGGCAACAAAATCAACAAAAGGATATTGGTGAGCTCAAGACTCAAATGGGCCAAGTGGTGGATTTCATGAGAAGATTCAATGAGCAAGGGAAGTTGCCTAGCAATACAATTCCAAATCCGAGGAACGAGCACGCAAAGATTATTCAAACTCAAAGTGGAAGGGAGTTGTTACCTCCAAAGAGCCCTAAGAAGAAAGTTATATCACTCGATGTTATTGAGGAAGAGGAGGAGGCTGCCGGACCTGTCATTGCCGGCAGCCATGGAGATGTCACAATTGGAGCAGCCGAAAGTGCTGCAGCCGGCAATGCTGCTGCCGAGAGAGGTGTGGCCGGTGGGGCTGCAGCCGAGAAGGGCAGAGATACCGAGAAGACAAGGGCTGCGGCCAATGCAAGGAAAAACGAACTTGAGCGTGATCCCACAACATCGAAGAATGAGTTATTGCCGAGCCAAGTGAGTAAGGGAGGGGTACCACACTCAAACATCCCATTCCCTTCTTGCTTTGCTAGATCGAAGAAGGATAAGTCCGACGAAGAGATGTTGGATATTTTCCGGAAAGTGCAAGTCAACATCCCTTTGTTGGAATGCATTAAGCAAATGCCAAAGTATGCTAAGTTTCTCAAGGAGCTATGCACGGCTAGGAGGCATACGAGGGAGACTCGTGTGGTGACTATGAGCAAGACGGTGTCGGCTGTTATACAAAGGAAGTTGCCACCAAAGATGAAGGATCCGGGAAGTTTCAATGTACCTTGTGTGATTGGCAATACTCAATTTGAGGATGTGATGTTAGACTTGGGAGCATCGATCAATGTCATGCCGCTCAATGTGTACCAAACGTTGAGTATAGGGCCTCTCAAGAAGGACAATGTCATTATACAACTTGCGAATCGCTCAAGCAAGTATCCAGAGGGCTATGTTGAAGATGTGCTTGTGCAAGTGAACCAACTCATATTTCCCACGGATTTCTATGTTGTAGAGATGGAGGACTCACCGGTTAATAGCACTCAATTGCTACTTGGCCAACCATTCATGAGGACGGCACGCACCAAGATAGATGTTGCCTACCGATTATTGTATGTTTATCTTGGAGAAGAATATACTTTACCGGTTATTGTATCTTCAAAGCTTAGTGAGAAGCAAGAATGTGATTTAATAAGTGTGCTTAAGAAGTACAAGACCGCTATAGGTTGGACCTTGCCGGATATCAAGAGGATAAGCCCTACTACATGTGTTCATCGTATATTGCTAGAAGAAGGAGCAAAGCCAACCAAGGAGGCTCAAGGTTGACTTCACCCACCAATGATGAAGGTGGTGAAAGATGAAATCATCAAGTTGCTTGATTGTGGGGTGATTTACCCAATTTCGGATAGTAAGTGGATATCTCCCGTACAAGTAGTTCCAAAGAAGAGTGGTGTAACGGTTGTCAAGAATGAGAAGAATGAGCTTGTGCCACAAAGACTTGTAACCGGTCATCGGATGTGCATCGATTATAGGAATCTCAATGCTATAGCGAGGAAGGATCACATGTCTTTGCCGTTTATGGATCAAATGCTAGAGAGGTTAGCCGGCCATTCTTTTTATTGCTTTCTTGATGGATATAGTGGTTACAATCAAATCATGATACACCCGGATGATCAAGAGAAGACCACTTTTACTTGTCCGTTTGGTACATTTGCTTATCGACGAATGCCATTGGGCCTATGCAACGCACCCAGAACTTTTCAACGATGTATGTATGCTATCTTCTCTGATTTTATTGAAGACATTATCGAAGTTTTTATGGATGACTTTAGTGTTTATGGAAGCAACTTCGATACTTGTTTGGGGAACTTGGAGAAGATACTTGAGCGGTGTGTAGAGACTAATCTTGTGCTCAATTAGGAGAAATGTCACTTCATGGTCACGCAAGGTATTGTATTGGGGCATATTATTTCAGCAAGAGGATTAGAGGTTGACAAAGCCAAGGTGGAGCTCATTCAAGCCTTGCCGAGCCCAAAGAGTGTGCGAGACGTGAGGAGTTTTCTTGGCCATGCCGGGTTTTATCGACGATTTATCAAAGACTTCTCTTCAATTGCAAAGCCATTGAGCAACTTATTACAAAAGGAGGTGACGTTCGAGTGGACGGAAGCTTGTGAGGAAGCTTTTTGCCGATTGAAGGACACACTATGTTCGGCGCCGGTTTTGTCTTCCCCAAATTGGGAAGAGTTGTTTGAGCTCATGCGTGATGCAAGTGATTATGCGCTTGGAGCGGTGCTTGGCCAACGAATAGAGAAGAAGCCGTGTGCCATTTACTACGCTTCAAGGACCCTCAATGATGCTCAACTCAATTACACTACAACGGAGAAAGAACTCTTAGCGGTAATTTTTGCTTTGGAAAAGTTTCGATCATATCTTTTGAATTCCAAAGTCATTGTTTATAGTGATCATGCCGCTTTGAGATACCTTATGACAAAGAAGGATGCTAAGCCGAGGCTTATTCAATGGATTCTTTTGCTTCAAGAGTTCGATATTGAAATCAAAGACAAGAAGGGAGTGGAGAATGTTGTAGCCGACCATTTAAGTCGACTTATCCTAGAGGAGGATCGGCTGCCCCTTTGTGAGAATTTTCCGGATGAGCAACTCTTTCGACTTGAAGCACATGAGCCTTGGTATGCCGACTTGGCCAATTACTTAGCCACTCGGCAACTTCCTAGCACCATGCCGAAACAAGCAAGACTTCGGATCATCAAGCAAGTTCGTCACTATCTTTGGGACGAGCCATACTTATGGAAGCAATGTAGTGATCAAGTGCTTCGAAGATGTGTTGCCGAGCATGAGCATCAACCGATTCTAAAGCTTTGTCATAGTGAGGCGTGTGGAGGGCATTTTGGAGCGAAGAAGACTGCTTTAAAGGTACTTGAATGTGGATTCTTTTAGCCTACAATTTTTAAGGATGCTTACATGTTTTGTAAGTCATCTGATCAATGCCAAAGAATGGGGAATATCGGTCCACGAGATCAATTGCCATTAAACCCCATCACTTCTATTGAGATTCATGATCTTTGGGGCATTGACTTCATGGGGCCTTTTCCTTCAAGTAAGGGCTTCCTCTACATCTTGCCAGCGGTTGATTATGTGTCAAAGTGGATCGAAGCCAAGGCCACACGCACCAATGATTCAAAGGTGGTGGCCGAGTTTCTCAAGACCAACATCTTTTCACGTTTTGGAATTCCAAGAGTCTTGATTAGCGATGGAGGATCCCATTTTTGTAACTGTACCATTGAAGCCTTATTGAAGAAATATGGGGTCACACACAAGGTATCTACACCTTATCACCCCCAACCAAGTGGCATGGCCGAAGTAAGTAATCGAGAGATCAAGCAAATACTTGAGAAAACCGTTGGACCTTCAAGGAAGGATTGGAGTGATCGTCTCGATGATGCTCTGTGGGCTTATAGGACTGCGTACAAGACTCCGATAGGTATGTCACATTTTCGGTTAACATATGGCAAAGCATGTCACTTACCGGTGGAGCTTGAGCACAAAGCATGGTGGGCCGTTAAAGCATTCAACATGAATATTGATGAGGCCGGTTTTCATAGAAAGCTTCAACTCAACGAACTTGAAGAAATACGCAATGAAGCCTATGATGTAGCTTGGATCTACAAGGAAAAAACTCGTGCCTACCATGATAAGATGATCCGAGGGAAGAAGTTTGAAGTTGGTCAAAAAGTTCTCTTGTTCCATTCACGACTCAAACTTTTTCCGGGTAAGTTACGTTCTCGTTGGGTCGGGCCTTACATTGTCACTCAAATATTTTCATATGGCGCCATCGAGGTACGTAACGAAGCCACGGGACACCATTTTAAAGTCAATGGCCATCGCCTTAAGCCCTACTACGAGCCCTTTGATGCCATGAATGAGGAGCAATGCATCGATGACCCCACGAACTATGCAACACCCGCAGCTGCCAAGCAGCCTTGCCGGCTGCCTTCCACCGTACCAAACCTGCTGTCGGTGGCCACAACCACAGCCGATACGGACACTTGAATCACGGACACGATACGTGCAGTTGGTGCCGAGAGCAATCTTCCGGCCATCCATGCTGCCGAGATGAGCTTCAATGCTCACAATGAACACACATACAACAGTGAAATGTCTAAGCAATGGACTATAAACACAAAGCGCTACTTGGGAGGCAACCCAATTCGATCAAAGAAAAGTGAAGGAGCCATCACCGAGAGTTTGAAATTTCTTAACCCTTCTCTTTTTCTTTGATTTGTGATGATATGTTGGAATGTGTTAGACTATTGCATGCTTAGGAAATTCGTTGATATAGATTTGTGCTTACATTGAGGGCAATGTAATTTTCTAAGTGTGGGTTGGGATAACGTATTCCGTTTATGTTTTCGTGTGCTTAGTTTAAAAAAAAAAATTCAGAAAATTGTAACACAAAAATAGAGTGTTTAAATTGTTTGTTTCGAGTCTTAGGATGCCCCTAATATGTCAATGATGTTTTTCTCCTCTTTGCATACATAGATGATAGTTGTGCATACAATTAAAATTGTGAGTTTCATGGATTATGTGCATTGGTAGGAGCATGTAGGACTTGCTGATTAACGAAACATGCATATTTTAGCTAGTTTGTTTTCAAATAACCTATGTGAGCTTTAGAGCCAATTTGCTTTCTTCTTGAGTGATAAAAAAATATAAAATTCAATAGATTCCTAGGAAGCATGAAACCTCATAATTCTTTGATTATTCGATGACTATATGCAATAGCTTTTCATGGACTCGAGTATTACTAGAACTTACTCTTGTTGATTTTCAAAACATTTTTAGTCATAAAATACCTTGATTTTGAAAGTGATTGAAAAGATCTTTTTAGGTTTACCACCATTGCCAAATAAAGCATGTGCCTATTTTTGCCTGTCGTGGGACACCTTAGTAAACCCCTTTGAGCCTACGATTAGTCTTTTCTTTCATCACCCTTAAACACTTTCCATGAGCTTAGTATAGTGATGCCTTTATCTTGTGTGTCGGCAAAGCTTAAATTTTTGAAGGAGTTTTCGCGTGAAGTGATGAAGAAGAACAAGTGTGGGGTAGACTTAACCATTAAGGTGTTTGAAAAATATGTGTGCCGTAGAAAAAGAAAAGAGAAAAAGTTTTTTCTCGGACCAAAAGAAAATAAAAGAAAAGAGCCGAGAGCAAGAAAAATGAAAAGTGTAGGGCACGGCATCAAAAAGAAAATTTAGCATGGCTTATGTCTTGAATTTTTGTTGTAATGTTTTTGGGAAGAAAAGAATGAAGTATGGGTCCAACAAGAAGCAATTCGACCCTTGATGAGAAGACATGAGGAGATTTGAGCTTTCCCAAAGGTCACGGTGACGTTTTGAGCCTCCTTATCCAAATATCGAATACCTCTTAGCCTAGCCCCATTACAACCATTTATTGATCTTTTCATGATTCTTAAGATGGTTAAATTTGATTTGTGGAGATTATCTCAAGAGTAAGCATATGGTTTTAACGTGGAGCAGTGGAGTTAACGGTGCAATGGACTGATGCAGCCCCCGATAGTGTCATGCTTAATCCGATATACCTCAAGAGTTCGAACCACAGAAATTTGTTTTATCTTTTGAAGAAAATAGATCACATATGTCAAGTTATTTTCTAGCGTCTAAAGTGAGGTGATGCTTCGGCCCAAGCTATCGACTAGGTTGATAGGAGCAAAATGTGCGATGATATTAATGTATATTTGCCCTCGTTTATACTTTGATTATCCCTTATATATTTAAGATAGAGTCATAATATATTTTAGTGTCGATTTGGTTGAGTTTTGGAAATATATGCTTTAGAGTCGGAAAAATAACTAAGTTTAAGAATTCTGGAAAATAGTGCAAAATATGTCTTTTTTTGTGATTCTGAGATGAATGAAATTGTGACCTATCCTTTTCCAAATTTTCTTACATTTAGTATGCATGTTATTGGCTTGCTAAAGGGTTTTGTATCAAAAATACAGATCAATCGGAGTTCGGGAAGTCACCCAAAAGATGGCTGCAAATCAGCAGTTCGAGCAAAACAATCCAGGGACTTCCAGGAATTTTCCTGGGACTGTGTCCCAACTTCAAAAATTCATTCCCGACGTTTCACAAGTAATTTGATCAGGCCTTTTATCTGGAGATAGCTTTATGTGTCTAGTTTATCCGAGACTTGGAATCGCATCAATTGGAGCCCCGAGGAGGGAGTTATGCCAGATTTACCGGAGCAAGGTCATTCCAGCCGATTCCACCAAGTTTCTGCCTCCTTTTCTTTGTTTCTGTTTTCGATGGACATTTTGGCGTACCATTGCATATTTGAAGATTTTCCAAGCTTATTGGAGGATAGAGGAAGACATTGAGCCAAGACAATGGAGGAAAACATGAAGAAAAGAAGATTTCCTAGCCGAGCTAGGATTGCTTGCCGATCGGCAAGCCTATTGCTGCCGGTTGTGTTCTTGGCGGGTTTTGGGTGTTTTTCCATGGACCAAGTTCACCAAATGGAGTTGTCAAGTCCACATTTGAAGTCCATGAATATATGAAGCCTATGCTATGAAGAAAAGTCAGAAAAAGAAGTCCAACAATGCAATAATTATTCAAGAAGGAAACATAAGCCAACTAGGAAAAGGAAATCCTCCTCTCCTTGTTGTGGCCGGCAACCCTAGTCTTTTCCTCTATATATAGCCAACTTTTACACAGAAAAACGGGTCACATCCTAAGCCAAAACACAAGTCCAAAGCTCTACCAAATTTTCTATCTTAAGTCCTAGATAAAATTCTTGCCGAAACACCATCACCATCACCCATAAAATTCCTGCCGAATCATCATCATCCTCCATCAAGATCAACCGAGCTGCTGCCCTAAGGTGTCTAAATGTGTGATCTACTCCCTTCGGCTTGTAATTTTATTGTTTTACTAAACTATGTCTATGTAGTTTGTATGTTCTTTTGGTATTTGTTTTTATGTCTATGTAAGAACAATGTGTTTGTTTGGTTCTGCATGTTTAATATGAAAGTAAAATTTTGTATCTTGGTTTTATTTGTTAACTCTAAGTGTCGAAATTTGTTGTTGTTAAAAAGATAAAAACATAAGTGTCGAAATTTGTTGTTGTTAAAAAGATAAAAACATGTAAACATAACTTGTAGAAATCGTAAGTAGTCTTTTGGGAAGCATGTTCACTATCTTATTCTTTTCTCGTACTTGGTTAGTTTCATGATTTCGTGTGCACATGAGATTTAGGGTTAGGCATAGTCACAGCCATGATGTTTGTCTAGGTCTAGGTTTCATCTCTCGTAATAACTTGAGTCAAGTCGAATTAATGTGTCATTGTCTTGGTTTTTGTTGTTGCATTAGGAGTAGAGTATTTCATTGAAACTTGCGTGTCTATGCATGATGAGTGACGCCATACATGTTAATAAGTTTCCAACTAAAAAGACTTTGAACTTAATTACTTGGCATTGATGTGAGCCGAAGCTCGCACACAATAATAACCCTACAAAATATCGTTAGTAGTATGAGCAAGTAGGGATCGTTCTAAGCCGGGGATTAAGGGTACCTGAAATATGAGATTGTTAGACAAATTATCCACACAAATATACATAAAACGTCGCAATGGGGGGAAGGATATGTATCGGCAGCAAGGCTGCCCTAGAACTAAATGACATGAAATTTAAACCTTAATTTACTATATGAGAATGTTAGCACAATTTATTCACATATATATATACATATTCACACGAGTTCAACATGGGGGATTTGATATGAGGTTCGGCAGCAAGGGCTGCCTCTATATCTAAGACACGAAAATAAACCTAAACTACTATATACAAGTGATCATCATCTCTCACACAAAACAGTTCACACAAAAGACTCTTTAACACATAGATTTGCATGCAAGAAGGTAAGGAACAAGTATTTAGCATGTTCAATACTCAAACTAGTTTCGACCTACAACTAGAACGTTTCCGATTTTTACCTAGTTGTGAGACTTTTTCTAATGTTTTAAGATCGAGCTATTCGCATGGTGATCCTAAAAGTTATGCTACCTTATACAAGTCATAGCATTGAAGCACAAAAGTCTATAATCGAAGACATGTAAACAAGCAAGGTTGTCAATCATCTCGTTTAACATGCAAGTTTTAGCTAAGGTTTTACCCTAAGTGAGCACAATAGAATCAAAGCAACATACGTTTCATCTTTATTCATTCTACTCGGGTTAAATGAAACCTAACATCTAGATTTACATGCTTTAAACAACAAATGTTTTAAACACAACTAATGCTTCGATTTGTTAAGGAACACCCTTAGATTACTAACCAATTTAAATCCTAAACATGCTTCTAATACCACTGCCCTAATTATCCAACATACAAAATCCACAAGTTAAAATCACAAAACTTTAACATAAACATCAATCATGCAATCAGTTTACACAAAAGTTCAATAAAAACCAAGAATCGAATTGCGTTCATACAATACAACCAAACTACAACAAATACAAAAGCCATAGGGGGAGTGGATCACACTTTTAGAACCTTGAAGACTCCTCAAGACGTGACAAGATGAGGTTCGGCTGCTGCTTGGTTCGGCAGAAACTGGAATTCGGCAGAAGACAAGGTGGAGAGTTCGGCAGTTTGGTGGTGGTGGTGATGGAATTTTGGCTAAGTATTTGGGTATTTGGTGCTTAAGAAACTTGGTAGAGCTTTGGCTAATATTTTATGCTTGAGATGAGATGATTTTTCTGTAGGAAAACAGTCCCTATATATAGGAGAAGAGGCCGGCAAACCCTAGGGAAACCTAGATACAATAGGCAACACAAAACCTTGTAGAATAAAGTTTTGTAACCTTCCTTTCATGGTTCAATTAGGTTTTCTTTTTCTGATTTTTCTTCAAGGCTTGGGCTTCATATCTTCATGGACTTCATATGGGATCTTGACATCTTTATTCGGTGAACTTGATCCATGGACAAATGCCCCAGCCGGCCTATCAAACAATCGGCACAAATCTGCCTTTTCCGGCAGCTTTTCCTAGCTTGACTAGGAGAACTTCTTTCTTCGTCGTTTTCTTCATTGCTTTAGCTTGGTGTCTTCCTCTTTCCTTCGTTAAGCTTGGACCATCTTCACATATGCATTTGTACACCTTATGATCCATCGAAAACAGAAATTGCAAAAAGGAGGCAGTAGCATCCTGGAATCGGCAGAAAAGATCTTGCTGTAGTAACTCCGGCATATCTCCCTCCTCGGAGCTCCGATTGATGCGATTCCAAATCTCAGATAAACTAGACACACATAGCTACTTCCATATAAAACAGTTCGATCAAATTCCTTGTGAGTCGTCGGGAATGATTTTTCGAAGTTGGGACACAATCTCAGAAAAATCCTTGAAGTCTCTGGAGATCTTTGCTCGGACTGCCAAGTTGCACCCATCTTTTGGGTGACTTCCCGAACTCCGATTGATCTGAAATTTTAACACAACATTCCTCAGTATATGAATAATAAGCACACCAAATTTCATTAAATTCGGATAAGGAGAGATCACATTTTTACTCATCTCAGAATCACGAAAAAGACAACTTGCATTATTTTCCAGATTTCTCAAACTTAGTCATTTTTCGGATTCTTAACCAACTTTTTACCAAACTCTACCAAATTAACACTAAACTAAATTATGACTCAATCTTAGATAAATAAAGGTTAAACAAAGCATAAACGAGGGCAAATACATATTAATATCATCGCACATTGTGCTCCTATCAGGCATGTTTGTTTTCGACTTTGTAAGTGTTCTCGAATATGTCTAGTATAAATCTTCAGGGTTAGGCTTTAATATAAAACCTTAAAGTGCTTGAGAAGTCTAAAATCGATTAGTGAAACCTTGTAGAAGCTAATTAGGTTGGAACTAAGTCGAGTCTAGAGTATTTTGTTGCATGCTTGCCTTGAGTCTTACTTGTGATTTTCTATGTGTTATGATAGTTTTTGATGAGTGCTTTGTGTGGAAGATGTCGACCAAAACATGTACATAGTAGTTTTAGGTTTTATTTCGTGTCTTTTAGCTTTGGGGCAGCCTTGTTGCTGCCGAACCTTATCTTCACCCCCCTTGATAATTCAATTCGTATATATGTATATAAGTGTGACAATTGTGTGCATATGTATTTGTAAATATTTGTGTTAACATTCTCATGTTTCAGGTACCCTTAATCCCCGACTAGAACAATCCTTACTTATTCTATACTACTAACGATTGTAGGGTTTATTATTGTGTGCGTGCTTAGGCACTCATCATAGGTCGTGCGGATTTTACTTTTCAAAGGCGGTGTCGTTAAGATTCACGGAGGGCGAACCCCCTACAGGAACCAGGCAGGACTCGTTTAGTGGTCAAGGAGGGCGAACCCCCTATCGATTCCTTGAGATCCAGTTAAACAAACCTGAGAACCATATCTATGAAAATAACTTGCCCCATACTTGGTAAAACAAACAACGGATCCCTAGCAGTCTACAAGTGTTGATCAAAGCCGCCCTCAACCTCATAAAAGACGTATCCATCATAGCATTGTTCGTGTGCGTGGGGGGGACCTTTCTCCCCGTTTCCCAATCTACACAAAAAACGGGTCTGCTAGGACATAGCCGCGTATGAAGGGTTAATGCTAAGACCAACAAAAGCGGCTTCTCCCTACATGTTACACTTTAGAAACTACAATAAACTCAAACATACACAAAACTACTAACTTCCTAGAAATTAAACTAAGTTATTTCACACATACATTCTTTATGCAACTTTCAAAATTTAAACTCTACATGCCGAAGCATATTTCTACTTTACAAAATCCCAAAATAAAACAAAAAATTACAACTTTACAACTTTACAACAAAAATTTACAGCAACTTTATATACACAACAATCACACAAATCAAGCTTTTATAATCCCCGACAACGGCTCCAAAAATTGATGTGAGCCTAAACTCGCACACAATAATAAACCCTGCAATCGTTAGTAGTATAGACATAAGTAGGGATCGTTCTAAGCTGGGGATTAAGGGTACCTGAAACATGAGATTGTTAGACAAAAATATTCACAAATATACATCAAAATCATCACAAATTGGGGGAAGAACATGGCGTCGGCAGCAATAGGGCTGCCCTAACTATTTTACACGAACTGCACACATCAAAACAAAGAATTATGGGTGATTAAGATCGGCAGCACAAGGCTGCCCCTAAACTATTACATGGAATAAAAGCTGAAATTTAAATCCTAAATTACTATTTACAAGTTTGGTCGACATTCTTCCACAAAGCACTAACACGAAAGCAATCAAAACACATAACAAACAAGCAAATAAGACTCACGGCAAGGTATTAAAATGTTCTAGACTCAACTTAACCTCGACCTAGTTAGCTCGCTATAGGTATTACTAACCGATAGATTTCATAAGTATTCAAGATTAACTTTACGTCTAACCCTAAAATTGTACTAAACATATTTGAGAACTCCTGTAGATGAAAACAAACATGCATAGTAATTGAGCACGAAATCTTTTTGAGTCAGAAACAAGTTAAAATAAGCACAGCGTCACTTCTTATTAATAAGTATGTTCTTTAAACCACTCTAACCCTCGTGAAAACAACACAAATTAAAATAACCCTAAAGATTACTTAACCTATATTATTTTCGGCTAATGAGATCAATATTCCACACATTGCAATTGCATAGACTACCAAGCTTTAAGCACACGAATTTAAAGAACAAGTCAAGAAAACCCTAAAACCAAGTTAACACATGTTTTGCCGATTATCCTACTTACTAATTCATTACATATCTTCCTTACTTTTTAACATGCAATCCGTATTCTTACATCCAAACACCAATTAAAGACAAAGAAAACGAATTGAACATGAAAATCATAAAACCAAACTTCAATCCAAACAATACATAGACATAGAGTTTGAAACCAAGAATTCATGCTAACTTCATAGACAAAGTTTAACATAACTACATAAAAATTACAAAACCGAAAGAGGGGAGTGGATCACACTTTTGTAGACATCTTGATGACTTCGACTCGTGTGGATCCGGCGGATGGTGAAGGCACGGCTGCTCGGCAATGGTGAAGTGTCGGCATGAATTTTAGGGTGAGATGGTGGTGGTTTTCGGCTAGGGTTTTATGTAGGACTCTTGGGAAATTTAGGTAGAGCTTTGGCTAGATTTTTGTTTTGAAATGTGACAAGTTTTTCTGTGTAAAAGTTGGCTATATATAGAGGAAGTCCCTGGATTTGTTGCTCGAACTGCTGATTTGCAGCCATCTTTTGGGTGACTTCCCGAACTCCGATTGATCTGTATTTTTGACAAAAAAAAAAAAACCTTTTAGCAAGCCAATAACATGCATACCAAATTTCAGCAAATTTGGAAAAGGATAAGTCACAATTTCATTCATCCCAGAATCACGAAAAAGACACATTTTGCACTATTTTCCAGAATTCTATACTTAGTCATTTTTCGGATTCTAAAGCACATATTTTCAAAACTCTACCAAAACGACACTAAACTAAATTATGACTCTATCTTAAACAAATAAGGGTTAAAAAAAGCATAAACGAGGGCATAAACACATTAATATCGTCGCACATTGTGCTCCTATAAGAGTTCGACATTGAAATCAAAGACAAGAAGGGAAGTGATAATGTTGTTGCCGATCACTTAAGTAGGATTCTTAAGAAGGAGGATCGGTTGCCCTTATTGGAGAACTTTCCGGACGAGCAACTCTTTCGGATCAATGCAACAAGTGAACCTTGGTACGCCGACATTGCAAACTATCTTGCAACGCACCAATTTCCTAGAGATATGCCGAGCCACATCAAGAATAGAATCAAGAAGCAAGCTCTGCACTTCTTTTGGGATGAACCATATTTGTGGAAACAATGTAGCGATCAAGTGGTAAGAAGATATGTTCCAAAAGAAGTGTATCAATCCATTCTTTCTTTTTGTCACTCCGAGGCATGTGGTGGTCACTTCGGGCCAAAGAGAACGGCATTGAAGGTACTTGAGTGTGGTTTCTTTTGGCCAACGTTGTTTAAGGATACATATATGGCATGTGTGACATGTGACCGGTGTCAAAGAACCGGCAACATAGGAGCCCGAGATCAAATGCCTTTACAACCCATCAATGAGGTAGAAATCTTCGACTTATGGGGTATTGATTTCATGGGACCGTTTCCTTCTAGCAAAGGCTTCCTTTACATATTGCTAGCGGTTGATTATGTGTCAAAGTGGATAGAAGCAAAGGCCACACGCACCAATGACTCAAGGGTGGTTGCCGATTTCCTCAAGACTAACATATTCTCACGTTTTGGAGTTCCGAGAGTCTTGATTAGTGATGGAGGTTCCCACTTTTGCAATCGCACTATTGAGGCCTTATTGAAGAAGTATGGCGTCACACACAAGGTTTCTACACCTTATCATCCTCAAACAAGTAGCATGGCCGAGGTAAGCAATCGAGAGATCAAAAAAATATTAGAAAAATCGGTTAGCCCTTCAAGGAAGGATTGGAGTGATCGTCTTGATGATGCTTTATGGGCATATAGGACTGCATACAAGACACCAATAGGTATGTCACCTTTTCGGTTGGTTTATGGCAAAGCATGTCACTTACCGGTGGAACTAGAGCACAAAGCATGGTGGGCCATCAAAGCTTTCAACATGGACATTGATGAGGCCGGCCTTCATAGGAAGCTTCAACTCAACGAACTTGAAGAAATACGGAATGAAGCCTATGATGCCACTTGGATATACAAAGAGAAGACTCGAGCTTATCATGACAAAATGATACGAGGAAAGAAATTCGAGGTTGGTCAAAAAGTTCTCTTATTCAATACTAGACTTCGACTCTTTCCGGGTAAGCTTCGTTCTCGATGGGTTGGTCCTTTCATAGTCACTCAAGTGTTTTTACATGGCGCCATCGAGATTCTCAATCCAAGCACAAACAAAGTGTTCAAAGTCAATGGCCACAGGCTCAAGCTTTATTATGATTTTTTTCATGTATGTCCCATCGACGTACTCTCATTGCACAATGCTCCTCAAGCACAACCCGCACCCCAACAACCTGTCGCAGCCCTACCACTGAGTCAAGATACCGAGAGGCAGTCTCCTGCCGAGCTGCCGGTTGCTGCAGCAACCTCCAATACGAGGACGAAACTTCCTGCCGATACGGACACACCAGGGCATCCGGACACGCTCATTCCTGCCGAGAGGCAGCCTCCATTCCATGATGCTGCCGAGCTACCACCTACTGCCGAGAAGCAGTTTTATGTTCCACTGCCGGCCGCTCCAACTTCCGCCGATATGAACACGTATCCTGCTACCGATACAGATATGAAGGAGGCACCGGACACGAAGACACCTAGGGATACGCTACAAGTTGCTGCCGCTTCGGATACTTGGTGCAACGAGCACCTTGTTGATCTCCTCCTTGCCAAGTTGAGCTATTTTGGACCAAGATGAATACATGCAATATACAATGGTGAAAAGTCTAAGCAAAAAACAAAGCGCTAATTGGGAGGCAACCCAATTCGATCAAAGCAAAACGAATGAGCCATCACCGAGAGTTTGAAATTTATTCACCCTTCTCTTTTTCTTTGATTTGTGATAATATGTTGGAATGTGTTCGCTCATTACATGCTTGGGAAATTCGTTGATGTAGTCTTGTACTTACATTGAGGACAATGTAATTTTCTAAGTGTGGGGTGGGATAACGTATTCCGTTTATGTTTTCGTGTACTTAGTTGGGAAAATAAAATTCAGAAAATTGTTCAACAAAAATAGAGTGATTTAAATTTGAGTCTTAGGATACCCCTAATATGTCAATGATGTTTTTCTCCTCTTTGCATACATAGATGATGGTTATGTATACAATTAAAATTGTGAGTTTCATGGATTTTGTGCATTGGTAGGAGCATGTAGGATTTGTTGATTAATCAAGCATGCATGTTTTAGCTAGTTTGTTTCTATAATAACTTATGTGAGCTTTAAAGCCAAATTGCTTTCTTCTTGAGTGATAAAAAGATAAAAATTCGATAGACTTATAGGAAGCATGAAATCTCATTATTCTTTAAATATTCAACGATTATGTGCTATAACTTTTTAATGAACTCTAGAATACTAGAACTTACTCTTGTTGATTTTCAAAACGTTTTATGTCATAAAATACCTTGATTTTGAAAGTGATTGAAAAGATTTTTTAAGTTTACCACCATAGCCAAATAAAGCATGTGTCTATTTGTGCCCGTCGTGGGACACCTTAGTAAACTCCCTTTTGAGCCTACGATTAGCCTTTTCTTTCATCACCCTTAAACACTTTCCATGAGCTTAGTATAATAATGCATTTACCTTGATCAAAGTATTGGCAAAGCTTGATTTTTGAAGGAGTTTTCGCGTGATGTGTTGAAGAAGAACAAGTGTGGGGTAGACTTAGGCATTAAAAGTGTATAAAAATATATATGTCGTGCCTTAGTAAAGAAAATAGAAAAGAAAAGTATTGCTCGGACCAAAAGAAAAATAAAGAAAAGAGCCGAGAGCAAGAAAAATTTAAGAAGAGGATAGGGCACGGCATTGAAAAATTATCATGGTTTGAGTATTGAAAAATGTTGTTGTATTATTTTGGGGAAGAAAAGAATGAAGTATGGGTCCAACAAGAAGAAATCAGACCCTTGATGAGAAGACATAAGGAGATTCGAGCTTTGCCAAAGGCCACGGTGACGTTTTGAGCCTCCTTATCCAAATATCAAATACCTCTTAGCCTAACCCCATTGCATCCCTTTTATTGATCTTTTCATGATTCTTAAGATGGTTAAATTTGATTTGTGGAGATTATCTCAAGAGTAAGCATATGGTTTTGGTTCATTGATGCACATAATTGTTACATGAGGTTTTTCCTTTAAAAAATTTATTCACAAAGTGCTTTCGTTTCTTTGACATATGCAAGTTATTCTTCGTAATTCATTATCTTTCTCTTGCATATACTATTGAGTGAATAGTCATGCTTGGAGAGGAAAGAAGAGAGTATGCCTAGTGAGATGAATTGGATTAGTTTTAACATGTTTACATGCTTACATTTTGCTCTTATTTGTTCATATTGATGTTACATGTTCATGAAACTCGGAATTTTCGTACTTTGCATTCTCATGCATCAACTTGAAAGCTATGTGCATATACGAGCCTGAGACAAATTGTTGGGGGCAATAGTTTGTTTAGAGTCTTAGTTTTATTTAGCTTTGCTAAGGGACTAGCAAACGATAAGTGTGGGGTAGTTGATAAGAGCACAATGTGCGACGATATTATAATGTTTATGCCCTCATTTATGCTTTGTTTAACCGTTATTTATGTAAGATAGAGTCATAATTTAGTTTAGTGTCAATTTGGTAGAGTTTGGGAAATTGTGCTTTATAATCCGAAAAATGACTAAGTTTAAGAAATCTGGAAAATAATGCAAAAGTTGTATTTTTTGTGATTCTGAGACTCGTGGAAAACTAATCTATCCTTTTCTAAATTTGATGAAATTTGGTTTGGATTTTTTTGGTAAGTTGAGGTATGTTGTTTCGAAATTTCAGATCAATCGGAGTTCGGGAAGTCACCCAAAAGATGGATGCAACTTGGCAGTTTGAACAAAGATCACCAGGGACTACCAAGATTTTTCCTGATACTGTGTCCTGATTTCCAGAATTTTTGTAGAACGCATCGCTTGGAACCAGAAGCTGTGCTATACGCCATTGGAAAGCTCTATGAGTCTAGTTTCTCTGGGACTTCAAATCGCATCAATCAGAGCACTGAAGAAAAAGTTATGCTAGTTTCAACGCAATAAGGTCATTGCCAGCCGATTCCACCAAGTTTCTGTCTCTCTTCCTTCTTTTCTGTTTTTGATGGATATTTTGGCATTCAAATGCATACTTAAAGATTGTCTAAGCTTATTAGAGGATAGAGGAAGGCATCAAGATCATGCAAAGTGGAATTCGTGAAGAAAGAGGCAATCCTAGTCCAACTAGGAAAATGCTGCCGGTAGGCAAGCATTGCTGCCGGTTTTGCATTAGTGCAAATTTGGGGCATTTTTCATGAATCAAGTTCATCACAAAGAGTTGTCAAGTCCACATAAGAAGTCCATGAAGATATGCAGCCCAAGCCATGAAGGAATTTCAGAATAGAAGTCCAAGAATGAATTACTTTTCCCACAAGGAAACATAAGCCAACTAGGAAAAAGACTTCCCTTTCCTTGTGTTGCCAGCAAACCCTAGGTTTGTCCCATATATAAAGCCAACTTTTTCACAGAAAAAGTTGTCACATCTCAAGCCAAAACACAAAGTCAAAACTCTATCAAAATTTCCCTAAAGATCCTACATAAAAACCCTAGCCGAAACACATCATCCACCACCATCTCACCAAGTTTCTGCCGAAACTTATACCTACTGCCCGAGCAGCCTTCAGTCTTTCATCCACCGGATCAACACGAGTAGAAGTCATCAAAGGTGTCTGCAAAAGTGTAATCCACTCCCCTCTTTCGGTTTTGTAATTTTTATGTAGTTATGCTTAGTTTTGTCAATGAAACTCTCATGTATTTTTGGTTTTGGTTTGTATGTCTATGTATGAACCGATATGGAATTTGGTTTTACAATTTGTATGTTAAAGACTTGTTTGAATCGATGCTTAGATTTAAGTTTAGGTTTCGACAAATATTTTTCACTATCTATTCCCGCAGCAAAGTTTCAGTAGCACCATAAGTATCTACATTTAACACACCTATTCCTTTCGAATATTTAAACAATAATATACGTTGAAAAATTTAAGCTTGGGTGGCAAGAAAATTCAAGTCTAGAAATCTAAGGTGGCCATTAAGAGATAACCTTCTTAACTTCAACACCCTCCTAAATATTCACTAGTGCATGTATCTGCTTTGAAGCGTCCCTGTTCGTTTTCTTTTTATCATTTGACTTGGCTTTTTTGTTAGTCTTTCTAAATCCACAAGACATGCAACACGATTTTGGCCAACAATTACAAGTCTTCCCTGGGGCTTCTTCTTGACAGGAGCATTATATCCATAAAAAGCCTACCTTCGGAACACACCCAGCTCCAACATAAATGGGCCCTTGCATCCCATCTAAACCTTTCATATTGATCTGCATTCAGATTGTGTAAATAAATAAGCTTCCCGTGGGTCACAGTTTTGCAACTTCACTTCTACCACTAAGCTATATTTCTCCCAAAAAAAAAAAAAAGGAAAGAAAAAAAAAGGAAGAGAAGAACTACAGCACTTACATCAAAGAATACAACATTGCAATTTAAGTATCTATCATGAAGATCAATCCCATCAAATCTTTGAGGAAACTCAACGTAACAACCACCTCCCGAATACGGAATATCGATGCATCTACACAACCTCATCACAGAAGCAATTCCACAGTATAAGGTCATCACAGATTCACAGTTCATCTTAAATCCATGGGGACAAACCCCATTACAAATTAATAGTATTCATTTTTTCATCAGTTCATTACACCCAAGCCATAACTCAATTCGTTCACAACCATCTTAACTCAATCAACAATCAACAGAGAAGAAAAGTACACCCTAAAAGTAGAGAGAAATAAGAGAACATACCCGATAAAGCGATGCCAATTTTTTTTCAACTTTTAAATCGGTTGCATACCTGTATTGTGTTGTTGACTCTTTGCACAAAAAGAGGTCTCTGACTTTGATCTCATTATCCAGGCAGTAATTGAATATGAAGAGCAGTAATTCCGGAAAAGTGCATGTGATTCCTCTTTCAAGCTCCTCCCATTTCAGTTTTACTAACTTTTTCTCATCCTCAACCCTATTCCCAATCATGCGGCCTCTGTTACAGTGGGTTATAATGTTCTTGCAAAACAGTAACATCCCACATCCATTGTCCTCATAGTTTCTTTCTTCATAGACCCGCAGAAACACACAATGCAATTTAAATGGTAACTCTTGAATTCGTTCTAAGATCTTACCATGTCTGTTTGGTTTTGCTTCTTCACATGATATCTTAAAGTTTTCTAGTCCGCCATCCTTTTCAGTTAACTTTAGCCAAAAATGATAAATAGTCGTAATGCGTTGCTCCATATACTGCCCGAAAGGGTGATCAATCATGTGGCTAAGTAGTTCCCTGCATAGTGTGAAATAGTGAGATAAATATGGTAACCAAACTCTAGGATATTGAATCTCAGAGTTGAAAATCAATTTATAAAACCATTAAAAATACTGGAATCAGTAATGTACTTAAGTTAGAGACTACCGACAGTGTATTTCTCACAATTGAGGAGATGATAAAATAGGCTATTATTATTGTGATGGATATTGAAATGATTTTTTATGTGAATTTAAAGGTATGGATTAATTTGGATTTATGACTAAATTGTTTAAGTTTGAACATGGTAGGACTTGTTTGCACACATGCACACACATATGCTTAATAATCTGCTGGCTTGCATATATCGCTGATGGAAAGGCCAATGAAAATTTGTGTCTTTTTTCTGATTTTTCAGGATTCTAGACGGCACTCACCTGATTTGTGAATGTGATAGTGTGGTAGATATTCTCAGGTCATGATGGGTCTTGTATGTTTGACTCTGTGGTCTAAGAATACATCCTAACTCAAGGTCAAGTTTACACGAGAATAGAAGGTTTGGTAATAGTGCTCAATTAATTCCAGCTCAAGAAAAAATATTCGCCATTTTAATGCCTATCGATGCATATCATTGAACCCAGTTGAAGGCTTCTAGAGATGGTATGAGTAATGACTTTTTTTTGTTTTGATACTAATGACTTTTGAAAACACAGTTTGAATTCAGAATTGAAAAGCATGTTATAAAAGCAATAAGAAAAACTTTGGTAGAGCCTAGATTTCTTCAAGATAGTCTTGAAGAAATCTAGGCTCTACCAAGATTTATTCACTTTTGGAGACTAATGAGTTAAATTGCTCAACAACTCATTTCCAGCTTTCAGGAACAAACTAGGCAACATGTACCATTATAAATATTTTATAAATTGATTTTCAATTGTGAGAACTACAAATTGATTTTTACTTCAAATATCCAATATTGTAGTGTTTAATTTGTTACTTATCCCAGTGTTTCTATTAACTTTTGAAGAATAATACTGCAAAGTTATACATACTGGTTTTATCTTTATTTCCAATTCTGAAAATCAATTATGTGGAGTTTACTTATCCCATTAATTCAAAGTTTTTCTTACTGCTTTTATAACATGATTTTTACTTCTGAGAACTACAAATTGATTTAAGTTCAAATATCCAATATTGTAGAGTTTAATTGGTTACTTATCCCAGTGTTTCTATTCACTTTTGAAGAATAATACTACAAAGTTATACATACTGGTTTTATCTTGATTTCCAATTCAGAAAATGAATACTGTGGAGTTTACTTATCCAACTAATTCAAAGTTTTTCTTACTGCTTTTATAACATGCTTTTCAATTCTGAATTCAAACTGTGCTTTCAAAAGTCATCAGTATCAAAACCAAAAAAAGTCATTACTCATACCATCTCTAGAAGCCTTCAACTGGGTTCAATGATTTGCATCGATAAGCATTAAAATGGCGAATATTTTTTCTTGAGCTGGAATTAATTGAGCACTATTACCAAACCTTCTATTCTCGTGTAAACTTGACCTTGAGTTAGGATGTATTCTTAGACCACAGAGTCAAACATACAAGACCCATCATGACCTCAGAATATCTACCACACTATCACATTCACAAATCAGGTGAGTGCCGTCTAGAATCCTTTAAAGAAATTGCCCTGAAAAATCAGAAAAAAGACACAAATTTTCATTGGCCTTTCCATCAGCGATATATGCAAGCCAGCAGATTATTAAGCATGTGTGTGTGTGTGTGTGCAAACAAGTCCTACCGTGTTCAAACTTAAACAATTTAGTCATAAATCCAAATTAATCCATACCTTTAAATTCACATAAAAAACCATTTCAATATCCATCACAATAATAATAGCCTATTTTATCATCTCCCCAATTGTGAGAAATACACTGTCGGTAGTCTCTAATTTAAGTACATTACTGATCCCAGTATTTTTAATGGTTTTATAAATTGATTTTCAACTCTGAGATTCAATATCCTAGAGTTTGGTTACCATATTTATCTCACTGTTTCACACTATGTAGGGAACTACTTAGCCACATGATTGATTGATCACCCTTTCGGGCAGTATATGGAGCAACGCATTACGACTATTTATCATTTTTGGCTAAAGTTAACTGAAAAAGATGGCGGACTAGAAAACTTTAAGATATCATGTGAAGAAGCAAAACCAAACAGACATGGTAAGATCTTAGAACGAATTCAAGAGTTGTCATTTAAATTGCATTGTGTGTTTCTGCGGGTCTATGAAGAAAGAAACTATGAGGACAATGGATGTGGGATGTTACTGTTTTGCAAGAACATTATAACCCACTGTAACAGAGGCCGCATGATTGAGAATAGGGTTGAGGATGAGAAAAAGTTAGTAAAACTGAAATGGGAGGAGCTTGAAAGAGGAATCACATGCACTTTTCCGGAATTACTGCTCTTCATATTCAATTACTGCCTGGATAATGAGATCAAAGTCGGAGACCTCTTTTTGTGCAAAGAGTCAACAACACAATACAGGTATGCAACCGATTTAAAAGTTGAAAAAAAATTGTTATTAAAATATGTTGATCAAGCGCAATTTCTTATGCCGGAAGTGTGGCATCTCTGGTTGTGAGGTGTGCCATGTTACAGGCCCATGGGAGGAACAGAAGAAGAGGAATAGAAGAAGAAGAAAAGAGTGAGAATGTGAGAGAGAACTAACTGTATGAGGATTGAAATCAAATTTTTCTTTAAGCTAGGTAGAACTCCCTGATCAGATATGAACTATGTACTGATGTTCGATGACAAATCTTAAGACATTAAGGAATTTATCTTTTTGTAACTCCATCCTATTAAAACCGTACGGATTTCATCTTTTATAACTTCACGTCTTCATCTAACAATAAAGAGTGCAGACTCGTGTGAAAGAAAATAGTGTACAGAACAAATCTAGAGGGAAGCCAGATTAGAGAATGCCACTAAAAACAAGAAATACAGATATAGAAAAGAAAATCGGAATCTGATATCATAACTTTGAACAGAAACAGTACCAGAGCAGGTTTGTTCATGATTTCCCTTTAGAGAGGGGGGGGAGAGAGAGAGAGAGAGAGAGAGGCTCTTCATGATTTTCCTTTACAGATGGAGAGGTTCTTCTTGATATTCCTTGAGAGAGAGAGAGAGGTTCTTCTTGATCTTATTTGAGAGAGAAAGAGAGGTTCCTCTTGATCTTCCTTGAGCAGGTTGTTGATCTTCATTGAGAGGGAGAGAGGTCTTCTTGAGTGAGAGAGAGAGAGAGAGAGAGAGAGAGAGAGGTGTGCAATGGAAGGGATGAGTCTCTTCGAGTTTGTTCACTAGTCATGAATATTGGTATAGGAGAGATGCTGAAATAATAGCCCGACTGGTTGCGATAATTACGCTACTGTTTAAAGTAGGTGAATCATTCAGACTTATGAATAAAGGATCGTATAGTGCTGCTGCATTCACTTTCGAAATAAAAACCATTCCATCTTTTTTCCATTCTTAAAATCAACCATGGAAATGAAATATTGTCTACGCTATTTTCTATATATTTCAAAGCTTATTTCTCCAAGGTGCATTTACTCACATAATAAATTTGTAACCCCCCATTATCCTTTCCAGATACTTCTCTTTTACCTTGAAACGAAGCACGGATGGAGTAAATCTAGCCATTTCTTTAAAATTTGTTATTTCTGGAACGTCAAATGTGCCATCAACAGATCAAAATTGTAAAACACTGGCGAGAATTACTAGTCATTTTCAATACCACCCATCCAAGTGATATTTATTAAATATAATACAATGAAAAATTTAAATTCTCATCACTTACTACCTTATACACTCGTAATTTTCCAACTCTCCACTTATCGTGACCAAAATAAAAAAAGAAAACATTTACTACCAAGCTCAGAGGTGAAGATTTGAAATCTCAATGAGATTAGCAACCCATATTTCATCTCCATCTTGGTACTTTTTGTACATATACAATTTTTCCATCCTAAAACATAATTTTTCAGACTCAACAAAAACAAATTTCCATCCTTCAACTTATATTATATGTGATTTTCTGAATTTATAACATTGATATCTCAATGATTTCCCAGCCCTAAATATTCTGGCACTAAAATCTCGTTCAATTTTATTTTTTCTTTAAGAAAAATAGAAAATGGCCCTATGAAGTTTCTAATCGTACCTTAAGCCTACGTTTACTCGAAAAGAGAATAAAGAAGATTAATCTTTACTTATCTCCAAGAGGGGACTGTAGAAAAGAATTAGGCGGACGTAATTTCAAATTTTCAATGGAGAACTTGAGTTGAAATTTCAAATTTTTTGCCATTTAAAATTATAAATTTTGTATAAATGTTATTTTTATTTAAAATGACAGAAGACTCCCTCTGTCAGGAACCTTTTGCTCATGTGCGTGAGAGGGAGGAGATAGATTATGTCAGCTTCGGCTACAGTTAAAGTTGCAGACACCTTCTCTTTTTAATTTTTTTTTCCCCTAGTTGCCCATTTCTTGGAGATGGGTACAAAATTGTTGACCGAAAAATTGAACCTAGAAACTGTAAAGCTTCCTTGAAGGGGTTTAAATTAAGGGTTGTTGTGTACTTTTGTACCATTCTGTAAATATTTTTTTTACATGAAGCTGTTGGAAGGAGGGCATAGGAATGGCGAGCAGTGCCACAAAGCAGTTGATCATGTCTTTTTCTTCTTTGTTTTTCAGGTTTTCTTTGTTTTCTGAGTGAATTAATTTCTAAAAGAGAAAAATGATAGAAAGAAAAAACATGAATAAATTTTACAATTCATAGAAACTGGATACCAGATAGATTTATCTTACTTTTTAATTTTATTCCTTTACATCATGCATGCCACATTATTTTTTTCAGTTCTTTGTCTTATGCCAAGTCTCCATCGCGGTAGCAATCCCCAAGTTTCTCATCACTTAAGCTGAAACCAATGATTTTTCACTACTGTAAACTTTTTTTTAACTTTTTCCACACTCACTGCTGTAATTCTCTACACACAATAAAAAAAAGTGTCGGTCGAGACATCATTATCAGTTGAATGATTGCCCGAGATATAAAAGGAAATGTGATAAGTAAATGTCGTGCAGTTATGGGCAAATATGTGTTCCCGTGCCAAGCTTGGACCTCGAACAACTGTACGTGACGTGGCTCTGGAAAAATCAGTTCGTTCGATGTTGACCTTCATGCAATGAAATTGAGATAATGATTTCAATGTTTCACTCTGGCAGCATATATAATCGAGTGAACCAATCGGAATTTGTGTTCATTTTTCCTCGCTAATATTGTAACACTTGTTCATAAGTAGATAATCTTGAACCAGTTTATTTACAGGCTAATGTATCATTTTTTAACGATTCAGTTATAATATAAAATGCATCATAAAATTTTTAGAGAGAGAGAGAGTCATTTACAGAACCGTTCCATGAAATGCAGTGAGATATGTTTGAATCCTTTTTTTTATGTTATATGGATAGTTGTTTGTTTATGTTATATGGAATTTTCTTCTAAATAAAAAATAAAAAAAGTCTAGTTGTACTATTTGAGTATTCCATGATAAAATAGGATCCGGATCCTCTCTTAATATTTCATTTCACCTTATCTTCCTTACATTCCATCTAAGGGAGAGGAACCTCTCCTTATCTTTCAAAAGAGCTAAGCTAATCCAACAGTCCAGATTTCCCACCTCACAACAACCCCCCTGCAAGGCTCCTTCATCGTCGGATGGAGGTCAAGTCAGGTAAAAAGAGAGAATAGGAGATGATTTTTGCCCTCCATCGAATGGCTCACAATCTCAAAACACAAAAATAAGAGTGTAGAAAAAAGAACAAGAGATTGTGAGCCATTAGATGGAAGGTAAGGAAGGTAAGATGAAAAAAAAAGTTAGAAGAGGATCCAAATCTGATAAAATATCAACATTGAACTTTGGTTTCGTCCATTTCTTGTAGAGGAGCGGCACAATGAACGATCTACCAAATATCAACCAATGAACACAATGAAAGTCACATTTAATATCTGTAAACATGGGCTTATCTGAAATCCACTAGACAATAACACTTAAGTTCTTTTACATTTATACTATAAATTGCTCATACATTATAAGTGTAGCCAAGTGGGTTGTTAACAGCCTAAAAGTGAAGAGTTAATTTTTGAAAAATACGAGGAAAAATATTTCTGACTTTTCCGTTCTTATCCATAATAATTAGATATATTTGTAAATTTATTTAATACTTCAAGGGTATAAAAGTAAAAAAAAAATATTTTGACTAGCAAGTCTTTTTTTTTTTTTAATAATAGTATAGATGAGCCCGATTAAAGAAGATCGTTGCTAGTTGAGTTGGTTGTGGAATACCGATTTTGCTCCAATGTGTTCAAATCCTACCATATCCGTCCTTTTTTTTTCCTCCTCTCTCTACATTTTCTTCCTTGTTTTTTCGTCACATTATTTTCCTTTTCTATTAATATATCATACTTTTGGCCTTACAAATAGTTTTTACTTTTCTTTCTTACCTTTTTTTTTTTTTCCTAAACCTTTTTTTTTTAAAATCATTTTCTTTAACAAATCCTTGATCAAGAAAAAGAAAGAAATTGACAACAAAAAATTTGTATCAACATGCTTAATTAGCTTGGAAGAAATTTACATCATGAACCCGCCACTATCTGGGAAGCCAAATAAAGTTTATCCATATTTTTTTAAGAGATAGTTCTATGGAAGGGACTGGACTACGCCGGGGTATGGGTACGCCCTAGTGGAGCCAGCTACGTGGCAGCATTTTGTCCATAAAATTAGAATTCAAAAGGTAAACAAGTAAATTCGCAACTTAACTTTCGTCAGTGGTAAAATATCTCCGTAATGTCAAATTCTTAGAGAATGAACCCACAAACCAACTTTTCTCTCTCCCTCAACACGTCGGTCAGAGGTTCTCGGCAGCACCATTCAACCTTTTCCTACTTCAAATTCCCCCAAATCTCAACTGGGTTGCCACCATTTTTACTCCAAACTCATTAAAATCCAATTTTTACTACACCCATTCATGGCTGATCTTCAAACTAAAACAGAGGACCTCCCACCACTCCACACCAACTCCACCACTCCTCTTCTCGATTCCAACCAAACCCACGACCTAGAAGAAAAAGACCTCAAAATCAAAGATAAATTGAAAAAAATTTCGTCGGGGTCGTTGTTCATGTCGACGATGATGAGGTCTAAGAGGCCAGCAAGGGTGGGGGATAAACTGAGGAGGCAAGACTCGAGGTATTGGGAGGAGGGATTGGGAGGTGGGGGATAAACAATGCCACCGGTACTTTGAAACTTGATGTGAGCCTAAGCTCGCACGCAATAATAAACCATGCAATAGTTAGTAGTATAGAATAAGTAGGGATCGTTCTAGCCGGGGATTAAGGGTACCTGAAATATGAGAATGTTAACAAAAATATTCACAAACATATATGCACACAATTGTCACACTTATATACATATATACATATTCACACACGAAATTATGGGGGATAAAAGGCTTGGCAGCAAGGGCTGCCTCTATATCTAAGACACGAAAATAAAAAGAAAACAAAACCTAAACTACTATATACAAGTGATCATCATCTCTCACACAAAACAGTTCACACAAAAGACTCTTTAACACATAGATTCGCATGCAAGAAAGTAAGAGACAAGTATTTAACATGTTCAAGACTCAACTTAGTTTCGACCTACAACTAGAACGGGAGTCGATTTTTACCTAGTTGTGAGACGTTTTCTAATGTTTTAAGATCGAGCTATTCGCATGGTGATCCTAAAAGTTATGCTACCTTATACAAGACATAGCATTGAAGCACAAAAGTCTATAATCGAAGACATGTAAACAAGCAAGGTTGTCAATCATCTTATTTAACATGCAAGTTTTAGCTAAGGTATTACCCTAGGTGAGCACAACAAATCAAAGCAACATACGTTTCATCTTTATTCGTTCTACTCAGGTTAAATGAAACCTAACATCTAGATTTACATGCTTTAAACAACAAATGCTTAAGCACAACTAATGTTTCGATTTGTTAAGGAACACCCTTAGATTACTAACCAAATTAAATCCTAAACATGCTTCTAATACCACTGCCCTAATTATCCATACATACGAATATACTACAAGTTAAAGATTACAATTTGTCATACAAAATTCGCATGCATTCGAAGTTCATAAACAAAGAGTAAAACCAAATTCAACAACCATAAAAACATACAATCTTCATAGACAAAGTATTGTAAAATTACAGAACAATAAAGAAGCCACGAGAAGATGGAGCACGCCTTGCAGAAACCTCCAAAGAAATTCGGCAAGGGTGTGGGACGGATCTACATGGTGGTGGTGGTTCGGCTAAACTATTTTCTGTATAGGATTTATGGTGAGGCTTTGGAAGAGCTTTTGGCTAGTATTCTATGCTTGAGATGAGATGATTTTTCTGCAGGAAAACATGGCTATATATAGAGGCAAATTCGGCAGAAACCCTAGGTAGAAAACCTAGTCCAAATCGGCAAAGGCAATCCTTGTGCAACAAGGTTTTGGTTCCTTCCTTTCTTGGTTCTTCTAGGAAACTTCTTTTTCTGATTTTCTTCCTTGGATTGGCTGCATATCTTCATGAACTTCTTGTGTAGGCTTGACAACTCCATTTGGTGAGCTTGGTCCATGGAAAAATGCCCCAAACCCGCAAGAACACAAGACCGGCAGCAACTCGGCTGGAATGACCTTGCTCCAGTAAATCCGACATATCTCCCTTCTCGGAGCTCCAATTGATGCGATTTCAAGTCTCAGATAAACTAGACACATATAGCCATCTCCCCATAAAATATCTCGATCAAATTCCTTGTGAATCGTCGGGAATGATTTTTCGAAGTTGGATCAAAGTCCCAGGAAAATCCTGGAAGCCCCTGGATTGGAATGCTCGAACTGCCGTTTTGCAGCCATCTTTTGGGTGACTTCCCGAACTCTGATTGATCTGAAATTGTAACACAACATTCCTCAGTATATGAATAATAAGCACAGCAAATTTCATAGAATTCGGACAAGGATAGATCGCATTTTTATTCATCTCAAAATCACGAAAAAGACATATTTTCCAGATTTCTCAAACTTAGTCATTTTTCGGATTCTTAACCATTTTTCGCCAAACTCTACCAAATTAACACTAAACTATATTATGACTCAATCTTAGATAAATAAGGGTTAAACAAAACTCTCACTATGCACATCAAGGCCAGAGGCTCTTCCCGACCATGACAACAGAGTTAGAGGTCAACTTGTCAAGGATGATGATGCTAAGTGAGCTGGTGTAAGAGACATGGGAAGCAGCCAAAGCATACCTTGAATCAATTGCTTGCTTGATGAACCTCTTGCTTCATGTCGAGGAGATTACGGTGGAAAAAGCCCAACCGATAAGCTGCCTCGGAGTACATGGTTTTGTACTCGCGGGAGATTTGGGAGTGTTGGGCGAAGATGGTGTTGATGGCGACAAAGCCCATGAAAGCTTTACGGAGGTTGATGGCGTTGGTGCGGATAGAGTGGTCACAGTTGCTATTGTTGTTTTAGTTGAGGTAAGAGAGGTTGAAGGACCACCTGGTTTCACCTGTATGATGGGGTGATGAGGAAGACGAAAAAGAAAGAGAAACAATTGTTTTCATGGAAAGCATGTGGAGTTTACATAGAAGGAGGTGGAGTTTACATAGAAAAAGGCACCTGGTTTTCTTCTCAATAATGGTAGAACGCACGTGGAGTTGCTAAAAAGGTGGTTAGATATGTGGAGAAAAGCATAGAAGCTAGGATTCAGTGTGCTCAAGTCCAAAACATAGAAGCTAGTCCCTTAGTGGTCTATTAGTTTTGGTTTGATGGCAAAGAGTCAAAGACCACGAGGTCCTGAGATCGACTGGCATGCAAGTAGAGCTAAAAAAAAAAAGTCTTTAAATAGAACCCCTAGCACCAATGATGAATTGGTAGGGATTGTATGGGTGGTTAAATTGTACGGTTTAGATCGCACAAACTACACTTTAAATTATTTTTCTAAATTATGAGATATTTTGAAAATCTTTAATAAATAGTTCGGTTGTTCAAAAAAATCTCTAAAAATTACCACGCTCTCACGCTGATGTGCTCTATCCACCCATATAAAAATTTAGAAAAATTTATTTTTGCGAGACACAGCCGCTCTTAGGGAGAGATGATGACACATGAGGTCTAACTCGTAATCGAGACCCAAACATCGACCAATATAAGTGGAATTTTCACCACAACAATACTTTACCATCGTGAACAAATCGGATGGTCATATTTTTATTTTGTTTGTACTTGGCAAATGATTCTCTACATGGCTACTAACTTGGTATAACTTGTTTATTAGATTATAAGTAAATGTATATGTTTTCACTTTTCAAACTAACTACACATAAGGAACTAAATTTTTGAAAAACCGACCGTAAGATATGGTTGATACAATGGAATATGGCAACAGTAGAACAATCATATATTTTTGATAATGTTTGAATCTCGATCCATTGCGTCAACCATTGTTTCATTCTTACTCTCAAAAAGACAGCCGTATCACGGAAAGATAAATATCTTAAAAACATTTCACGGGCACGTACATAGTATCATACTGAAAGCGTGGTAATTTTCGAGGAATATTTCGAGCACCCAAGCTATTTAATTAATTAGATTTTTTGAAGTTGTAAATAATTTTAAATAGTAAAATTGGATAAATATACGGCCTGAAAGGCGCCATGTGGCACTGTCTTGTCTTTTTCTTATTTTTAAAAATGCTCAAATATTCTGAAAATCATAGTAAATAGTTCGGGTGTTCAAAAAAATCTCTAAAAATTACCACGCTCTCACCTGATGCGCTGTGTCGACCCATATTAAAATTTAGAAAAATTTATCTTCTGGCGACACAGCCGCTTTTAGGGAGCGAGGATGACACATGGGGTGTAACTCTTGATCGATACCCAAACATCGACCAAAATATGTGGAATTTTAACCATAACAATATCTTACTATCGTGGACAAATCTAACGGTCATATTTTCATTTTGTTTGTTTTAGGCAAGTGAATCCCTACATGGCTTCTAATGTGGTATAACTTATTTATTATGTTAAAAGTAAATGTATATGTTTCAAAACTAACTACACATAAGGAACTAAATTTGAAAAAAACCGACCATATGATATGATTGATACAATGGAATATGACAACGGTAGAAAAATCACATATTTTTGATAGCGTTTGAGTCTCGATCCATTCCGTCGACCCTTATTTCATTCTTACTCTCTAGAGGGCAGTCGTGTCACGGAAAGATAAATATCTCAAAAACATTTCACGGGCACGTACATCGCATCATACTGTGAGCGTGATAATTTTCGAGGAATTTTTTGAGCACCCGAGCTATTTATTTAGATTTTTTGAAGTTGTAAATAATTTTAAATAGTAAATTTGGACAAATATGCAGCCTGAAGGCACCACGTAACACTGTTTTGTCTTTTTCTTATTTTTAAAAATGCTCAAATCTTATGAAAATCATAGTAAATAGTTCAGGTGCTCAAAAAAATCTCTAAAAATTACCACACCCTCACGCTGATGCGCTCTGTCCACCTATATAAAAATTTAGAAAATTTTCTTTTCTGGCGATACGGCCGCTCTTAGGGAGAGAGGATGACACATGGGGTCTAACTCGTGATCGATACCCAAACATCGACCAAAATATGCAAAATTTTCAACATAACAATACTTTACTATCGTGAACAAATTCGACGGTCATATTTTCATTTTGTTTGTACTAGACAAGTGATTCTCTAGATGGCTACTAATTTAGATAACTTGTTTATTAGGTTATAAGTAAATGTATATGTTTTCAAACTAAATACATATAAGGAACTAAATTTTGAAAAACCGACCGTAGGATATGATTGATACAATGGAATATGGCAACAGTAGAAAAATCACATACTTTTGATAACGTTTGAATCTCGATCCATTGCGTCAACCCTTATTTTATTCTTGCTCTCTAAAGGGCAGCCGTATCACGGAAAGATAAATATCCCAAAAATATTTCATGGGCACGTATATTGTATCATACTGAGAACGTGGTAATTTTCGAGGAATTTTTCGAGCACCCGAGCTATTTATGTAGCTTTTTTGAAGTTGTAAATAATTTTAAATAATAAAATTGGAGAAATATGCGGCCTGAAAGGCACCACGTGGCACTGTTTTGTCTTTTTCTTAATTTTAAAAATGCTCAAATTTTCAGAAAATCATAGTTAATGGTTCGGGTGCTCAAAAAAATCTCTAAAAATTACCACGCTCTCACGCTGACCTACAACCCGCAACACAAACTGAAACCCAGACATGCAGCCTCCACAAACGATTATTTCTTCTTGTTTTGGCTGATCTGACATGATTTGAGCAAATGTTGATTATTCCCAGAATATACCTAAGTTGCATAAAATCGGGTACACGGAAGTGTTTTAATTTTTTTATTTTTTATAAAAAATTAGAAGCGTGTGCGTGCGTTTGAGAAGCGTTAGAAGAAAATATATATTATGTAATTATATATTATAGTGCTAGGTAGAAGACCACATCTCTTATAGTGGAGTTGCGCCACATAGAATCAGATACCAAATAAGTCTATTAGAGCTTAAACCTAGAACATGTCAGTCTCTCATATGACACCCATCTAGGAGTCCCAAACTGCTCTTCCCTCCTCCGCGTGTCCCTTTACATGTCATCTTTTCCATATCTGTCTTCTCCTTCCCTTTACATGTCCCCATCTTCTCTTTCCGATCCCTCACTTCTCTATGATACTTTCTCTCTCCGTCCCCTTCTTCTCTCCAACTCATCTCCTCCTTGGCGGACCGTCACCAGCAAGCCCAGCCGGCCCCACAGAACCGCCACCGCCACCACAAAAAAATCAATCAAACCATGTCAAAACCACCACAATGTGAAACACCAAAACAGAAAATGTGGTAGTGAGTGGAGTGAGAACACATACGACATACTGTGTGCAACATTCGGCTGACTAACAACAACCTTGAACAAATCATTAAGCTCCTTCTCCTTGGCTTTCTCCTCAATCTTCTTATGCACAAACCCAACATCAATTTCCTATCGAGTTTCAATCTTTAGCTACTTTTCAATCCAGACAAACAAAACCCAATAAATTTTAAGCACATTACTGATGCTTTGCTATTATATAGAACAATTCATCAAGGACGTTTATGTCAAATGTTTAGAGAATGAACCAAAAAACCAACTTGTTTATCACATCGCCCAAAGGTTCTTGGCAACACCATTCAATCTTTTCCTACGTAAAACTCCCCTAAATCTCAACCTGATTGCCACCATTTTTACTCCAAACTCATTGAAATCCAATCTTTGTTACACCCATTCATGGCTGACCCTTATAATAAAACAGAGAACCTCCCACCACTCCACACCAACTCCACCACTCCTCTTCTCGATTCCAACCAAACCCACGACCTAGAAGAACAAGACTTCGAAATCAAAGATAAACTGAGAAGATGTCGTCTGAGTTGTTGTCCATGTCGACGATGATGAAGTCTGAGAGGCCGGCGAGGGTGGAGGATAAACTAACAAGGCAAGACTCGAGGGATTGGGAGGAGGGGTGGTCGAGGTCTATTGGTGATGATAGAGAGATTGGAGGGCGGCTTGGGTTTACAGATAGAGAAAAGAGGAGGAGTTTGGGGTTGTTTCAAACAAGTAATTTGGTAGACCTGGAATTAATCACTAATCGATTGTGGGGATTGAGGTTGTGAAGCTTATGAGTGGTGGTAGTGTTTGAATTCATGAAAGTGTATTGAAAAAAGTTTGACCAAGTATTATATATGACCTAGCCTCGGTACTCTATAGGGGTTGATGAGTGATCACGCCTTGATCTCCGTCCCTCCAGTAGGGAGTTATATTCTTGCCCTTCAGTTGGTTGAGGTGAAAACTGATTTTACAAAGTCTCGGAAAATTACATTGTTGCCCTTCCGTTTAAACACCGTCTAAGGGCGTTAAGTTATGCCGGTGTATTCTAGAAACTTTCTAGTTCTATTCAGAATTTCAGATCTGCTCAATTTTATATTTTAAACTTCCTCACGTTATAGCTCCAAAACATTATTTTTAGGAGAAAAGAAAAATTACAAACTCACGCCTCTAAGAGCATCCCCAATGGATGCTTCAAAATCCTAATCAGCAATTAACGGTAACAAATGGCCATTTGATTTTGGCTTTTTAACCCTCCAACCCATACTCCAATTACACGTGGATGGCAGACATAAATGAAATCTGCCAAATTTGGCAGAGGAAAACCAAACTGCCAAACAAAATTAATGAATTGTTTTATCTCTCTTTTACCATCAATCTTCCCTCTTTCCTCTCTATTCTCTTCTCTTTCTCTCGTCCTCTGTATTCACCACTTCTCAGTTCTTCATTGCTACCTGAAAAACAAATAACAAATCACTCTATTCTGTTCTCCTCTTTGGCTATAGTGGCGCAAAACTGAAATCAAGGTGAAGGGATCAGAGACTTTGGGGGGTTCTTGACCATGTCAGCCCCAATTTGTCTATGATGAATTTGGGATCATCGTGATAAGGTTTTTATCTTCCTTTTATTTCTCCTTGTTTTTCTTCTTTGATTTATTGATTGATTCCAATCAATGATTCTAGCCTATAATTGCTCTCATACAGTTTGATGACACACCAGATCCTTCTTGGACTCAAACACGTTTTTTCTCCTTCCTGCGGTCCACCTCTTTCTTAAATGGATTACGATTCAGACTCTTCCTCTGATGCAGCTGATGAACTTTTTTGGGATCTGGCAAATACCTCATCGGATGAAGAACGTCTAAATTTTGAAATCAATGCTCTACAAGAATCATTGAACAAGGACAAGAAAAAAGAAAAGCGCGGAGGATCTGTTCCTGGACGTGTATATGTCCATAGAAAAAGAGGTAAGTTTGAACATATACTTTATGATGATTATTTTGCTGAAAATCCAGTGCATAATGAAGTAGTATTCCGAAGGAGATTTCGTATGCATCGACCACTCTTCCTTAAAATTGTCAATGATGTAGAAACTCATGAACCTTATTTTGTTCAAAAAAGAGATTCAGCCGGTTGTTTGGGATTTACATCGCTACAAAAATGTACTACTGCCATGCGAATTCTTGTCTACGGAAAGTCTGCTGATGATGTGGATGATTATAGTAGAATGGGTGAAAGTACTGCTATGGAATCAATGAGAAAGTTTGTTCAAGCTGTTATTGATATATATGGCCGTCAGTACCTGAGAAGACCAACAGAAGATGATATTGATATATTATTAAAAATCGGTGAGAGTCGTGGATTTCCAGGAATGCTTGGTAGCATCGATTGTATGCATTGGAATTGGAAGAATTGTCCAAATGCTTGGAAAGGAATGTATTCTCGTGGAGATCATCGTGAACCTTCTTTGATTCTAGAGGCTGTTGCTTCAAAGGACTTGTGGATATGGCATGCCTTTTTTTGGATTACCAGGATCTCACAATGATATTAATGTCTTGGAGCATTCACCGGTATTTGCAGAGCTACACGAAGGTAGAGCTCCTCCTGCCAACTACACAATTAATGGTCAGGATTATACAATGGGATATTATCTTGCAGATGGTATATATCCTTCATGGGCTACCTTTGTCAAAACAATTCCATGTCCACAAGGAGAGAAAGCAAAAGTTTTTGCCAAAGCTCAAGAGGCATGTAGGAAAGATGTTGAACGGGCATTTGGAGTGCTTCAAGCTCGCTTTGCTATTGTTCGGAGGGCTGCTCGTTTTTGGGATACTAAAACCCTTCATAAGGTCATGACAGCATGTATCATATTACACAATATGATTATTGAAGATGAACGTGTAGAACGCATTGCCTGTGATGATCTTGAAACTTTGGCAAGACAATATCAAGAACCAGATAGAGAAGTTGAAGAAGATCCTATTGTGACACGTGCTGGTACTATTGCATTTGATGATTTTGTTAGTAATCATCTCTGCATTCGTGATAAGGGAACTCACCATATGCTCCAAGCAAATCTTGCTGAGCACATACATCAGCGGTATAAGCGTAATACTCGTGGTAATACTCGTGAGTAGTCTGTAATGAATTTATGATGGTTTATAGTATGACTTGATGTTTCTGTGTAATGAATTCCTATGGCATTATGTTTCAATGGCTTAGAATTTCTATGGCTTTAAATTTCTATGTACGGATGAACATTAATGAATAATTTTTTCTTTCATTTCACTGTGAAGTTTATATGCATTGGATTCTTGTAATTGAAATACAAGTATACAACTATTTTTTTTCTTTAATTCTTGTTCCTGTTGTCATACATATATTTTCTTTGTTTCCTATTTGCTAATTTCGCTGGAATGGATGTCGTGAGGTCAAAGAATCCAACTGGAGATCCTTTTGCTGCTTATAAGCCTCTGGAGTTTGGTCAGACATGCATTGTAGGACAAGTGTAATACTGATAGGACAAGTGTACTGTCCTTAAAGTAAAGCAGTACGTTAAGCTTCAATTTGTTAATGGGGATCACATGTTGATCCTTAGTCTATCTATAGATGCTTATATAACCAAAATTCTACACCTTATGACAGAATTTTCAGGGTTGTTAAAACTCTTGATATATTATGATTCTACTGTAGTTAATGGTTCAGGCTTTGTGCTATACAGGTTGCATTTGGTTGGACAATTGGTTTCCTTGGTTGTCTTCCTGAGGAATTAAAGAAGGTACTTGTATCTGTACTTCTGTAGCTTCTGGATGGGGGGATGTAGTGGATGATATGAATTTTTAGTCTGTCATCACTACTTAATGGTTCTGCCTTTTTAAAGTACATGTTAGTTTAGAAATTCATTTACTACAACTACTTCCAGTACAGTTAGTACATGTCAGTTCATAAATTCATTTACCACGACTTCAACTTTGAAGTAACGTACTTGACATCTTTTGCTTCTTTTTCACAGGAACATTAATGTCTTTCATCTCTGAACTGGCATCTAAGTTGATGGAAGCCACAAACTTCCCCAAGTAATGTGTCTAGTTAGTTCATTTCAGTTCAGTTCTAATGTGTCCAGTTAGTTAATTTCAGTTCCAGTTCTATTTTTCATATTTATGTTAACTAAGCAATATCATTTCAGTTCTGTTTGATCCCAAACTAAAAAAATTAAATAGTATCTGATCCTCATTTTTGCAAAATTAAGTTTTCTCCTTCTGTGTATATGTAGTTTCCTGTAACACGTAACCAATTAACTCCCCAACTAACTTCAACTCAGCTTATTTAAGTTCTATCCTTCTTTCCTGTAAAGTGTCTATAAATTCCTTCTTTTGTTATCTTCATTACAGTTCATCTGTTTTGTTCTCTTTATTATCATTAGCTCCTCTTCTTATTCATATCCATGGAATCTGAGAGTACACTATATTCCAATTTTTCCACACAAGATTCAGAATTCGAACATTTTGATGAAGTCTCACAAAATGGCACCAAAAAGAATGTGAGAGGTTCTAGCTTTTCTGTAGAGGAGGATCAAATGCTTATTAGTGGGTGGTTGAATACTGGGTTAGATCCTATACATGGAAATGACCAAAAACTTGGCACATTTTGGGAAAGAATTACTGGGTACTATCATCAGTATAGGGATTTTGAGAGTGACAGAACTGAAAAAATGTTGACTCAAAGGTGGGGCAAAATTCAGAAGCATGTCAACAAGTTTTCTGGATGTTTTGCAGCCATCAATGAAAGAAACGAGGGTGGCAAGACTGAACAAGACAAGGTATAGGCAATTACTAGTACTGTAATGTAGCTTCAGTTTACAGTTTATAATGTTTAGTGTTTTAATTATGTATCTTCAGATTGCAGATGCAAAGAAACTGTATGAAGCACAAGAAAAAGTTCGATTCAACCTTGATCATGCTTGGATCTTGTTGAGATATCAACCAAAATGGATTCAATTAATGCAAGAACTTGCAAACAGGGAGAAGAAGAAGAAGAAATCATCAAAGAGAGGCAGAACCAACACTTCATCATCCTCCACTACTTGTCCTACCATTGATGTTGATGAGAGCCCTACCATTGATGGGGATGAGAGCATCATTGAGGAACCAGATTTGTTTGGTAGACCGCCAGGTAAGAAGGCTGAAAAACTGAGATTAAAAGAAACCAATGAGCAGCTTGCCAAAATTCAACAAATACAGAAGGAGAAGATAGAAAGAGATGAAAAAAAGTATGAGCTTTTGAAGGAGAAGGTTGAAGCAGATAAAGAGAAGGTAAGGGTTAAGAAAGAGGAGGTGAGAGTTAAGAAATTTGAGGCTGAGATGAAACTAATCACCATGGATACATCTTTAATGGCTGAAGAAGAAAGAGAGTATTTTTCTAAGCTTAAGATGAAAGTTCTACAGGGTGGAATATGAAATTCCTAGTACTTTTATCTTATCAAGTTATCATTGTTGTTTGTGAGTTGTGTTTGTTAATTTGTAACATGTGATGAACTATCCCAACTCAGTTAGGAGGAACTGCTAGGTTTTGGCATTTAACTTTGTTGTTTCAAATCTTATGTTGCTGCTTTGTTGTGTTATCTGAGAGGAGATAGGGTCATGTCCTATCCTCTTGTTTCTTAAAGGTTGATGTTTTACTTTCTGTTAATTTATGAGTGTTTGGTGGTGTATGAGTTTGCTGGGTTAGTACATATGGTTTTATTTCAGTACGTGACTTTGCTGCATTGCTTTCCTTTGTTTCTTATTTTGGTTGCAGTAGCAACTCAGTAAAACAAAGCATTCAAGATGATGAATTTTGGCTTTATGATTACAGATGGTTATGGATGAGAAGTTGGTTAGAGAATTCAAACAATGATAATATATGTTTGAAATTAGACATATGGGTTGGAGAGGAACAATGGCCAAAATGTCAAAAACCCTTCAAAAACCCAGTCAGCACAAGAATTCAAATTTGACCTTAAAATTTGAAGTAACCACTGGGGTTGCTCTAACGCAACCAACAGAAGAAGAGTCTAAAATACGCGCCATAGAAGCTTGGGTCGGAACAGAAGAAAAATAACATTATATATAGCTCCCCACAAATTACACCTCATTAGCCTCATAACGTACAGCTCGAAGCTTCTATGACCAGCTCCTCTACTAGCCTTCCTAAGTCGCTTATGGCAAACTTCAACCTAGGAGTCACGAAAACAGGGCTCATCTCCCCTGAAGCCGCAAAAAAAAAAAAAAAAAAGACCAGGCGCCAATATGGTTCCCACCTTCTCTTATACAAAAGACCGATGCTGGCAAATGTCGTGTGATTTCTTCACAAAACTTCTATAGGTATAATACTACTTTAATACTTAGATCACTCAGAGGCCCGTGGCCTGAGGCAGCTACCTCAGTTAGCAACCCTCAAGAGCGGCTATGGTGCCATTTGAGCTCAACTCGTACAAAACTTTTCCTTTTTATGTCTTATATTACATTCTTTGAAGATCGTACGAGTATGAACTGCAATGGTGAAAATAGTTATGCGCAATATGAGTGAAATGCAATTTTCCAAAACTATGATTTGATGTCCCAAAGATCTAAATTTGTTCGACTTCAACAAAAACAAAAGTTACCAATTCTCGTACACACACGATGCTTGGGGCAACTACGGATAAAAAGAAAAGCATCAGAGCCCAAATTCCACGCGGGCCTTGAGTGCGGTGCGCTTGTAGGAGAAAATAACATAACATAACAATGATAACATTTCTATTTCTATTTCTATTTCTATTTCATTTGGTTCACACTAGTTCCCCCACTAGTCTATTTCTGTTAAGTTCTTCATCTCCCAAACTTGATGTACTTCACTTTCTGCTTCCATCAACAGCTATAAACTCCTTTGTTTGATCTTCTTGGGTTTTCCAGGAAACTGGAAGAAAAATAGAGACAAAGAACTGATCGAAGATTCGGTTTTGAGGTTAGTACTTCCATTGAAGTTTTCATCTGTCAGGTGTATATTTACTCTTGATTTACTAGGTCCATGCTTTTTTAAGTGTTGGAGTTTCTAGCAGTTTAAAGGTTTGGACTTTTTGTATTGGTAGGTCAGAGAAGAAGAAAGGAAAAATCTGGGCCTTGTTATTTACATTCCCACTGCACTGTTATTTAGCTATTGGATGAAAGAAACAGGTATTTGATGCTAAAGATTTTAGTTTCAACCAGGTCTTGGTGCCATGACTTTGTGAGCTGAAATTATGAGTATTCTAGGTTCATTATTTATTCTGAACTAAATATTATCTTCAAATTTTGCAAGTATGACAAATCAGCAAATTATTGATTATGGACACATGGATGAGACTGATCAAACCATTGATAGTGCACAAAAGGTTGGTTTATTTTCAGTATCTGATTTCCTCACTAGACAAACATACGTTCCTGCTCCCAGGAAGTGATTTAACTTTTCTTTCTCTTTCTCTTTACAGTAGGTTTTTCATCAGACTATCAATGCAGGATTATGACTGTGACAATACTTTTGTGGGTTCTTCACAGCTCTGATCTATAGTGAAGATACCACTAAGGGCATGTTTTGTTAATTTGCTAAGACTGTTTTACTCCTGCTCACACAAAAAGGTTCGAATTCCTTTTTTAAGTTCAATGTATAAAATGCTTTCCAATTGTTATTACCTTGTATTTAAAGTTTTGAGCTAACATAATTGTGGAGATTAGCAGTTTAACATCTCTCAGATGAGCATAGTTCCCAATATTCCTCGATTTGTAGTATGTTTTTAATTCTGGATGATCTGATCTTTCAGGAATTTGGTCACCGTGCTAGATTGGCAACTCATGCTAACTTTAGCACTTTTGTAAAGTCAGCTGGTGTAGATCCTTGTGTTTTGGCTGGATGTAAGGGATAACTTCCTTTTGTTCAATCAATCTAACTGCTTCTAGTGGTGATATTGAGTTGGCAAATTAAACATAACTATTCTACTATTATATCTTTCACTTTTCGTCTGGTTCTTTACCTCTGAGTCCATATGTTAAGTATAATAAAATATTATATCTTGCACATGTATCCAAAGGCTTCATCTTCCTTCTCTTTAGTGACCTTATATACCACTACTGAAAGTTGGAGTTGTATAGTTGGGACTAATACCTGTATATAAAGATTGCCCTTCCTTCTTAATCAGCACCTTTCAATATGCCCTATTCGTTAACTTTTTAATATTTCATTTATCCTTTTTGTCTTGTGCAATTGCATAAAAAGAACTGATTTTAATTTGCTCCTTCTGTCGTGGAGATCCTTTAATGCCAATTCCTGTCCACTGATAAACATACGTAATAAGCTGGTTCCAAGGTGAAATCGGTTTCCCTTTTGCAAGCCCTCCACCCGGTTAAACTCATGACCTTAAAATACTATTTTTCCTCTAGAAGTAGTTGTTGTATATTAAATGACATTATCATGCTTTCTTTTACCTACACCAACAATTTACTGTAGTCAAATGTCTGTTTTTACTGATAAACTTCCATCAAATAGTTGATAGTATCCTATGATATAACTGAGTAACTGTTAAAAATATAATCTGTTAATTACGAACATCTTTGTCTTTGTTACTGGATATTTGTAATACTATACTTCTAAAGATCATAACAAGTAGGGGGTAAGATGAACTTGAACAGTTGGTATTGGAAGTTTGGAACTGAAAAGATCTTTGAACCAGACATGCACTTTAGAGTTGAATGTTTTATTGAACTGCTTCTCTATTTGATTGTGAAATATAGTAGCTGTCTAATGAAATCCACACACTATTCATCTATGGCTCCTATTTCTGCATCGTGCAATATTTATTTCAGAGGGTTTGACATCATAGGAATTTTTAAAAATTATTTTTTTCCAGATTGGGGATCTTTGGTAGATGTTGTTGGTTATTGTTTCTTAAACCTTGGGTCGAAGTATCAACCTCAAGAAGAGTTTGTTCAATGGATTCAGAATGGGCCAAAACCTATCTATATTTGATTTGGAAGCATGGTATGATGATTTCCACCATTTATATCTCATTCATATATTTCCCTCGGTCAGTTTCTTGTCATCACTTCAAAAAGTAAGGCAATGAAAGTAAGATTTCCTTCAGATTGATAATTAATGACTTGATATTTGTCGTGGCTGAAGGCTTATCTCATATTTTACCACTTTCATACTTATCTTTTCTTTCTTCAATTTTTTTAAGTGTTTAGCATTTATAAAAGATGTTTGTATCATGCATCATGCATTCAAAGAGTAAATGATTCCAAAATTCTTCCGTTGCTTGTCAAGCCTCTTGAGGAAACTACGGATATTATATTGGAGGCGTTGACAGAGACTGGACAGAGAGGAATAATTGATAGTGGGTTGGGGAGACCTAGGGAATAGTAAGTCTCTTTCCTTTTGTAATAAACTTTAATGTTTCTTGTGCATCTGTAGATTTTTTTAAAATTCTGTATATAAGTACAGTTCCTTGGATTGATTAAAGAAGTATAGTGCTTTGGTGGGTCAATTTATGCATCTGGTGATCTAGCACTGGACTAGATGGCCATTGGCCTGCTTGTTGAAATTTATTAATTTCTTCCTTTTGCATTCTGGTAAGCAGCAGTAAAAGTTGATGAAGTTCAGGTAATATCCGACTGAAGGGGTAGTATAAATGATTTAGCTGAAAACCTTTTGTTGCAATCATGGTCAAGGTGAAATGGAAAGTTGAATGTCATAAGGGGTCAAGATAGTTTTCAAAGTAGGAGATTATTTTGCAGATCTTACAGAAATTGATTATATAAGACAGACTTGATTGGTTGAATTACTTCTTGGAATATTACTAATGATCTTAAGTACAAAAATTTAAGTTGCAAAGTCATCTTAAAAGTTTGGAATAATCTCTCTCTCTCTCTGTAATTTTCTGTACTATAGCAGTCCTTTTGGTAGGAAAAAGAACCAAGTTCCCAGTGAATTTCAAATAGAAGATATAAACTCTAATTTTCGATGTTGCTTGGAAATTGTCATGTCACTGGACCTGAAATAGGAAATTGCTTTACAGAAATTATAAAAGTTAATATTCATCCAACTCTCTTCTAATTCAAAATGGTGCTATTATGCTGGAATTTGAGTACGCCACAAGATTGTTCTAATGACAGTATGACGTAACAAAAGCTTTGTTTCTGTGAATGTTTCATTGTTTTAAGGTCATTTACATCTGTTCGGTACCTGCTCTTCACAAACTTTCGCTCACATTGCATTTTGTATTTCCTTTGTGTTTTGACTTTTATTTCACTATACAAATTAATTTCTTTTTATGCTTTCTGGTTACACCTTATGTAATGGATTTTATTGGAGAAGAAAACAGAAATCAGTTGAAGTCATTTGCCTTAAGATAATAAAAAAGCATAGGGTTTTTAACTTTTTATCTAATTTGATTTGCCTCTTGCAGTAACAGAAGCATCCAACACTGTTTTCCTGTTGGAGGACTGCTCTCAAAATTGGCTGTTTCCTCAATGTTCTGCAGTGGTATGTTGTATTTTACATCTTGTGAAGTATAAGGGAACTTTTTGACATCAAAATTTTTTGTTGATCATCTGTTAGATAGATTTGCTTGGCTACTATATGGTTCCATTGTTATTGCCTTCTGTTTCCAACCAATTAGTGCTAGCGGAAGCCTGTATAACAACTGTACAACATCTGATCGTACTTTAAAAACATCTGGTTAAGAATTAAATTAACAGAGAAATATATTTTAAAAGTTCAAAACATTTCTGATCATACTACGAAATTATATTTTTAAGCTAACTTGAAGCCATACTTCCACTACTGTGCAGGTTCATCATGGCGGTGCTGGAACCACAGCTACAGGATTAAGAGCTGGGGTAATACTTTCAGTCACTGTTGTCTTTCTTATAACATGATTTCTGGGAGAATAGTTTCGTAAGTTTATTTGACAATTTTGCTGACAATTGTTTGCGCCAAGCCAGCTATGTCTTAGATGGTAAGAATTGGATGCAATAGGGGTGGGTAGTGTAGAAATCTATGTACCTGCAAATCTTTAAAAGGAAAATAAGTTTCGTTAAATAAGACGTGACGAGAGATATAGACTCGATTTGTTTTTGGGTCAGGGCAGCGATAACCCTTATGTTGGGGACTATAACCAAGAAAGACACATTCAATACTACGAGGAGAAAGTTTGTTGGAGACATAGGAACCTAGATGAGGAAAACAAGAACAGTCAAAGACATGGAGAGACGAATAGGACGGAGGTGTGCCATAAAGACGATGATGAGGATTAGACCAATTTAAGACAGGAGTGGGGAGGAGATTAATAAGATAGACAAATGTTTGAACAACATCAACCCTTAGATTTTGTGGGACGCTAGAAGTGAGAAGGAGAGTGCGGGTCATTGTGGCAATATGACGATGCTTTCTTTCAGCCAAACCATTTTGTTCTGGTGTATGAGGACATGAGAAACGTTGTTGGATGCCCAAAGATTTACAAAAATGAGAAAAGGCCCGATTAACATATTCAGTACCATTGTCACTTTGAAGAAATTGGACAAAACCATGAAAAATATTTATTATCATGGTAACAAGTGTTTGAAAGTGAGAGAACCTCATTTTTGTGACGCATCGGGTAAATCCAAGTATATCATGAGAACTCATCAATGAAAAGGACATAATATTGGAAACCACTGACAGAAAAAACAGTAGACATCCAAACACCACTATGAATAATATGAAAAGGTGTTATTGTAGTTACATTATTGGAAGGGAACTGTAACTTATGTGATTTGCTACTCTCACAATCACGACAAAAATGACGAAAAGCAGAAGAGGACCCAAGAGAAGACTTTAAATGATCAAGGACTGGAGACGAGGGGTGACCCAGACGGTTGTGCCAAAGAGAGGAATGGATGGTCGCGATAGCATGTGGAGGGACAGAGGTAGAGGACATCTCTAGTGGATATAGGCCATCTTTACAAGGGCCCTGAAACAATAGGCAACCTATTTGTAAGCAACGGATTTGATAAAACTTGGGAGCAAAGAGAAAAGAGACAAGATTATCTTTGGTGAAACGAGTGACAGATAATAGATTTTTACGAATGGAAGGAATTTGCAGAAAATGATCTAATGAGTAGCGAGATTTGCCCAAAGTGATAGGAAGGTTACCAAAGTGGGACACAAGCATGGAATCACCATTACCCATATAAACATTGTGGGGTCCACTGTAAGGTTGTGGGTTGTGGAGGGGCATGTCGGTCATATGATAAGTTGCACCCGTGTCGGGATACCAGTTGGAATCTCCAAGAGCATGAGCTCCGGCAAAAGAAGATACTGCAGCTGGGCCTGAAAAACGATGAGGACAGTGCACCATGCTGAGATGTTTGTCAGTTAGGACACCATTACGGGTCAGGTCCGAGAAGCCCAGAGTCTCAAGGAGAACGAGCAGTCCAATTATTAGGAGAAAAATTGGCCATTGCAAGCTGCTACCGTGGGAAAGATGCAGTCTGAGGGGGGAGGCTGGTTTGGAAGCTTGCGGCCGAGCACCAACACGCCGGAATCGGTGGTGTCCTCCTTGATTCCTACCACCAAATTGATGAGACCGGCGATTGTCACAGCGAGGTGGACGAGGCTGCTGTTCATGAAACAAGCCAGAACCAATCGCCGAGTCAGAGGTGCGACTCTGTTTGGCATCCAAAGCAAGGATCCGAGAACGAAGTTCAGAGAAGTCGGGGAGAGAAGGTGATTGAGCAAGTGCTGTCCGGAGCATGAGGTAATCAGATCCAAGGCCATGAAGAGTGGCAACTCCCAAGTCTTTGTCAGAGACAGGTTGGTTGATGGAAGCCAAGGAATCAGCAATATTCTTGGCCTGTTGAAGATAGTCATCAACTGACTGTGATCCTTTCTGAAGGTCAAAAAGTTGTAACTTGAGGCTGCTGGCGCTGGCCACAGATCGTTTTGATTGAAGTGACAAGCAAGGCAGTCCCAGATGCCTTTGGATGTGTCAAAGCCAATGGTAAGACGAGCCACGCTATCGGTGAGTGAGGAGGTGAGAATATGGACTATCTTTTGATCTGCAATGAACCATTCTTTGTGTTTAGGATTTCGAATGGTTGTGGCAGGGGTATCGCTAGCGGCAGGAGTGGTGACAGTAGGAGAGGGTTCGGGAATAGAGCCATCCACATAACCCCATAGCTCAGCGCCATTGAGATAGGATTTGATTGGGCGAACCCAAGTCAAATAATTGGATTCGGTGAGTTTGGGAAATTGGGAGGAGCTTTGAGTGGCAGAAGCAGAGGAGGAAGAAGCCATGGAGGGAAGAGATGAAAAAGATATAGAGGAGAAAGATGAGGATCGGAATTAGGCTGATACCCTGTAGAAATCTATTCTCCTTTATGAAAAAGTAATTACATGCTATGCATTATATGGGGATCAGTATAGGCTATTTACAGAAAGTAATAAAGCTGTAATAACAGCAAATATCTAAACTGCTGCATAATCACAGCAATTACAGCTAAATCATATCAATCAATGGAGTAGATTGTAGGCATGATTTATTCTGTTAAACAGGTAGTTTCTAGATTCAAATCGTGGTGTAAACTTAAATAAGAATGGGAAGGCTCTGTTTTGTCGTCTAGGTTTTGAAATGTACTATCATGAGAGTTGGTAAATGATGTGAAGTAAAATGAATTTACCAAGTAGAATAGTTAACTTTTATACATATCCAGCTAAGCAGTTATCTATCAATGAAACCATCTTTTCTTGTTTGATGCTATCTAATGGCAATGACAAAATACAGTGTCCAACAACCATAGTGCCATTCTTTGGAGATCAGTTTTTCGGGGGTGATAGGATACATGAGAAAGGACTGGGACCTGCACCAATACCTATATCCCAGCTTGACGTTGACAGGCTTTCAAATGCTATTAGATTCTGGAGCCAGAGGTAATTATGATGTCATACCTTACTTTATCAGCAAAATATACATCTTACATAATGTTATATCACTTACATAATGCTATATCATGTAGAAAGAGTTGTGACTCGAGCAAGTTTTGACATCTGTGCTATACTTAATGTCACCTCCAAAATTTGGTGACAGCTTGAGATTTTGACAGCAAAGAAAAGCTATCTAGTTTTGTTGTAAGGCCTTTGCTTGAATAATATACAGACTCTTACAACAAAAGATTACTTTCTTTTGCCAAATAATTATTTATATGCATTTATATATGAGCCAGCAACATATCATGCTATCACCTTGCTTACTTTTAATTCTATCAATAGATAAGTGAAGATGAGAATTAGGAATTTCAAATGCAGGATGTCCTGCTCCATGAGCTACCCATTCAATGCTAAACAGTCCAATAGAGTTCAACGATTCAACTAAAATTAAATTACTGTAGAGCTTTTTATTTGGGTTAGGCGAATGGTTTTAAGAACACCAAAAACAAGGTCCCAGATGGACCATTTGGTATTTTCCCATTCCTGTATGTCTCGTTATCTCAAGATAATATTTAAGGTTCATATTGTACATATAGAAAGTTATAGCGTCTAGTCATTTACTAGTGTATGAAAATATTTCTCTCAAACTCCAGCTTTTCTTGTAAACATCCTACAAAATGCAAGCGTCGCGTACTTAATTCTGATCGCACCAAAAGACATGATGCAAATGCACAAAAATTAACTATGAGAAGGAAAACATGATTCCTATTATAAATTATGTTGAAATTATTTTGAATAAGAGAATATAAACCGGGCTAGCCAAAACGTGACAGAAATTACTTATCCTACTTACTTATCAGGGGACTAACTCATCATAGTTGATCATATGGCATTAACCTTTTAAGTTTTCCTTTTCTTTTCTGATCCTTTGCATGAGAATTTTATCTGCTATCTAGTCCATAGTATGAAAAGTTATTCAGTTGAGAAAGCAACACATGTACTACTTCTAACCAAGCTTGAACTATTTTAGGTTAAATCGCGGGCACTAGAAGTAGCAAAGTTGATAGAGAATGAAGACGGTGTTGCAGCTGCAGTTGATGCATTTCACCGGCAATTACCTCCTGAGCTACCATTAGCAGCTGTGTCTTCAGAAGAAGATGAACTTGCAAACCCCTTGCAGAGGCTTTTTCTTCAAGTTGAGAAATGGTGCTATATCTTGTACTAGTGTATAGCTTTTTTTTTTCCAATATTTTTTTAGTCATATAAGATTCATCTGGCGTTTCATATATTCTTTTCATTCTTGGCTTCCCAGTGTGGGTTTGATTAAAAATATTATTTACAGCTAATATAGGTTTCTGACAGCTTGTTAAACTATGCGGAACTAAGCCTAATTATATTAAATCAATTTTCTATCCCCTTGTCCTCTTTGTCATTCTGGGTGATTATTTCCTTGTTGCTGATTATTGGTTTAAAACAAACATTTTGAGTTGTGGTATGCTCTCGTCTTTTCCTTATAAATCCAAACGGCGTCATAGGCTTCATGGCGTATTTCTTCAAGTTCATTGAGTTGAAGCTTCCTATGAAGGCCGGCCTCATTTATGTTCATATTGAAAGATTTAACTGCCCACCATGCCTTGTGCTCAAGTTCAATGGGTAAATGGCATGCTTTGCCATAAATTAACCGAAAGGGTGACATACCTATCGGAGTCTTGTATGCAGTTCTATATGCCCACAAAGCATCATCGAGACGATCACTCCAATCCTTCTTAGAAGGTCTAACGGTTTTCTCAAGTATTTGTTTGATCTCTCGACTACTTACCTCGGCCATGCCACTTGTTTGGGGATGATAAGGTGTAGAAACCTTGTGTGTGACGCCATACTTCTTCAATAATGCCTCAATGGTGCGGTTGCAAAAGTGGGAACTACCATCACTAATCAAGACTCTTGGAACTCCAAAATGTGAAAAGATGTAGTCTTGAGAAATTCGGCAACTACCTTTGAATCATTGGTGCGTGTAGCCTTAGCTTCTATCCACTTTGACACATAATCAACTGCTAGCAAGATGTAGAGAAAGCCCCTACTTGAGGGAAACGGCTCCATGAACTCAATTCTCCAAACATCACAAATTTCAACAACAATAATAGGGTTGAGAGGCATTTGGTCACGCTTGCTTATCTTCCCCATCCGTTGGCACCTATCGCATGACTTGCAAAACATGAATGCATCCTTGAAGATCGTAGGCCAAAAGAATCCACAACTTAGAATTTTCAATGTCGTTTTCTTTGCTCCAAAATGTCCACCACAAGCTTCACTATGACAAAACGCAAGGATGGACTTATGCTCAGCTTCCGGAACACATCGTCGAATAACTTGGTCTCCACATTGCCTCCACAAGTACGGATCATCCCACGAGAAGTGTCGAGCTTGCTTCTTGATTCTTGTCTTTAGGTGGCTCGGCATGTCTTGAGGAAGATGGCGGCAGGCTAGGTAGTTTGCAATGTCGGCATACCATGGTGCACTTGTTGCATCGATCCGAAAAAGTTGCTCATCCGGGAAACTATCCAATAGGGGCAGCCGATCCTCCTCCTTGATGATTCTACTTAAATGATCGGCAACCACATTCTCTACTCCCTTCTTATCTTTAATCTCAATGTCAAACTCTTGAAGTAGAAGAATCCATCGAATAAGCCTTGGCTTGGCATCCTTCTTTGTCATAAGATATCTCAAGGCGGCATGATCACTATAAACAATGACTTTGGAATTCAAAAGATATGATCGAAACTTTTCCAAAGCAAAAATTACTGCCAAGAGTTCTTTCTCTGTTGTGGTGTAGTTGAGTTGAGCATCGTTGAGAGTTCTTGAAGCATAATAGATGGCGCAAGGCTTCTTGTCCACCCTTTGGCCGAGCATGACACCCATGGCATAATCGCTTGCATCACACATCAACTCAAATGACAACTCCAAATTTGGTGACACAAGAATAGGGGCCGAACACAATTTCTCCTTAAGCCGATTGAAAGCTTTCTCGCATGCTTCACTCCACACAAATGGCACATCCTTTTGTAGTAGCTCACTCATAGGCTTAGCATCCTTGGAAAATTCTTTGATGAATCGTCGATAAAAACCGGCATGTCCAAGGAAGCTTCGCACATCTTTGACACACTTAGGGCTCGGCAATGATTGTATCAACTCCACCTTAGCTTTGTCAACTTCAATGCCCCTGTTGGATATAATATGACCGAGTACTATACCTTCATTCACCATAAAGTGGCACGTCTCTCAATTAAGTACAAGGTTAGTCTCTACACACCTCTCGAGTATCTCCTCCAAGTTCTCCAAACATGAATCGAAGTTGCGTCCATATATACTAAAGTCATCCATGAAAACTTCGATCTTACTTTCAATAAAGTCGGAGAAGATGTTGTACATGCATCGTTGAAACATACCGGGTGTGTTGCATAGGCCAAATGGCATCCTTCTATAAGCAAAAGTACCAAATGGACATGTGAAAGTAGTCTTCTCTTGATCATCCAGGTGTATGGCGATTTGGTTGTATCCACTATAGCCATCAAGGAAACAATAGAACTTATGGCCGGCTAGCCTCTCCAACATTTGATCCATGAATGGCAAAGGCATGTGATCCTTCCTCGTTGTTGCATTGAGCTTCCTATAGTCGATACACATCCTATGGCCGGTCACTAGCCTTTGTGGTACAAGTTCATTCTTCTCATTCTTCACAACCGTTACACCACTTTTCTTGGGAACTACATGCACGGGTGATATCCACTTGCTATCCGAGATGGGATAAATAACACCACAATCAAGTAACTTAATAATTTCGTCCTTGACGACTTTCATCATTGGTGGGTGGAGACGTCTTTGGCCTTCCCTTGTTGGCTTTGCACCTTCTTCAAGCAAGATACGATGAACACACATTGTAGGGCTTATCCCCTTGATATCCGCTAAGGTCTAACGTATCGCGGATTTGTACTTCTTACGCACACTTATTAAATCCACTTCTTGCTTCTCACTAAGCATTGAAGACACAATAACTGGTAAAATATCTTCTTCTCCGAGATAAACATACTTCAAGTGACTAGGGAGCTCTTTTAGTTCTAACTTTGGGGCCTCTTCCACACTTAGTCGAAATTTGGTTGTGGCACTTGGAATTGACAAGAACGAATCAAAAATTCTAGCATAAGGCCGAGCCTCTAGCTCGGCACAAACTTCTCTAAGACTCGGCATGAGTCTCTCCATGTAAGGCTCTGCACAAACCTCTCTCTTTTGCTCAAACGTGACTCGTTCTCCCTTCTTGTCAAATCCGACCCCTAGCTCAATCGCTAATTGCTATGCGTCGAGCGAGGTCGACATAACTTGCTCAACTTCCTCCAAAACATCAATGGCGCATCCCTCTTTCATATCAATAATGGGATATTTCATGGCATCAAAGACATTAAACTTAATCACCTCTCCATCAAACTCCATTGTCAAATTGCCCTCGGCAACATCTATCTTAGTGCGTGCCGTCCTCATGAATGGCCGGCCAAGTAGCAATTGAGTGCTATTAACCGGCGAATCCTCCATCTCCACAACATAGAAATCGACAGGGAATATAAGTTGGTTTACTTGGACAAGCACATCTTCCACATAGCCTTCTGGATACTTGCTTGAGCGATCCGCAAGTTGAATAATGACATTGTCCTTCTTGAGTGGCCCTATACTCAACGTTTGGTACACATTGAGTGGCATGACATTTATCGACGCTCCCAAGTCCAACATCACATCCTCAAATCGAGTATTGCCTATCACACAAGGCACATTGAAGCTTTTCGGATCCTTCATCTTTTGTGGCAACCTCCTTTGAATAACGGCCGATACCGTTTTGCTCATTGTAACCACACGAGTCTCCCTTGTATGCCTCCTTGCCGTGCATAGCTCCTTAAGAAACTTAGCATACTTAGGTACTTGCTTAATGCATTCCAACAAAGGGATGTTGACTTGCACTTTCCGGAAAATCTCCAATACCTCTTCATCGGATTTATCCTTCTTTGATCTAGCAAAGCGGGAAGGGAATGGAATGTTTGATTGTGGTACCCCTCCCTTACTCACTTGGCTCGGCAACTCACTCTTCGATGTGGCGGGATCACGCTCAAGCTCGTGGTGAAGCCCTCTCTCCTTGGCTCCTCTCTTTTTCTCGGCAAAAATGTCGGCGGCAGCATCTTCTTCTCTCTCGGCAGCAGCCTTGCTTGGCTTGGCTGCCCATGTTTCGTCCATTTTGCTGCCGGCAATGGCAGTCCAGCAGCCTCTTCCTCCTCCTCGATCACATCAAGTGATACTCCTTTCTTCTTTGGACTCCTTGGAGGCAACAACTCTCTCCCACTTCGAGTTTGAATCACCTTGGCTTGCTCGTTTCTCGGATTAGGAATCGTATTGCTTGGCAACTTTCCTTGCTCATTAAATCTTCCCATAAAGTCTACAACTTGCCCCATTTGAGTCTTGAGCTCACCAATATCCTTTTGTTGATTTTGTTGTCCCACAAGCAACACTTGAGTAACACTAGAGAGAGATTGAAGCAAAGCATCATAGTTCGGATTGCTCGCTCCACTTTGACCTTGGCTCGGCATGGGTTGGCTTGGCTGCATGGCATTGAATTGCCCTTGGTTCGGTTGGTAGGGCTGCCGTGGCACAAATGGTGCCCTCGGTGCATAGGGTGCGGCAGCCCCTTGGTTCGGTTACATAGGTGCCTTCATCACATTATCATTATTCGCCCATCGGAAATTAGGATGATCATTGAACCTTGGGTTAAAGTTCCCATATCGTTGGCCTCCTTGAAAGCCAATAGCATTGCACTCCTCTACTACCTCACTTGTTCCAAATTGAGGGCATTGTTCGGTTACATGGCTCTCAGTGCATATGCCACACACAATGACACGATTTCCCTTCATCAAACTACTCACCAAGTCGGCAAGCTTATCAACCTTCTCCTCCAACTTCGAGCTTGAAGACGTCTCATGCACTTTCTCATTCCTTTGCACACTATTTCGTGCCATGCCAAACTGTTGGTTATTCAAAGCACGAACTTCCAATAAATTCCTCGCCGGTCCGGCACTTAACTCCAAGAAACTTCCACTCGCAGTAGAGTCAAGAAACTCTCTCTCCATAACAAGCAATCCCTCATAGAAATATTGCAATAAAAGTCCATCGTTTATGCCATGAGATGGGCACAACGAAACTAGGGACTTGAACCTCTTGTAGTAATCAGAGAAAGTCTCATCTCCGGCTTGCTTCACACTTGTTATTTGCTTCCTCAAATCAGTGATCCGTGAAGCAGGAAAATACCTGAGCAAAAATTCATCCACCATAGTGTTCCATGAATTGATCCGACCACTAGGCACTTCAAACAACCACTCCTTCGCTTGATCCTCCAATGAAAACGGAAAAGCCTTCATTTTAAAGTGTTGCAAATCCGTACCTCGCGGACACATACTCTCGGTGGTGAAGTTAAACCATTGCAAATGCTTGTTGGGGTCCTCACTTGGTATTCCATAAAAAGACTTCAACTTGTGGAGGAATCCACTCTTCAATTCAATCTCTCCGGTCTTATTGGCTTCCAAAGGAGGATATGTAATGTTAGAAGGTACAGCACCTCCTCCTCCGGTGACATGACCATTATGTGCTCTAATCGAAGTCATTCTCTCTTCCTCAATACTAGGCTCGGCAAAGGACTCAAATTCGGGTTCCTGAAGATCACAAGATGACGAGACAAAAGATGGAGAGCTCGGCAAAGATGTAGCCGAGCTAGGTGGGGACGATGGTGGGGTTGAAGATGGCGTTAGACTTGATGGTTCGGAAGGGGGCAGCGGTACAAACAAAGCAATAGCGAGCTCTTGGTTCAAACGTTGCAAACGACCTTGATTATCTCATGTCCAAAGATTGGACATGCACTTTTCTGTAAATTTGCAGCATTGACTAAGTTAGAACCTCGTAAAGAAATAGAAAGTAAGAATATACATCATTACAAGCCACGACATTGGCAATTACAAGACAAATTTCAAACAATGGCAACATGAGATCGGCAAAGAGAAAGAGGCATCAGCAAAGCTAGAGAAAAGAATCGAAACGTTCATGATCATGTAATCTCTAAGTCTAATTTCTTTTAAAATTTGTTCTAACTCTCAAGGTACGTGGAGCAGAGGAGATAACGTGCGATGGACTGATGCAACCCTTGGTAGTATCATGCTTTATCCGATATACCTCAAGAGTTCGAACCACACAATTTGGTTTATTTTGAAGAAAATAGATCACATATGTCAAGTTATTTTCTAGCGTCTAAAGTGAGGTGATGCTTCGGCCCAAGCTATTGACTAGTTCGAGCGTGTTCTACTTTCAAAGGCGGTGTTTAGATTCACATATAAGAACCAGGCAGGACTCGTTGTTGGTCACCACGGAGAGCGAACTCCCTATCGACTCACTCACTGAGAATGAACATCAGTCTGTGGGCCTTGAGATCTAGTTAAACAAACCTAAGAACCATATCTATGAAAATAACTTGCCCCATAATTTGTAAAACAAACTCGAGTCACTAGCGGTCTACAAGTGTTGATCAAAGCCGCCCTCAACCTCATAAAAACGGATTTGCCAAAGCATCGCTCGTATGCGTTGGGGGGACCTTTCTCCCCGTTTCCCAATCTACATAAAAACGAGTCTGCTAGGGCATCGATCGTATGAAGGGTTAAGGCTAAGACCAACAAAAGCGGCTTCTCCCTACATGTTACACTTTAGAAACTACAATAAACTCAAACATACACAAAACTACTAACTTCCTAAAAATTAAACTAAGTTATTTCACACATACATTCTTTATGCAACTTTCAAAATTTAAACTCTACATGCCGAAGCATATTTCTACTTTACAAAATACCAAATAAAAACAAAAATTACAAACTTTACAACTTTACAATAAAAATTTCCAGCAACTTATATACACAACATTCATCATAAAACAAGCTTTTATAATCCCCGGCAACGGCGCCAAAAATTGATGGGAGCCTAAACTCGCACAAAATAATAAGGTGTGTGAAATCCACACTCCCACTTTTACAAACTACACTCCTCTTTTAACTCCTTCCTCTATGAAAAGCCCAAACTATCCTTTCCTTTTTATTTCTTTCAAAAAACAACAATTTCATGTTTAGTTTCATTTTGACGGAGCGTGGTGGGCCCATAATTTTGTTTACTCAGCATATTATGTATATGTAATTCATCCTCTATACTCAAAGGTAGACAGTTAATTTCAACTCTACAGTATTTCTTCTCAACGTTTAATTTATTTAGAAAATATTAGAATCACCGAAAAAGAAATAAAAGATAAAAAGGCAAAACTAAAAATCCTAAAAGACTTTCGAGAAAGACTTCCTAGAAGTAGACCAGGTTATTGGGATATAATATTTAGATTTACTCAAGGAATTCATATAGCAGAAAGACAAATCGCAGAACTTGAACAACTTATGCAACTAGAACAAGCACCTCTTGAAATTTTGAGCCGCGGTTAGAAACCGTTGGTTGGATCCGCCTCAGTTGGTATCAGAGCCTGTTTTGCTCAAAAACAGGTAAAGCAAAGACTTATGCCACAAAGTTGGATCCTCTTAACAAATAAAAGAGATCCAAAGCAGCTAAAAAATTATCAATCTTATTGCATAGAAAAAGAAAAGTGGAACCTGTGTTTTCACACAAGGCATATCCAAGAAAACCAATACTCCATCGAATACGCTTGTAGAGTGCTAAACACTCTATACGACGAGCATATTCATCTTCAAAAAGAAATAGGAATAGAAAACCTTGACCCCTCTAGGCCAAGTATAGTTGAATTTCTAGACCATATATCTAGAGATAAGACTACTGAGAAAGTAAAAGAACAGCTTGAAAGATTTAATCTCAGAGTAACTCAGTTAGAAGAAATTCAAGCAAAGATATCAAGACTTGAAATCAAGCTTGATTATCTTAAAGAAAAGCAATATCCTGTAGATATTGAAAAGAAATTAGTAAGAACTGAAAACCTTGCAAATAATATTCATCAACAAGCAGTTGATCTAAAAGGTACTCAAGAAAATCTAAAGAAACTCTTAGAAACTCTTATATCCCGCATAGGATGAAGCAAAGAGTGGAGCTAAAAGTAAGACAAGAAGACTTAAAAGCCATAAGTGTTTATCTTCCAACAGAAAAACTTGCTGAGAACGTTGAAGCAATAATTCATCAACAGAATTATAGCAATACATATCTTCAAGAAATAGGGAAAGATATTGAAGAACAGTTCCAAGAAATAAGCATAAAAATTTCTGGTCTACAGAAAAGTATAGAAAAAATGAAAGAAAATTCAACCGTTGAAAAAATCAACGAAGAAGCACTAGCACAGACAGTAGCTAGTAAAATTATTATATCACAACCAAAGACAGAAAGTGGGTTCAATTTCAGTGAACCTAAGTTGTTAAAATGGAAAGAATCCAAAAGGGATATAAAAATGTTAAGTAGAGTCTTCAGCAAAAGATACACTGTACCAGCAGTACAGCTTGTAAATGCTCAAGAATTTGAGTATAACGAAATCGAATCTAGCGTAAGAGAAGCTTCAGCGCCAAAATTTAAATTCAATGAGATTTATAAGAAAGGATCATTTGTTATGGATTCTCACAGATTCAAGATGTTAGAACTAACAATACCAGCAACTGGTGGAGAAACGGATATCAGGCTAATCACTTCTAGAGAAGTGAGTGAAGCATTTCAAAGAAAATATGCTTATATGCACATTGGTGCAGTCCAAATTTCTATAAAACTCTTAGTAAGAGATGGTATAGACTGTTCGGTCTTGTGTATTCTGCAAGACGACAGAATAACAGATTTCAAGAAAAGCCTGTTAGGAACAGTAGAAGCCTCACTATGCAACCAGGTTGCATATTTCAATGTCTTCCCAAACTTCACCACTCATCTGAAAGACGCAGCACACTGCCTAAGACTGAGAATCAAAACAGATGGGATTACCATGAAACAAGGTATGATGGAACTTGCCGTTGACTATAGGATCTATTACAAGCTAATGAGCTCCAATGTAACACCAAATACTAGATTTGTCAACAGCCCTGGTCTTACCACATCTGTCCTTACCAATCCTAGAAATAATACTCAGCAAAAGCACATCATCACCAAATGGGATGAAGTATCATTCCCTAGAGAATGGAACCTAGCACCTCCTGAGAGGCAGATACAAAGCTCTAATGCTTCTATCTATGAAGATACAGGAGGAAAAATTAGTCTCCAGTTCCATAGGCATTCTTTTGCTAACTATGAGCAAGCAAGTACTTCAGGATCAATTCCTGAAGAATCTTTTGAGGAAGAAGAAGATTCAAAAAGACCTATAAGAATGCTTAGAGCAGAAGGGTTAAAAGAACTCTATAAGCAAGCAGAAACTTGTGAGAACTTAGAAAGGTTAGAAGAGATAGTTAAGAAAATTTCCTTAGTCCAAACTAAAAGAAAAATTCTACCTTACCAAGCGGCAGAAACAGAAGCAAGCACCATGGATACTGAAGCAAGTAACATGGATGCAGAAGCAAGCACTAGTCAGCCACCATTAGCAGGAAACACTATCATCAATAACATTACGAATAACCCTACCAAAATCATTAGAGAAGAAAAAATCAAACTTCCTAAAGGACAGCCTCCTACAGGAAAGATTGGAGAAAGAAGCTCCCAAAAATATATTCCTACAGAACCCCACTGGGGACAAGCAATCTCTGAAAGAGGAGTTTATCTAGACCTCGATAAAGTAGGAGATAAAAGAAAAACCATAGACAACTGGGTAGCCAGTTTAAAGCTAACCCAAGCACTAGTTTTATCCAAATTCAACTATAAAGAAGCACACGCTTACTACGAAGCAACCTTAACAGGAATAGTCCAGAAATGGTACAATTCCTTTAAGAGAAGTAGTAGTTGGGCAGATTGGGAAGCAAAATTAGCCAAGACAAATGACCCAATGGATTTCGCTATCCCTATATACGCACAATTTTGTGGAGATATAACGGGACATAGTGAACAAATCAAGGAAAGAGCTAAAGCAAACATCCAGAAATTAAGCATCTGCAATATGAGGTATTTTGAAGAATACACGAATGAGTTCCAAAATTACTATTGTACAATAGGAGATTTGGAAAACATAGATCTTATAAGAACATATTACAGAAAGTTACCAGAACCCTGGAACAATGCTGTAGCACAGTCTCTTGAAGAAAATCCTTTAGCATATTTTTCTATAGGAGGAATAGCAGAAAGAGTTAGAGACCTGTTAAGAAAACAGTGTACAGAAAATCAAAAGTCAAAAACTGTTAAGAAACAACTCAGAGGAGTTGAAAACATGTGCCCCAAAATTTTAGACACACCAACCCAATGGGAATGTCATCTCTACAATGAGAGAAAAAATAGGAGCAAGTGTAGAAACAAGAAATACAATAATTTTACTTCTAAAAAGAAGTATAAGTTTAGAAAAAGCTCTGAACAAGATAAAGAAAAAAGATCTCCTAGAAAGAGATTTTTTAAGAAAAGAAACCCAAACCCAAAGAAGAAAAATATTTCTAGGGATACAAAGCCCTGTAGATGTTGGCTTTGCAAAGCTGAAGGTCATTATGCAAACGAGTGTCCTAAAAGAGATAAAAGATCTTCTAAAGCCCTTCTAGCCGAATATGATGAAGCCATAGAATACGCAAATATTAAAGGGTTTGAGGTAGCTTATTCTGATGAAGAGAATGAATCTGTATACTCTCTTGCAGATACATCAGAAAGTGATACAGAAAGAACTTCAAATAGCTCTGAAGAAGAAAGTGAATATAACTACCGACCTATATTCATGTTAGTCCAAAATTGGAATCAGAAAACTACTGATAGCATCAGTCAGTTTACTCCAAAGCCTGGAGCTTTCACTTGTGACTACTGCAAGTGTGAAGATAATAGTACCATACCCATGTACTGTAAAGGAACAAAAGAAACTTATCATAAAGAATGTTTCATAGCAGAAGTAAGGAGAAAAACAAAAGACCCTGATGCACATACATTGGTAAATCAAGAGTATGATATATTTCTTGATCAGATCCAAAACCAAGATCTTGAGAAAAACCTCGAGAGAATGAAGTTAGAAACTTCAAAAATTATAAAAGAAGAACCAAGTCTCTCAATAGAGATACAAGAAAGTAGTCAAACGAAGGTAGAACCTGAAACTCTACAAGAAGAGGAAAGAAATATAAACCCTTTCACAGAATTCATTAGAAAAGAAGATACCATCCAACCAGTAAAACAAGTTCAGACAAGTATCTATAGCAACTATATTACTGTAGGTCTGAAATTTCCCAAATATAAGAAATATCATCTACATGCTTTTGTAGATAGTGGTTCAGGATATAGCCTAGCAAAGAAATATGCTATTCCTGAAGAATACTGGGAAAAGTCTGATAAAGTAGCTACCAGAATTGGAATGGGAGATAACGAGTTCACAATGAGCTGTGTAGCCAGAAATGTCAAAATCTCTCTAGGTGGAGGATCATTTATGGTCCAAAGAATTTGGCAAAGTGAAGCCCAAGGGGCCGATATGCTAATAGGAAATGATTTCCTACTTCAACAACGAATAGTACAAACCCCCGAAATGATCGGATTTCAAAAGAATAGCAAACTATATTGGGAATCCAGATTACTAGATGCAGTCAGCATTGCAAGTAAAGGATTTACAGAGCAATATCAAAAGTCACGAGCCAAGCGTGGTGATCAACCACCTTTTGAACCGGTTATACAACCGGTATTAGCACTTCAAGAACACCAAGAAATTGTGCAAAACGAAGCAACAACTTCGGAAGAATCCGAATCAGAGGAGGAACCTCAAGATTCAGACAGCTCAGATGGTGAAGAAGAATTCATCCGAGAACACAATCTAAAAGTATACATAAATAAAATAGAGCAAAAGAAAATCCCAAAACTAGTCGAAATAGAAAATCTGCTGAAACCTATAATCAGTGAAGATCCTCAATTATACTGGGAAAGAGACCCGGTATATTGTCAACTAAAAATGCATGATGTCAATTCAATATGCCATGTCAAAGCCATACTCCATTATAGAAATGAAGATCGGAAAGAAATAGAGAGCCAAATTCAAGAATTGCATGAAAATAAATTAATTAGGCCCTCAGATAGTCCTCATCATGCTCCAGCATTCTTGGTTAGAAACCATGCGGAACAATTAAGAGGAAAAGCAAGAATGGTCATAGACTATAGAGATGTCAACAAGAAAACCGTCAAAGATGGTTATCAGATTGCTCAAGTAAGAGTCTTGATAAATAGGTTAAAAGGAGCAAAGATATTCTCAAAATTCGATGCAAAATCAGGCTTTTGGCAAGTAAGAATGCATCAAGATTCCATAGCCTTAACGGCCTTTGGAACTCCTCAAGGACATTACGAATGGCTTGTAATGCCGTTCGGCCTTAAGCAAGCTCCGTCTATCTTCCAAAGAAAGATGGATAACATTTTTAAGCCATATTCAGATTTCTGTATAGTTTATATTGACGACATTCTTGTCTTCTCTAAAACTATGAATGAACATCTGAAGCATCTTGAGCAGATTTGCAAGCTCATAGTTCAAAAAGGAATTATCCTTGGACAGAAGAAAATTCATCTTATAAAAGGAGAAATTGACTTCCTTGGCATACACGTCAAAGACGGAGAAATTCGTCTTCAAGAACATATAGTAAAGAAAATAAGCCAATTCCCTGATAGTATCCCAGATGCAAAGTCTCTACAGAGATTTTTGGGAGTTGTCAACTTTGCAAGAGATTTTATCCCTCAAGTGAGCGGCCTCACTGCTCTTCTCTCCCCAAAGACAAGCACGAAAAAGAAATGGTTATTTACAGCGGATGATAGCAACACCGTTAAGAAAATTAAAGAACTTACAAAAAACCTCCCCCCTTTGCAGTTACCTGAAGAAGGTGACATGATTATTTTGCAAACAGATGCAAATGATTATTATTGGGCAGGAGTAGTTTTAGCAATAGCACCCAATACAAATCAAGAAAAGATCTGTAAATTCCTTTCAGGAAAATTTAATCCAGCAGAATTAAATTATTCCACAGGAGATAAAGAAGTTTTAGTCCTAATTAAATCTATTAAAGGAGCCGAAGCCTTTTTAGGAAATAAGTTTCTGGTTAGAACAGATAATAAGAGAGTAAAAAACTTTAAGAACTATAAGCTTACAGATGCAGCTGATAGAGGAAGAGTTCTTAGATGGCAGATGTTTTTATCGCAATATGAATATGATGTTGAAATGATTGCAGGAAACAAGAATTATCTGCCTGACGCTCTCACTAGAGAAATGGCAATGTTCGAAAGAGATGAAGGCCATAACCCAAGAAGCAGAAGGCCCGAACCAGAACCAGAAATCGAAGAAAGAAGAAGGCCCGATTTGGGAACAAAAGCTGGGCCTGAAAACAAAGGATCAAAGGACAAGGCCCTACAACAGAGATATAGGGCTGGAGACAAGACTGTTGGACCATTACATGATGGACCAGGTTACCAATATCTGGTATCCTACTCTCCTGTTGGATCCAGTAGTGCCCCTGAAAAAATTCAGCCTGACCCAATAAGAAAAGAAAATGATCCGGAAGATAAGCAGTCTTCCAACGCAGAAGAAGAAACTGTAAATGAATATTTACAGCATCCTAGAGCTGCAGTCACAACTGACTGGTTTCAAAGAAGACAGCCTTATAAGGCAAGAACCACTGATAGGATAACATCCTTCAGGTTACCAGCAGTAAAATGCCTGAGAAAAATCTTTAATCATCCTATGAGAGTTTACGAAAGACCGGTGTTCAGAACCAGCAGAAATTTGTAGTTCAATCAGAGAGTTATCATGGACAATATCTTAGCAGCTTCTTGAGAAAATAATGAAGCATTGGTTTTACAAGCCCTGAAAACTCTAGCTGAAGAATTCTGCAGCTACGAACAGCCCAAGGAAAAGCTGGAGATTCAATACCTTGAGAACCCTGAAAGTGCTAGAGTCCCACTTTTAGCACGATCAGAATCAGAATGGTTCAGCTTTCATAATCTTTTAGGAGATTCCAAAAACAGAAAGGCTCTTCCATTAACTTTACTAGTAGTAGCAGGACCTTATTATGGAAGATATTTAGTTGATGTTCAAGCAGAGCATCCGCAGAAGAACAAGTTGTGGTTAATTGAAAATGGCTTTGTTCATAATCTTTGGACAAAAACCAACGAAGACCTAGAAGGTCTCCCTGAAGCAATTTACCAAGCAGTCAAGAACATTAGACCAGCTGGTTGTATTCTTAGATTAAAGTTCATTTCGACCCCTCCTGAATGGACTAGAGAATAAGGGAGAAAGAGTTATATTTCTCCTTATCATTATGTCAGGATTATCCAGAGTTGTGCCTCTCAAGCACACAAATGGTCATCAAGCAATGGAAGACCTAATCAGAGCATCCCTTGGATGAAAGCAATGGCTATAATTCGTATTCAGAACCTGATCCAGAAAGATGATGACGCCACCCTTCTGGCCAAAGGAGAAAAGATCATAGTAGCTAGCTATAACCATCCTCATCCAGAGCACTGTGATTTGTACAAAGCCTTAGAAAGGAGAAAAGTTGATGGTACGTTAGCAACTACCACATGGATAGAAAAACTAGAGCAAGAGCAAGAATTCAAAGATCCATATGATTCAGACATAGAATCCAAAGTTGGAGAAAATGACGACTCAGGAGCCTCTTTTGCTGACGAAGCGCTACACAACATCAATAATATGATGGAGTATTAGCTGCCGACGCATCAAGACAAGCTGCCGACACATCAAGACAAATAGCTTTAGATGAGTAGAATCCAGATAGTGGAAGCCAGCTCAATTGTAAGATAAGTATGTAAAATAAAGTGGCTGCCGACGCTTAAGGACAATCTCCTTTAAGAAAAGTTGAAGCCAGCTGTTAAGATAAGGTTTCCTCCTGTCTGCTTTTCTTAATGGATTTCAATTCCGTTTTGAAATCCGAAGGCTATATAAGGAGTCTCAGAGCTCAAGAGAAGGCATTCGAGAAAATCAAGAGAAGAAAGAAGGAGTCTGAAGCTTGAAGACCTGAGAGAAGTTTGTGAGTGTTTATATTTGTGAGTATTTTAGTATAGCAAAATAAGAGTGAATAGTGAGAAAGTGATTTCTTGCTAAGTCATCTGGCGTGGAGTGCTTTATTTTACAAGTAAGTTTGTATTTCAATTCCAGCATGAGTAGCTAAATAACTTTTAGCTGTTTACCCAAGAGTGAGGCTCTGGGTTATGTATATGAAAGTATGTTTGAGTAAATAAACTTCTGTTGGTATCCCCCCCCTATCCGTCTTAGCTTAAATTTCTGTTTTTATTTAGGTATTCATTTTCTCAAACCCCAGGTGGAGGATTACCTCCTAGGAGTGGTATTTGAGATAGAATTATTATTTTTCTGCTTCCTGCTTATTATTTATTTGTTTTACTAAAATCTTAAAAACTTTTCAAAATTAAGACAACAGTGATTCCGCCAGAATAGTAGCCGTTAAGACAGGGAGTCGTTAGGTGAAATTGACATGAAGAAGGTTAGTTCTTAAAATTGATAGGTTATTAAGATCTAGTAGACGAATAAGTAATGGGTAAGTAAAAAAAAAAAATATATATATATATATATATATATATATATTTTTTCAAAAGGGTATTCCGGTAATATTGCAAGGTAAGGAGTGCAAATTGTAATTCCAGGAGTGTATTTTTCAATTTCTAATAATAACCCTACAAAAGATCGTTATTAGTATAAGCAAGTAGGGATCGTTCTAAGCCGGGGATTAAGGGTACCTGAAACATGAGAATGTTAACACAGATAAAAATAGAAAAACGTCACATTGGGGAAAGATTTGGTTCGGCAGCCATAAGGCTGCCCTAAAACTAAGAACACGAAATTTAAAACCTAAACACTACTACAAAAAACTCAATGCACAACGGTGAATCACCGTTGTGTGAGTTCGGAAAAACCGTTGTATATCTCGAGCTTGTGTAATGAAACGTCCGACAAGTCACTTTTAATTTCTGTTGTACAACTTATATGCCATGCCATGGCTGGCTTGGCATTCACTGCACTGACATATCTAGTTCATACAACATAATATACATACTTTTATGTTGTGTGAGTTTTAAACATACAACAGAATATTACAATTTTATTCAGTCGTCTAATTCACACAACAAATTTACCTTCCTATTGTTTGATTTAGACAACAGAGTTTATTTCCTATCCATTCAATTGTCTGATTCAGAAAACAATTTGATTTCATACAACATATTTTTGATTTCATACAACATATTCTTTTTATCAACCATTTGTGTGAGTAATTTTAAGTTGTCTGAACTTTAATTGATAGTCACCTGTTGTCTGTTCATTATGTAATGCAAACCTAGAATATTTTTCTAAAAATAATGCTTCATATTACCACATAAAACCACACTTGAATCCATATCATTCAAGTATATTAGCATTCATAACAGCTACATACACATTAATGAAAAAAATCCTAGCTGCTATCTAGATCCATGCCATGAATCAAACTTCATTAGTATCAATTTCTTTAGCTGAGGTCAAGCTTCGACTTTGTACAAATTCTGTAATAGCTTCTTGATGCACCTTTGCTTGCACATAAACCTCTAGCAATGAACAAGTTTCAGTAAACTTCCAGCCCCATTCACACACACTTTCTTATGTACATCAAAGAGCACAACCCAAAATCAGATACATGACAGTATTGCAAAACAAGGTAATCAACTACCTGCAGAAGCCATGTGCATAGATTAACTTCAACAGACAGCCAATTGAGTTATCTTCACATCTTCATAGAGTCAACTACATGCACATATCATAAAGCAAAAAGATTAATCACCCTTTTGTAGTCACTACTACATGTCATCTTCTAGCAAAAGATCGTGACATATATCTTCTTTTGCTCTTTCAATGGATTACAACTAAGATCTTTAATTGTTTAACCAATATAAGGAAAACCAAGTATAAACTCAAACTGCAATTCAAATTAGAGCTACCACACATAATCTGAAAAGAAAACGAAAATCAATGAAGTAATCCAACTCAATTTCAAGAACATGAAACTAGTTCAACGAATATCACTCAGTAAAGGTGTCTTGCCACCTTATAGCAAGACTAACTGATAAATAAAATAATTATCCATGAGATGAGAAATCTTTTCCTGGAAAGCCACACTCGCAATTTTTCAGGTCCTGAAGCCAGGAAAAACATCTAAAATGAAACAAAGGGAAACGGTACATAAGAAGAACATATGCCTGTTAATCCAAAGCTACCCAGAATCATCTACAGAGCCAACACAGATCACAAACACATAAATGTCTCAACAAGCCAGTCATTGTTTGTTGCAAACCTACAGAATTCCCCCAAGCAAGCAATGTAGTAAGAGATGCAGATTCTAATGGTGCAGCATATTTGAAATTTACACACCTTTTCCGTCACGGTTTCTGTGGCAACCACCATAAGAATCTATTTTGATGTTAGTCTTTTCAAGTGCTTCAAGAGCCTGTAAGCGGAAGTTGCGGGCACCACAGTTGGAAATAAATGCAGCTGCAAGGGCTTTCTCAGTCTTAGGCAGGACAGGTGCATGATGTCGTACTCGGCCCAAGAAAAATATCCAACAGGGACATCCGATGAGAGACTAGTCGTCATAACAATATTATAACCCTTCCTATTACACAGAATAAAAGATATTACAACTATTAGTTATACCAAAAAGGTTTCTAACAAGAATGAAATTCTCATTTTAGGAGGTTCCCACTATCCCCCACTGCCAAAAGGGAGACAACCTAAAAAAGTAGGACCGTCAACCATGTAAATGATAAATGATTTAGTAGGAATATCTAAATGACTGCATGACATATAGTACGATCCACCACCAAACTGGAGCTTATATTTAATAAACACAAATCCAGGTCTTTCGTGTTTCTATGCAGCACAAAACATAGGTAAACGCTCTTTCTGTAAAATCAAAGTTGTATAGACAGTGCAGCACATGACCATCTTGTACGTTGTGCTCGAAACTTGATGAACAAAAAAGCTGGACAGTCTATTTAATGAAATGAGGACTATACTAAATGTCTATCTGCTAATGTATTTCCTCCTAGAATTTGATGAAGAACTTAAACTATGTAAACATATTCAAAAACTAAAGAAAACAATTTGGAAACAGCGTGGAAAAGAACTCTGTAAAAATTTATTAACATCTGGACAGATTATTCGCTATTTGACACACACTGGAAGAAATCTTTTGTTTTTAGCTTTTCCAAACTTTATGGCACAGTTTACACGAAACCAAACCTTAAACAATCTTAAAACCCAGTTAAAGCAGATTTGCTCTGAAACTGTCATTCCTGTTACAAAGGGATAATAAGTTTACTTGAAAAAAAGAACGATTCAACAAAGCCATTATAAATCGTGCTTACCCACCGTCTTGCATAATCAATGTTGTTCTCTGCATAGTATTGGGCTGATTCCATGGATCGTAGAACACTGGATGTCCCCTCTTGATGAGCTAAACCAAAAGAAGCATCAGGCTTTCTGCCAGAATCGCCTCCAAACTGGCATCCGACAGAACCAGATTTCCAGTCCTGTGCAGAAGTGAGCAAAAAGCATTAAAGAAAAAAACTAATGTAGCCAGAAAAAATTAAAGAAAAAAACTAATGTGATTCATCAAGCAATATATCCCTCAGATATAAGAAGGGCAACAGATAGTAATCATATGAATCCAGTTAACACTAGGTTATGCTTAAGAGTCAAATTCATAACAAGCACACTTCATTTAATGAAATTCTAAAAGCAATTTATAGTGCCTAGCTTACAGATCTTCAAAAGTCACAAGCATATGGTAACGCATCATTATCACACTTACTAGGCAGAAATTCCATAGAAGGCAGATTTAGTCATACTCTAATTCATCAGGAGTAACTGGCCGTTTGAGAGGAATGATTGACTTCTTTTCAACATCCCGAGATAAAGCTTTCCTCATATCTGAAACATACAAAAACATTTTACTGGTGCAAATACTATAAAGAAATCTCATTATTGTAATCAAGGCCAAGACTCAAGGACTCACCTAACCCATCTTCCTCCCCTGAACATAACCGTAGTACTCGTCTATAGATTATATAACCAAGCTGGGCAGAGAAAAGAAAGGAAATGGACAGTCAGCATCAACTTGTCCCAAAAGAAATTGCACAAATATCTGAAAACTAATCAACTGTAGTTTGCTACACATAAAAAACTTTTGCAGAAGCTCAGAGAAGTTGTATGTGAATTGATCGAAAACATAAACCGAATGTGCAGGGCATGAAGTTGCTTAATCCAGGTGGGCTTGATCCCAAAACCATGGCAGCACTGAACATGAGCAACATTGCTCAATTGGGTGGTGGAAACATCAATTTGGGAGGGGAAGTCAAGAGGGGGAATAATCATGATCTCAGTGCCATGATGAATTTGGCTGGCTTTCATGGCAATGGCGCCACAAATGATGCTTCTTCATCTGCTGGTTTGGGTGGCAATCCCACTGCTAGTCTAGCAGCGATTCAACAAGCGCTTCAATCTCACCAAGCTCAAGTTGCAGGCAGTGGATATCAGGCTCAAGCAGCTTCTGGAGGGTTCCCTAATGGTGGTTATGCCACGGGCCAATATCCACAGACCATGATGATGAACACAAATGGGTACGGGCATCCATCTCAGATGATGAACATGAATATGCAGCAGGCGAGGCAAGCAATGCAGCAGCAGGCGAGGCAAGCAATGCAGCAGCAGCAACCTCAGATGATGTATCACAGGTCTCCATTCCCTCCCCCTAGTACTACTGGTTATTACCACAACTATGGTCCTACTCCTAACAAGCACACTTCATTTAATGAAATTCTAAAAGCAATTTATAGTGCCTAGCTTACAGATCTTCAAAAGTCACAAGCATATGGTAACGCATCATTATCACACTTACTAGGCCGAAATTCCATAGAAAGCAGATTTAGTCATACTCTAATTGTGTATTACTATGACTAAATCTGCTTTCTATGGAACATCAGTGAAATTCATTGAGAATACTTAGCAGCAATCTCCTTTTACTTATTTCAACAAAACCAAGTAGAATTTGCACAATTTGCGCCAAGTAAAGTTCCAATAACATCAAAACTCAACTCCATCCAATTAAAATGAAATTACATCGCAATTCAACTAAAATAACATCCCATCAAACAATTAGATCTAACAGGTAGTAAAATCACACACAATTATCAAAATCAAACCACACAAAATCTACTAACAGATTATCAAACCCTAGCAACACTGTAAAAATGAGCAGAGAGAGCTGTATAGACTACCTTAGAGGGTATGCAGCCGACGTTGAGGCACGTGCCGCCGAGAGCACCGCGCTTCTCGATGCACGTGGTCTTGAGACCGAGCTGCGCTGCCTTGATGGCGGCGACGTAGCCACCGGACCCGCCGCCGATGACGACGACGTCTTTTTTGTCAGATCCCGAAGAGGCGAAGCCGCGGGAGAAGGAGGTGATGGAGTAGGAGTAGCGCATCGCCTCCGACGAAGTGTTGGAGAGGTTTCTGGAGAGCAGATAGGCCTTGCGCCGCGCAAAGCTTGCCATCGCCATCGTCGTTTAGGGATTTGGTTGAACAAGAAGAAGAAGAAGAAGAAGAAGAAGAAGAGAGCTTTTGGTTTCGCTCAAAGGCTGGACCTCTCAGTTTTACGACCTAAGCTTTTCTAGTGTTCAGCCTCATACTCAATTTTCCTCTTTATTTTTATTATATTCTTTTTTGATCAACCGACGTCCTCAGTCTATCTTTTGATGCGCCGTCGAAACCAACAAAACAGAAAATAAGAGGACGTCGCTCCTTCTGAGCGGCCATGGACTAAGGACGTCGGCATTCACCAACAATTCGAAACCAACAAAACAGAAGAGGTGTTAGGGTTTGCGAAATCGAATCAATCGAAGAGAAAACTGAAATGAGGGTTTTGAAATCGAAGAGAAACATAAGAGAATCGAAAAAGAGAGGAAGAGAGAATCAAATTTAGGTCTTACCATTTTCGAGAACTGTGGGACGAGAAAGATCGAAGATTTAAGGACGAGAGAGAGCTTGTTGTGGTGGGTTTGTGAGAGAGAGCTGTCGGTTTAAGGACGAGAGACAGCTTGCTGTGTGTGTAAGAGATCGAGCTGCGGGTTTGTGAGAGAGAGCTAGCTGTGAGTTTGTAAGAGAGAGAGAATAGAGCTACCTGTTTTTGTGAAGAGAGAGAGAACCCGAGAGTGGTTTAAAATTTGCCTTTAAATTCCTGACACAACAGAAAATATAATAATGTGTCATTTGGCTCAAATATTTTGGCAAAAGAGGGAAATTTGCCGCCGGCCTAAAATTTGGCAAGTTTGGCATGACCTTCATACAACTGAAAACTTTTAAACTGTTGTACCAATTTCCTTTTCTTTACACTAGATATTTCATAGGTATAGTTTTTGTAGAAGTAACAAAACAATTGCACAACAGAATAAAAATACATTGTTGTGAGAATTGTAACACATGTATGTTTTTCAAAACCAAAAAACCATGGAGGCAACTTTCCCACTTTCAAAGATGCTACCTCTATGCCATTGGAGCCAAAATGAAAATGGGGGAATGACAAGCAAACCAACTCATACAACAAAACTACGAAATTCTGTTGTACAAGTATTTGTCACTTTGGACTTGGTGACACCTAATACAGGATGTGACATTATTACACAACACAAAACAATAACTTTGTTGTCTGTCCATCTAGACCTTGCCCAAATTTGAGTTTCAATGTCGGAGGGAGTTCTGCCGTCAAAATTTTCATTAATCATACAACAGAAAATGTGTGTTAGAGTTGTGTGACAAAATCTGGAAAAATGTTTTTCAGAACATGGAAAATGTGTACCATCATACAACACAAATTATTCACTTTAGGTTGTGTGAAACAGTTCAGTCATTCACACAACATGTAACTTTCAAAGTGTTGTCTGATTTGTGTTGTGTATTGAGTTTTTTGTAATAGTGTCATCATCTCTCACACCAAGTAGTTCACACAAAAGACTCTTTAATAAGTAGATTCGCATGCAAGAAGGTAAGAGACAAGTATTTAACAAATTCAAGATCTAAATTAGTTTCGACCACAACTAGTCCTCCAGCGGTTATCCAATTGTTAGACTTCTTAAATTCTTAGAATCTACTACAGCATATGACTTCTAAGGTGATGCTAATCCGGTTTTACACGTTTTAACATTTAAGCATATGAGTCTAAATCGAAGACATGTAAACAAGCAAGGTTGTCAATCATCTTATTTAACATGCAAGTAATCTAAGGTTTTTACCCTAGGTGAGCAACACAAAACAAACTACTCCAGCGTATGACTTATTCGTATTACTCGGTTATATGAAACCTAACATCTAGATTTACATGCTTCTAGCCAATACTAATGCTTCGATTTTTAAGGTCCATCCTTAGATTACTAACCAATTTAAATCATAAACATGCATCTAATACCACTGCCCTAATTATCTAACACACAAATCACACAAGTTAAAATTCAGAAAAACCATATATAACATACAAGAATCGGTTCATACATAGTTTCAAGAAAAACCAAGAATCGAAATAAATTCGTACAAAACAACCAAATTGAAACAAATACAAAAGCCATAGGGGGAATGGATCACACTTTTAAGACCTTGAAGACTCCTCAAACGTGTGGTGAAGAATGGTGTGGCTGCTGCTCGGCAAGAACAAGAACAAGGCAGAAATTTGGGTGATGGTGGTGGTATGTTTTGGCTAAGTGTTTGAGGTTTGGTGTTTGTAGGACTTGGTAGAGTTTTTGGCTAGTACTTTATGCTTGAGATGAGATGATCTTTCTGTAGGAAAACAGTCCCTATATATAGAGAAGAGGCCGGCAAACCCTAGGAGGATTCCTAGCAAGAATCGGCAACCATAAAACCTTCTTGAATAAGGTTTTGAAACCTTCCTAAATTAATTCTTCTAGGACTTTATTTTCTGATTTTTCTTCAAGGCTTGGGCTGCATATCTTCATAGACTTCATATGTGGTCTTGACATCTCCATTTGGTGAACTTGATCCATGGAAAAATGCCCCAGCCGGCCTAGCATACAACCGGCACAAATCTGCCTTTTCCGGCAGCTTCTCCTAGTTTGACTAGGAGAACTTCTTTCTTCGTATTTTTTTCTTCTATGCCTTGGCTCAATGTCTTCCTCTAACCTTGAATAAGCTTGGACAATCTTCAAATATTCAATCGTACACCGAAATGTCCATCGAAAACAGAAATCAAGGAAAAGAGGCAGAGACATCTTGGAATCGGCTGGAATGACCTTACTTCAGTAAATTTGGCATAACTCCCTCCTCGGAGCTCCGATTGATGCGATTCCAAGTCTCAGAGAAACTAGACACATAGAGCTTCCCCTATATAAAACAGTTTCATCAAATTCCTTGTGAAACGTCCGGAATGAATTTTTGAAGTTGGGACACAGTCCTAGGAAAAATCCTGGAAGTCCCTGGATTGTTTTGCTCGAGCTGCCAAGTTGCAGCCATCATTTGGGTAATTCGTGATAGGTCTAGGGTTTTTGTGAAATTGGTGGAGGTTGTGTATTTGATGTTTTGGTGTATTTGGAGGTTGAATTCGGGTTTAGGACGTTGATTGGAGTCGTTTGAGTATAATTTGGGGTTCGATTGGTTGAGTTTTGGAGAAATTGGAGTTTGGGATTTTTGGGCCGCCGTACGCGGCGGCTGCGTGGGTTTTTGGCGGCGGAGGCGACGGGGATGAGTCCCCGAGGTGGTGGCGACGCTGCTGTGGAAATTTGGGATCGATTGGAGGTGTTTTGACCTCCTGTGGCGGCGCCGCTGTTCCGACGGCGGTGGCGGCGGTGCCACTGTTCCGGCGGCGAGAGGTTGAAGTCGATGAACAGTGAACAGTTAAAGGTGAAAAGTAAAATGGTAATAGGTGAAAAGTAAAATAGTAAAACAGTAAAAATAAATAGTAAACAATAAACAGTAAATGGTAAATAGTAATTAGATTTTAACCATTTACTGTTTGACTTTCAGAATTACTGTTTGACCTAGAATAATTACTGTTGACTTACCGTAAAAAGGTTAAAAGCTGATTAAAAGGGTTTTACGACGAAATAACTAGGAAAAAAATTAATCGGACACGGAGTAGGTGTCCTGAGTAATTTCGGACGTAGATTATTCGGTATTGAGGCGAAATTCCTATACTGATTAGTGAAAAAGGAAAAATTGGTAGTTTCGGGCGAGTGAGGACGTCCGTAGATTTAACGTTTATGATTAAATTCCGAGTTTCGTAAGATTTAGAATTTCGTCCCTGTTACAGGTCGAGGGGTGACTCGACGTGACGAAAGCTCGGAATACCGGCGCGCTCGGCCGTACTGTGAGTGGATTTTATTTTAAAATAAATACATGCAATTATATTTTATTGAAATGAAGTTGATATTAATTAAATGATTTCTTGAGCTGGTTGATAATTATTGAAATAATATGATTATGATATTTGAACATTTTATGTTTAAAGGAAAATATGGGCTTGGGGTATATGTTTACTACCATTTTAAATAGTACGTAATTTTATGCGAAAATGAGATTTCTGGAAATAGTATGATTTTGATAAATCATATTTGATCATTTTGAATATATTTATAATTAAAAGACCGGAAATGAGATTTCCGAGGATTTTATGATTTCATCATTTGTGATTTCACGACATGTGAGACATGTCGATATTATATATATTTTTACTTCGAGGCTATTATTTTAATTGTGTATGTTGATAAGCCTCAGATGTACGGTCGAGGACCGTACGGATATTCGATTATATGGGGGAAGCGTGATTTCGGATTTGATTTGATTTGTTTTTACACAAGTTACTGGGTCGTCGCATTTGCTAGCTAGCCTTAGCGTGGGACGTTGGATTAGTAGCCCTGAGAAGTTCCGACCTTTAGCCTGAGAGGCTTAGGTCGTCGTGTTATATTTGCCCATGCAGTAGCGTTGGACGCTACTTAGTAGCCCTGGGAGGTTCCGACCGGAGCCTGGGAGGCTCCTGTTTCTGGTGTAACCACTTTCCCATAGTTTCGTTTGTTGGGCCAACGAGATTGACTTGGTTTTTATTCTTGGTTTTCGAGAATATTTTCTCTTATGAGATTTTCATTTATTTAATAATTCCCGAACCAGTAGGGCTGGATTTTAATATGAAAATATTTGGAAATGTGCTTATGGAATTGGCCCAGTTATGCATCATTTGGTTTTCGAAAATCTATATCTTGAAAAATATTATTTGTTATTTGAGATATCAGCGGAGCTGATTACTTATATTGATTTTTTTTCTGAAACGTGGGACGTTTTAAGAAAATGCATGCATTGTGGTTTTATTTATAAAATATTGGGAAAGTAAATATAATACTTTTATATACGATATTGTTTTTATCTACTCACTCTAACGTTTTTAAATTACTTTCCCCTGGGCCCTTCGGTTTAAATCGCCCAGTGTGCAGAGTAATAGTCAGAGGTCCAGAGTACTCGGAGTCGAGGCATAGCTGTCATCGTTGTTGCTTCTGCTAGGTGGGATTTATGATCCCTTATTTTTATATTTCTTGTTCTATTTCCAGTTCATTGTATTAGATTGCTCTGATTACCTGTGAGCCAGTTGAGTTAGATTTTGTATTTATTTGTGGCGGTTGTTGTGATTTGGGGAGCAGGTGGCTCCAGGTGTTAATGATGGAACTTGATTTAGAAGTGTTTTTGGTTGTTACAGGTCTTAGGATTGTCCATTCTAAGATTGACTTTATCGATTTATCGATAGAGTTAGTCTTAAGGTGGTCCCCGCAGGACCTTATCCGGATTTCAGGGTGAAATCCGGGGCGGGTCCTGACAGTTGGTATAAGAGCATTAGGTCCTTTGATTCTCTGTGTCATGATATCTTTTATACTTGATGACACCTAGTATTCTTGAATTGATGGTCCGACCGGGGCGGATTTCTATCATATACTTCGATGCTAGTGTGTTCATTAAGTGTGTGATTCAGATTCCTTGATGTCTTATTATGTACTCGATCTGTAGAGTATTAATCTATTCAGTTATTTTATATGCTTGGTAATGCTTAGTACCTTCGACTGATGGATCCGACTGCAGCGGATACCCATCATGCTCCTTGGTGCTAATGTCATTATTAGGTATGTAAAGTACATTCCAGGTATCGAGTTGTACCTGTTAGACTATGCCTCGAGTACATCGACCTCTTAGGACGTTATCTTTGCGTACGTAATATGTATGTGGGTTATACCTATTTAGTTGTGCAGTCACTACACCAATAAGTGCATCAGATAACACTACACAGTTAACGGTTTTAGAGCGTAACGTTGTGTGACAACAGAAAGTGAATCACATAACAGTTTTTAAAAGCAGTTCGTTGTATGATCCCATAAAAATTTTGAAAGTTGATTTTATAAAAAAACTGCACAACGGTTTCAACCATATTTGTTGTGTGTTTCATAAAAAAAAGGGCGGCAACCTCCCCTCACAAGATTACCCAAATTTGGGTTCTAATCATACAACAGAAAATACAAAAATGTTGTGTGAACGTAGATTCACACAACAGTTTTTTATCATCCGTTGTGCTATAAATTTTTCATGTAGGGTTCTGCCGATCGTTTCCTCGATTTGGTACTCACATCCTCCGCAAGCATTAATTTTTAGAGAAAATAGCAAGTAGGTTTTTAATCCAACAACATATCTACGAAAAAACTGATGTCTGAAATTAGAAGAGAAAAATAGACACACAACAGTTTTTATTTCACTGTTGTGGGAATACAACTCTGATGTTTTAGGATGATCATAGCATTTCCTCAATTTGGCACTCACATTCCCAAAATCAACAAGTTTTATATAAGATAGCCTCAGTGTTTGATCACCCAACATATTTTTCATAATACCGTTGTATGAATATAAACCAAAAACGTATATATGCTTATGCTTCCCTATAGAGAGCTAACTCATTGAGAGACAAAAGATCCAATTTTTTTTGCATGATCTCATACATCCCATCTTTGTGAGAGTGTGTGAGTTGACAGATTGAAAAAATAAGGTACAACAATATAGTTAAAAACGTTTTTTTTTATATAAATATCGTCAATTTATGATTGATCCACACGATCAAAACCCAAATATTATCAAAAATTCGAGAATTTCATACCAAGACCTTATTTCAATACGGTGATCACATCCAACGGTCGAATATTTGTTTTATCGAGTTTAGTCAAGTTGTTCGTTTGAATCATGGTTATGCCTACTAATGTCATATAACTTGTTTGTTACGTTATACATAAGTGTGTTTCTTTCTAAACTAACTATATGAAGGAAATGAAAAATATAGAAAACAGGCCATACGATGTGATCACAATAGTGAAATATAGATATGGTACGAAACTCACTCATTTTCGATAATTTTTTTGCCTTGATCGCATGGGTCAACTCTAATTATGCCTATTTGATTGACCGTATTGATACAACAATATTATTTAGATGTATTGTTTGACTGTAAATTTAGAGTTTAAAGTTTAGAGTTTATAGTTTAGGGTTTTTGGTATTTGTGTTTAGAGTTTAGGGTTTAGGGTTTAGGGTTAGGGTTGAAGTTGTAGAGGGAATTTTCCCTCTGTTTTTTGTACTTTTAGGGTTTAATCACACAATAAGTTTTTCTTAATACTGTTGTATGAATATAAAGGAAAAATGTGGTCAACTATAATTATGCTTATGGTTCCCTATGGGGAGCTAACTCATCAAGGGACAAACGACTCAAACTTTTTGCATGTGTTCATACACCTCATCTTCGTGAAAGTGTGAGAGTCGACGGATTGAAAAAATAAGGTACGAGAATGTAGTTAAAAACGTTTTTCTTTTAGATAAATATCGTCGATTTATGATTGATCCATACGATCAAGACCCAAACGGTATGAAAAATTTGAGAATTTCGTACCATGACCTTATTTCAATACGGCAATTACATCTAACGGTCGAATATTTGTTTTATCGAGTTTAGTCAAGTTGTTCGTTTGAATCATGGTTATGCCAACTAATGTTATATAACTTGTTTGTTAGGTTATACATAAGTGTGTTTCTTTCTAAATTAACTATATGAAGGAAATGAAAAATATAGAAAACATGCCATACGATGTGATCACGATAGTGAAATATGGATATAGTATAAAACTCACTCATTTTCGATAATTTTTTAGTCTCGATCGCATGGCGGCATAATTCCCTCCGACACTGAAACTTAAAATTGTGCAAGGGCCAAAATTTCCACACAACACTAGTTCTTATTTGGGTTGTATGATCATATCCCCATTTTGCACTAGGTGCTACCTACTGCCACCTTGGGCAAGATGAAAAAAACTAGTACAACAAGATCTTTTATTTCTGTTGAATGAATTGTTTTGCTTGTGCTTTTGCTAAATTCATTTTGGCTCCAATGACACAAATGGTGCCCCCTTAAGGCGGGAATCTTGTCTCCCAATGACTCTACATTTTCGATAGATTTTTGTGTTACAATTGGACAACAGTTTATTTTTTCTCTGTCGTACAACCATTGAAGCTTCAGCAAAAGGGAGCACCTAGTGGAATACCAAGTGCTAGACACCTAATTATTTTACAACAACTTTATATTTTCCTATTGTATGAGATAGAAACCTAATGCCATGCCAAAACTCCTCAAATTTGAGATTGGCGGCAAAGCTTGGTTTTGATTTTGGGGCAAATTCCCTCTTTGATTTTAATTTTGGGGCACAATGGAGCTATTTTTTTTGGGGCACAGAGAAAGAGAGTAACGTAGAAAAAAGAAACCTATTCTCTCTCCCCCATCTCTCAGTCTCTTCTCACCCTAAAGCTCTTTGAATGCTATTTTTCCTTCTCATTGGCTGCAGTTAGTGTCGAGACGAAACTCGAAGAAGTTCGCTGCCTCACCATTCAGCCTTCCCCTCACCATCCGGCAGTCCCAATTCCAATCTTCCCCCTCACCCCCGCTCCACCTCTCTCCCCCCTCGCTTCTCTCAACCTAGAAATTCACCTAAATCTCCAGATCTACACTCTCTCTCTCTCTCTCTCTCTCTCTCTCTCTCTCTCTCTCTCATCCTTAATCAGTTGGCTGCTATGCAGAGCCGCGTTTCACTCGGCCTCTACACCAGTGCCTCGAAAACGGTAAGCCCTAATTTCGATTTCAAGCCTTTCTCTGAGGATTCGATGCCTTAAATTCGATTAGACTTCAATTTCAAACCGAATTTGATTCTCTTTTTAAAATTCTCTTCGATTTCAAAACCTAATTAACCCCTCTTCGGTTTGGATTACGATTTTCTTCTCAAAATCTTAACCCCTCTTCTGTTTTCTTAGATTGATTCAGTGTCTTACGCACAGTCTCTTCTTCGTGCCTTATTGTGCTACTGGTTAATTTGGGATAGGGCACGCTTCTTATGCGTTGTGCTCTTCTCTAATTGGCCTTTCAGATCCTCTCTATCGTGCTTGCAAGATCGAATCTGGCTTCAATGGAGGTCGACCATTGAATTTGGATTCACAAATTGGGTGCTGTTGTTTTTTAGTGTTCTGAATTATGGGGTTCCATTTGCTTTTGATTTTGGGGTTTTCTGGTTTTTGTATTAATATTGGTTTTTAGTTGCAGCTGAAGAAAGAGAAGCCGAGGAAAGAGCTGGTGGAGAAGGCCCGCTCAAAGCAACTTCAGCCCCATGAGTACAACGCAGGTTTTGTCATTGAAGCTCTTTGTCCATGTAGTCTTATCTCATTGCATTCTGTTGTACAATGTACTTATTAGGTTATACCGAATCCTATGTAGGATCTTTTACTCTCTCCAATTTGGGTATGTGATGGGAGCCGAAGCTCGCATGCAATAATAAACCCTACAAAAGATCGTTAGTAGTATAAGCAAGTAGGGATCGTTCTAGGCCGGGGATTAAGGGTACCTGAGATATGAAATTGTTAGACAAATATATACATATATATACACAAAATCATCATAAACATGGGGGATTAGGATCGGCAGCAATGCTGCCCTAATACTAGGCACGGTATTAAAAACAGAAAATAAATCCTAGGCTACTATATACAAGTTTGATCATCATCTCTCACGCATCACGCATCACATAGCACAAAACACCCTTTAACACAAAGATTCGCATGCAAGAAAGTAAGAGACAAGTATTCATACATCTTAGACTTAATCAATTTCGACTACAATTAGAGCGATTAGCCTTTTAAGCAATTGTAAGACATCTAATGTTTTAAGATCATGCTATTCGCCTTCGATCCTAAAATTTATGCTAATCCGATTTTAAACGTTTTAACATTTAAGCACAAGAGTCTAAATCGAAAACAAGCAAACAAGTAAGGTCGTCAATCTTCTTATTTAAACTTGCAAGTTCTAAGGTTTATAGATCTAGGGGAGCAACACAATCAAGAAAACTCAACTCGTATAACTTAATCATATTACTCAATCATATGAAATCTAGCACTTAGAATTACATGCAAACAACATATACTTAAACAAAACTAGTGTGTCGATTTTTCTGCCCTGGCCTTAGATTACTAATCGATTTTAAGTCTAAATCATGCATCAAATACCTACTGCTCTAATAATCAAACATATGAAATTCATGAATTAAAGATTGTAAAATTCATCACATAAATTCCAACAAAAATTGCAATTCATGTTCATCATACAAAACCAAACGAAAACAAAGTATTTTTATAACAATAATTGTGACTAAACCGAAATTAAAAACACAAGTCATAGGAATGGATCACACTTTAGAAACCTTGGAGAGCTTCGTCTTGGTGTGGTGAAAGAGGATCGGCAGTGGCTGAGGTAAGGTATGGGATCGGTGGTGAATGGTGGTGGTGGAATCGGTGGACTTGTATTTTAGGGTTTCGGGTTAGAACTTTGGTAGGAAAATTTGGTAGAGTTTCGGCTAGTGTTTTGCAAGAGATGAGATGATTTTTCTGTAGGAAAAGTGAGGGTATATATAGAGGAGAAGGGGTGTTGCCGGCAGCCCTTTTGCAAAAAGGATTTCAGAAAACCTAGTGGGATAAGGTTTTGCAACCTTCCTTTCTTAGTTCAATTAGGTTTTCTTTTTCTGAATTTTTCTTCAATGCTTGGGCTTCACATCTTCATGGACTTCCTGTATGGTCTTGGACTTCAATTGATAGGCCTTGATCCATCGAAAATGCCCCAACTTGCCGGCAGCACAATGTTGCATTCGAATCTGCCAGAATCGGCAGCTTCTCCTAGCTTGACTAGGAGACTTTATTTCTTCATGTTTTTCTTCAATGCCATGGCCAAGTGTCTTCCTCTTCCCTTCATAAAAGCTTGAACCATCTTCATAAATGCATTTGTGTACCATTTGGTCCATTAAAAACAGAAAACACAAAAAGGGGGCAGTAGGTTCCTGGAATCGGCAGATTTGACCTTGTTGCAGTAATTCCGGCATATCTCCATCCGTGGAGCTCCGATTGATGCGATTCCAAGTCTCAGATAAACTAGACACATATGGCCATCTCCCCATACAACAGTTCGATCAAAATCCTTGTGAGTCGACGGGAATGATTTTTCGAAGTTGGGTCAAAGTCCCAGGAAAATCCTGGAAGCCCCTGGATTGAAATGCTCGGACTGCCGTTTCGCAGCCAACTTTTGGGTGACTTCCCGAACTCCGATTGACCTGAAATTTTAACACAACATTTCTCAGCATATGAATATTAAGCACGCCAAATTTCATAGAATTCGGACAAGTATAGATTACACTTTTGCTCATCTCAAAATCACGAAAAAGACACATTTTTCACTATTTTCCAGATTTCTCATACTTAGTCATTTTTCGGATTCTTAACCAATTTTTCCCAAATTCAACCAAATTAACACTAAACTATATTATGACTCAATCTTAAACAAATAAGAGTTAAACAAAGCATAAACGAGGGCATAAGCATGTAATATCGTCGCACATTGTGCTCCTATCAGTATGTTTGGAGTGGACAGGTTCGATGCTATTCTTCCTCCAGACCAGGTGAGTTTTAACCCTCAAACCATGAATTTGCACTTTCATGAACCGATTACAAGGTTCTGCACTTCTGCTCCTTCAAGAGTTTAGAGATAATCAACTTTGCTGAAATTTTGGACTGGTGATCAGGGTGCTATATATCATGGCTGTCGGAGCTTCAAAACCCACTGTTGTAGCTGATGCAAACGAATTCTTCAGTGTAAAAAGTAAAATGCTGGTGAGTATGGACGTAGTTTCTGTTTCTTACTGTTTGATGCACATGTGCTGGAAAGCTTTACAAGAGAATACGTTAAATTTTACACCATTTACAACATCGTGCTCTTAGAACAAAAATACTGAACAGACTGTTTTTCTATGTTGTTTGTTATTACCTATGTTTGGAGTGGACAAGTTCGAGTCTTGAATGCAATGATAGGTTAGGTTCTGATTTTCTTTTGTTTTGTTATGAGAGATTCGCTGCACTGTACGATTAACTTCTTTATTGCCTCAATCTGGCAATTAATTGTTGCAAGTCACTTAAGGCAGGAAACCTTGGTCTAAACATGGTTGCTGCATGTCATGTTATCATTTTGGATCCTTGGTGGAATCCAACAACTGAGGATCAAGCTGTGGATAGGGCACACAAAATTGGACAAACCCGACCTGATACTGTAACTCGACTTAATATTAAACTACAGGTATGATCTTTACTTACTAGTCATGCCACACAGATTTGATCTCTTTCTGCTTCCTCTTTGTCTAACGTCAGCAATCAACATTGAATTCCTAGTCTAACAATTTGTTGATTGCTTTCTATTCTTTCTCTTAATTATATATATCATTTGCTATCAACCTTTATAATGTCAGGTGTTGCATTAAGTCTTGAATAGAAAATGATCCGCTAAAAAGTATAAGTGCAGTAGATGTATAGAGCAGAGGTAGAAGTATGGTTAAGGGGAAACTGATGATGACAAATAACATTTAGGGTAGACTCAAATTTAAAACGACCATTATATTTAAATGTCATCCTAACATTAAGGGGATAGCTCAGTGATATGTTAATAATCTTAAATCCTACATAATAGATGACCTGCATGTTGCCTATTTCAGAATGAGAAGTTATCTTTAAGCTTGATTTTGCAAGAAGAGAAGAGGGAAATGATTGCTTATGCTTTCGGTGAAGATAATATGGGGGCTCTGCAACTCATCTGACAGTTGAGGAACTCAGATACCTATTTATGGTCACAAAACCAGGAGATTCACCTTTATGTTTGTAGGCTTGTAGCTTTAGTATTTTTTTTGAGCTGCAATGGTATAATTGAGCCTGCTTGATTCATCCATGTGGTTTTACATGTAAAGCTCAGACAACAAACTAATGACGTGTGAACAAAGTTTTCACACAACTAGAATTCTATGTTTGATTAAACGTTGTATGAATACAATAATTACATAACACGAGTTATATGACAATCCAATGTTGTCTGAATACACAATTGAACCTTGTTTGAATCAATGATCATACAACAAATTGAAATTCTGATGCAACGTTGTGTGATTATTCAATCACACAATGGGATATGGAAATAATTGCGTTGTATGAATAATATATCACACAACAGGATAGAGAGAAAAATTACGTTGTATGAATAACATATCACACAACAATTTTCCACCGTTATGTGACTGAAATTTCACACAACATATTGTTGCACCGTTGTGTGATTCTCGGCAGAAAACCTGAAAGCCGCTCGACAGCTGCCGAGCAGCTTCCAGAATTCTGTCGATACTCACACAACGGTGAAAAACTTGGTTGTGTGATTTTTATCAGACAGCGCTCGTATACACAACGGTATCGGCAAGATTCAGACAATGGTTTTTTTCCGTCGTATGATGTACTTTTTGGTGTAGTGATTAACGCTTATCAGCAGTTTTAGCGTCAGGTTACGAGTTGGGAACTGGGATGTTTCGGCCCTATTTCTTTCGAGATAGGAATGTGTTATTCCTGAGAGGGCTACACATTGAGACTTTAGTCTCTTATTCACGCTGTGGTCAGGGATTGATTCTAGCTTTTGAGTGACCTATTAAAGTGATCGGTTTTGGAAATGTTGACAAGGCTAGAGTGAGATGTTTGTCGTTGTAGCGACTTTGCGGTAACGAGTGGAAACGTTGAGTATGTAACGTTCTGAATGTTATTTTAGATTGTTACGAGTATGTGTAAGAGTCACTCTGCAGCTTTATTTTGTGGATTGACTAATGGATTTGGCGTATGTGGAGAAAGTGAGTCTGTGGACGTTTAAATGGCAGTGTACATGTGTTGTTTTTATGAATCTCATGACCGTCTTATTTTTATATTTGGCATATCGGTTATGGAGAAATAAATGGAGAGCCATATACAGATTGTGGGAGCTATAGATAATTCTAATTCTTAGCGACCTTGGTCGGAAGCTTGGATAAAGGAAGAATTAGAAATTGAAATAACTACCGATATTGGAGATTTTTGTCTCGGTTATACGTGGCATTTGAGGGGAAACAGTTTTGAAGATGTGGTCATGGTAACTTTGGGAGGTCAGTGATGAATGGAAGATTGGCGATTCTTGGTGATTCCATGCGGCGTAACTTTTGAGATATAGTCGATATGGCTTCGGAATCACCGTGTTACGATGATGTAAGGCTTGAGCTCGGTGGCAGGGCTTTACCGCGTGAGCAGCTGGAGATGATATCTGAAATACCGATATCAGGAATCCATTTGACCATTGCATGGTTAGCTCGGTAATTCAGATGAGAAGATTTTGGTAGTTGCACCAGAATTTGACAAATGGCTTTCATCGACTGGTCATTATATAAATAATTATATTTGTGTTTGATCAACCACTTCTTTAGTCCCTTTTGTGTTTCTTGTTCGAGGATTTGCGACGAAACTTCGGCAGATAATAACTTTTGATCCTTAATCCCGATTCAAGATCCGTGAATGGCTTTTGGTTTGTATTGAAGTCACGTGCTTATCTTTGGTAGTTGGATTGAGATCCAACGGTGACTTCCAGGAAGTATTTTTCGAACTCCAGAGCTATTTTAGCCATTTTTCATAGTTGAGTTGAAATTCTATCTGCTACCGTCGTAGCGATATGGTTTGATTTTCAAACATTTATCTGGTTGACGACGAATGTTGACGTTGACTATTTAGTTAGTCACGGAACACTTGTCAAGCAAAGGTTTTGGCTTTGTTCTTATTTTGACAAGTGTGTGAGGCATGGGGCTGGTTGCATCCCAGATGGTTGTGATTGTGGATATAGAGATTTCGACGCCAAGGGGTCAGCGATATTGAAGTCATTGAATGTAGCATGGGATAAGTATAGAATGGTGTGATTCAATCGGAGGACACTAATAACTCACATGACTTCATTAAGTAAAGTGAATCTCGAGAACGGTAAGGTGAGTCACGAGTATTTATGTTGTACTGGTTTTGCATGGCGAGGCCAGGTGATTTGTTCGAGACGTTTTATTTGTCACTTATAGTATAGCCTTACGGGAAAGGAGTTTCCCTGTTGACTCAGGAAGTGTTTCGAGTTGAGGTTTGTGTAAGGAATGTTGTGACGTGAGTACTGCGTATTCTTATAAGTTGAACGACTTTTTATTAGTGAGAGAATTTCTGTTGGGATCGTACTGTGATGGGATCACTTATTGATCCAGAGATGACTTGAGAAGTCATTATTTCTGTAATGCGTATTGGTGTTTTCGTTGAATAATCATTGATTTGAGTTTATCCTCATGTTAGTTCTCGTGGGACGAGATATTGACTGGAACCTCTGTAGTTTAATTGAGGTTTTGAGAATGTTATTTCTCGAGCATATCTTTTCTTTGATGCGAGTTAGTGAAGGATATTGGATATGTGTTGGTTCGAGCAAATGTAAGTTGTGAGATTTATTTTGTGAATTCAGCGAGTCTTTTAAGTATTTGAGATGTTTTCTCTCGAGTTTGAGATCATATTCGGAAATTCAATTTACGTGGAATGCTGTTTTTGTTAATGATTGATTTAACAGTTCTGATGTGAGTCGTCGGTTATGAAAACTGATTTTGACATCCGAAGGATTCCTTGATGTCATATCGGATCTGGTTTATTGGTGTTAATTGATGTAGCTAGTTAGAAGCCTCTGTTGGTTGTCACATTTGACGCTGATTCAGGTCCCACTCTTTTGTTAGTTGTGAGTTATGAGAGTTGCTTTATCCAGAGACGAGCTTGGACTTTGATAAGTCAGTTTCATTTGAAACCAGTCCTGATTATTTTGGTGCGGGAAGCACAAATTGAGGACTCGTCCTAAGATCGTATGAGAGATAAAGCATAGTATAGCTTACACTTGTATTTTCTCCAGTTCGAGTGATGGGACGTTATTGATTGATGTGACAACAGGTGAAACATGAGTGGTAGAACTTTGGGATTTTCAGAGGCATTTGCCGGTGTCAGTGTGAGACTAGATATTACTATTTTGATTTGTATATGGCGTATTCCGCACCCAAAGTCGACATGATGAGATGTGGGTGAGGGAGATTGTTAGGCCCTGTGATGCCTAAGTCCATGAAATCTGATTAAGCATCGTAATTTATTTTATGGACCTGAAGGGAGTTGCAGGCAGCTTTATTGGTTCGACGATATTTCTGCACTGTCTTGCACATTTGGATGAATGAATAGACAGAGAGGTCTATCACGATCCTAAAAGTTAGGTTTAGATGTTGTGAGATGCAGTTCAGAAGTAACTGAGATGAGCAACTCTCCTTGAGTGAGAGTTACGCTGATAATAGAGGTGAGATCCTGAGTCTCAAGGTTTATTGGCCTTCATCAGATTACGGAGCGGATTGGTCCGGTAGCTTATCAGTTAGAGCTACCTCGGAAGTTACCAAGATACATGATGTTTTTCCATGTGTCTACACTCCATGGGTAATTGCCGATCTTCTGCATATTTTGGAAACTCAACCTATCAACCCGAAGAAAGATTTGAATGTCATTGGGCAGCCAGTTGGAAAGTCTTGATTAGGAGGACTAAATTGTATGAGGTAAATCACGAGGTAAAGGAAATTACTTGAGAAACTGGAGGAGCAGTGAGATGTCAGTGCTCATCCTTCTTCTTGGTAGGTATGTAAATTTCGAGGATGAAATTTTATAAGGAGGGGAGAATTGTAACATCCCGAACCAAGAGTTACCTTTTGACTGTGTTACTCTTACTTTTTCTCCTCGGGAATTGTTTTTACGATTCGAAAGTTCTAAAGGTTGATTTTTAAATAAGTTAAAACGACTGAGGATTTTATTTCATGACGAGGTAGAAGACGTTGAAACGAGTTCGTGGACACGTAGCGCGTTTAATTTGGAGTTCGTACAAAAAAGTTGTGATGTAAAATCGCAATTTCCGATTTTGGACGAGTATATATAGCCGGGGAAAAATTTCCCGAAAGGGAAATCTCCCATTTTTTTTTTTTTTTTTTTTTTTTTCCTTTTCTTTCTTTTCTTCTTTTCTCTTTCTCTCTCCTCTCCCCCGACTTGGCCCGACCTCCGGCCGAACTGGGACGGCGCACCGGTCACGTTCGGACCGGCTCGGCCTCCTCTTCACGTCTGTGGCAGCGGCGCAGCGTGAAACGCCGCTGTTTGGCCGTGCGACGCCCGAGACTGAACGCCACCGATCCAACGGAGCTCTCTTTTCCGGCCACCAATCGGCCCGATTCCAAGAGGGAAAATGAAGGTCTCGATCCGCACACCTTCTCCACCAAAGGAATTGCACCAATTCGTGACAGGTAAGGAGAATTTTGGATTTCAAAATTCTAGGGTTTTTGTGAAATTGGTGGAGGTTGTGTATTTGATGTTTTTGGTGTATTTGGAGGTTGAATTCGGGTTTAGGACGTTGATTGGAGTCGTTTGAGTGTAATTTGGGGTTCGATTGGTTGAGTTTTGGAGAAATTGGAGTTTGGGATTTTTGGGCCACCGTACGCGGCGGCTGCGTGGGTTTTTGGCGGCGGAGGCGACGGGGATGAGTCCCCGAGGTGGTGGCGACGCTGCTGTGGAAATTTGGGATCGATTGGAGGTGTTTTGACCTCCTGTGGCGGCGCTGTCGACGGCGGCGCCGCTGTTCCGGCGGCGGTGGCGGGGGCGCCACTGTTCCGACGGCGAGAGGTTGAAGACGATGAACAGTGAACAGTTAAAGGTGAAAAGCAAAAATGGTAAAACAGTAAAAGTAAATAGTAAACAGTAAACAGTAAATGGTAAATAGTAATTGGATTTTAACCATTTAGTGTTTGACTTTCAGAATTACTGTTTGACCTAGAATAATTACTGTTGACTTACCGTAAAAAGGTTAAAAGCTGATTAAAAGGGTTTTACGACTAAATAACTAGGAAAAGAATTAATCGGACACGAAGTAGGTGTCCTGAGTAATTTCGGACGTAGATTATTCGGTATTGAGGCGAAATTCCTATACCGATTAGTGAAAAAGGAAAAATTGGAAGTTTCGGGCGAGTGAGGACGTCCGTAGATTTAACGTTTATGATTAAATTCCGAGTTTCGTAAGATTTAGAATTTCGTCCCTGTTACAGGTCGAGGGGTGACTCGACGTGACGAAAGCTCGGAATAGCGGCGCGTTCGGCCGTACTGTGAGTGGATTTTTTTTTAAAATAAATGCATGCAATTATATTTAATTGAAATGAAGTTGATATTAATTAAATGATTTCTTGAGCTGGTTGATAATTATCGAAATAATATGATTATGATATTTGAACATTTAATGTTTAAAGGAAAATATGGGTTTGGGGTATATGTTTACTACTATTTTAAATAGTACGTAATTTTATGCGAAAATGAGATTTCTGGAAATAGTATGATTTTGATAAATCATATTTGATCATTTTGAATATATTTATAATTAAAAGACCGGAAATGAGATTTCCGGGGATTTTATGATTTCATCATTTGTGATTTCACGACATGTGAGACATGTCGATATTATATATATTTTTACTTCGAGGCTACTATTTTAATTGTGTATGTTGATAAACCTCAGATGTACGGTCGAGGATCGTACGGATTTTCGATTATATGGGGGAAGCGTGATTTCGGATTTGATTTGATTTGTTTTTACACCAGTTACTGGGTCGTCGCATTTGCTAGCTAGCCTTAGCGTGGGACGTTGGATTAGTAGACCTGAGAGGTTCCGACCTTTAACCTGAGAGAGGCTTAGGTCGTCGTGTTATATTTGCCCACGCAGTAGCGTTGGACGCTACTTAGTAGCCCTGGGAGGTTCCGACCCGAGCCTGGGAGGCTCCTGTTTATAGTGTAACCACTTCCCCATAGTTTCGTTTGTTTGGCCAACGAGATTGACTTTGTTTTTATTCTTGGTTTTCAAGAATATTTTCTCTTATGAGACTTTCATTTATTTAATAATTCCCGAACCAGTGGGGCTGGATTTTAATATGAAAATATTTGGAAATGTGCTTATGGAATTGGCCTAGTTATGCATCATTTGGTTTTCAAAAATCTATATCTTGAAAAATATTATTTGTTATTTGAGATATCAGCGGAGCTGATTACTTATATTGATTTTTTTCTAAAACGTGGGACGTTTTAAGAAAATACATGCATTTTGGTTTTATTTATAAAATATTGGGAAAGTAAATATAATACTTTTATATACGATATTATTTTTATCCACTCACTCTAACGTTTTTAAATTACTTTCTCCTGGGCCCTTCGATTTAAATCGCCCAGTGTGCAGAGTAATAGTCAGAGGTCCAGAGTACTCGGAGTCGAGGCATAGCTGTCATCGTTGTTGCTTCCGCTAGGTGGGATTTATGATCCCTTATTTTTATATTTCTTGTTCTATTTCCAGTTCATTGTATTAGATTGCTCTGATTACCTGTGAGCCAGTTGAGTTAGATTTTGTATTTATTTGTGGCGGTTGTTGTGATTTGGGGAGCAGGTGGCTCCAGGTGTTAAGGATGGAACTTGATTTAGAAGTGTTTTTGGTTGTTACAGGTCTTAGGGTTGTCCATCCTAAGATTGACTTTATCGATTTATCGATAGAGTTAGTCTTAAGGTGGTCCCCGCAGGACCTTATCTTAAGGTGGTCCCCGTCTCAGGGTGAAATCCGGGGCGGGTCCTGACATCACCTCACTTTAGACGCTAGAAAATAACTTGACATATGTGATCTATTTTCTTCAAAATAAAAACAATTTGTGTGGTTCAAATTCTTGAGGTATATCAGATTAAGCATGATACTACCGGGGGCTGCATCAGTCCATTGCACCGTTAACTCTACTGCTCCACGTACCTTGAGAGTTAGAACAAATTTTAAAAGAAATTAGACTTAGAGATTACATGATCATGAACGTTTCAACTTTTACACTTTATTGTCGATGCTTGATTCTTTGCCGATCCCATGTTTATATGTGTGCCATTGATTGAAATTTGTTTTGTAATCACCAATGCCATGGCTTGTAATGATGTATATTCTTGCTTTCTATTTCTTTACGAGGTTCTAATTTGTTTAAATGTTGCAAATTTCATAATAGTGTATGTCCGAATCTAACCTTTGGACAGGAGATCATAGAGGCCGATTGCAACATTTGAACCAAGAGCTCGCCATCGCGTTGTTTGTACCACTGCCCCCATCCGTGCCGTCAAGTCCGAGTCCATCACCTACACCATCGTCGTCCCCACCTAGCTCGGACCTGTCATTGCCGAGCTCTCCCTCCATTATTTCCTCGACTTGTGATCTAGAGAGTCCCGAGTTTGAATCCTTTGCCGAGCCACTTGTTGAGGAAGTAAGAATGACTTCGATTAGAGCACAGAATGGTCATGTCACCAGAGGAGGAGTAGCTCCTTCCAACATCACTTACCCTCCTTTGGAAGCTGATAAGACCGGTGAGATTGAATTAAGGAGTGGATTCCTCCACAAGTTGAAGTCGTTTTATGGAATGCCAAGTCAGGATCCCAACAAGCACTTGCAATGGTTTAACTTCACCACGGAGTCTATGTGTCCGAGAGGGACCGATTTACAACACTTCATGATGAAGGCTTTTACGTTCTCATTGGAAGATCAAGCGAAGGAGTGGTTATTTGAGGTGCCAAGTGGTCGCATTGTTTCATGGAATTCTATGATGGATGAGTTTTTGCACAAGTACTTTCCCGCTTCACGTATCACGGATTTGAGGAAGCAAATTACAAGTGTGAAGCAAGCCGGAGATGAGACTTTCTTCGACTACTACAAGAGGTTCAATTCCCTAGTTTCTTTGCCGATGGACTCTTGTTGCAATATTTCTACGAGGGATTGCGCGTTATGGAGAGAGAGTTTCTTGATTCGGCCGCGGGGGGAAGTTTCTTGGAATTGAATGCCGGAGTGGCATGGAGTTTGTTAGAAGTTCGTGCATTGAACAACCAACAATTTAGTATGGCACGAAGCAATGTGCCGAGAAATGAGAAGGTACACGAGACTTCCGCAAGCTCAAAGTTGGAGGAGAAGGTTGATAAGCTTACCGATTTGGTGAGTAGCATGATGAAAGGAAAACGTTCCATTGTGTGTGGCATTTGCACCGAGAGCCATGAGACCGAACAATGCCCTCAATTTGGATCAAGTGAGGGAGTAGAGGAGTGCAATGCTATTGGTTTCCAAGGAGGCCAAAGGTACGGGAACTTTAACCCGAGGTTCAATGATCATCCAAACTTTCGGTGGGCAAACAATGACAACGTACTTAGAGCACCAATGCAGCCAAATCAAGGGGCTGCCGCACCCTTTCAACCTAGGGCACCCTTTGTGCCTCGACCTAACTTTCAACAATACCAAGGGCAGCCGAGCCAAGCCAACTTCCAGCCTTTGTCGAGCCAACCTCAAGCAATGACAAGCAACCCCAACTACGATGCATTGATTCAATCTCTTTCGAGTGCTACTCAAGCATTACTTGCGGGACAACAAACTCACTCGAAGGATATTGGGGAACTTAAAACCCAAATGGGGCAAGTCGTGGACTTTATGGGGAAGTTTACCGAGCAAGGAAAGCTACCGGGAGGAGTGGTAAAGAATCCGAGGAATGAGCAAGCTCAAGCCATCGTTACTCGAAGTGGAAAGACTCTAGCCGAGCCACAAGCCAAGACGAGAGGAGGAGGAGCTGCCGGCAGTAACTTTGCCGCCGAGCAGCCTCTTGGAGCCACAACCAGTGGCGTGATTGATATTGCTGCCGAGCCTTTGTTGCTGCCGGCGGATACACCAAAGCTGCAAGAGGCAGCAGCCGAGCAAAGGGCTGCGGCCGAGAAGCCGAGCCGAGCTTTGAGCAAGAATGACCTGGAGTGAGATCCCGCAACTTCAAAGAAAGAGAGTGTGCCGAGCCATCCAACAAAGGAAGGTGTGCCTAACTCATGCATACCCTTCCCTTCGCGCTTTGCAAAGTCTAAGAAGGAGAAATCCGACGAATAAGTGTTGGAGGTGTTTCGGAAGGTTGAAGTGAACATTCCTTTGTTGGAGTGCACTAGACAAGTGCCAAGATATGCAAAATTCCTTAAGGAGCTATGCACTACACGAAGACATACAAGGGAGACACAAGTGGTAAGAATAAGTGAAACGGTGTCGGCTATTATTCAAAGAAAGCTACCACCAAAGATGAAGGATCCCGGAAGTTTCAATGTCCCATGTGTGATCGACAACACTAAATTTGAGGATGTTATGTTGGATTTGGGAGCATCGATTAATGTTATGCCACTCATTGTTTATGAAACGTTGAACCTTGGACCTCTCAAGAAGGATAATGTCATTATACAATTAGCGGATCGCTCTAACAATTATCCGGAAGGCTATGTAGAGGATGTGCTTGTGCAAGTCAATGAATTGATTTTTCCGGCCGATTTCTATGTCATTGAGATGGAGGATTCGCCGAAGCAATGCACTCAACTATTGCTTGGCCGACCATTCATGAGGACGGCAAGAACAAAGATCGATGTTGCCGCGGACAATTTAACAATGGAATTTGATGGTGAGGTAATTAAGTTTAATGCTTTCAAAGTCATGAAGTTCCCAATTGGTAAGGAGGAAGAATGCCGATTTATGGAAATCACTGAGGAGGCCGAGCAAGTCATGTCGGCCACCCTTGATGTATAGCAATTAGCAATTGTGCAAGGGGCGGGATTTGACAAAAAGGGAGAGCGAGTGTCGAAGGAAGAAGAAGAAGCATTGGCGCCGAGCTTTAAGGAGGTCCATACCGAGCTTGAGTCTCGGCCCTATGCTAAGCAATTCAACTCGTTTTTGTCTATCCCTAGTGCCACAAAAAAATTTCGTCCAAGTGTGGAAGAGGCCCCAAAGTTAGAACTCAAAGAGCTCCCTAGCACTTTGAAATATGTTTATCTTGGAGAGGAAGATACTTTACCGGTTATTGTGTCTTCATCGCTTAGTAAGAAGCAAGAAGAAGAGTTAGTTTGTGTGCTTAAGAAGCATAAGACCGCTATAGGTTGGACCTTAGCGGATATCAAGGGAATAAGCCCTACAACATGTGTTCATCGGATATTGCTTGAAGAAGGAGCGAAGCCTACAAGGGAGAGCCAACGTCGGCTACATCCCCCAATGATGAAGGTAGTGAAAGATGAGATTATCAAGTGAAAGGAGCACAATGTGCGACGATATTAATATGCGTATGCCCTCGTTTATGCTTTGTTTAACCCTTATTTATCTAAGATAGAGTCATAATTTAGTTTAGTATCGATTTGATAGAGTTTTGGAAATATATGCTTTAGAGTCCGAAAAATGACTAAGTTTTAAAAATTCTGGAAAATAGTGCAAAATATGTCTTTTTCGTGATTCTGAGACGAGTGGAATTGTGACTTATCCTTTTTCCAAATTTGATGAAATTTGGTATGCATTTTATTAGCTTGCTTAAGGGTTTTTTTTTTCCAAAATACAGATCAATCGGAGTTCGGGAACTCACCCAAAAGATGGCTGCAAATCAGCAGTTCGAGCAAATCAATCCAGGGACTTCCAGGAATTTTCCTGGGACTGTGTCCCAACTTCAAAAATTCATTTCCGACGTTTCACAAGGAATTTGTCTATGTGTCTAGTTTTATATGGAGGAAGCTCTATGTGTCTAGTTTCTCTGCGACTTGGAATCGCATCAATCGGAGCTCTGAGGAGGGAGTTATGCCAGATTTACCGGAGCAAGGTCATTCCAGCCGATTCCAGCAAGTTTCTGCCTCTTTTCCTTTGTTTCGATTTTCGACGGACATTTTGGCGTGCCATTGCATATTTGAAGATTGTCCAAGCTTATTGAAGGATAGAGGAAGACATTGAGCCAAGGCAATAGAGGAAAGCATGAAGAAAAGAGGATTTCCTAGCCGAACTAGGATTGCTTGCCGATCGGCAAGCCTATTGCTGCCGATCTGTGTTCTTGGCGGGTCTTGGTATTTTTCCTTGGATCAAGTTCACCAAATGGAGTTGTCGAGTCTACATATGAAGTCCATGAAGATATGAAGCCCATGATATGAAGAAAAATTCAGAAAAAGAAGTCCAAAAATGTAATAATTATTCAACAAGGAAAATAAGCCAACTAGGAAAAGAAATTCTCCCTTCGTTGTTGAGGCCGGCAACCCTAGTATTCTCCTCTATATATAGCCATCTTTTACACAGAAAAAAAAAGTGTCACATTCTAAAGCAAAAACTCTAGCCAAAGCTCTACCTAAATTTCCGAAGAATCCTACATAAAAACCCTAGCCGACACCACCACCATCTCATCCTAAACTTCCTGCCGACACTACACCAAGCTTGCCGAGCAGCCATCAATTCTCCACCATCCATCGGATCCACACGAGTCGAGTCATCAAGGTGTCTACAAAAGTGTGATCCACTCCCTACTCTCGGTTTTGTAATTTTTTATGTAGTTATGTTAAACTTTGTCTATGAAGTTAGCATGAATTCTTGGTTTCAAACTCTATGTCTATGTATTGTTTGGAGTGAAGTTTGGTTTTATAATTTTCATGTTCAATTCGTTTTTTTTATCTTTAATTGGTGTTTGGATGTAAGAATACGGATTGCATGTTAAAAAGTAAGGAAAATATGAAGTAAAGAGATAGGATAGGATTCGGCAAGCATGTTCACTTTGATTCTAGTAATTCGGTCTTGGTTTAGTCTTTAAATCCGTGTGCCTCAAAGATTGGTACTTAGCATATTCGCGATGTGTTTTGAGTATTGGTCTTATATCCGTCAACATAAATAGGACTAGAGTGGTTTAAACGACTATGCACGTTAATAAGAAGTGGTAACGCCTTGCTTGATTGATATGTTTCCAACTAAAAAGACCTTGTGCCACTACACCAAAAAGTGCATCACGACGGGAAAAAACCATTGTCTGAATCTTGCCGATACCGTTGTGTATACGAGCGCTGTCTGATAAAAATCACACAACCAAGGTTTTCACCGTTGTATGAGTATCGACAGAATTGTGGAAGCTGCTCGGCAGCTGCCGAGAAGCTGTCGAGCGGCTTTCAGGTTTTCTGCTGAGAATTACACAACGGTGCAACAATATGTTGTGTGAAATTTCGGTCACATAACGGTGGAAAATTGTTGTGTGATATGTTATTCATACAACGTAATTTTTCTCTCTATCATGTTGTGTGATATATTATTCATTCAACACAATTATTTCCATATCTCATTGTGTGATTGAATAATCACACAACGTTGCATCAGAATTTCAATTTGTTGTATGATCATTGATTCAAACAAGGTTCAATTGTGTATTCAGATAACGTTGGATTGTCATATAACTCGTGTTGTGTAATTATTGTATTCATACAACGTTTGATGAACATAGAAATTTAGTTGTGTGAATATAGAAATTTAGTTGTGTGAAAACTTTCTTCACACAACATGTCATTGAGTTTGTTGTCTGAGCTTTACACAAAATGACCAAATGAACAGTAGTTGCTATAAAACCAATATTGCTATAAAAGAAACCCAAATCATCCATATCATTGTCATAACCTTAATCTGGACATAAAAGACATGCCCATAATCCAAACAACCATTTCAACATAAACAAAGCATTCTAATACATATCCATCAACTTGGCACATCAAAAGCTGATACATATCTATAATTGTATCAAAAACATGCCATATATAAGCATGACATATTGTACCAGCTGAGAAACACAAAATAGATGCTTTCACTTGAACAAGAGGCTGCAACTACCTCAATCATGGCTGAACCACATAATTCTGGACAAAGTTTGCCCACTCCACTCTCACCTCATCCAAATCTGCTTGGCTATATTCAATGCCATTCTCTCTCCTTTCCCACTAAAGTACATTCAAAATAGAAATGTATAAGTAACAGAAACTGTTCAGAGATTTAGAAATCAAGTAATGCAGCAATCACAAGCTAACCAACTGAAATATGCAGCAAACATAAGCTAACCAAACACAAGCTAACCATCTGAAATATGCAGCAAACACAAACTAACTAACTAAAACTCCTTTATTGGTAGATTTTATACCTTGGTAGCAAACAAGGATGTGTCCTTGTCTTCAATAATCTCCTTCATGAATCTCATGATATAGTACCCGCAGTCATTGTCATTTCCTTGGTGAGGCACGCCCTATAAACAAACAATTACTAACCAACAAAATATAATTAACAAAAAGTTGAATATGGAAGATATGCAAGTAAAACTCACATACAATGGTTTCCAGTTGATTGAAGAACTTCCCTTCCACTTCCTGTCAGCATTAGCCTTAACCAATGCACTACAGCAGAATAGGAAAAATGATCTACAAAATACACAAAATGAAGCAACCTACACATACGAACTCAATGTGGGAAACTAATGAACAAGAAACAGAAACTTACGCTTCTACAATGGACTTCCACTCTCCTACAGGTAAGCGTCTTCTTAGAGGATCCAAATAGTAGACAACACCTTGGTCCGGGTGAATAATGGTCAACGCCCAGTGTTTACTTAATATATATATATATATATATATATATATATATATATATATAATGTTCAGCAAATAAATTTAAACGGCAATGGACTAAGCACAATCTCAAACAATATCCAAAATACAATCATGAACTTACCCCGAGTTATATGGCACCATAAAGATTTGGCCTGGTTTGGTAGTTACAAGCCTATTTGTTATAGTTTTGGACCGAACAGTTCCATTCCCACACCCAGAAAAACCAGTTTGGGAAGGGTGAATAAATGCAACCATGTCCACCATTTTAGAAGCTTTCAACTGGTCGTATAGGTATCTAGAAACAATTGTACACCAAGTATTTATCTTTTAATAAAGCCAACTTTCTATCAGCAATAAGAGGAATAATTGAAATATAATAAAAATTGAAGATTGCATATTTTGTACCTCTGGTACACAGCAATGCAGTTTCCAGTGAGTTTTTTCATCAAGGCAACTCGCGCAACATCTGAAGCAAAAACAATGACCTTGCTGGTATAACCAAATACTTCTATTTCACTGTTTGGGGAACTTATCGCATCCTTTGCTATGAATGCAGGAGCCATACATAGCTTCTTGAATGGTTCTGGTAGGGCAGGTGCAATTGCTACCAAGTGAAATCCAATCCGGTCAAATTCTTCACCATCTCTTTGTTTTCTCTTAGTCCCGGGTTTAAGTGCGACATGTTTCTGCAAAATAAAATTATAAATGAGGCAGTGCCTATTAAAAAATCCACAACTTTAGAACAATTTTATTTAAATTTGCTCCAAATTCAAGTAAGATCAGTTATACTAATTATTTGCAATAACTTGAGAAGTATTACCTTAGGGGTTTCTATGATGAGGTCTTTCGGCCATGCCACCCAACTGTTTATTGCATGCTTAACTGTAACAATTTCATCTCCCACAGCAAATGGGACCTTTGCATTTTCATCAACCGCATGATAGATGGACACACGCCTATTAGCATCCCCTAAAGGCGCACCATGAACGAGTTGATCCGGAGTGTCACAGTCCATAAAAGTGGCATAAGCAACAATGTTCTTCTTCGTACCTAATGCCAACTTGCAATCGATCTTAGCTTCCGATGGTTTTGAATCCTGCTTCGATTGTGGCTTTGAACCCTTCTTCAATGGTTGCTTTGAACCCTTGTTGGCATTCCAGTTTGTTTCAACTTCAGCCAAAACATTAGCAATAACTTGAGAAGTACATAGAGGCACTTTGACCGGTTCTTCTTCCACTTGGGGTGGTGGCAGCTTTGTATTTTCTTCATCGACTTGGGGTTTCACCACTACGGGTTCTTCTTGGAATAAGGCCTTCTGCGGTACACTTGCTTCTGTCTCTTTGTCTTCATGTGTGGCAGCATCCCCCTCAAGTATGCGTGAAGTGCTTCCTTGACATGAGATAGGTGTCACGATTACTGGATTGGGAGCAGCTTGTCCTCCAAACAATGTTGCCTTAAGCTTTGCAATCTTCGCCTCCCACCGTGCTTCCTCTTCTTCAAGACGCTTTTCCCTTGTTTCTTTGATTATCTGCTCCATTGCTTCCTCTATTGTCTTATCTTTCTTCTCTTCCACAAGTTTCTGCACAGTAACTCTCATCCTTGCTTCCAAGTTGTCCCTCTTGCGTTTTCCTCCATGGAAGTAATTGCCCGGAGTAACATAACCTCCCACTCCACGCACTCTACCTCCGTGTTCAGGATTATTCAATGCCTTGGCCAACACATCATTAGCTCCCTCGATTATAGTATCTCCAGCTTCAACATCTTTCAGGACTTCATACTGACAATAATAGATTATCAATGTTACCCCAAGCTTAATCCATCTAAATTGATATACAAATAAGAACCATATTCAAAAACTCACTATCTTATCAGCAACGGCTGCTGTCTCTTCATCCTTGAAACTACCATCTCGGCCCTGCCGCCCTTTAACCCAAAGGGTGTATCGATCAATTTCATCTTCACCAAAATCCTCAGTCTGTAAAGGAGTATTTGTCAATTAACCTACTTTAGTATGTACAAAAACTACACATAAAAAATGAGTCAAAATTAATATTTACTGACCAGCTCTGCCTCCAAGTTAGGATATCCATGACGGGACAGTCTGTGCGGATATTTGTTCTTCGCACGCCTTGCTTGCTGTTTCGCACGCTGTGCCTGCATAATCCACCACTCACATAAAAAATCCATGATATGGCTAATGAAAAGCTCACATTTACAACTAAAGTAATGCAATAAGGTTAAATTGTTCATAACTGAGGCGTTGTTCGTGACTTCACAAATGGAGTCCACTCATCAGCAGGTATGAAGGGGAAATCATTGGGAGGAAACTTCAAAGCTTCTGGATTATCGAGGTATGGGATGATGTATTTTGAAGTGAGGCGAGACTTGAACTCTCTCCACTTAGCCGCAGCAGATTTTAGGATTGTGTCTTTATGTTCTGAACCAATTGTAAATGGAATCTGACCATAGTAAAGATCCAAATGAGTAACATGTACGTTCATCAACAACGACAAAATGGATATAATAGGCAGTTTAATCACTAAAATAAACAAAGTATTTTGTACCTAAATACGTTTCCATATTTTATCTTTCTCTTCTTGTGTTGCTTTTTTCCAAGTTTTATGAGTAATTGGCACTTTCCTTCTCACCAGTACTCCTAAATAAGATTGCATTTTAGCTGCCACCTTCCCATAAGGAGTGCCTCTTTTGTTGAACTGCACAAGCCTCTTGGCATGACGCTTCGTTTTTTTAACAATGCTCGACATAGTCACTGCATGTCGCCTTAGCAGCTCCAAACCCCCAGTCGGTTCAGGTTTTTTCCTCGAAGACGTCTTCGAAGTGGTTGCATAAGAAGTCTGTGTTGATGTAGTTGACGGAACAGACTTTCTCTTCTTCATCTTTGGTATTTTTTCCTTAGTCTTTGCCTTACCTGACACAGATCTTGCTTTTGAAGCTGCCATATCTGCACAAACACAAGACACATTAGACGATAAGTACTAATCAAATGAGTACAAGACCAAAAACAGAAAATACCAGTTAGTAAGCATTGAAATAAAATAAAATAAAATAAAACTGCAAACATTTACATATCAACACCAATAAGTGCATAAGTGAAACCCATCATAAAACACTAAATAGGAAACAAACACAGTTCATTGTCATACAAAAGAAATTGGTTACCGTCTAAAAAATAAACTACAAAATAACCTAAACCAGGTCACATTGGAATCAAATCTAATCTTCAGCAACTATTATACTTTCTTTCCCTTCACGCATGTAATCCGATGATTCCTCAGTCACAATATCTAGTGAATGTAGAGAAGGCATTGCAGTCGAGGAAGGAGGGTGTTCAATGTTGAAGTCATCAACCTCCTCAGAATCTATGTAATCTTTTTTTGGGGGTCTCAAGACAACTGACCACCTAATATCTGCAGGGTCATCAATGTAAAACATCTGCTCCACACATTGACCCAAAATAAAAGTGTCATCTAGATGACCTATCCTATTTAAGTTCACCAAAGTAAACCCAAGATCATCTACTCTAACACCCTTATGACTCTCTACCCAATCACACTTGAATATAGGAACTTTAAAAAAAACATAGTCAAGCTCCCAAATTTCATGAATAACTCCATAGAAGCTCATCTGATCAAACACAATGTGCTTATCTTTAGCACTAGCAACTTGAGGTGTCTCTGCCCGCAAGTAAACCCCACTATTTTGTGTCTTACGAAGATCATCACGCCTTTTTGTGTTAAACAACACTCCCCCTATTCTATAACCCATGTATTTTGAAACTTCATGACATGGTTTATCTGCTAGCCACCGCACAATCTCAGGAACATCACAATCAGGATCACAAAACTGAGATGACACCTGCAAAAACAAATATAACTGAAGTGTAAGCACATAAGCATCATTTAATGCATTTTATAAGCATGAAAATAGTCTAATTACCTTTTGTTGCACCCAATCAGCAAAAGTTTGGTTTTGTTTCTCAACCAGCCACTTTCCAGGTTTGTTTTTGTATTCTGGAAACTCCATTTTCAACTGCTCCATGTGTTCCCTAAGAGCACAAAAGAAATACTAGTAACCATATTATTTAAAAAAAGAAAAAAAAAAGTAAACTTATAGATAAAAAAGAGAGTGACTTACAGAAAGTAGCTTGCGAATTCATCGGTGTTTTGAAGCACACAGAGATGGGCTTCATTATATTCCTTGCTAAAAATAGACTCAACTTTAGCACCCGATGTAGGGTTGTCTTCTGTGTTAGGGTATGCTGGAATCCCAACAGTCTTTTTTCTATGTAGTATTCAGCTATGAACTCAACCGCTTCTTCGGCAAAATAACGCTCAGCAATGCACCCTTCCGGATGACATGTATTTTTAACATATCCCTTGCATACCTTCATGTACCTTTCAAAAGGGTACATCCACCGAAAACACACTGGTCCGCACAACTCAACTTGTCTAACTAAGTGGACAGTTAAGTGGACCATTATGTCAAAGAAAGAAGGGGGGAAATACTTCTCAAGCTCACACAATGTCTCAACAAGATCACTTTGTATTTTAGAAAGCTTTGAAGGATCTATGGTTTTACTGCAAATTTCATTGAAAAAAATGCAAAGCCTAATTATAGCAACTCTGACAGGTTTCTCCAACACACCTCGAATTGCAACCGGGAGTAACTGTTGCATTAACACATGACAGTCATGGGATTTAAGTCCTGCCAGGGATAAATGAGGCATTGAAACAAGACTGGAAATGTTTGAACAGTAGTCTTCAGGAACCTTCATCCCAAAAAAACTCTCACACACACATTTTTTCTCATCTACTGTTAAGTTCCAGCTAGCTAAAGGTAACTGTTTCTTTTTTGAACCATCTAAATCAGGGTGCAGTCATTCTCTTATACCAAGTTTCTGCAAATCTAACCAAGTCTTCAGGCCATCCTTAGTTTTTCCACGAATATTCAGTAACGTCCCTATAAGTGCATCACACACATTTTTCTCAATGTACATGATATCAAGGCAGTGCCTAACTGGGAGATACTGCCAATACTCAAGCTGGAAAAAAATTGAAATCTTCTTCCAACAAGGCCTGGTCTCATCCTCAGCCCCCTTATACATCGGTGGAGGATATTTCTTCCCAAAAGGCCAATACGGAACTTCCTCCTCCAGTCTTCTCAACAACTCCTCTCCGGACAACGGCACTGGAGCTGGTCTATGTTTAGTCTTGTTATTAAAAGCAACTTTTAGCTTTCGATATGGATGATGCCTCCCTAAAAACCTCCTGTGATTGTTGTAGGCACATTTCCCTCCATGAAATAGCCTGGTGAGTTTTGTTTCATCAATGCAAATCGGACATGCATTATACCCATGCACAATACTTCCTGAAAGGTTACCATAAGCTGGAAAATCATTGATTGTCCAAAAAAGAGCCGCTCTAAGAATAAACTCCTCATTATTTACTGCATCATACACTCCCTCAACTCCTTCCCATAACAACTTCAGATCATCTATCAACGGTTGTAGAAAAACATCTATATCATTCCCCGGTTGTTTAGGCCCCGATATCAACAAAGAAAGCATCATGTGCATGCTTCCTCTTCATTACCAGCCATGGTGGCAAATTGTAGGTAACTAGAATAACGGGCCAACAGCTGTACTTGCTACTTAAGGTACTATGTGGATTGAAACCATCCGACGACAATGCAAGTCGTAGGTTGCGTGGTTCATCCCCAAAATCAGGCCACTTCTCATCCATTAACTTCCAAGTTGATGAATCAGCTGGATGGCGTAGGAACCCATCATTTTTTCTTTTTGTGGCATGCCAAATTAAGTTTTTTGCTGTTTCAGGAGATTTAAACATTCTCTTAAACCTAGGGATAATGGGAAAGTACCATAACACCTTTGCAGGAACATCTTCCAATTCTTTCCCATTATTGCATATTTTCCACCTAGAAGCATGACATCTAGGACATGAAGTTTCATCCTCATACTGTGTTCTATATAGAATACAGTCATTAGGGCAGGCATGTATTTTGATGTAGTCTAATCCCATTACAGTTAAGGTCTTTTTTGCTTCATAAGTAGAGGCATGTATCTCATTTCCTTCCGGAAGATATTCACTAAGGGCTATCAACCAGTCTCCATAGGCTGAATCAGTCATACCATGCTTGGCTTTCAAGTTGTAAAGCCTCACAAGGGCACTCATCTTAGTGTGTGTGGTGCAACCAGGGTACAATGGTTTGTTTGCATCATCAACAAACTTTCTAAAGTTATCACACTCGGTAGAAAGCTCGTCATCCCCACTATTAGGTGGCTGAAAATCATACTCATCCCCCATATTACCCACAGAAGTGAATGAACTATTTGAAGATGTTTGAAAACTACCCGACTGTGAGTGAATACTAGCCCTATTTGAATTTGAGGAATCTAAGTCAGACCCCCCTTTCTCCCTGTGTTCAGTCCATACATTGTAGTCATCTTGAATTCCATTCACAAACAAATGATCCCTAATCACTTGTGCAGAAAAGTCCTTAGTGTTGCCACACTTTATGCAAGGACAACAAATGTGTTTAAGATCCCTAGCATTATCTGTAGCAAACTTAATGAACTCTGCCACCCCAAGCATATATTCATTAGACCTCCTATCAGCTTTCAGCCATGACCTATCCATCTACAATATTACACAGACCACAACTATATCATCATCTAAGTAACTATAAGAATCACCAAATTTCTCAACAATATAACAACATCATCAAATTTCACAACATTATAATAAGAATCACCAGCTTTCTCAACAGTCTAATAAGAAGCACCAAATTTCTCAACATTACAATAAGAAGCACCAGCTTTCTCAATAGTGTAATAAGAAGCACCAAATTTCTCAACAGTTTATATATGCAAGAATCACCAAATTTCTCAACAATATAATAACAAGCACTAATAAAACTGAAAACAAAGTTTTCTGTAACTCACCAATTGACCAAAGCTCCAGCAAATCTAAGCTTTCAACCCAACACCTTTGCCGCCGTATAAACCCTAGCACATGCAATCCATTGAGAAGAGTTATAATGGAGTAAAATTAATCATAACCTAACTAATTGACCACTGAAAACCTCATATCAAACAACTAAACTCACCCAATCAAAACAAAACCCCAAATCAAAAAACCCCCAAATCAGAAGCCCTATCGATCCGAAAGAGGAGGGGTGTTTATGAACCGAATAGAGAGAGAAATCAATAGAGAGGGAGAGGAGGAGTGATGGATTGACACAGACGTTGGTTTTTGAGAGGGAGTGAGAAGAGTGATTTAGCTGAGAGTGAGTGCGTGGGCTTTCTGAACCGGGTACAGAGAGAAACAACTAATCGATAAAGAGATAAATCGATTGAGACAGAGAAATTTGGGATTGACACAGGCGCAGGTTTTTGAGAGAGAGTAAGAAGCGAGAGTGAACTGAGAGCAGAGAGTGAGAAGAGAGAGTGAGCTGAGAGTTTAGAGTTTTTGTCTAAGTGTAGAAAGTGAGTGTCGAAAGTGGGTTTTTGTGTAAGTGAGATTCTCATGTATAGTTAAATGAACATACTTTTAACAACTAACAAATTAATGAGACAACATATAATGTTCATGTAGTTGTCTCATAGCATCTTTGTACTCTGACTAAAAGAGAGGGAATTAAGCACAATGAGAGGGATTTTTCCCTCTAAAACCAAAGTGTCCAAAACCCCTTCATCCTGAAAAAGAAAAGTAAAAATAAGAGAGGGATTTTTTCCCTCTAGAATTTTAACCCTAAACTCTAAACTCTAAACTCTAAACACAAATATCAAAAACCCTAAACTCTAAACACAAATACCAAAAACCCTAAACTCTAAACTCTAAACTCTAAATTTACAGTCACACAATGCATGTAAATATTACTGTTGTATGAATATGGTCAATTAAATAGGCATAATTAGAGTTGACCCATGCTATCGAGGCTAAAAAATTATCGAAAATGAGTGAGTTTCGTACCATATCCATATTTCACTATCGTGATCACATCGTATGGCTTGTTTTCTATGGTTTTCATTTCCTTCATATAGTTAGTTTAGAAAGATACACACTTATGTATAACCTAACAAACAAGTTATATGACATTAGTAGGCATAACCATGATTCAAACGAACAACTTGACTAAACACGATAAAACAAATATTCGACCGTTGGATGTGATTTTGAACAAATATTCGAGAAAAATGCAAAGGTTTCGGCAAAAGAAAAGAAAAGAAATGTTTTGGACGAGATTGTGATTTTGAATTTGGAGTTGTTTGATAATTGCAAAAATTGATGGAACTATTATCCAAGCACATTGTACCTGCAAAACAACTTCATACAAATATTACCCTCTTGTGTCATCGTTAGTATAGGACAAGTAGGGATCATTCAGTCCGGGGAAATCAAGGGCGTTCAATCACATAAAGCATTACAAAATCATATTGGGGGTTTGAAATTTGATTCTAAAACCTACTGAAAATTACGAAAATAAAACCTAAATTATATATTCACATGTGATCAACATCTTTCAAATAAAACACATCACACAAAAACTCACATGCACATAACAAACCGATCAAAGACAATAATACGGCAACAACTTTATTGAATCTGATTTCATGCAATTTAGTTCCAATTATAACTAGAGCCCTTCGTGGTTCATCTAATCAGCAAAACTCCTTAATTATTTAGAACTAGCTTCGCGCATAATCCCAAACGTAGTATTAAATGATTTAAAGACACTTCGCGTAGAAATTAAACCAAGAAACACATAAGCACAATGAGTCGAATTGGAGACATATTAGCAAGTATGGCGTCACCTCATCTCACATCGATATGTAAAGTTTCAGAATTACTCTAGTCCTTAGAACCAATACAAGGTGAATCAAATTTATGTTTATAATCCACCTCATATTGCATTCGGCAAGTGAAACCAATACACAAGGAACAACCATGATCAAGGCTGCCCTCATGCATCAATTTATTTGCATACGAATTCAAAAAATAAACCAAACTAAATCAAGAACACATGCAAAAACCTACTGCCCATAAAACCTAAATTCAAGTTATCACATACATAATTCGTAAATTAAACCAAAGAAAACCAAACAATATAACAAGAATTCGGAAATCCCATGAATAATTTACAAAACCAAAATTATAACCATGAATCCATACAAATTTCATAGAAAAAATATTGTATAAGTACAAAGGAACAAAAGCCATACGAAAGTTACAATCACAATTGAGAACCTTTGTTGAAGAATTCGGCAAGAGGATTGGTGATGGTGAATGGATTGATGTTTTGAAATAGTGGTGGAGATGGTTCGGCTGAGTTCTTTGTGAGGATTTGTATGGTGGAATTTCGGCAGAGTTTTGGTAAGTTCAAGTGAGGAAGAGAAAATGATTATTCTGAAATTATGTTGTGGTATTTATAGAGGCAAGGGAGGCAGCTAGGGTTTACAAAACCTAGTTTTTCTCAAACTTATCCTGCTGGCAGATTTGACCTTCGAGTGAAGATTATGGAATAACTTTGTCTAGAAAATAGATATTGTGGTGATTCCAGTTGGGTTGGAAACTAGACTCCCGTAGATTTCTATCCATATATAAGGCTCGAATTCTGATTCATTGTGAGCTGTCCGGAAGAGTCCGTGGAAGTTGAGAGACGTGCACATGAATTTTCCCGAAATTAATCAGGATTCTTTTTCTTTCTCTTATTATCTGAATTATTTTCTTCTAGACTCTTCTTGGCCTTATCTTGGACTTGAATCTTCTCATTAAGTTAGTATGGACATATCTTTAGGTCCATAATATCCGATCCATGCTTCAAAAGTCCAAAGAAAAGCTTTCCTTGTGCAACCGGGAAATTGTTGTTTTCTCGGCAGAATGACCTTACTCCAGTAAATCCGGCATAACTTCGATTGATGCGATTCCAAGTCCCAGAGAAACTAGACACACATAGCTACCTCCATATAACACAGTTTGATCAAATTCCTTATGAGTCGTCGGGAATGATTTTTCGAAGTTGGAACACAGTCCCAGGAAAATCCTGGAAGTCCCTGGATTGGTTTGTTCGGACTGCCAAGTTGCAGCCATCTTTTGGGTGACTTCCTGAACTCCGATTGATCTGAAATTTTAACACAACATTCCTCAGTATATGAATAATAAGTACACCAAATTTCATTAAATTATGACAAGGATAGATCGCATTTTTACTCATCTCAGAATCACGAAAAAGACAACTTGCATTATTTTCCAGATTACTTAAACTTAGTCATTTTTCGGATTCTAAAGCACATTTGATAAAAACTCTACCAAATTGACACTAAACTAAATTATGACGCAATCTTAGATAAATAAGGGTTAAACAAATCATAAACGAGGGTAAATACATATAATATCGTCGCACATTGTGCTCCTATCAACTATGAATGACATTCTTGTCTTCTTGATGACATTCTTGTCTTCTCTAAAACTATGAATGAACATCTGAAGCATCTTGAGCAAATTTGCAAGCTCATAGTTCAGAAAGGAATCATCCTTGGACAAAAGAAAATTCATCTTATAAAAGGAGAAATTGACTTCCTTGGCATACACGTCAAGGACGGAGAGATTCGTCTTCAGAAACATATAGTAAAGAAAATAAGCCAATTCCCTGACAGTATCCCAGATGCAAAGTCTCTACAGAGATTTTTGGGAGTTGTCAACTTTGCGAGAGATTTTATTCCTCAAGTGAGTGGCCTCACTGCTCTTCTCTCTCCAAAGACAAGCACGAAAAATAAATGGTCATTTACAACGGATGGTAGCAACACCGTTAAGAAAATCAAAGAACTCACAAAAAACCTCCCCCCTTTGCAGTTACGTGAAGAAGGTGACCTGATTATTTTGCAAACAGATGCAAATGATTATTATTGGGCAGGAGTAGTTTTAGCAATAGCACCTAACACAAACCAAGAAAAGATCTGTAAATTCCTGTCAGGAAAAGTTAATCTAGTAGAATTAAATTATTCCACAGGAGATAAAGAAGTTTTAGCCCTAATTAAATCTATTAAAGGAGCCGAAGCCTTTTTAGGAAACAAGTTTCTTATCAGAACAGATAATAAGAGAGTAAAAAACTTTAAGAACTATAAGCTTACAGATGCAGCTGATAGAGGAAGAGTGCTTAGATGGCAGATGTTTTTATCTCAATATGAATATGATGTTGAAATGATTGCAGGAAACAGGAGTTATCTGCCTGACGCTCTCACGAGAGAAATGACAATGTTCGAAAGAGATGAAGGTCGTAACCCAAGAAGCAGAAGGCCCGAACCAGAACCAGAAATTGAAGAAAGAAGAAGGCCCGATGTCGGAACAAGAACTAGGCCTGAAAACAAAGGATCAAAGGACAAAACCCTACAAGAGAGATACAGAGATGGAGACAAAACCGTTGGACCATTACATGATGGACCAGGTTACCAATATCTGGTATCCTACTCTCCTGCTGGATCCAGTAGTGCCCCTGAAAAAATTCAGCCTGACCCGATAAGAAGAGAAAATGATCCGGAAGATAAGCAATCTTCCCACACAGAAGAAGAAACTGTAAATGAATATCTACAGCATCCCAGAGCTACAATCACAAACGATTGGTTTCAAAGAAGACTGCCTTATAAGGCAAGAACCACTGACAGGATAGCATCCTTCAGATTACCAGCAGTAAAAGGACTGAGAAAGATTTTTAATCATCCTATGAGAATTTATGAAAGGCCGGTATTCAGAACCAGCAGAAATTTACAGTTCAACCAGAGAATTATCATGGATAATATTTTAGCAGCATCCCGAGAAAATAATGAAGCACTGGTTCTACAAGCCTTGGAAACTCTAGCTGAAGAATTCTGTAGCTACGAGTTAGAAAAGGATCAACAGCTCAAGGAAAAGCTGGATATTCAATACCTTGAGAACCCTGAAAGTGCTAAAGTCCCACTTTTAGCCCTATCGGAATCGGAATGGTTCAGTTTTCATAATCTCTTAGGAGATTCCAAGAACAAAAAGGCTCTTCTATCTTGCTAGTAGTAGCAGGTCCTTATTATGGAAGATATTTGGTTGATCGATGTTCAAGCAGAGCATCCGCAGAAGAACAAATTGTGGTTAATTGAGAATGGCTTTGTTCATAACCTTTGGACAAAAACCAACAAAGACCTAGAAGGTCTCCCTGAAGCAATTTACCAGGCAGTTAAGAACATTAGACCAGATGGTTGTACTCTGAGATTAAAGTTCATTTCAACCCCTTCTGAATGGACTAGAGAAGAAGGGAGAAAGAGTTATATTTCTCCTTATCATTATGTCAGAATTATCTAGAGTTGTGCCTCTCAAGCGCACAAATGGTCATCAAGCAATGGAAGACCTAATCAGAGCATCCCTTGGATGAAGGCAATGGCTATAATTCGTATTCAGAACCTAATCCAGAAAGATGGTGACTCTACCCTTCTGGCCAAAGGTGAAAAGATTATAGTTGCCAGCTATAACCATCCTCATCCGGAGCACTGTGATTTGTATAAGGCCCTAGAAAGACGATAAATCGATGGTACGTTAGCAACTACCACGTGGATAGAAAAATTAGAGAAAGAGCCAGAATTCAAAGATCCATATGATTCGGATATAGAATCCAAAGTCGAAGAAAATGACTTAGGAGCCTCTTTTGCTGACGAAGAGCTACACAACATCAATAATATGATGGCGTATTAGCTGCCGACGCATCAAGACAAGCTGCCGACGCATCAGGACAAGTAGCTTTAGGTGAGTGGAATCCAGCTAGTGGAAGCCAGCTCAAGTGTAAGATAAGTAGGTAAAATAAAGTTGCTGCCGACGCTTAAAGACAAGCTCCTTTAAGACAATGGAAGCCAGCTATCAGGATAAGGATTCCTCTTGTCTGCTTTTCTTAATGGAATTCAATTCCGTTTTGAGATCCGAAGGCTATTTAAGGAGGTTGAGAGCTCAAGAGAATTCATTCGAAAAACAAGGAAGAAAAGGAGAAGTCTGAAAGTTGAGAGCTTGTGTGAAGTTTGTGAGTGTTTTAGCATAGTGAAATAAGAGTGAATAGTGAGAGTGTGATTTCTTGCTAGTGATTTGGTGTCGAGTGCTTTATTTTACAAGTAAGTTTGTATTTTAATTCCAACATGAGTAGCTAAATAGCTTTTAGCTGTTTACCCAAGAGTGAGGCTCTGGGTTATGTATATGTAAGTATGTTTGGATAAATAAACTAATGTGTCCCCCATATCCGTCTTGATTTAAATTTCTGTGTTTATTTAAATTTCTCAAACCCCAGGTGGAGGACTACCTCCTAGGAGTGGTATTTGAGATAGAATTGTCCGTTATTTTCCTGCTTTCTGCTTAACTAGAACTTAAGAATTCTTATTTATTGGTTTTACTAGAACTTAAGAAACTTTTCAAAACTAAGACAACAGTGATTCCGCCAGAATAGTAGCCGTTAAGACAAAGAGTCGTTAGGTGAATTTGGCATGATGAAGGTTAGTTCTTAGAATTAATAGGTAATTAGGATCTAGTAAACAAATAGGTAGTGGATAATTAAGTTTTAGCAAAAAGTAGAAAATAGTAAAAAAAAAAAAAAAAAAAATTCAGTTAAGTATTTAACAGAACTAACGGTCAAAGTACCAAAGGTTGGTCAAAATCCAAACATGAGGTACTGATGTGAGATTTTGCAAACGTCAGGTACCAATCCTTATAAGGAGGAAAACGTGAGGTACCCTTAGAATGAATTTTCCTTTGTTCTTCTATGTTTTTATTGATGTTACATGTTCATGAAACTTGGAATTTTCGTGCCTAGTATTCTCATGCATTAACTTGAAAGCTATGTGTTCATACGAGCCTGAGACAAATTGTTAGGGGCAATAGTAGTTTGAGTCTAGTTTAATTTAGTTTGCTAAGGGACTAGCAAAGGATAAGTGTGGGGTAGTTGATAAGAGCACAATGTGCGACGATATTAATGTGTTTACGCCCTCGTTTATGCTTTGTTTAACCCTTATTTATCTAAGATAGAGTCATAATTTAGTTTAGTGCCATTTCGGAAGAGTTTTGGAAAAATGTGCTTAATTGTCAGAAAAACGACTAAGTATAGAAATCTGAGGAAAAAAGTGCAAAATATGTTGTTTTCGTGATTTTGAGGGCTGTGTTTAACTGACGTATTCTTTTCCAAATTTTCTGAAATTTGGTATTCATGTTATTGGCTTGCTAATGGGTCTTGTTTCAAAAATTCAAATCAATCGGAGTTCGGGAAGTCACCCAAAAGATGACTGCAACTTGGCAGTCCGAGCAAAGATCACCAGGGACTTCCAGGAATTTTCCTGGGACTGTGTCCCAACTTCAAAAATTGATTCCTGACGTTCCACAAGGAATTTGATCAAGCCCTTTTATATGGAGGAAGTTCTACGTGTCTAGTTTCTCTGAGACTTAGAATCGCATTAATCGGTGCTCCGAGGAGGGAGTTATGCCAGACTTACTGAAGCAAGGTCATTCCAGCCGATTCCAAGAAGTCTCTGCCTCTTTTCCTTGATTTATGTTTCGATGGACATTATGGTGTACAAAGCATATGTGAAGATAGTCCAAGCTTATTGAAGGATAGAGGAAGACACCAAACTAAAGCAATGAAGAAAAAGATGAAGAAAAGTTGCTCTCCTAGTCAAGCCAGGAGATGTTGCCGATCGGCAAGCCTTTACTACCGATCTGTATGCCGGCAGGTTTTGGGGCATTTTTGGTGTATCAAAACTTATCCAATGAAGTCCAAAGATTATTCAAGAAGTCCATGAAGATGTGAAGCCCAAGCTTTGAAGAAAAATTCAGAAAAAGAAAACCTAATTGAACTATGAAAGGAAGGTTTCAAAACCTTATTCCACTAAGTTTTCTGATTACCTTATGCAATAAGGGCTGCCGGCACCCTTTTCTCTATATATAGCCTCACTTTGTCATTCTGAAAATCATCCCATCTCAAGCATAGAATACTAGCATAAAGCTCTACCAAGTCTCTCAAGCACCAACACCCAAATACAAAGCCAAAACCCATCACCACCACCACCAAACTGCCGTACCTCTCACCTTGGTTTTTCTGCCGATTCTTGTTCTTGTCGAGCACCAAGCAGCTGCAGCCGAGCACCTTTGTCACATCTTGAGGAGTCTTCAAGGTTCTAAAAGTGTGATCCATTCCTCCTATGGCTTTTGTATTTAATTTTGTTTGGTTTTCTTGTAAGAACTTGTTTCGATTCTTGGTTTTTGCTAAACTTTTGTATGAACCAATTTGTTGATGTTTATGTTAAAGTTTTGTGATTTTAACTTGTAAATTCGTATGTATGAATAATTAGGGCAGTGGTATTTTGCATGTTTTAAGTTTAGAATTGGTTAGTATCTAAGGATTGGGCATGAAAATCGGTACTTAGTGTTGTCTTGAACATTGATCTAGGAGCTAGGTTTAATCGGCTAGAGTAATTACAAACTTGTTATACTCAGAAGGTTGCTTGAATTTGTGTTGCTCACTTAGGGTTTAATACTTTAGATACTTGCATGTTAAAATAAGATGATTGACAACCTTACTTATTTTACTTGTCTCCAATTTAGACCATTGCGCACAATTGTTAAGTCTCAGAAGGATTAACATAACTTTAAGGCTCATAACCAGAAGTTCGGTCTTAAAACTTGAGAGGTCTTACAACTAAGTTGTAGTTGGAACTAATTTTGAAGTTAAGCATGTTAATACTTGTCTCTTACTTTTCTTACATGCGAGTTTACATGTTAAAGAGTCTTTTATGTGAATTGTTTTGTGTGAGAGATGATGATCACTTGTATATAGTAAGTTAGGACTTTAATTTCGTCTCTAGTGTTAAAGGGCAGCAAGCTGCCGACGCCATACTCATCCCCCATGTGACGTGTAATTTTGTATATATGTGTATATATTTGTCTAACAATCTCATATTTCAGGTACCCTTAATCCCCGGCTTAGAACGATCTCTACTTGCTCATACTACTAACGATATTTTGTAGGGTTATTATTACATGTGAGCCTCGGTTCACATCAGTGCTACAAACATCTAAGAGCCTGAGAGATCCATCTAACAACTCTGTAACCATGTTTTCATGCTTCTCTTGGGGTAGTGATTGTTGGTTCATGAGTGGCAATTGAAGCAACCTATCAACACAACCATACATGTCTTGCAGATAAATTAGCTTGTGGCTTATTGTTGATGACGATGTGGATGTGGCCTTGCAAGACCTCAATCTGCACAAATGTTCATCAACTTCTTCTAAAAGAGGGTGTGGCCTGGAGGGGAAGCTGTTAGAGCGAGTGTGGTACGCCATTTCTTTTTTGTGATTTTCAAGATGACAGAAGACTCTATAGTTGATGTACAATTGAAACTGTTGTGCTCTTTCCTTCTGCATCCGCTTCATATATAGTGTAGGTTAAGGAGAGGGACATGGAATTGATAGGAGCACAATGTGCGACGAAATTAATATGTTTACACTCTCATTTAGGCTTTGTTTACACCCTCATTTATCTAAGATAGATTCATAATTTAGTTTAGTGTCAACTTGGTTGAGTTTTGGCAAAAGTCGGTTAATTATCCGAAAAATGACTAAGTTTGGAAATCTGGAAAATAATGTAAAAATTTGTCTTTTTCGTGATTCTGAGACTCGTGGAATTGTGACTTATCCTTTTTCAAATTTGATGAAATTTGGTTTGCATTTTTTTGGTAAGCTAATGTGTGTTGTTTCAAAAATTCAGATCAATCGGAGTTTGGGAAGTCACCCAAAAGATGGCTGCAACCTGGCAGCTCGAGCAAAACGATCCAGGGACTTTTAGGATTTTCCTGGAACTGTGTTTTGACTTTCGGAATTTTTGTACGACGCATAACTTGGAACCAGAGGACGTGCCTTATATCGATGGAAAGCTCTACGAGTCTAGTTTCTCTGGGATTGGAATCGCATCAATCGGATCACTGAGGAAAAGTTATGCCAGTTGCAATGCAACAAGGTCAATGCCGATTCCACCAAGTTTCTACCTCTCGTCCTTCTTTTATGTTTTAGATGGGCAATTTGTCATCCAAATGCATATTTGAAGATTTTCCAAGCTTGATGGAGGTTAGAGGAAGGCATCAAGATCATGCAAAGTGGAAATTCATGAAGAAATAAGCAATCCTAGTCTAACTAGGAAAATGCTGCCGGTTTTGCATTATTGCATTTGGGGCATTTTTCTATAGATCAAGTTCATCACAAGGAGTTGTCAAGTCCACATAAGAAGTCCATGAAGATATGCAGCCCAAGCCATGAAGAAAATTAAGAATAGAAGTCCAAGAATGCAATGCTTTGCCGGCAAGGAAACATAAGCCAACTAGGAAAAGGAATCTTCTTTCCTTTGTGTTGCCGGCAACCCTAGGATTTTTCCCTATATAAAGCCAACTTTTTCACCGAAAAACTTATCACATCTTAAGCCAAAACACAAGTCCAAAGCTCTACTAAATTTTCTACCTTAAGTCCTAGATAGGATTCTTGCCGAAACACCATCACCACCACCCATAAAATATCTGCCGAAACCACCATCATCCTCCATCAAGATCAATCGAGCTGCTGCCCTAAGGTGTCTAAATGTGTGATCTACTCTCTTCGGCTTGTAATTTTATCGTTTTACTAAACTATGTCTATGTAGTTTGTATGTTCTTTTGGTATTTGTTTTTATGTCTATGTAAGAACAATTTGTTTGTTTGGTTTTGCAAGTTTAATATGAAAGTAAAATTTCGTATCTTGGTTTTATTTGTTAATTCTAAGTGTCGAAATTTGTTGTTCTTAAAAAGATAACACGTAAACGTAACTTGTAGAAATCGTAGGTTAGTCTTAGGGAAGCATGTTCACAATCTATTCTTTTCTCGTACTTGGTTAGTTTCATGATTTCGTGTGCACATGAGACCTAGGGTTAGGCATAGTCAACGGCCATGATGTTTGTCTAGGTCTAAGTTTCATCTCTCATAATAACTTGAGTCTAGTCGAATGTGTCATTGTCTTGGTTTTTGTTGTTGCATTAGGAGTAGAGTATTTCATTGAAACTTGCGTGTCTATGCATGATGAGTGACGCCATACATGTTAATACGATTCCAACTAAAAAGACGTTGAACTTAATTACTTGACATGTTTGTTTTCGACTTTGTAAGTGTTCTCGAATATGTCTAGTATTAATCTTTAGGGTTAGGCTTTAATAGAAAACCGTAAAGTGCTTGAGAAGTCTAAAAATCGATTAGTGAAACCTTGTAGGAGCTAATTAGGTTGGAACTAAGTCAAGTCTAGAGTATTTTGTTGCATGCTTGCTGTGAGTCTTACTTGTGATTTTCTATGTGTTATGATAGTTTTTTGATGAGTGGTTTGTGTGGAAGATGTCGACCAATTTGTACATAGTAGCTTTAGATTTTACTTTCTTTTTAATTTTCGTGTCTAGTAATAGGGCAGCCCCATGGCTGCCGATCCTATCTCTCCCCCAATAAGTGAGGATTTCATGTATAAGTGTGTATATTTTTGTTCTAACATTCTCATATTTGAGGTACCCTTAATCTCCGGCTAGAACGATCCTTACTTGCTCATACTACTAACGATATTTTCTAGCGTTATTATTTGTATGAGCCTCGCAGCTCTCATCAGGAATCTCCTCCACTTCATTCACCAGCGAACGGCAACATGATTTCGATTTGGATCCATCTCTTCTCGAGGTAATGTCTATACGGTGTCTCTCCCATTCCAGCATACCAACTCATGAAACGGATTCATTATGCATTGAAATTATCACAGAGATCCATTAATATATTCGATAGCGAGAGGCCTTTGTCCAGTAATAGGTGGAGAGCCAAGGAAACCAATTAACTCGTTTATGTGGATTAATGTATATGATGCATTAGTTAATTCATCATATTTTCAGGTCCTTCACATGACTGTTTCAGAATGAGGAGGCATGATCTGCGGTCTGCATATTAATACTGTGACCTTCCATCGTTCTGTTAGAGAAAATCGGTCAGAGGCAGACTAGATGAATTGGCTTGTTCCCCCAACAGAAAGAAAACAAGCAGAACTTCCTTATAATTTCAAGGCTCTCAGATCCAGTTACATGCATTTAAATTGTGAAATGTGATGGTGTATTCTTGAGGCCTTGCTTTTTCATTTCCACCGAGAAAGAGAAGCTACCAAATATTTCGAGAATATGATTCTAAATAATTAATTTGGTCAAGTACTATCTCAGAAATGCCATATTATATGTAAGTTTGCACGATGGTGATAAAATAAGCTATTGCATGAATGCATTGACAACGTTTCTTCATTTCCACGAAAATGGCAATTTCTATTGTTTAGTGTGCTTTCCATGGTGTATTTGTATATCTTGTTTCTCCTCTGTTTCTTGCAACAGCAGCAATAATGGTATGTCACACGTTTACAAGTGAAAATAAATATAATTACTCTGCCAAATGCCTTTAATCAAATTATGTTTCATAGCTAACCGCGATTGTAACCCTAGATGTATGTTTTTGATCTACCAAAAAAAAAAACACAAAAAAAAATAAAATAAGAAGGCAGAGATGAAGCCACCTCTTTAGATAGCTGCACCATCAATCAGTTGATTAACATCAAGATGCAATGTAGTTTACTTTAAGTTACAACCAGATGCTGGCTTTGGTTGTTCTACATATGTAGCCACGGAGAATCATTCTGAAAATTAATTAGGGTTATTGACCAAAAGAGAATTATTTGGGTTGGTTAATCATTCATCTTACAAATGAGTTGGACTAATCAGAAACCAAGTTCTGGAACTACATGCTAACTATGTGCCCAGGACCACAGTTCCAGTTCATCATCAATCTCATTATGGCTGTATTAGGAACTGCATCCTCCATTTAAAAAAATTGTATTCATTTCTTACCAACCAAAAACTAAAACTATTGCCACACTCAGCCTATGATTATGCAAAGACAATATTCAAGAACAACTTTTGACTGATAAACCATTTGAGATAGTTCTGTGTTCTGTCTTCTGTGGTTTTTCAGAAGGATTTTTTGGCAAGAACTAACCAAGCAAGCTCGCATCCAAGACTTGACCTTTTCTTAGTCTCCATCTGGTTGAAAAATAATTGAGATGCATATGGTGGGAGTATCCTAAATTATCTTGGTGCCCTGTTAACAGAAAGACAGCCATGCATGCAGCAAGTGTTTACTACTCAAACCTAGCATGTGAGAGTCGAGTCCTCATTTCAATATCATTAATTAGTTGTTGTTTATTGACTTTCTCACTTGAGACAATTGGAATCTTGACAGCCTTGACATGATATGATTTGCACAAATCCCATGTGATGACCTTAATCATGATTTCCAGAAACTAATTTGAATTTACCTTCTAGTGATTGAGACAAGATTAATTTACTTCAGTGAAGTTTTCTTCCATGCATGCTGGACTGATACCATATATTAGAAGAACAATTCGATTAATTCAGCTTAGTTTCAGTTTTGCAGTAATTCATCAACAGTATTCAGTTATTAATCAACCTGTAGAATATAGATCTGATTGCTTTTCAGTTTTTATATAGAGAAAGGAGTAGTTGAAATTTGAATCAAAAGTGTATATTATTTTGTTTCACAAAAGCCAAACATGTATACTTCATTCATGTACAAAATTACATCTAGCTAGTATCCAAGCCATCAAAAAATCTTGGGACTTTTTCATGAAGCAAGAATTTCTGGATTTAATTGCTAAGGGTGTTGAGAAGGGAAACTCTATTCTTAATTAATCGCCGGAACAGACACTCGAGTCCTTCTTCTAGATCTTGACTGCAAGATTCCAATTGTTGCAGATCGCTTTGCACATTCTCGCTGCAGGAGATGTTGTCTGATTTGCTTGTTTCTTGACCAACAAGGCAGCTCAATGCAACATCCACATCAGCGAATTCGTTTACTTCCGGTTTCTCTTCATCACAAGCAACTTTCTTGCTGAGCATTAGCTTGGAAACGAAAGACCAGCCCCTCATCTTCGATTGTGCCTTTGATCCGGAAATGAATGACAAAAGGGACTCGAAGACAGTCAGAGACACTGCTTCAACCTCCCTCAATACGCCAACCAAGGCCACAGCAACATTGTCTTTGTTGGTGGAAGAGAAGCTGGACTTTTTCTCGCAACTCCTTAGAGTCACAAGGGCTTTGCAGATTGCTTTCTTTACCACTTTCCTTGAGGCAAAGTACTTCTTGACCTCGTTTGTGAACCCGCTTTGGCCTCCTCTTCTTCTGCGCATGGTGGATTGAATTTCTCGCACGCATTCTTTGGTGTGTATCAAGGCATCTTTGGCTGCTGTGCACACATCCAAGAGCCTGAGAGAACTATCCAAGAGCTCATCAACCCATTTCTCATTTCGCTCCCGAACAAAGGCTTCTTGGGTTAGGGGCAACTGAAACAACTCATTCACGCAGTTGTGCAAGTCGAGAAGGCCCCTCAATTTGTTGGTTATGGCTGATGAGGAGGAGGAGGTGGCATCAGATGATGCTATGATTCTCAACAAATAATCTTCACATTGTTGAAATAGTGGGTGTGGTTTTGAAGGCAAGCTGATAGATCGAATATGGTAGTTGGCTTTGGGGTTTGAAGGAGCAGTTGCAGCCATCTTTAAGAAACTAGAAAGCGAGAGAGAGAGAGAGAGAGAGAGAGAGAGAGAGAGAGAGAGAGAGAGAGAGAGAACTTGAAAGTTCAGTTTGGTTGTGGTTTCCATCCACTTCTCTAGCTGCTCTATTTATATAAAGGCCAGGGTTAGAAGGAGACAGAGAGCATCTTATCCTATCACAAATTGATGTGCTGCATCGTGACTTCGATTTCGATCCAAAACACTATCTCAGCGGTGTTCATGCAATGCTCCCCAACCCTCAGAAACTCCAACTCATTACTCAATTATTTAAGCTTGTACATATCTGGACGTATCTCCAAGCATCGAGCCACTAAGATATGCTTCATGTGCAATATTGGTAGTTAGTGAGGGGATGCACGAGGAGCCTGGCTTAAATTATTATGAAGATTCAGAAATGCACTGTGCAATGTGATTATTTTTCCAGATTAATATACGAAGATGAAACCTCCGGGAGACAAGAGGAGGGCTGCTTCACTTGGGCACACGTGAATATACTTAATGCCAGAATTATCAAACACCAGAATACTCCTTTACCATGTAGCTAGATTGTTCTGCACACAATTTACATCTTGTTAGAACCACCTGCTGATTGATCTTCGTCATCACGTGTACTACTACTTTCTTGGTGCTGCAGTTATGCTTGTTTTAACCTGCTAGCTTGGCTAGCTCTCCCAGATGTTTAGTACTGTGCAATTGTGCAAACGATAATGCGTACATGGTTGTGTTAAAAGAAAAATTGAATGGGACAAACGATTGCTTTTGCAAACATGTTGACAGATTCTACTCGTTAGTTTTAAAGTTTACTTCGGTTGTGGGTTGCCCGCACTGCATATCTCCGAATGTAAATTCTTAGACGACGAAACTTGTTATTTCGTCGACTAAGTGTCTATTATTTTTATAAAAAATTGGCTTTTTAATTTTGGCATTTTCGGCCATGTTCATATAGGTGCATTTGGTCGACGAAAGACCCCAAATATCGCAATTGTGCCCATTTTAATTTTCTTGACGAAATTGTAATCCAACATAACGTACATAACAGAACACAGTTGAAAACAAATTATACATCAAAAACAAATTTATTGAATTTAAAAACATAATTTAAATCTGATCATGGTTCTCCATCATAATCGTCATCGTCTGTATCGTCTGCATCTTCAATCGTATCAGTTAAGCTATCATTGGAATCGTCATCGTCGTATGTTTCCTCATCATCGTCTGATTCCTCATCATCTTCGTCATTAATGAAGTTTTGATTGGCTATGTTTTGAGATGTAGATGCATTTGGGACTGCAATGAATTCATCAGAAGTGACGAAATGTAAGCGGTTGTTGTCGCGAATAGCCTCTGTATTAGGGATTTGAGAAGCCGAATGCTCTTGATATGGTTCATCAGTGTCGCCGTCATCTTCATCATCATTTTCTTCACCCCCTTCAACTGTAGACGCACTCCATATATTCCTATGTGACATCGGGTTAACCACTTTCCAAAATCCACCTGCCTTAGGATCATCGAGATAAAATACTTGTTTTGCCATGCTAGCAAGAATGAACGGCTCATTTTCATACCAACTTGTGTTTGTATTCACCGATAACATGCCGTAATCCATCTTTGTACTCCCAGGAACACTTTGATTAGTGTTAAACCATCTACACTTGAACAAGACAACGAGCATATTTCCATATACTAGTTCGACAATGGCGAGTAGCACTCCATAGTAGGTGAAGTCGTCACCATCTACCATGACCCCGCAATTTTGCGTTCTGCGGTTCACATCTCGTTGAAGTGTCACGAACTTGACGCCGTTGACAAAACACATCGCGCGCACCCTGTGGGAAATTGGCATTCTAGCCAAATGGTGCAATTCGGACGAGTACCAATCACTGTTCTGTATTTGGAGATTTTCCACCTGTCACATTGTGATAAGTTATTATTTAAATTGAACTGACTAGCTAGAATACTAATATTGAAATGGAGATATTGTAACATACAAAATATTGTGACGTACCCATTTGCGAAAGTAAACAGGAAATGTTCTTTTGTGCGTCTCTTTCGGCCTTCGGTCTCGACGATTTGCTTCAATCAGCTTCAAATGCTCACCCATGAAATATTGTGCTTCGTCACAGTGTTGTAGTACGCACCAATGAGCTTCAATTAGCTCAGCATCTGTCAGTCTTTCTGAAGTTGGTAAATTACCAAACGGACGTACAGCACTTGAAAGGACCGAAAGTTTTAACTCTGGTACTGTAGAGGCTGCTGTAGAAGATTCTGCAATGTTTTCGTCACTGTTACGGAGATATAAGTTGCAATATGTTACACATTCATGTGTAATGTAGGACTCCGCTATCGATCCTTCAGGGTGACTCTTGCTTTTACATAACTTTTTGTATTGAAACAGTTGTCTGAAATTACACGTACAGTTATTAGTGAAGTATATATACAAGAGAATATTATAATGAATGGGGAAATCCGAATAATAAATAGTACCTTTCTTGGGGATACATCCAGGTGCAATGAACTGGACCAGTAAGCAGTGCTTGATCTGGAAGATGGATCATCAGATGAATCATACTGTCAAAGAAAGCAGGGGGGAAAATCCTTTCCAATTTGCACAAAATGTAGATGATGTCTTCTTTGAGAATGAGAACATCTGACTTCTTCAGCTCTTTAGCGCATAACTTCTGAAAGAACCTACACAAGGCTATTATAGGTTCGACCACATCTGGATGCAAATAGGGTCGGATAACCACTGGAATAAGACGTTGTAGCAATACATGACAGTCGTGGCTCTTCAATCCGTTAAACGTATTAAGCCCCAAGTTAATACACCGAGATATATTTCCTGCATACCCATGAGGATACTGTACTCCTTTAAACCATACGAAAATCTGCTTCTTGAAAGCCGGTTTAACTGTGTAAGGTGCAACAAGTATCATGCATACCCATGATGGTCAGCTGGAAGCCATCTACGGTGACCCAAGTAACACACCTTCCCAGCGCACCAAACAGAATGGACTTCGTTCAAGCAAACAGGACAAGCTTTATAACCTTTAGTCGCCTGAGACGACAACATCCCATAACCAGGAAAATCACTTATGGTAAACAGCAGTATTGCTCTCATCATAAATGATCTTCCACTGTGCCTGTCAAAAGTAAGAACTCCATTTTCCCATAAGTCTAACAGCTCGTCGATCAAAGGTTGCAGATACACATCCAAACACTTTCCTGGAGACCTTGGGCCGGGAATTAACAGAGACATCATACTAAATTCCTTCTTCATACACATCCAAGGAGGCAGGTTGTACGGCACAAGAATAACAGGCCATGTACTATGACTCAAACTCATATTTCCATGGGGATTGAATCCATCTGAGGCAAGGCCGAGTCTGACATTTCTAACATCTCTTGCAAAATCAGGGAATAATCTGTCAAAGGACTTCCAGGCCTCGCCATCTGCAGGGTGTCTGAGAGTATCATCATCTGTCCTTCTCTCTCCATGCCATCTCATTTCTTTTGCTGTGTGTAAAGACATGTAAAGACGCTTCAATCTAGGAATTAAAGGGAAATGACGAAGTACCTTCACAGGAACACTGTTTTCCTTAACTGTGCCTTGCTCCCACCTCCACGCGTGGCATATGGGACATTCATCAAGCTCGGCTTTCTCTTTGTAAAACAAAACACAGTTGTTCTTGCAGGCGTGTATTTTGTTATAACTGAGACCGAGATCGCCCAATATCTTATGTAGCGTGTAATAACTATCAGGTAGATAGTTAGGTTGTGGAATGTGTTCCTTAAACTGTTTTAGAAGACTATCAAAAGAGTCATTTGTCCACCTACTCTTGACTTTCAACTGCGTCTGTGAGATGATGGTCTCTAAAACAGTGTGAGGACTACCCTCGAATAATGGGATCTGCACTTGAGCAAGTAGTCTGGTATACTTATCATAATCAGCACTGTCAACAAGAGGAGTTGTGCCATCCTCAAAAACTGCCTCTTGGAATTCCTCTTCCTCGCGTACTGGAGCAAAAGTAGGAAAAATGTCATGTAGAATGTTCATCGCCGGGTCAGTATAAGGCTCGAAACAACCAGCAGTTGTTCGGTCATGGTATCCAGCCTGGATTTCGGCAACCGTAGGTTCATAATCTGCTTCACCGTGTTTACTCCATGTTGTATAATTCTGCATAATACCTCTGTTACACAGGTGATCGTAGATTCGGCCGATCGTCTTGCGCTTAGTATTCATACAACTTAAGCAGGGACACCTGTGTGTTTTCTTTCCTCCACCATGTTCACGTACAAAATTTATAAAAATTCCTACTCCTTCATGGTATTCTTCGCTCTGTCTTGGATACTGCATCCAACTCCTATCTCTATCCATCGATCACCTGTTATATATATTAATTAATATAAGACAAACAATAAATAATCACAAATTAACAAATAAACAATTTATATGCATGTTTTTTCTCGACCTTATGCCTCCGGTTAGGGTCCTAATAATCCCATTCAGGAGCACAAGACTTTGTTTCACAGTTTGTAGATCTTGTGTATTCGTTTTCAGTCGTGGGAAAATTTCGGCAGCATCTCCCCACAGTTCCTCAAGTGCACGAATATCTATACACCTAGTATGCACTCGAGGAACAGTTATGGGAGACCTCGTCGAAATATATACCCACGACCGCAAACGAATACACAAGACCTATACAAACTGTGAAACAATATGTCCTCTGCCCCCAAACTGTCCAAAAATGGGACAATTCAAGAATCTCTCCATGATTCTCGAACGGGATTTCTAGGGATATATATAAATACATGTATATCACTGCTAATTATAAATCATATAACAATGATTTTCGTCAAATAATTATAATTATTAATTAAAGAATTATTAAAATATATAATTAATATATATAATTCACTAATTTCACAAAATCCAACAATTTAATTGACTATATATAGGTATGGATCAACAAAAGCAACATATATACTAGCGATCACCTCACAATATACACACACAACAATATATATTTCTATAATTCTCTACCTCAAAAATGAAATATTTCAATGGAAAAAATTGAAATTATAGTTGAAAAAGATGAATAAAGAGATCATACCAAGTTAAAAATCAATGGGTAGTAGTGGAGAAGGCTTAGGAAGACCCGATTTGAAGCTTTTCACATCCAAGAATGAAAATCGGTGGAAAAATTTGAGGGAAGGAAAAAAAAATTTGTTTTTGGGGAAAAATGGCCTCTGTCCCGATCTGGAAAACGACTGCAGGCTTTATAGTCTGGATTTACTTAGGCGACGAAACTTAATTTTTCGTCGCCTAAGATCAAAACTTAGGAGACGAAAATTTTTTTTTCGTGGCCTAAGTTTGGATCTTAGGCGACGAAAATATGTTTCGTCGTCTAAGAATAAAACATGCCGACGAAAAAAATAATCGTCGTGCCCGTTATTTCTTAGACCACGAAAAAAAATTTCGTCGTCTAAGATTTTTTCTTAGGCGACGAATTTTGATATTTCGTCTCCTAAGTAAAAATCTTAGGCGACGATTTTTTGTTTTCGTGGTCTAAGATAATGCAGGGACGACGAATATTTTTTTCGTCGGCAAGGTTTTGTCTTAAACCACGAAAAGTTTAATTCGTCGTCTAAGACTGTTCTTAGACGACGAAAAATTTTTCTTAGGTGAGGAAATTTTTTTCGTCGCCTAAGATGTCTTAGGCGAGGAATTTTTTTAAGTTTCGTCGCCTAAGGTTTTTTTCCTTGTAGTGGATAATGCTGGCGAGTTTACCTCCAACGTATTTGATGATTATTGTATGTCCATTGGGATTGAAGTCGAACACCTTGTTCCTCATGTTCATTCTCAAAACGGCCTTGCAGAAGCCACCATTCAGCGACTCCAGCTAGTGGCTAGGGCCTTGGTTATGGGAACCAATTTGCCAGTTTCTGCTTGGGGATATGCAATACTGCATGCAGCGATGCTTATTCGTTTTCGACCCATTGCCAACAATGCGTTTAGTGCCTACCAGATGGTAACTGGTTTTGAACCCAATCTATCACACTTACGTACTTTCGGTTGTGCAGTTTATGTGCCAATTACGCCTCCATTGCGTATCAAAATGGGTCCACAACGACGTTTAGGCATCTATGTTGGCTATGATTCGCCAACGATAATCCGCTACTTAGAACTAACCACCGGTGATCTATTTACTGCGCGATTCGCAGATTGTCACTTTGAAGAGACACACTTCCCGCCGTTAGGGGGAGATAGGAATGCACTCATTCCGAATGAACGTCAGGAATTGACATGGTGTGCCCCCAACGATTTTTCTCTTCATGATCCTCACACTGCTCAAAGTGAGCTTGAAGTGCAACGCATTATCGATCTTCAGATTCGATGCCCGACGCTTTCACTGATATTGCGAAAGTGACAAGATCACACGTACCTGTTGCAAACGTACCGGCAAGGTTGGAGGTCCCGAATTATGGGACCGGTTCAGCCGCCCTAAGACCTAGTGCCGTCGGCATATCCTCAAGTGAGGGTGACGCCGGCGACGGCGCCATCGTATGCCGTGGCGTCGCTGTTGTTGAATCGGATCGCAACGGTGCCCTGATGGACTTTGAAGGGGCAGCAGCTTCGGCCTCGGCTCCCACCAGGAAGAGGGGGAGACCGAAGAATTCTCGAGATAAAAACTCTCGAAAGAAGCGAGCGAAGGCACAAAATCCGCTCATCATCGACGATGCGAATCCATCGCATGAGATTTTCGCTGACTATAGTTATGGCCATGAGTCAACTGAATCTTTTCTGTGGGATGACACAGAACCAATGTTGACTCCAGAGAACAAAGAAATCTAGCTCTGTTTGCATAACGCGTGTCTCTTAGTGGATAGAGCCTCCACACACGTCGATGATATATATGCTTATTCCGTCGCATAAGAGATCATCCATGACGACGAATTTGAACCACGCTCAGTGACTGAATGTCAACAAAGAGCAGATTGGCCGAAGTGGAAAGAAGCAATACAGGCATAACTTGACTCATTAGACAAAAGACAAGTCTTTGGATCTGTTGAATTGATCCCCAAAGGCGTTAAACCTGTCGGACATAAGTGGGTCTTTATTCGTAAGCACAATGAGAAGCATGAGATCTTGCGATATAAGGCAAGACTTGTGGCGCAAGACTTCTCGCAGCGTCCTGGTATTGACTACGAGGAGACGTATTCTCCCGTAATAGACATCATTACTTTCCGCTACTTGATCAGTTTAGTAGTGTCCGAAAAACTGAGTATGCAATTGATGGATGTAGTTACAGCGTATCTATATGGGGATCTAGATACCAATATATATATCTACATGAGAGTTCCTGAAGGAATTCATGTGCCCGAATCAAAAGACTCTAAACCACGGAGTGCTTATGCAGTTAAGCTGCAACGTTCATTGTATGGACTTAAACAATTTGGAAGGATGTGGTACAATCACCTACGTGAATACTTGATTCGGAGGGGTTACAAGAACGATGAGTTATGCCCTTGCGTGTTCATTAGAAAGACCGACTCTGGATTTGCTATTGTAGCTGTCTATGTTGATGACATGAATGTCATCGGTACTTCAAGTGAGATTGAAGAGACAGTTTCATTCTTGAAATCTGAGTTCAAGATGAAGGATCTTGGGAAGACCAAGTTCTGTTTAGGACTTGAGTTAGAGCATAGAACCAAGGGTATTCTGGTTCACCAGTCTGCTTATACGCATAAGATGCTCATGCGTTTCAACATGGATACATGTACGCCGTTGTCTACTCCCATGATCGTTCGTAGTTTGGATGTAAGCAAGGATCAATTCCGTCCCAAAGAGGATGAAGAAGAGATTCTTGGTGCTGAGTACCCATACTTGAGTGCGATTGGGGCACTTTTGTATTTGGCACAATGCACAATGCACTAGACAAGACATTGCTTTCGCTGTGAACTTACTGGCTAGATTTAGCTCAGCGCCTACTCATCGTCATTGGAACGGTATCAAACATTTGTTTCGTTACTTGAAAGGTTCCATTGACTTGGGACTGTTCTATCCCTTCAGCACAAAAGAGAGAAGATTCCGCCGATCACCCTCCTCACACTAACGTTTCTGGCTGCCTCGACAGTACCATCGTACGCTGTGGTACTGCCATTGGTCCTAGTAACGTGGCGGATGATGATGGCGAAGCGTCCGGCCATTCAAATGTGCCCTTCTCTGGACGTCTCCCTTACTCAAAGACTCCCAACAACGTGTTAGTTGGTTTCGCGGATGCTGGGTATCTCTCTGACCCGCATCGTGCTCGTTCCCAAACTGGTTATGTTTTTACCATGGGAAATACAGCGATATCCTGGAGATCAACCAAACAAACTTTGGTTGCAACTTCATCGAATCACGCAGAGATTATTGCCCTCCATGAGGCTGTTAGAGAATGTGTCTGGCTAAGATCAGTTATTCGCCACATTCATGATTCATGTGGACTAGTGTCTACCACCGATAAACCTACGTGTATCTATGAAGATAATGTTGCCTGCATTGAGCAGATGCAGTTAGGTTTTATGAAAGGTGATAACACTAAGCATATATCGCCCAAGTTCTTTTACAATATGCAACAATAGGAATTCCTAAACATCCAAGTTAATCAAGTGAGTTCAGAGGCAAATGTTGCAGATTTGTTTACCAAGTCTTTGGGAAAATCTATGCATGTGAAGCATGTGAAGAGCCTAGGCATGCGCCATATATCAGAGCTCTAAGTTTGTTAGACATCTGGAGGAGTCTACATCACATGTTATTCGCAAGTGTAGTGTTGGTGTGTTGTGCTCTTTTTCCTTCGTCCATGCATTTTATTTTTGCCCAAGAGGTTTTTGTTTTGCTGGCAAGGTTTTAGTGAGGCAACATGGTAAGCACCATGAAGACATTAGGCACTCGCCACAAGGGGGAGTGTTGTAGGAAGGTTATTTCCGTAACTTCCTAGATGTGTCTTGACCTAATTAGACTAGTATAGTTGATTCTGTATTAGATAAGAAATCCCTGATTTATCAGAATACTCATTGTAATGTCTATATAAAGGCCTCTCTATCAATCAATAAAGATACAGTTCTCCCTATTATCTTTTCTCCTTGAACATATATTTCATTATTAACATATATATACATATAAATAACCATTTATATATTAACAAAAATATAACCATTTATATAATTAGGCTACCAATTTATATATATAATTAATTTAACAATTTATATATAACAATTAAAATATACATTAACATATAACCAATATTAACAAATATATAACAATTTATATAATTAATCTACAAATTTATATATATATATATATATAATTAATCTAACAATTTATACATATAACCAATATATATAACAATTTAACACACACTTAAATATCTAAATTATATACCTAAATTATAAAATTAAAATAAATTGAAAGAAAAAAAACCCCAAAAAAAACCTTCGGATCTGTTTTGGCGGAGGAGGGGAAGGAGGAGGAGGGGAAGGAGGAGGCCGGATGGAGGAGGATCGGAGGCCGGATGGAGGAGGATCGGAGGTCGGATGGAGGAGGAGGGGAAGGAACGGCGCCGATTTGAGGAGGAGGAGGAGGAGAGCGGCGGATTGGAGTTTTTGCGGATTTAGGGTTGAAAAAGTCGGGCTGCTGCGGCTTTCAGCTTTTATAGCAGAGAGAATAGCCGACGAATGAAAAGATTTCGTCTGCTATTCTTTGAGAATAGCCGACGATTTAGAATATGTCGCCGGCTATTCTTTGAATGTCGTCGGCTATTCTATGAACATCGTCGGCTATACTTTGGAAGATCAACAGCCATCTGATCTGAGTCATCCAACGGCGGACAATGAAAAGGCGCGGATCGCAAGAGTTTAGCCGAGGAAAATTATATTTCGTCGGCTAAACTGAGAGAATAGCCGACGATTTAAAAGATTTCGTCGGCTATACTTTGGAAAATCAACAGCCGTTGGATCTGAGCCATCCAACGGCGGACAATAAAAAGGCGTGGATCGCAAGAGTTTAGCCGACGACATATAATTTTCGTCGGCTAAACTACAGGTCAAACCACTAAGTCAAACCTCTAAAAGCTTAAAAACGGAAATTAGTCTAGTTAAACGACGGTTTCTGGCCTCACCTTCAACATATTATAGTTTCAAATCAATGAGACGCAACTAATCATATAAAAATTTTACAAAATTGATTTAACGAACGTCAGGCTACCCATAGGAAAACGAAAGTAAAAACCAGTTAACCGCAACATTCGGCACACAGATTTTATCGGAATCTTGTCATTTTTCAACCGTAGACGTATTTCATTATTTCGGTCATATCTTACTAGCCTTCCTGCATGCGCGATGCGCATGCGGAAGGGCCGCGCTCACGCGTGTGCATATCGTTTATTCTCTTTTGATGTATGTGTTTCAATGCCGCATAAGCGTGCAAAATGATTGAGTCTTTGCACATTACTTAATATTAAAATTTACTTCTTTTTTGGAAGCAGTTTGGAACAGTGAAAACAGATTAACATGCGAAAGGGCCGCACTCACGCTTATTTATTTTTTAGGAAATACGATGATCATATACAATGAGCGCTTATTAGATGTCTCTCAGGAGTGTGTTTTTTAAAATGTCCCTCAGGAGTGTTTTTATAAAGATATTGCAAATTAACTAACTCTCACCGCATGCAAATATAAGGTTTGTACCAAAACATACATCGATATAGCAAAAAAATAAAAATCTTACAAAGAAAGCTCGTGGTGCATTGGTGTCAGTCACATAAAACAGTGTCCAAATACAGTAAATTTGGCTCAGTAGAGCAATCTTGATATGATAATTTTATTTCACTTTCAAACAGCAAATGAATTTGAATGTTGGGAATTGCTTCTAGAAACATGAAGCATTGGCTAAGTTTTTATAGGTCTATCGTCTATGATTGGAATAATTTCCATCGGAGCACATAAACCTAATCCCCATTCCCATCAAAACTCTATTTCTAATTTTCATCGGAGCACATAACCTAGCCTTCCTGCACGCGCGATTGTGCGAAAGGGCCGCGCGTGCGTTTATTTGTTTTTCGAGAAATACGATAAACATAAACCTAGATTTCCCTATGTCATTATGTTTCAAATATCCTTTTAGAATGTTTTTTTTAATAAAAAAATCTTGCAAATTAACTAACAGACAATAGACGTAAAATTATGTACCTAACCATGCATTGATATATGAAAATATATAAAATTTTGATGGCTGGAACCCAGTGGGAGGCTAGGCCATCACGCCTTTAAGGCTTTAAATAATTTTATCCCTAATTTTATTATAATTATTAATTTCCACAAAAATAAAACTACATTTTAAAAATAAATCAAAAGAAAGTCTATAAATTCGATGTTCTCCATTTAACTCCATCTCAGCAATCCATTTATCAACTGTCGTTGCTGAAACTACAAATTAAGAGTGCCACAAAAATTAACAAAACATAAGATAGTGTATCAATATATGTTCCCTTTATATATCAAAAGATTTTTAGTTTGTGATCTTTTCCATGAGAGTAGATAATTCACTTATTGCTATACTCCTACTCCAATTATCTGAAGAGCTTTGTAGTTAACAAAAAGTGTTAAAGTCATTCAATCAAGTAAGTCAATTAAATCAATCCATTAAATAAATTATCTCAATATTTTGCTTCAACTTCTCAACACACTTAATATTCCACCATGTGTGGAAACAAAAATTATTGTCAAGAGAGTTCATAATGGTTAAGTATCGTGCACAAAAATGAAAATAATCTACCTTCACTAAAAAGTTGTTTTGTTCAGGATGCTTTTGTCTCCTGTAAATGTCCATTACAAATTGTAAAACATAAAAAGCAAAGGAATTTGTACAAAATATTAAAGGGAAACATATATATAAATGTTCAACTTCTTCGGAAAATCAATTCTTATGTCAAAAATATGCTTGAACTATGGCAACTACTTCTGCATATAACATGAAAGATAAATAGCGACACATATATGCAGAACACATAAATGGTTCTTACTACCCAATAGAAACAAATTAAATTATATAATTAACATCCGTATAAGCCAGAATAGACTACCATGATAAACTAAGAAACCGATATTAAAGAGATAGTAGATAGCTACTTCAGGACTTCTTCCATGCAGAAATCCATCTAGCAGTTCTATCTCACTTCATAGCTAGAGCAGGGCTTCTTTCTTGCCATATTGGAGTAGGAGACGCAGGAGGTTCAAAGACAGCTTTGTGATTTTGTTGAGGCTAATACCTCAATACTTGGAAGACTTTATGATCTCAACTCTACCTTGACACATCATGGAGGGTAATTGGAGAATTACTTGTGTTAATCGCAGAGGGAATGTAGCTGCACATACAATTGCAGCGCATGCTTGTTCTTTATATCAGGAGGCTTTTTTCTTTTCTACCCCATCTTTTCTTATAGCAGCAGACTTATGTAATGTTTAATATTTTCCCACATAAGGAAAAACCTAAATCCCATTTTCTCAACAAATCACCAAATGCTCTGAATTTGGAGTAGGCACGCGTGCAACCAACCAATCAATCAACCAATTTTCTCAAACTTGCACCTCATAAGTTGACACGCGTCCCATTTTCTTATAGCAACCAACCAATCAACCCATCCCATTTTCTCAAATGGCACGCGTTCCTTTCCGTAGGAGGTTTAAAGACAGCTTTGTGAAGCCATAGTGGAACTTAGATATATTGTTGCGAGGACCAAAACTGTTAAAGATGGTTAAATTGTCAATAGACAAAAAATGGAACTTAGATTCTTACCAAGTTTTTAAACCGACTTTTCAGGCTTTACAAAAGTTCAGCCAGCCTCAACACCATCCATAGAAAACTGCAATAATATTGTATGTAACATTAGATGATAATTTGTCTCAGTTAAATAACCCACTGAACTCAGTTAGCCATAATGTAATGCACCATTGCAATATTCCAGGTAATTTAAACTTTATTGAGGCTGAAGAGAAACAACACACTGAACTCAGTTAGCCATAATGTAATGCACCATTGCAATATTCCAGGTTATTTAAGACCTCTACTTTAACCATGATGGTTCAGTCACAAAGAAGTTTCTGGTAAGTTGTTAATCTGAAGCTCTCTGCTGGGATTTGCCTGACATTATATTTCATTGGTTAGTTGATCGATTTGGCGGTTTAGGCAGGGGTGAGCATGGTGGCAGAGCTGGTTGGGGTTACACTGGGCCCAAAGGGAAGGAATGTGGTGCTACAGAATAAGTATGGATCTCCCAAGATTGTCAACGATGGTGAAAATGTTCTCAAAGAGGTATTGCCATATATACACTGGTTCTAAATTTGAATAACATTTTACGGTTTAAGGATTTCAACATTTATATACAATATGACTGCCCATGTTATCTATCCATCAACTCTATAAATTTTAGTTCCTTTTTGTTACTTACTAACAGTTTCTAGTTTTTCAAAAGCTTATCAAAGAGATCAATCATTTTTCATTTGGAAAAAAAAAAATGAATCTAGTAAGCAGGTATTAGAGCAAATGATATGAATATCAATCCAGTAAATACCATACATCATGACTGCCCATGTTATATATCCATCAACTCTGTAAATTTTAGTTACTTTTTGTTAATTACTTACTAACAGTTTCTAGTTTTTCAAAAGATTATCAAAGAGATCAATCAGTTTCATTTGGAAAAAAAAAATGAATCTAGTAAGCAGGTATTAGAACAAATGATATTCACTAAGCAGGTATTAGAACAAATGATATGAATATCAATCCAGTAAAGACCATAAATCAAAACTTAAAGTGAAGAACAATGAGAAAGACAACCAATTATATAGACTGGAAAACCCGTAGCTCCACAATTCGATAGATAGAAGAAACCGTCAAGGCTTCGATGCTCCTTGCGCACACTGGTTAGATGCGATCATATTGTAATCAGTACCAATTAGCTACACACGTTGTCAATTGTAGAACTCGATCTCAAGTACAGTATAGGTTTCTCAACTAAGATATTAGTTTGTTGGTGAGATAGCAACCCAGAATCAAAATTAAACCCACCAAGTTGCACACTTTGTACCGAATTCTCATTATCAAATCAAACCAATTACCAAAAACCAAAAACTACATGCTCATTATGCAGATTGATTCGAACAGTATATCGCATTATACAAAAGATCTCAATCCAAACCCAATTCTCTACTTACTGATATCCCTATAATCCTTATTTACTAATGACCCAATAATCCTTACATACTGATAACCCAATAATCATCAATTACAGGAATCAAACTACATAGATGCTTTGTACCTTTGTATTTCTGAAGTCCTACTTTTCCTGTTTCAGTCATGCTCCCTGCGAACACCAAACAAAGAAGATGATTACCTGCTTTAGAACTACTAAGAAAAAAAAATCAAATAGAACATGAAATAGGGACTTGTATACTGAGAAACAAATACATATGATGAAGAGGAAAGTTGCACACACCATTTTTGTAGGAGATTAACCATTGCGCCGGTGAACCATAGGAAGAGAAGGCGATCGGGGCTGGGAGTCAAGCCATGGAGGCACCGAGAATGAATTCTCCATAGCAGTTTTTGGTTCCAGTGGGAGAACGTCAAACCGGTTGCGGGGGCCTCGCGGATAAATCCTCACAATTGTCTGGAATATTACTGTTTTAACCCTCTTTTATTTACTGAATTTACTATAGACTTATATAAAAGGAAGGACATTGCAGGCATCACATGCTTGGCAGTTCCATAAGCCAAATTGGCTTAATTAATAGAGATTTCACAACATTTTTACATTTGAAGAGTCTACGTATAGTAACTATTTGAAACTATACATTCACTTAAACACTTGGTAAACAGGTTAAGGAACATTAGTGCATATGTTCTTATTTTGAATCTAAAAGTTTAGAAAATCTATTCCAACCGTCAGATATCACCGTTAAGATTAAATACATGTATGGAAAAAATTCCAACTTCAGCTGACAACGTTAAAGGCTCGATCGGAACAGTCAACCGGGTGAGTCAAACCTCTAAACGCTTAGAAATGGTAATTGGACTGTCTAAATGACGTTTTTTGGCCTGACCTTCAACAGATAATAGTTTCAAATCAGTGAGACGCAACTAATCATATAAAAATTTTACAAAATTGATTTAACGAACGTCAGGCTACCTATAGGAAAACGAAAGTAAAAAACAGTTAACCGCAACATTTAGCACACATATTTTATCGGAATCTTGTCATTTTTCAACCGTACACGTATTTCATTATTTCGGTCATATCTTATTTCACAACATTTTTGCATTTGAAGGATGAAGCATTAATGGTTTATCGTTAGTGATAGAAAATGGAATATGGTCATTTTTTGTTTTTTGTTTTTAAATCATAGCCGACGAGAGACTCGTACTCGTCGGCTATTCTTTTGTCGTTTTCTGTTTAAAATAAAATATGTATTTTTCAATATAGTTATAGCCGACGAAATAATGAATTCTTCGTCGGCTATTATGAGTATAGCCGACGAAATAACAAATTTTCGTCGGCTATTATATGAAAAAAAACAAAAAACAGTTGGCAAGGAAGTTCAAGCAAAGTTCAGTTGGCAGTGCTGTTTATCTGCACCGAAAACTGTACTCTGTCTCGAAGGACTGTAAACCCTCTGACTCAAATGAAAAAATGGATGACTCAAATGGTAAAATTTAAATGTTGCATTCGGCACACAGATTTTATCGGAATCTTGTCATTTTTCAACCCCTGAATGTATTTCATTATTTCGGTCATATCTTATTTCACAACATTTTTGCATTTGAAGGATGAAGCAATGATTTATCGTTAGTGATAGAAAATGGAATATGATCATTTTTTGTTTTTTTTTAAATCATAGCCGACGAAAATGTCAATTTCGTCGGCCAAAATTTCAAAAGTTTTCGTCGGCTAATGTTTCAGAGAAAGGCCGACGAAAATCTAAAATCGTCGACTGAAATATGAATATAGCCGACGATTTTTGTTTATAACAACGAAAAAACAGTATCGTCGGCTATGGTTAAACTATGGCCGACGATTTTGTTTTTCCACCAACGAAAAATAAAATCGTCGGCTATTCTATAGAATTACCGACGAAAATTTTTAGTCGTCGGCCGTTTTTTATTATTTCGTCGGGAAAAGCCTTTTTTCTGGTAGTGTGTTTGAACCTAATGTATAGATCATTCATACAAAATTTCATCTAATTTGGTTACTGTTAAGGTATCGAAACTATATTAAATCAATTAACAAACCGAATATGTTCAACCTGAACTGTTCCTGTAAATCATCATAATGAAAGGTCAAACGATTATCAAGTTTGATGAAATTTTGCAGAGATGATCTAGACATTAGATTATAACATCTGAAGGGTGGAGATGTGAAAATATGACCAAAAAGTGTGTCAAAAAAAGAACTTCGCACGTTAATTTCAAACCTGCTAACAAAGAGGTATAATAAAAATTAGAATCTAATATAGAGGTGTCATACGGAAATAAACTTCCTATATATTAGATGCTTAAGTTCACTAGAATAGTACTCTAAATTTCTAATAGTTAGATATATTATACATAAAACAAATTATGTATCTATTTTATGATTCTACCTTATGTATAGAGAATGATTTCCTTTCACAAAACTTTTTCATAAGATGTAGAAAAATTTCATGATTCTTGCAATAATTATGAAATTGATTGAAAAACAAAATGGTTAGTATTGAAGAAAAAATCATAATTAAGATATTTAATATAAATAATTACCAATAACTACAATTTTGTACTCATAATTACCAATAACAAGGTCTTATTTTTGTTTACCACTAGCAGGATTTAACACTAACAGACTTTTAATCCGTCCAATGTTAAATGACATAATTAACCCTGAAAATCTAAAATTTACAACATATGCCATCTATATATATTTAAAAAAAAAAAAAAAAAACCACAGTTCCTCTCCTCCTCGATCTCTCTCTATCTGTTCCCATAAACTCAGACCCAATTTTATCACTATTCCACCTAATTGATCTGAGATTGGAGGCGGCGAGGGGAGGCGGCGAGCGGCGAGGCTGGGAGGCGGGCGGAGGCGCGAGGCCGGCTGAGGCGCGAGGCAGCGAGCGCGCGAGGGTGAGGCCGGAACTGGAGCAGATCGAGGCGCGAGGGCCAGGCCGGAGCGAGGCTCGACGGCCGAAGGCGCGAGGCAGGAGGTCCGATCTGGAGGCTGGAGGTGCGAGGCCGGACGCGCGAGGCTGGACGAGCGAGGCAGGAGGTCCTGGGTGAGGCCGGACGCGTGAGGCCGGAGGCGCGCGGCCGGATGTGCGAGGTCGGAGGCGCGAGGAGGTCGAGGACTTGGCCTTTGTGTCTTCGCCTTCTGCTTTTCGGTGTGGCGGTCTTCACGGCGGAGATAGAGGACTTGGCCGGCGCAAGGAGAGTGCGGCAGACTAATGGACTTGGTCTTCTCTCTCTCTCAGTTTGTTTGTTGTTTTGATTTGGTGGTTGGAATTGGATCGGTGGAGAATAGTTTGTGGAGGAGTGAGAGATCTGGAATTTTTTGGGAGAATTAGGGTTTTGAGTGGGAGATATTGAGGCTCAGTATTATTGAAGTACGGCGGATGACGACGGAGATACTGAGGCTCAATATTATTGAAGTGCGGCGGAGGACGGCGGAGCTACTGAGGGTCAGTAGTATTAAGACGGCGGAGCTACTGAGGGTCAGTAGTATTAGGTTGAGTTCTGAGGATCAGTAGCATTAGGCTCACTGAGGGTCAGTAGTATTAGGTTGAGTTCTGGGGATCAGTAGCATTAGGCTTAATGAGGGTAATTGTGTAATTTAAGACTTAACTGATTCTGTTAGTTTTGGATGGAACCTTGCTAATGGTAATTTAAAAAGAGAACCTTGCTATTGGTAATTATGTACTCAAAATTGTAGTTTTGGGTAAAAAACCCTATTTAATACATAGAGTCAATTAAGCTTATTTATTGTGTTAATATTAATTGAATGGTGGCAATTTGTGTAAATTTTACAAAAAATATGATATAATATGTAGTACAGTTGACACGTTTTAGATACCTATTATATAGGCTCGAGATCGATATATGTTAACTTATGACATACATACAGTTACAAATTTTAAAACTTAAGACTAAATTTGGATTTGTTGTCATCGAATTCGATTCGAGTAGTGTAGTGTTGAGTTATTACATTAGAACTATAAAGGTGGAAGTTTTGATTGGGTGTCCATAATAAATTTTGTTCGGATTACTATGTGACTAAAATATCAAATAACCTAAGCTGCATGGAATCGGGTGCAGGAACGTGGAAGCGAAGCGTTTTATTAAAAAAAAATAGAAGCGGGTGCGTTTTGGATGCGTCGAAATAAAATAATATATAATATATATATATATATTAAGAAATATAATTATGGATGTTTCTCTACTAAAAATCATAGATATTTATATGAATATCAAAATCCTCGCTCTGCTAGGGCTGGGAGAGCGCCGCTTCGGCCTCTCTGCACCTTCCTCTGTCACTAATGGCGATCCGTTTCGTTTTCGTCTTCGGAATCGATTGCATCAAGCCATTCCTTGTTTGTACCCTACGCCATCATGGGATCTGGGTCGTCCTAAGACGACTCTCTTTTCTCATTTCTCTGAGAGTATGGACGACGCCGATGGGACTCTTAGCCTATGGCAGTGGGGGTCAAGAATGATGGCGACGATAGGCGGTGGCCTGGTGCGACCATGGAAGGATAACCTTAATCATGGGGAGGTGTAAGAGCTATTTCAGAGGCTTGGATTTGATTGTCGACTTTCCTCGTTTAAACTGATGATTGTGCGGCGTCAGTTGTGGATTTTGGGGCACGGATCTGGAATTGCGCCGCAGGAACAATGTTCCAATGGTGCTTCTCCGGTTGTCGGCTTCCCAACTTTCTAGCCTAAGACTCTCTTCTGGCAAAAGCAGGCGGCGATGGAGATGGGTTTTCCATTTTGGGTTCCGGGTAGGATATGGTTCCGGATATGGAGTCAGGTCTGGGCTGGGCGCTAGATTTAGTGTGTTTTGGGGCTTGGGGTGTGGTGAGAACCACTTCAATGCGGCTGTGGTGGATTCAGCGGGATTGAGGGTGACGCAAACCTCGGAACCGGTCAGTCTGAAGATGACGGTGTTCGTCGTTGGGTGATTCCAAATAACTTTTTTGGGTTAGGGTTTGACGGATGTGTTGGGCCCGACTGCTTTAGTTTTCTTTGAATTTGGGCCTTTACTCTGATGTTGATTTGGTTTGATTGGGTTTTTATGGCCCAACACGAGATTTTTGGATCAAATGGCAATCTTGATAACCTCAGTTGTTACTCTTTATTCTTGCTACTGAGTGTTTCAAAGACTGTGAATGTTAAAGTTCTGTACACAGTCATTAGAAAGTGGATGTAAGTTTGATTATTAGGTACGTAGGTGCCAAATATGTATTTAGTACTCATAGGGAGGAATTTTTTATTGTCGGCCTTCACATGTGTTTTATTCCTTATACGTTTTACTGATTAATACATTTTTTGACTTCCGATAAAAAAAAAATAATTATGAAGATGAACAAATACACATTAGACTCAGTTAAAGCCCATCAACCACCATTGGTGTTTTACACCCCACAACTCTCAATATTCTAGTAGAAAAAAGCTGGCGAAAGTTGGATACTTTGGTCATTTCTATTTATTAGAAAGACTCCATCTTCATGAATGAATAGAGTTCCATAACTAAACAATAACTTGGTTGTGTCTGTTTGCAAATATCAAGACCATCAAAGCTCTTTCTTTATGTATTAGATCTCCACCTATGCATCTTAGTGTCCCTCTTAGTCTCCATGGTGTCTATATCACTCTCTCCCGTCCCTTCTTTAGCACTCTTGAAAACCCGAATCCGAAACACCCAATTTTTAAATTTTTTTCCACCGCCATCATTATTCTCTTTTCCTTCTCTCTCACTATTGCTTTCCCTGCTCTAGTTGACACTAAATAGGTGCCGCATTTTTCTTTTTTACTTGGTTACAATTTTCAGTTGGGTTGTTAGAAATCGGAATCGCACTTCCAAAATTGGAATCTAACGCTTCTACTACGCTTCCCAGTCTGCCTTTTCAAGAAGCTCTTCCACCGCGCACACGCTTCGGTTCTGCTTCGGAAGCGCGAAATGCGGGTTGAGTGAAGCTTCTGTGCTTCCTAGCAAATAACTGTATCATAAATCGGTCAAATTTTAAGATGTCGAATTTGGGAAGTTGTCTGTAATCGACTCAAAAATTACTAAACATTGGTAATTTGATACTAAATATAAATATTGGTGTCCGTAACTCGAAGCGATGCTCATATTTACAGAGATAATTTAAAAAGAAGTAAAATGAACATATTGAGTTTAAGATTCAATCAATACTTCGTTCTCGATTGTTTGATCAAATAAATGAAATCGTTAATGTGATATAAAAGATATTAATTTTTCCTCAAACCTGGGGAACGTAAATCGAATTTGGTTAACGCCTGGTCAATCTAGGAAAGCTCGAGTCAACATTAACATATATTCCAATACTAATGGTTGATTCCACAGATAACTTACGGATAAAAGGTCGGACTCTCGACTCCTGATACCAGAGTATCAAATAGACATAACTTGGAATGCAAGTTAGCTCAGGAACAACATTCTAGGTAAGTAAACTAACCCTCTTTGTTAGTGACTTAATGCTTGTTTATATTGTTATTTGTTCAATGTGCTACCTTACCAGTATACATATGGTATTGCTAGTGACATTGTATGGTATTTTGTTGGAGCCTGTGAAAGAACAATCTCACTGTAGTAACCCGATTTTATCGTTTATTTACTTGTAATCTTCTCATAATTAGTTGAAGGATGTTTTATGAGAATTGACATTTCGTGTGCCTGTATTTAATCGTTGCGCGACGTTGGAAGTGATTTCGAGATTTATATTTTTGAAAAACGTTAAGTTTCAATGGGTCAAGAGTTGACTTTTTGATTCGTTATGTTTTTCGAAAAGTTGACTTTTTGATTAGTTATATTTTTGAAAGTCGTAGAGCCCGACGATACGAGTTCGTAGACATGCGGCACGCGTGAAACAGACGTCGTATGAAGAAGTTACGACATGTCGAACTTATTTCCAAAATCAGAAATTGCTATAAATAGAAGGAAATTTCGGGTAAAAGTCAGAATTTTCTTTTTAATCCGTTTTACCTTTTACTGTAGCAATCCCCCTAAAAATTACTGTTCCTACCGGTCAAACCACCTCCGATCTCCGCCGTCCGACCGCCACGGCGCAAGCGCCACCCACCGGTCCATTGGGTTTTCCTCCCTCTTCCTTTCCAGCTAAGGATCGGCCGGAACCGACGCCGGAGCAAGACGCGGCGGAGCTCGAAAACTCCTGCCACCGTTCACGTCGGTGCTGCAGCCGCACCAGGCGTCACTGGCGCTCGAGCCACCCGTCCATCGACTCCTCTCCTCCGTGCGCTCCTCTTGGTGTGGGTGGTTGTCGCCGTTCTAAGCCGTAGCGACCAGATTGGGAAACGTTTCTGATCGGGTCGACCCGACCCGTTTCCAGCACCCAGACCCGGCCCAACCCAGACCCGACCCGGTCAGTCCAGTCAACGTTGACTGACGTTGACCATCAGCGTTGACCGTTGACCGACGTTGACCGGCACTGTAGCAGTCCGATCCGACCGACGTTCCGGTCCAAATCGACATTTTTTCCTCCGAGGCCCGACGTTGAGCAGTGATTTACCAATTTTGGTGAATTAAGGTAAGTAAACCTCACGTTGATCGTATTTTTATACGAGTTTATTTATAGTATTTGATCGTTATATGCAAAACTGTTTTTATGAAAATGATATTTGTTTTAAAGTGAATGAACTTGATCGACTACGGTTCATTGGTAAGTAAAATGATTTTAATATAAAAATGATTTTTAATGTGTTTTACGATCAATGACTATAGTTGGTATTAGTGGACTATTCCTGAGTGAATGTCTACGTATATATATATTTACGTGATTTCTATATTGTGAGTGAGCTTTGGGTGAATTTATCTTGTTAAGGAATTGTTATAATTGAATTCATACGAGTTGTATGATGTGTGATTGAGTTGGTATGAAAACCAACAGCCAGTGAGAGATATTTTCTGTGTTATGATGGGGATTTCTTACGTGTGGCGTTTAGGTCCACCATGTGAGATGATGGGGGATCGGCAAATATATCGGGAACCAAGCCTTTGGCCGGGTGATTGGTTACGATATGTTAGAGCTCTAGTCTGTCTGCCTTTGTGTGAGTTGATGGAAATGACAGAGGTCATTGCCCTGAGTTGAGTCTTTCGATTGATTGTGGTTGTGTTGGGAAATGTGATTTCCTTTTTGTTGCTTTAATTCTATTATCTTGAACTTGTTTCTTTTACTCACACGAGCTTTGAAAGCTTACCGGGTTTGTTATTTACAACCCGGTGCACCAATTGATGGTGTAGGGGTTAGACCTGCAGGTGAGGACCAGCAGCCAGGAGGAGGCTCCTGAGTCACGTAGCTAGTAGGTGTGAGCCAGTGACCTGGGTTGTATTCTTTTTGGGTTTGAGAGGGTTAGCGTGAGACCCTATTTTATAACTATATTCTTTTATAGATGTAATATTTTGAGTGTTTAGAGCTACGCACTTAAACTCTGTTGTTGTACAAAGTTGTTCGTTTGAAAACTTTATGTATTTGACTTTATTTGTGTCGGTTTTCACTTGGTCGAATTTGGATTTTTATTATCCGAAATTCGGGTTGTGACACTAACTACAGTTGTTCGCATGAGTTGTTGTTGTTCTGATTTGCGGAACAAGTCAAACCGATCCACCACATGAAAAAATGAAAAATCAGCAGGTGTGGATCATTGAGCGCTCAGATATGTTAGCATGCTGCATCTATTTTCACTAAAATATTTACCAAGTAATTTTACTTTGCGATCTCACTATTATGTATTAGTACGCATTTATGCTTTAGAACTGTGCTTTCAAGCCTAACATCAGTGGGCTGGCCCCCATTGGGCAAACAAGGATGAACGCTCACCCCTGCATTAGTAATAATTTTATTACACAAGAGTGGTGTGGAAACGATTTGGTGTTTTAGATCGACCGTTTGAAACCGACTCACACCAAATTAAGTCAATATATAATAATTTTTTCAATTTATATTTATGTCAATTTCTTATTTTCTCAACTATTAACATAAAATGCGTGCACCGATTATATCAAAAATTAAGGAAGGAAGTATCAAAATTGGCACAGATAGATCTCAAGTTAACAAGGGTGGTGGTCGAAGATAAACGGACCTTTTCCAATGTATTATGTAGGGTGAGTAAGGATAATCTCTTGCTCGTTATTCTTATGAAATCGATTAGTAAAAAAAAGTATTAAAAAAAAAATTGTTCTTGGCAATGTTGGCTTTTGATTATGATGAACGCGCAAATGCTTGATCATGTTAGTGGGAGACTGGGAGTGGTCTCAGTTTTGGGATGCAACTCCAGCAGAGTAGCATTTGAGTTAGTATATTGTATATGGCTCTTTGGTTTCTGGTTTTTTAATCCAAAGGTTTCCAGCTTGACATAGCCTATGTTGCATAATTTACATGATAAATGTATAGTCCTTCAAATTGTGTATGTTGAGAGGAGGCAAAGCTCTGCATACACCATTACTCTGTGTCATTCACAGATGCAAGAAATAAAAATATTCAGGAGATTATCTTAACATATGGGGGCTGTTCCCTGAAACTAGAAGCAGTCATGTGGAGATTCATAACCACCATGCTGCCATTGCTGCGCTACACTGCAGGTTAATAGATCTTAGTCACATTTTTCGAAGCTAATACCGTGTCCGTGTTGATGTTAAAAGAGTGTTATCTGTGTTTAATCCTTTTCTTCTGGTGGGAGGCAAATGGAATCTAACAACTATAAGATCGTTTCAGTTGCACGAAACGCCGGAAAGGGTCGCTTTTTGATGCTTGAATAGTCGTCCAGTTCCTCCAAGTTGTTAAACTTTTGAATCAGATCGTTTAATGAAGTTATTTATCTTCGATCATGAGCTGGGGAACAGGTTATTGGAGAACTAAACAATCACTGCATTTGAATTACTCTCTATTTAATCATCAAAGTTGCAGAAGAAAGAGGGAAAACGTGTGACAGAACAATTTCATTTGAATCTGACATGTATGGATTATGAATCTGAATAGACATATGCATTTGTTTACAAGTATGTATTGCTCTCTATACTGCATTTTGAATCCCTAGCCTAATAGTTGAGCACAAAAACAGAACCCGCCTAGCACCCGCCTAGTGTCCGTCTAGACCGCCTAGCACCGGATTACTCCGGCTTAAGTCCCGTGTAAGATGCCTAGTACCTTTTGATTCTGCCTAGAGTCCGCATAGCCCACTTAGCACCACATTTGGCTCCCGTCTAGCGCGTTAGGGTATATCTCGGTATAACTAACACTTTCAAAACTGTATCACCTCTTGGCATGGCTTTACAACTTACATTGTCTTTAGTGCCACCACACAAACATGGTTAAATATTTGAATTCTCATCGTTGAAGGAAAGATCAGTCATAGTATGTCTTATATTTTTATTGATAGGCCACCTTAAAATTGATGCTAGTCTGCTACCGCATCAAGCAAATGTACAATATATAATAGATTATGATTGACAAATTTCTTCTGTCAACACATGACAACCAGTGGCATCGACGTATATAATTCTCGTTCAAGGGTAATATTGATTTTACAAAAAATATACAGAGGCCTTGTAAATAGCGAAAAAAACAAAACGTGAGCCATATTACAATTCTAAAAGATATGATAAATATTTTTTGTCAAACCTTATACAGTAATGTTCATGTGAAATACAGTAGTGTTCATTAGAACGGAGACCGAGTTTGATTAAGCACCTAAAGAGGCACCGGAGTACAATATTAGACAATTTTGCTCATATCAACCTGCATTCTGTTACAGATTGTCTTGTCTTGTGATTATTGACCAAGTGATAGACTTTGATTTTAGATTTGAACCAGCTATAAAGGAAAAGAAGGATTCAAATTAACTCACCAAAGGTGATCGACTGCATAGTCTTTCAACATCATGACAATGCCTGAAGTCTCATGCGTTTTCTGTGCTTTTACTTTCCCTGAGCTTTGAGACCTTGTTGATTGCCTGCAGGTAAGGTAGTTTTAAAACCTCACTCATGTTGCTCATACCAACTCCCCTTCTTATGCGCATAGTCGATTGAATTTCATGTGTGCATACGTATGAGTGTAACGCCACACACATGCGGCCAGGAGCCTGGAAAGAACCATCAACTAGTAGTTGATTGGTCCATTTGTCTCTGCACTCTTGGCCATAGCTTGTTGGTTGAATGCCAAAAGAAGGAACTTAAATTTCCACAGTCGTGCAAATTTTGAAGGTCACTTGGTTTGTGGCTTAAGGATGATGATGATGATTAAGGAGCTTGTAGTACTTCAAATCCAGTAAAAAAAAAGGAAAAATGTAAATTTAGTACAATTTTTGACCCCTCATTACCCATTTCAATAAACACTCTAATTTCTTGTCCTATTAAATATAAAGTAACAACTCATATTGCCCATTTCAACAATTTTTTTCAACCCTAGTACAATTTTAATTTTTTTCTTCCCTTTTTACCCTCGCTTCTTATACACTCATATGAAGATAAAGTGGAAAATAGAAAAAACTTTGCTAGAATGTCACCAAACTCCGCCGGCGTCCAATGGTAGGTCGCCGGATTCCAATCACCGGACTCCGGTCGCCTGATTCCAATCATCGGATTCCGGTAGCCGGATTCTGGTCACCCAATTTTCTCACTGGAATATTTATTTAATATTCTCTGGTCGCCGGATTTCAGTCACCTGACTTTAGTTTCCGTATTTCAGTCACCAGACTTTAGTCGCCGGATTCCAGTCACCGGACTCAAGTTACTGACCTCCAGTAAGCAATTTACAGATTTCAGATATCCAGTAATCAAGTTACTGACCCCTAGTAAACGACTTACAGATTTTAAAAGTCTGCAACTTTGTCTATGCCTTGCTCCTGATCGGGTCAGAATCCCCTTCGGTGCTGCATGGCTCGGACCTCGACGCCGGACCCAGGGCGCTGCTCCTACCTTCTCCACACGAGATCGAACCCAGACCACCGGCGCTACACTGCTCCAACCTCGACGCCGGACCCAGGATGCGCGACGCCGAGCCCAGGGCGATGCTCCTGGCTTTTCCACACGAGTTCGGACCCAGACCACTGGCGCTGCACTGCTCCAACCTCGACGCCGGACCCAAGACACGCGACTTCGAGCCCAGGGTGCTGCTCTTGCCTTCTCCACACGAGATCGGCTGCACTGCTCCAACCTTGACGCTGGACCCAGGACGCTCAATGCCTGACCCAGGCCTCCTCCTATCAACATCGATGTCGGCAACGTCGTCTCCACTTGACCCAAAATGCCTCCTCTTGCAGATGACGACGACTGCTGGCCCAAAAGTTCTCCTCCTTCAATTGACGATGACTGATGCCCCATACTCGTTCAGAGAGAGAGAGAGATGTGGTTTTAGTATAGGGTAGTTATGTATTTTTACCAAGATTCATTGGAGTGGGTAGGTAATATTGGAATAAACAAGTTTTCCTCTAATTTTGACTAAATTGTCGTTTTCCCTAAAAAAAAATGTGTCATGCTGAATTACTGATGGCAAGCTGTTTCAGTTAGTATGGTTACCTGATCTTGAGCTTAATGTAGGCAGCCATCTTTATTGGCCTCAGTTTCACACTTTCACCTATAAAAAATATTCGAGAAAGTCATAAATCCTCAAGACCAAGTGAGTATAGTTGATTTAGACAAAAAAAAAAAAATGCCCCAACTAGTCCTCAAATTTAAAGATCACCAATTTGCCCGGGAAATTGCAAAAGTAGTCTACTCATATAAACCGAAAAATTGAACAGTTGAAATACTAAAAAGTTTCAACTATTCTAATGAATCTTAAATTAACTATAAAGTTTCAACAAGTCCTCATTAGAATGACTTCCTAAGTTTATAACTAAAAATCCCTCGAGCTTTCCCAGTCTTAAAAGAATTACTGGGCCCTATTCCAGACCTTTGTTTTGCCTTGGTTCAGTTGGCAGCCTTACCAAAGGCCGGCCCGTTACTAATTATAGCATTCCAGCTCTACTTCCTCCATCCAACTATTAATTATCAACATAACTATATATGTGTTGTAGGAAGGTTATTTCCGTAACTTCCTGGATGTGTCTTGACCTAATTAGACAAGTATAGTTGATTCTGTATTAGATAAGGAATCCCTAATGTATCGGGATACTTGTTATAATGCCTATATAAAGGCCTCTCTATCAATCAATAAATAGAGTTCTCCCTATTATCTTTTCTCCTTGAACACGTTATCAGCACGTGACCTCCATGAGCCCTAGAAAAACCCTAATAACTTTTTCCTCCTCCTCCATCCCTTCCGCCGGCCTCACCTCCCTCCTAGGGACCCGTGCGCCCCCCCTTCTCGGTCTCTCCTAGGCCGCAACCCTTGCCTGGCCGCCTGCAAGCCAGCCTAATCGCTCCCCAGCCCGCGCGCTCGCCAGCCAATTCGTTCGCCAGCCTACTTGCTTGCCAAGCCAACTCGCCCATACGCTTGGCTCGCCCGCTTGCTCGCACGCCCGCCAACTCGCCCATTTGCTTGGCTCGCCCGCCTGCTCGCACGCCCGCCAACTCGACCATTCGCTTGGCTCGCCAGCCTGTTCGCTCGCCATCAATTTTTCAAGATAGCTCTGCCAGATTACTCGCGTAAAAAGAAGCTCGAGAACCAGACAAGGGTCGAAGAACAAGCTTTACGCACTCGATCTTTAAGTATTGTAAGGGCATTCGCCATTGTAATGACATTCGTCATTATAATGGCACTCGCCATGTTTTTATGACTCTAGTTAGTCTGTTTATTTTGGAATTAGAAGTTGATGTATTCAAGTTGGCACTTAATAAAATTTCTCTGTTTTCCCATAATTGTGAGAAATTTTATGTTTTTATGCAATCAGGTTCATGTATTAACAACTCACGTGGTTCTTGTGACGCCACATTTGGGTCACATAGGCTCTATATTTTGGACTTATAATTCCCCCTACACTCAATCCCTAAATAAAATAAAAAAAAGGGTGGCGAACGGGCCGCCATCGGCCCATTACGGTGAAGTAGGCTCGGCATCGGCTACACTCTGGTGCCACGACACCATGTGTCTTTGACATCCACAGCTTCGGCTAGTGTGCAGCCCGAGAGGTGTTTTCACACCGATCCTAGGAGGCTAGACCTCATTTTATTCCAGTCACCAAAGGTGTTCTACACCACAATGTGCGAAGCCCCGGTTTCGTTTTGGTTTCTGATGATGATTGCTTGGTTATGTAACATTCAACCTTGCACTTTCTGACTTTAGTCGACGTTATAATGTCCAAATGCCATGTGATACACTCGATGGGATTCTCATCCCCTTTCTTTCTCTATCATACGGCGTAGTGATTAGACTGTGTCCCGCGAGAAACTAACCCAAGTTTTCGTCTCTTTGTAGATGTCTCGCGGCGAAGTTGAGTGTCTAGCTGATAGTGGAACTACCCACACTATTCTAAGGAATAGGCAGTTGTTTACGGATTTAATACCGTATCGCTCATCTATGACAACATTGATAGGTACCTCGCCGGTTGTCAAAGGGCGAGGATCCGCTGAATTTATGTTACCAAATGGTACTGTTATCAATGTCATTGATGGTCTCTATGAGCCGAGAACAAATCGAACTCTGCTGAGTTTTAAGGATATCCGTGCCAACAGTTATCACTTGGATACCTATGCTGAGAATGGTGAAGAATACTTAAGCATTACTTCTCAAGAACACGGCCGCCGCCGTATCTTAGAGAAGATGCTGTGCATTGAAGACAATGGCTTATATCTCACTACAGCCCGTGTCTTCGAATCATATGCTGTCACTGACATTTTTTGTGACACTAATGATTATAAGCTTTGGCATGCTCGACTAGGCCACCCTGGCCGTGATATGATGATCCGGATTCTAAAAAACTCCGATGGACATCCATTTTTCAAGTCGAAAAAGAGATTGGAAGAACCTCTTATCGCGACTCAACATCATGATGTACGCAGGAGCCAAGCTCCCCGCCAGACTGTGGCCTTAAAGCCACACTCGCCACCGCACCCCCCCCCCCCCTTCACAGGGTTTCGGGGCCGCGCACGTGGCGGATGAGGACCTGGCCTTTACGCCACACGTCGTGCCGTCCCACCCTTCACAGGGACATGGGACGTCACCACATGTGTCCTCTTATGCCACAACGGCAATTTCCAATGCCCATCGCTCATTTTGTAAGGCTTGCTCGCTTGCTAAATTACATGCTCGCCCTTCATTCGCCAAAGCTTCAACTGATAATATACCATTCTTACATCGAATCCAAGGTGATATTTGTAGACCAATCAAACCAGAATACGGCCCATATAAGTATTTTATGGTGCTAGTTAATGCGTCGACGCGTTGGTCACACGTCGCGTTTTTGTCCACAAGAAATGCTGCATTCGCCAAGCTTTTAGCTCAAATTATCAAGTTAAGGGCTAACCACCCTGACCATCCTATCAAATCTATTAGGATGGATAATGCTGGCGAGTTTACCTCCAAAGTATTTGATGATTATTGTATGTCCATTGGGATTGAAGTCGAACACCCTGTTCCTCATGTTCATTCTCAAAACGGCCTTGCAGAAGCCACCATTCAGCGACTCCAGCTAGTGGCTAGGGCATTGGTTATGGGAACCAATTTGCCAGTTTCTGCTTGGGGATATGCAATACTGCATGCAGCGATGCTTATTCATTTTCGACCCATTGCCAACAATGCGTTTAGTGCCTACCAGATGGTAAACTGGTTTTGAACCCAATCTATCGCACTTACGTACTTTCGGTTGTGCAGTTTATGTGCCAATTACGCCTCCATTGCGTATCAAAATGGGTCCACAACGACGTTTATGCATCTATGTTGGCTATGATTCGCCAACGATAATCCGCTACTTAGAACCAACCACCAGTGATCTATTTACTGCGCGATTCGCAGATTGTCACTTTGAAGAGACACAATTCCCGCCGTTAAGACGAGATGATTGAAGCAAATTATGCTCATCATGTGGATTCTTCAAAGGCGCAACCACAAACTCTTGATGTCCTGGATTTTGACTAGCCTATGGCTTTTCTAGTTTATCAAGTATTGTAATGGCATTCGCCATTGTAATGTCATTCGCCATTATAATGGCACCCGCCATTATAATGGCACCCGCCATGTTTTTATGACTCTAGTTAGTCTGTTTATTTTGGAATTAGAAGTTGATGTATTCAAGTTGGCACTTAATAAAATTTCTCTGTTCTCCCATATTGTGAGAAATTTTATGTTTTTAGGCAATTAGGTTCGTGTATTAACAACTCACGTGGTTCTTGTGACGCCACCTTTGGGTCACATAGGCTCTATATTTTGGACTTATAATACCACTTACGCTCAATCCCTAAATAAAAAAAAAAAAAGAGGGTGGCGAACGGGCCGCCATCGGCCTATTAAGGTGAAGTAGGCTCGGCATCCGCCACACTCTGGTGCCACGACACCATGTGTCTTCGACATACACAGCTTCGGCTGGTGTACAGTCCGAGAGGTGTTTTAACACCGATCCTAGGAGGCTAGACCTCATTTTATTCCAGTCACCAAAGGTGTTCTACACCACAATGTGCGAAGCCCCGGTTTCGTTTTGGTTTCTGATGATGATTGCTTGGTTATGTAACATTCAACCTTGCACTTTCCGACTTTAGTCGACGTTATAATGTCCAAATGCCATGTGATACACTCGATGGGATTTTCATCCCCTTCTTTCTCTATCCTACGGCGTAGTGATTAGATTGTGTCCCGCGAGAAACTAACCCAAGTTTTCGTCTCTTTGTAGATGTCTCGCGGTGAAGTTGAGTGTCTAGCTGATAGTGGAACTACCCATACTATTCTAAGGAATAGGCAGTTGTTTACGGATTTAATACCGTATCGCTCATCTATGACAACATTGATAGGTACCTCGCCGGTTGTCAAAGGGCGAGGATCCGCTGAATTTATGTTACCAAATGGTACTGTTATCAATGTCATTGATGCTCTCTATGCACCGAGAACAAATCGAACCCTGCTGAGTTTTAAGGATATCCGTGCCAACGGTTATCACTTGGATACCTATGCTGAGAATGGTGAAGAATACTTATGCATTACTTCTCAAGAACACGGCCGCCGCCGTATCTTAGAGAAGATGTCGTGCATTGAAGACAATGGCTTATATCTCACTACAGCCCGTGTCTTCGAATCATATGCTGTCACTGACAATTTTTGTGACACTAATGATTATAAACTTCGGCATGCTCGACTAAGCCACCCTGGCCGTGATATGATGATCCGGATTCTAAAGAACTCCCATGGACATCCATTTTTCAAGTTCGAAAAAGCGATTGGAAGAACCTCTTACCGCGACTCAACATCGTGATGTACGCAGGAGCCAAGCTCCTCGCCAGACTGTGGCCTTAAAGCCACACTCGCCACCGCACCCCCCCCCCCCCCTTCACAGGGTTTCGGGGCCGCGCACCTGGCGGATGAGGAAGCGGCCTTTACGCCTCACGTCGTGCCGTCCCACCCTTCACAGGAACATGGGGCGTTACCACCTGTGTCCTCTTATGCCACAACGGTAATTTCCAATGCCCATCGCTCATTTTATAAGGCTTGCTCGCTTGCTAAATTGCATGCTCGCCCTTCATTCGCCAAAGCTTCAACTGATAATTTACCATTCTTACATCGAATCCATGGTGATATTTGTGGACCAATCAAACCAGAATTCGGCCCATTTAAATATTTTATGGTGCTGGTTGATGCGTCGACGCGTTGGTCACACATCGCGTTGTTGTCCACAAGAAATGCTGCATTCGCCAAGCTTTTAGCTCAAATCATCAAGTTAAGGGCTAACCACCCTGACCATCCTATCAAATCTATTAGGTTGGATAATGCTGGCGAGTTTACCTCCAAAGCATTTGATGATTATTGCATATCCACAGGGATTGAAGTTGAACATCCCGTTTCTCATGTTCTTTCTCAGAACTGCCTTGCAGAAGCCACTCTTCAGCAACTCCGGCTATTAGCTAGGGCTTTTGGTTATGGGAACCAATTGCCAGTTTTTGCATGGGGATATGTAATACTGCATGCAGCTATGTTTATTCATTTTCAGACCCAATGCCAACCAGACGTTTAGTGCATACCAGCTGGTTAATGGTTATAAACCCAATATTGCGCACTTACGTACTTTCGGTTGTGCTGTTTATGTGCCTATTACGCCTCTTCTGCGTACAAAGATGGGTCTACAAAGACGTTTAGGTATATGTTGGATGTGAATCCCCAACAATAATCCGCTACCAACCACCGTAGATCTCTTTACTGTGCGTTTCGCAGATTGTCACTTTGATGAGACACACTTCCCGCCGTTAGGGGGAGATAGGAATGCTCACATTCCTTGAACAATATGATTTTTTTTTTAATCATATATACATTATTCAGCAAAAATATATTATTCAGCAAACAATACAAGGAATAAAACCTTCATTTGAGGGGACAATTACTTTTTATGACAATTAAGAACCTAGCTGCACTTAGGATTTCAACCATCAAAAATACATTCACCTTTTGAAGATCGTTTATAGAACTTTTATTTTCACATACTCAAACTCATGATGAAGCTAGAATAAAGGGTAACAAGTAGGTTGCATGGAATCGGGTGCGGGTACGTGGAAGCGAAGCGTTTAGAAACGCGGAAGCGTTTTTTTAAGAAAATATTTGGAAAAATAAATATAGTTAAACTAATCTAAGACTATATAAAACAAATAGGGGGTTTTACGGGTTTTGACAAGATCAAGATGGATAATAAGAAGATCAAGAAGGATAGAATGTTTGGAATTTGGAAATCCATCACCAATATGATCAATACACATGTTATATATATAATAATTCCAATATGTAGAGAGAAAGATATGAATCAAGAGAAATTCATAAACATATGCATAAGCCCTTTAATATTTCCCTTAAGTTATCTAACTTTGTGTATTTACTCAAGTTAAAACCATTCTAATCATGCGATCTCAAAACTCCTAGTGAATGCACATCAGAAGTCTATTCGACTGGACGCAATCGGTCGTCAAATGTGGAGCGTATGAGACGATTGGAGGAGGAGGCCCGACAGCGTATCACACTTGCAGAGGAGCAGGTTCGACTGGCCAATAATAAGTTTCCTCTCCTAAGTGATATACTTAGGCGACGAATAAATTTTATTTCATGGCCTAATATAACTACTTAGGAGACGAAACAAATGGTTTCGTGGTCTAAGCTAGTTACTTAGGCCACGAAACATAATAATTTCGTGGCCTAAGAGGTCTTAGGCCACAAAATTATTATGTTTCGTGGCCTAAGTAACTAGCTTAGACCACGAAACAAAAAGTTTCGCCGACTTAGTATCCAGCTTAGGCCACGAAAACATTCTATTTCGTCGGCTAAGTAACTAGCTTAGGCCACGAAATTTAATTTTTCGTCGCCTAAGATAATTACTTAGACCACGAAAATGTTGAGTTTCGTGGTCTAAGTAATTATCTTAGGCCACGAAACATTAGTTTCGTCGTCTAAGTAAGACTTTAGCCGACGAAAAAAATTGTCCTCTAAGAGTATTTTTCGTCACCATTGTTGTTAGACGACGAAAGTTTTTCGTCGTCTAAGAATTATCTTAGGCGACGAAATTTATATATTTTCGAACTTTCGTCGTCTAAGAATTATCTTAGGCGACGAAATTTATATATTTTCGTCGCCTACTTACTTAGACCACAAACTTTAGACGACGAAACTTATGTGACAAAATTTTCGTCACCTAAGCTTTTAGACGACGAAAATCCTTTCTAGGTGACGAAAAATTTTCGTCGCCTAAGATATTCAATGTTTTAGTGTACTCTTCGGAAGAGTCAAATAAAATAATATATATATATATATATATATATATATATATATATATATATATAATCCTTTTCCGGTGTGGAGGTCCGTTTCTTGTTAAAATTAGGATGTGTAACCCTAGCCATTAGATATGATTAATTAAAGGATCCTTAATGGCTACAATCAAAACAAGCGAAAACGGGTGGGTTTGAAATGTGTCCAACCCGGGTCGACACGAGGTCTACCCATACTCTTCTTCTTCTTCGGACTCTCAGATATGATTTCTAAACGTCAATACCTTCTTCTCAGATCTCCTCCTCCTCCAACTCAAAGAAACTCTGTCCCCAAAAACCAGCAACCCCTAATCTTCCTCCCTCCTCCTTCTCCTCCTCCTCTTCTTTCCCAATCAAGCTAAAACCTCCCCTTCTCATCACTGCCACAGATCTCGAAGAAGAAGAGACACCGAAGACGAACGAGAACAGAGTCATCACCGCCGCTGGTGTATCAGCTTCGTCGTCCTCTGTCTCGTCGCTGCCGTCATCTCCTTCCTCCTCCAACGAGGTTCTTGAGTCGCATATCAAATCGCAGGAGCTCATACTCTACTAGCCCGCCGTTCCAAGATTAGGGGTCGCTGGTTTCTTCTCATGTCTCAATCAACCAACCCATCAATCTCTCCGTTTTGGACCATATGAAGCCGAAGAATAACTCCGGTAAGTCCCGAATTGGCTCTCTCTCTTCCGCTTGTTGCTTCACGTTTCCGGATTGAAGTCTAATGCGCTCCCGAATCTCAGTCAAACGCGTTTCCCCCGCGCTCCCAATTCTAGTTTTTACGGAAGCGCGCTTCCGGCCTCTTCCGCGTACTTCCAAGGCGGTTCCGCTTCAGAAGCGGGATACGCAAGCAATTTGACGCTTCCGTACTACCTAAGTAACAACCCATGAGTTGAGTCTTCCCATGGGTCATAAAGACTCAATCCAACCAAGCTCACACCAAATAAGAAACCCAAAACAAGATGTAAATATATAGGCCTAAAATCGAAAGAGCCAAATCTTTTAGGCCCAAAACAACCCAAAGAGTCAAAATCTGGTGAACCCTAACAAGTCCAAGTCTTAAATAGCCTACCAAGATCCACCATTAACATGCATAACCATGACTGTTAATATCGCGTAAGTATGTAGAACAATGTTTTGAACTAATACTATTTATAATTTTATATATGTCAGACTATAGCACGCATATACTTTCATGATTTGCTCTTTTGTTCGTGATGAAATTATTTCTGATGTCTGTACCAGACTGTACGTAGTATGTTGTGTGTTTCTTTGCATGGTGTGCAAAAAAAAAAAATATATTACATGCAACACATAATTCAGTACTAATCCATGGAACTGTTAAGTGTTTACTCTAGCCTGGAGGTAAGGTATATGCTTATTCGATCTATTTTTCTGTTTTTCCAGGATGGAAGAAAATAATAGGCTTATCATATGGGGCTGTTTCAGTGAAACTCGATCTGTTTTCATGTTTCTGGTGGAGCTACCATGTAAATCTTGAATTTATAGAATCTGTGTTTAATCTCATGGAAGCCTCACATTGTGACCAGAACTCATTGAGTTCCACAGAAGTTGAGTAGCTATAGTACTGTATGATAAGTGAGAACAAAAACAAGGAATTGAACAATATCATCGTCAGTATTGCAGAACGTTTAAAAAGAGTAAAGAAGAATGTTCAAGTCAATATCTTGAATACTAGTATCAAATTCCTGAATTGCGTTTGCCCTTGCATGATACTTCTATACTATCTTGAATGATCGTCTCAAATTCCTGTATTGCGTTTTACACATTCTCGACTTGCTTTATGAAGCTTCTTGTCTTGTGAGTTGTGACTGTTTGGGCCTAAACTGACATTTGTCCGAGATTGTGGATCGAGGCCTAAGAGATTATTTATTAACGAATAATCTGATGTATATTTCCTTCTAGGAAAAGAATTAGGATTCCTCTAGGAATCCGAGAAGGAGGTTGTTTCGGGTAATCAAATCCTAATTGATCTCAGAATCTATTATGCTTGATACGCAAGTATTGGGGTTCTGCGTTCTCTATATAAAGAACTCATACATGACTTAGAAAGGGTTCACAACCATCTTACAAACACACAATCTTTTGCGTAGCGCAAATCTTGCAAAGTCTCTCCGGAGCAATCTTACGCTTACTGCCTCCACAAACTGCAAACAACCACCATCCAACTATACCGCAGCCTTACGCCCGCATTGGCTGCTGTATACTTGCGCGGTTGTCGAAGTGTATCTTGCATTCATGTGAGCGTCGCTAAGACCTATCGTGTCCAGTCGCCACATCTTGTGGTATATCGAGTCGCTATCTTGCATAGCAAACCATTTTCCGCTGTCTTGAACTGTTGTTCTGCTTTGCATCTCAGGATCGAAGTAAGATTATTCAATCTGCAATAGATTGAAAAGAAAATCCTAATAGGTTTTTGTTAGGTCTTGTTTATAGCCTCTTAAGCCGGCCTAATCAACGCCCGCGTAACAGTTGCTTGGTCAAGAGGTCAGGTATTGGGAGCAGACAGATACACTTGCTAGAGGTCGTCCGCACTCAAGTTGTACCAACTCAAAGGTACTAGCACGCTGGTGTACATCACAAGAGGACTGGAATTGACGTCCGCCACCCCCACGTGTTGACTGTTCGTCGGGTGCTGAATCCGACACAAACATTTTGGCACGCCCAGTGGGACTAGTGTCAAGATTGCGGAATCTAATCCATATCGACGAATCATGCCTCCTTACAATAAACAGAACACAGGTTGCGCGCCCAACACAACTCATCTGAGTGTAGAGGTTTAACAGAGGAATAAGCATGCCACAAGTTTGGAGGCGTAATGAGTACTATTGACGATCATACGGGGGTCATCAATAGTGGCAAGGGGATTCCTGGAAGTCAAGTAGGTGTTGGTGACCAGAGTAATCCCACCAACATCTTGGATGAAGAGGCGGCTAATGCCTCAGGAATTCTATAGATTTCCGAGGAGAATAACAATGCGAACCTTGTTGTTACATCTCCAGAAGATGTAATGGACTCTTTGAACATGATGTTGGCCAAGTCAGCATCAACAAATGACACTCTTCAGAGAATTGAAGCTAGTTTGAAAGAGTTGAGGACCGAACAGGTTGGACATTCATCCAACATTAATTGGTTGGCAGATCAGTAAAAGAGAGCTGCCAACCAGACTGTTGCTTATGCTAAGAACTTCAATCAGCAAGTAAAGACACAGCAGGAGCAGTTGACCAAACCCTCAGCTGCTATTGAACAATTATCAATATTGTTCAAAAAGAAGATAGACTCTGAGGTGCAGAAACCGACAGAACCAATTCAGCCTGTGATAATAGGAGGAAGACAAGAAAAGGGATCTTCCAACATGTTAAGGCCACCTATTCAACATCATGGGCTCAATATTTCTAGATCTACAACACGGAAAAGAAGAGGTGAAAGGCTTAATAATCCTCCATCTGATGAAGAAGACGAGGAGCCAGAAATGGGAGAAGTTCAGGCTCTCACTATAGATGCTGTGGATAACCTGTTCGAAGAAAAGATGCGGGCTATGCATGGCTTGCCTGATGCCAACGGAACTTATGCTAATCCACTTCCCAGAGAGGTGAATGCACTTCTATTGCCGCAGAACTTTTAGCATATTCTATTTACCCAATTCTCTGGGGATTCTTCGGAAGATGCTGAGACCCACATCACTCGCTTCAACAACGAGTGTGGTCCCCATGCAGAGAATTCCATACGCAAGCTGCGAGTATTTGGCACTTCATTGACAGGGTCAGCATTAGCATGGTATATATAAAGATTTGGCGCCATAGTCAGTTCTAGACTGTAGGACTATGGAAATCCTCTTTAGGACCATGTTTGAGGTTGTTGAGGCCAAGGTCACTGTAAAAGTCATGGCTGAAGTGGATCAACAACCGGGAGAGTCAGCCATAACTTATCTAAAACGTTTTAAGTTGCAGTTGACCAAATGCAAAGATAAGCTTTCAGAGGACACTATAGTAGACTTGGCTATTACTGGATTAGATGAGGAAATTTAGGCCGACTTTCAACAGGTATATGTTACTAATATGGCTGATCTGACTAGTAGGTTGGCCGATCAGCAACATTGGATAGATCCGATGAAGGAGAAGAGAGAAAGGAAGAAAGACATCCCCTTATCTTACTATCCAAGCACTTTGAAGCCTAAGATGGGTGTCCCTTCTAGTTCGAAGACGGCTGCAACTGTACCAGCAGAGTCATCTCCAATCTTAACCTGGGTTGAGGAGGATGGGGAAGAGGGAGTAGTGGTTGTAGAAGTGGTTGGTCGCCAGCAACTACAATCAAAGAATGTAAGACTGTCCAAGGAGTCAATCAAGGTTGTGACTTCCGTACCAACTAAGTCCGCTTTTGAAGCATATACTTATAATGCACACAAGCCTAAGATGGATCTTACTTGAGCTATTTAAACAAGGGCGGCTTCCACCTGAATGAGGTTTTGTTCCCAAGCCAGACTACATGGCGGGTAAAAAATACTGCAACTTCCATAACATGACTAACTATTATACTAAAGACTGCATCAAGCTCAAGAATCAGATCCAGACATGGATTAATGATGGTGTCATGAAGGTGGAAACTGCCAAGGAACCTACATGGACAGAATCTAGGCCATTGCCTAATATGAACATAATAGATTTTATTCCCAGTCCATATCGAGACTTGGAGCTTGGCAAGCGGGTTTGTAAGTTTGCAAATTATATATATGATGCAGATAAGGCCCCAGAGATTTGGGAATTCTTGATCCAAGAGGGGATGTTTAGTCCTGATAACATTCGCCTACCACAGAGGGAGACAGTGCCTGGCGGGTGTTATTGTACTTTTCATCATTCTGACAATCATTCCACCTTCAGGTGTGTTGCTTTAATGTATCAAATTCAAGAATGGTTGAATGAAGGAACTTTGAAGTTTGCTACAGAAACGGTGGCTTCCATCCCTGAGTTTTGGTTAAATACCATCGACGAGGATAAGTCAGAAGCAAAACAGCAAACTAACAATAATACGCATCCGCCAGGACATGAAGAGATGGTGCTTGTGTCACGTTCTAAATTATGCCTTAATTGCAAAATAAATTGTCACCTGCCTATAACATATGAAGAGCTGCATATCACACTTAAGGAGGCAGAACAGAAAGCCTTAAAAAAGGTCAAGTACAGTCATCCAGTTCCTGAGCGATTCAGGTCTGATGATCACAAGCGGGCGAAGTACCATCATAATAAACATGAGACTTATGCTAGTAAGGTGAGGCCGTGGCCAGATCCAGGACCTTCTGGGGTTAAGTCTGTACCAGTTTCTGATTCTTCCAAAGTATTGCATCTAGATGTTACAATTAAGCTTACATTCCGCCAACATCAAGGTCCGAACTCAAAACTGACAGGTGGTATCAACAGCAGAATGGTAAAGCTGTGGAGGTACTTCATAATCAGACTAGGAACATGCAGAAGCGGTATGGCAAAGCAAAGCGAACTCTGTATACTTTGGCCAAAGGGGAATTAACCACAGAGGAGCTTTTGGTTCTAGTTGAACACATACGGGAGACTTACAAGCGGTACAAGGCCAAAACATATGTTGATGCCTGCCGAGCACGAAACAAAGACATTTCACCGCCTTGTCGAAGAAGTGTTCACGAGAGGCTTTCAGAACCAGATCAAGCAGAGGGTGCATCTAGGAATTCAGCAAAAAGGAAATTAGTCTACTCCCCAAAGAGAGATTCCATTCGATCTGTCGCATCAGACCGACCAGATCTTTTACCCAAAAAGAACATCTCATCAGCTAAAGCCAAGAGGGAATCCAGTATCATGAAGTGGAAACCTAAAGTGGCGAGTGTCACTACAACTACAAGTGCAACAAGGGTTCCTAAGAGACCAGCAGTCGCCGAGGAATCCAAGCTCACAAAGGAAGAGCCAGCCAAGCCTGTTATGATCTTGGCTCGGTCAAAGTCTTCAGATATCCCTCCCGGTATGTCCTTGCCTCAATATGTGGCACAAAAGCTAGGTACTGACCCACCTCCGAGGAAAGTAGAGAGTGAGTCCAAATTTCAGCCCTCGGACCCGGTGGCGGATGAAGATCTACCGGGGACGGATGATGAGATGCTGGAAGATGATGAAGAATTGTTGGACGAGGATGAGGCCATCTTAGATTGTAACATGGTTTCATTGGATCTAGAGGTGTTGAATTATTACATGACCTTTATTTTATCATCTGCTTATGCATTACCAGCACCTGTGCTTACTTCTCAATTCATCCAAGAGGAGGGAAGGACATGCCAGTATACCATATACAAGAACCTCAAGATGAGGCAGTGGCAAACATGGAAGGAGAAAGGTCTCAGTCCACCCACGAACCTCCAGAGGGGTTGGCTTACCTTCTAAAGCTAAGCATGGTGTTTTCAAAACCTACATTCGCCATATCTCAGCACCTCAAACCTCTTTACGTACATCAGCAGAGGTGGCAGGTTTCAAAGTTAACCAAATTCTCATCGACACAGGAGCCACGGTGAGCATTATCACACTTAGCACTATGAAAAAGCTCAAGATTCCTAAGGAAAGGATTATAGGTACCACCATGAAGGTCATAGGCTTCGCTGGTGCGGTAACCCCAACCAGTGGTATCTTAATGCTCAAGGTAAAACTTAGGCCTTCTGATGCTTTTTAGGGACTCATTGTCACAGAAACCAATACCCCATGTAGTATGATCCTGGGGAGAGATTGGATCCACAAGACACTTTCTATTCTATTGTCATTGCATCAAGAGATGATCATGTGGGATCCAGTGACCGTATTCCATAGCAGCTTGCTCGCTTGAGGTTGACTACTATTATAGCTCTATTAGACCTCTCAGGATTGAGGGTATTGACAACAAAGGACATCTAATTGGAGTGACCTCAACTGATCTCACTCGATGGGGATTGACACAAGCCAAATCAAACTATTCCAGGCCAGTTTCCATCGACTTCTCACCAAATAATATCAATGAGTGACAACCTCACAGTTGAGGAAACAAAAGTCTTTGTTACTCTGATGCAGCGCTTGGCTATTTTTAGAGAGGAGCAATTGGCTTGGGAAGCGGTCGCTCTAGTTGAGTGTATCGATGAAGACGAAACAGTCACTATGGAAGAGGTGGAGGCTATACAACCGGCCCCAGCAACACTAGATGATACTCCACCTAAAGTACGTGATTTAGTGGAAAAGGTTAACCTAGGCACTGCTGAGGAACATATGAAAGTTGTGATCAGCTAGTACATGGAACCAGAATTTAGGCAGTGACTAATTGAGTTGTTGCAAGAATTTAAAGACTGCTTTGCAGAAAAATATCAAGATATGCCAGGCCTATCAAAGGAATTGGTCTGCCATAGTTTACCTATAAAAGAGGGATTCAGACCAGTCAAGCAGATGTAAAGGCGGATGAATGCTGAGACTGTGATAGCGGTTAAGAAGGAGGTCTAGAGCATGATTGATGCATGAATTATCAGGCTAGCACAATATTCACAATGGCTGGCGAACGTGGTTCCTGTCAAGAAAAAGAATGACAAAATCAGAGTATGTGTTGATTATAGAGATCTCAATGCTGCATCACCAAAGGATATTTACCTTATGCCTATTGCAGATGTGCTAGTTGATGCAGTGGCGGGATACAAGATGTTGTCCTTCATGGATGGAACGGCTGGCTATCATCAAATTCCAATTTATGAGCCCGACATCCATAAGACTGCTTTTCGTTGTACTAGTTTTACAGGGACTTTTGAATATCTCATTATGTCATTTGGCTTAACCAATGCAGGGGCAACATATCAACGTGCTATGAATCTAATATTTCATGATATCCTATGGAGTATTTTTAGAGGTTTACATTGATGACGGGGTGGTAAAATCAAAGCAGAAGAAAGACCACATTACTCACCTTCGAGATGTATTCACCAGAATATGAAGGCCCCAACTTAGAATGAATTCAGCAAAATGTGTGTTATTTGGGGTTCGTGCATGAGATTTCCTGGGATTTGTGGTAAATGAAATGGGCATTGAGGTGTCTGGAGATAAGGCACAAGCCGTTTTGGATGCTCTAGCACCTAGAAACAAGAAGAAGCTTCAGAGTTTGTTGGATAAGATTAATTTCCTCAGAAGGTTCATATCCGACTCAGCTGGGAAGATTGCTCATTTTTCCTCTCTGTTGAAACACAAGAACGGGAAAAACTTTAAATGGGGCCCTGAACATCAAGCTGCATTTGATAAGATTAAGGAATATGTGGCGAGCTCGCCAGTATTACGACCGCTACGACCAGGAATCTCACTCAAATTATATATTTCTGCTTCTAGCAGTTCTACTGCAGGATTGTTAGATCAGGATGAAACAACCAATGAAGGAAAGAAAATCGAATATGCGGTTTTTTACCTTAGCAGAACTTTGTTAGAAGCAGAAACTAGGTACACGCCAATTGAGAGGTTATGCTTAGTGCTATACTTTGCCCGTATCAAGCTCCGTCATTACATGCTTTGTTTTACCACTATTGTGGTAGCTCAGACTGACTTGGTGAAGTATATTCTTACTAAACTTATCTTGAGAGGTAGGGTTGGCAAGTGGATTTTGGCCCTATCTAAATTTTCCTTACAATATGCTTCTTTGAAGGCAATGACAGGACATGCGGTTGCTAATTTCTTGCTACATCACCCTCTTGAAGAAGAGATTTCAGAACAAAGTTGGTCTGTAGACATGATCATGACTCCACCTTGGATACTATACTTTGATGGCAGTAGTACTGACACCTTGACCGGTGCATGCATCTGTATCCAATGCCCAACTTGGACCAAGCTCTCAGATTCTTTTCAATTAGAATGGACTTGCACCAACAACCAAGCAGAATATGAAGCGCTAATCATTGGTCTGGAATTACTATTAGATATGGACGCTAGGGAGATTGAAGTTTATGGTGATTCTTTATTGATCATCAACCAACTCACTGTAGTATATAAATGTCTTTCTTTCCATCTGATATATTATTGGGAACGAGCATAAGAATTAGTTGAACGATTCGCTGATGTGGTGCTTCACTATGTCCCTTGCGAGAATAACTTTGCAGCCAATGAATTGGCACAATTGGCTACAAACATTAGCTTGCCTCATGGAGTTAAGGAAAGAATCTTTAAAGTTGAGCGATGAACTTTACCATCCTTTGCCGTGAGACGAGAACAACGAGATGAGTGGTTGGTTGCTACAGTTGAGCCAATTGATACAGATTGGCCGCAACCGATCATCCAATATTTACAAAACCCCTCTGCACCGTCAGCAAGACGGATCAGATACTTCGCCACTAATTATTTACTTAAGGGCGATGAGTTACTTCGCAGAGGTGAAGATGATATTGACCTTAGGTGTGTCTATGGAACAGAAATCAAAAGGCTCATGCGAGAGGTACACCTTGGCGTTTGTGGTTCGCATCAGAGTGGACCAAAGATGAGGTGGCTTATTCATCGATACAGATATTATTGGCAATCTATTCTTAAAGACTGTATTAGTTTTACACAGGGTTGCATTGATTGTCAAGTCCATGGGCCAGTTCAACGAATTCCCAATATTCTCATGCAACCTATTATCAAGCATTGGCCTGCCAGAGGCTGGGCACTAAATTTTGTTGGCGAGATCCACCCCAATTCATCCCTTCAACATAAATATTTGTTAATTGGTACAGATTTCTTCACTAAGTGGGTTGAAGCAGTACATGTCTGGAATTGTGACGCCGCTACAGTTATCCTCTTTGTATTTCAAAATATTATCTACAGATATGACATTCCTGAATGTATAGTGGCGGACAGGGGGGCAGCTTTTATGACAGAAAAGACTCAAGAATTTCTGCAGGGATATGGTATTCAATTTCTCCATTCTTCCCCATATTATGCTCAATCTAATGGCCAAGCAGAAGCTAGCAACAAGGTGATTATCTCCATTCTTAAGCGTATGCTTGAAGACAACCCAAGGACATGGCATACAGAATTAGGTAACACTCTATGGGCATCCCGAAAATCTAAACGGACTCCTACAGGAACTACACCATATGCTTTGATGTATGGTCATGATGCCGTCTTGCCTATGGAGATTAATGTGCAATCCCTTCGAGTCAGAGACCAGCATCAGTTGATTGGCGATGACTATGTTCAAGCTATGTTTCAGGAGCATGAAGACCTTGATGCACGGTGACTAGAAGCTCTAGAAAATATAATCATGGAAAAAAAGAAGGTTGCACGAGCTTATGATAAACGGACTAAGGGCAAGTCTTATTGTGAAGGCAATTTAGTCTGGAAAGCAGTACTTCCCTTTGGCGAGCGCGACACAGGTCGTGGTAAGTGGTCTCCTAAATGGGAGGGTCCCTTTGTCATTGATCGGATTATCAGAAAGGGCGCTTATCAACTCAGAGACATTGATGGTGAAGTCTACAAAAATCTCATTAATGGCAGACATCTAAAGAAATATTTTCCAAGTGTCTGGGAGTACGAGGACCCATTGGCTATGGTTGAGGCTAGGGGCGATCCTCTTCTTAACATTGCTCGCTTCGGGGGGCAACATTACTTAGTTTTCTTGACTTTGTTTCATATTTCCATACTCGCCTAAGCCAATGTAAACTGGGAGGCAACATAGGGCAATATCAGAAAACTTAAGCTTGCATCGGCTGGAGTAGTAGCATCCGCTAGAATTGGTTCCCTTCCCCAAATTTGTGGAATTTTCATTTTTACTGTGAAACTGATAGAGTTTCATTGAGACTTATTTGATCTTGATTCAACCCTTGGACCAATACCTGTGGTCCTCAATCTTATATTTCGTATTTTGGTTAACACAATTGAAATTTACAAAGGAAGACAATATATATGTTTTTCTGAAATTTTAATTTATTCAATGACTTTGCTGTCAAAGCTTTTTACAAAGTATGAAGGTTACAATACAAAGAGTTATTAACTAGCTCTGAAACCATGTTTGATCGATCAAAAGGAAGGTTTAAATTTCTATTTTGAACTTTGTTTCAGAATTCCTCTGACAAAAAGGTTGGCTTGAGACAAGTTCATCTCTTCGGCTTCTCGATGAGGGATTTCCTTCCTTTGATCTCTCTGCTCGTCATCCTCCTTGCGTTATGAACCCAACAAACACAACATTCTTCATCCGCCAATTTTCCTAATTAACCCCACAAGAATAGGTTGTTTGCTGGAGATTCAGGAAGATACTGGGCAAGGATCCTTCATCCGCCAAATCAAAGCAATCTAGATGTCACCATCTTTCCTGCCAGATCTTGCACGGACGGAAATATCAGCCTGCAAGTCATTTTCAATTTTACCCCTAATGTTGAGGAGCAATTTAGGGAACGAGAATGCGAGGCTGACAGATGACACCTAAGTCGATATTCAGTATTATACCAAAGGAGGACGTGAAAAATCTGATTGGATTTTGATCACAAATTCAGAAACCACGTCGTCCAAATGCATAATACCTAATTATGTGACTCAAGATTTGGTTGATACCAGATTACACGACTTAGAGGTGTTCGTTGGAACATTTGGTTATAATCTGGGGGAAAAGATTGTGGAAGCCATAAGGGCTTTGAGGCGAAACTGGAGAAAAGAGTAAACAACATAGCGAAAACTGAGTGTTTGATCAATCTCAGTGAAAGGGTTCTTTTATATAGCGGATTTTGTAAGAAATCTAACGGTTGAGATTGATTAGGTTTATCAGCCAATTTGCCAAAATTTATTGTGTACTTATCACTTTCAACCATTTGGCGATATGGACGGTAAAGAGGTTTGAATATCGAATCTTTGGAATTGATACTTGCAGTTATTGAACATTAAATCTGAGCGTTGATTTGTTGGTTAACGAAGCGGTTTGAAATTCCATGGGCCAGATAAATGTGAATGGAGATATGGGCTGAATTGCGCTCATAAGACCATAACGAAATAAAATGAAATAATTACTACTTAAGCCCAATCTACTTGAAGGGCATTGTCTTAAGTTCGTACAAGTCAATCCCTAATCTTCTTATCTTGGTCTTCAAGTGATCAATGAAGTCTGTGAGCCTTTCCTCTTCGGCTTGACTTTGTTGAGTTTCTTCCTGGAGAACAGTTAGGAGCGCCCTTTGCTCACTCGCATGTTGAAGACGTTCTTGTTGCCTGGCCCTGATCATAGCTATCTTCCGGTCAAGTAACTCTTTTTCTTTCTCCAGGCGAACGATCTCGTTCTCATCATCGTCACTGGCAGTGAATACAAGGGCAGAGTACGAGTTCACAGCACTAGTAAGAGCTGTAGTGTTGTCTTGAGTTTTTGCCTGCCGATTTGGAAGTGCATCCAAATTATCCTGAAGCCGCCAGGATGTTCTTCACTTTCGTTTATACCATGGCGGGCAGACGGTTAACTTGATCTTGTAAAGTCTGGATGAAACTCAAAATTTGGGCCGCCATAAAGCTCGAGGCTTCTCTCACTTTAGAGAAATCTCTTTTGGGGGTGGGAAGTTTCAGAAGTGGATCTTCCCTTAGTGGAGGAATGGACAAGCTCATCTTCAGAGGTTGGGGAGTTGGAGCCTTGATAGTAGATACCCCAATCTGAATGTTCTGGTTGGGTAGAATTGCAACTAGAGCTTGCTCGCCAGAAACCTCATCATTCCTAGTTGCAGTAGGAACTTCAATTACCTATACAAACAAAAATGTGGTGAGGATTAATAAAGATACCATGAAAAAGTACGAGACATAAAGTACAAAGAGGTACCTCTATCGCAAGAGAGACATCTGTCAGAAGCTCAACTTGTGGTTGCTCTTGAGGTTCCGGGGGATTGTCCAAGGAGGAACTGGAAGGCATGGTTGAACTCTCTTCAGCATCTACATTGGTTCCAAGAGAGGAGGGGAGAGCTACGTCTTCAGCCTCCAATATAACTACCTCAGGAGTCGGAGGTAGTTCCTCTTCGCCAGCAGCTGCTTGGGGTACCGGGTCATCTTCTGGTTGTATAGGAATGATTTCAGAATTTTGTCCGGCATCCGCCACAGCTTCAGACACAGGTTCAGCAGCAACTTCTTCAATCACTTGCTCTGTAGGGAGAGTTGGAGTGATTAGAGGGATAATCTCGGCAACGTTTGGAGTAATTGCCATGGGTTGTTTGATATACTAGAAGTACATGTATTAGCAAGAAGACAGCTTAGAGGTGTTACTTCCATAACAACATTCTGGCGAGCCCATTGGTACTCATTTTCAATCCGTGTACAGAATCGTTGGCAGTGTTTGGAGTAATTGTCATGGGGATGTTTGATATACTAGAAGTACCTGTATCAGCAGGAAGAAAGCTTAGAGGTGTTACTTCCATAACAACATTCTGGCGAGCCCATTGGTACTCATTTTCAATCCGTGTACAGACTCGTTGGACTCCAGCGCGAAGTCATGGACATCTTCATCTCCCAACTCAATATTTCTGATGTAGGAAAAAAAAATATAAAGGGTTTATGGGATGAGGTTTGATCTGGGAATCACTCAACCAGAAGATAGATTTTTGGGAATCACTCACCAAAAGATAGAGTTTTGGGAATCACTCACCAAAGAATAGAGTTTTCTCTGTGAATAAAATTTTTCATTAATCTCCAATCTCTCCAACAAGGCCAATACAACATGATGTATATAGGAGACACAATTTAAATGCAATTCAAGTCTCAATAAGACTGTTACAATGACTGAGACTAATTTTACAATTTTCTATACGCATGACTAGAGACCAAGAATTAAATTACTATTGCACTTCCAAAGCAAAATTATTAGGCTAAGCATTGGACTCTTAATTGATGCATCAATCTTCCTTGCCCATAAAAAAACTCGTCCTCGAGTTTTCTCTATGATTATTCTCATAGTATAACGAAAGATGTGCAATAGTGAAAGTTGCATGAACACCATAATTTCGAGGAAGCTCGACCTTGACTTGTGAGGAACACCAAATAACCCAAAAGTCTTACCACCATTTTTTATGAGATTAATAGTACCAATTAATATCTTAGGAATATGAAAATTGAAAACTTCAAACCCAGTAAAATCAACAAAGCTGTGAATTTGTTTCTTGTAGGTAATTCTTCCAAAACCCAAATTTGTATCACTATCATCCGAGATTAAATCATGCTCATGCCTTGGCCTTGAAAATTCATGATTGGCACAAATGCTGTCATCACCAATAAAACAATAGCAACAAGCCTCATAGCAACAATCATAAATTGGTGGCTTACTAAAATCCACGACACTCTTATTTTCTTCTTGTTCCAGATTTTCATCGAGTGAAAAAATAAAGATAGAATTTGAACATTCGTAGTCAAAACTAACTTGTTCTTCCGAGATATGGAATGAATGTCGATTGCCACCACCAAAATTACTTCCACCCTCTTGAGTGGGGAGCCGCCTCAAGATCTCTTCCATCATAGCTACAAGGAAAACACACCCACACTACCAGAAAAAAGCCCTTTACCGACGAAAAAAAAAAAACGGCCGACGACATACTATTTTCATCTGCTATTCCCAAGAATGGCCGACGATTTTTTCTTTCGTCGCTAAAAATAAAAAATCGTCGGCTATTCCACAAGAATGGCCGACGATTTTTTCTTTCGTCCCTAAAAAATATTTTTCGTCGGCTATACCCCTAGAATGACCGACGAGTTAAAATTTTAAAGTATAGCCGACGAAACTTTTGAAAGTTTGGCCGACGAAATTGGCATTTTCGTCGGCTATAAATCTTTATATTTTCAGATCTGGACAGCAGCTGCTCATTAAAAAAAAAACGAAAAAAAACGGGAGAAAGAGTGAAAAATCGGTGGGTATTGTTGAAATCCGTCCTCTCTTACATTGTGGAGCTATATATAAGTACGTATATGTGTATATATGTTGATTTTGAGTTTTAGTTGAGTTGATTTTGAGTTTTAGTGATTTTGATATAGTAAGTGATTTTTTGTTTTGTTGTTGTTTTAGTGTTAGAATGTATGTATATATGTTGATTTTGAGTTGTAGTTGAGTTGATTTTAAGTTAGAGTTTAATTATGTGTTTTAATTTGATGTTATTTTAATTAGTGTTAAAATTTATATATATATATATATATAAATATGTTAATTAATGGTTGTTGATAGTGTAATGAACTTAAATAATGGTTGTTAATTAATGGTATATATATATATGAGTTGATGTTGATAATAATATATATTGTAATATATATGTGTTAATTAATTTCTTATTAATTAAAGTTATACATATATATTATTATCAGGCTACATATGGATCGGGATAAGAGTTGGATTTCGCTTCCAAGGCATGACCAACGATACACTACAGGAGTTGTGGATTTTTTGCAGTTCGTCGAGGAAAATGTAAACGGGAATGAATACCATTATTGCCCGTGCAAGAAATGTAAGTGTCGCAGTGATATGTGTCGATTTCCGATTAGGACAGTATGAGAGCACCTAAAGAGTAATGGGTTTTGGCCGAAGTACAAACGTTGGATATATCACGGTGAGCCATCATTAGATGGATCGCATGATCATGGGCAGTTTTTTGAGGCGGGCAGTAGTAGTACATCCAACGATCCAACAATGGCATTCAGGCTTTTTGAGGCGGGCAGTAGTAGTACATCCAACTTGGAGGGGAAGACGAAAGACGGTCCTAAGGCTCGCACTGATCTGCAAAACATGAATATCAGAAAAGAACTATGGTTGAAACAAGGGAAGAGAAAAATGCCTCAAGCTCCTTACACCGTCAAGCCTGAGCATAAATCAGAAATTTTCCATTGGATAAGTCGGGCCAAGTATCCTTCAGGCTTTGCTGGAAATATAGCTAAGTGTGTGAACAGACAATTCAATAATCTTTACGGGTTGAAAAGTCATGACAATCATATCCTGCTACAACGTCTCTTCCCTGTTTTCATTCGACCGTTCCTTCCCCGTCACGTTGTGGAGCCGTTAGTAGCGTTGGCAAGATTTTTCCAGAAGGTATGCACACGGGAAGTGAGAAAATCTGACCTCCGGGAAATGCAACAAGACATCGTTCATATCATGTGTAAATTTGAGATGATATTTCCTCCAAATTTTTTCGACATCATGCCTCACCTCATGATCCATCTTCATCGGCAGTTGTTGCTTACCGGTCCTGTGCACTTCACTTGGATGTATCCGATGGAAAGGTACGTATTTTACACCTTATGTTAATTTCCTCACCAATATATGTGATTTAGTATTAATGTATTATCATAACACTTTAAAAACTTGATTTATAGGCAACTTGGACAATACGGTGATTTTGTCCAAAACAGATCCGCATCTGAAGGATGTATAGCTGAAGCATATATTGCGCACGAGTTCGTCGCCTACATGAAGCTGTATTTAGGAGCGTTACAGGAAAGCATACCGGAAGATATACCTTCACAGTTCAATCTTTCCATACTCTCCGACGATGTTGTACTCGGTGGAAACATGCCAGTTTCCTACAAGTTGAAAGATTATGAGGTAGCCATTGCACATTGGTGGGTACTAATTAACTGTCCAGAAGTTCAGTTTTGGAAGAACATGCATCTAAACTGTGACTAAGTAGGAGGTGATCTCGATTACCACAACCGGACATTCACAGAGTATTTCGGCCGCTGGGTACGTAACTTTAACACTATTCTATACGTATTTATATATTATTGTGTATAATTATTCATATTTATAGTTGATTCTGATGGTTGCAGATGGACCTTATTAAAAATGATAATCACCCAAATTGGTCGCACGAACTCAGACTTCTGGCGATGAAGCCGGTCTATTCAAAAGTTTATACGACGTGCAAGGTGAATGGTGTGTTATTTCGATGTGAAGAGAGAGACCTCAGACTGAAAACACAAAATTCAGGGGTTATGGCACATGATGGGGATGATGGAGTTGACTATTACGGTGTTCTCCATTTAGTTGTGGAACTGCATTATGGGGAAGGCATGAAAGTGCACCTTTTCAAGTGTAGATGGTTTGACACACGGCCGCAGAGCATGAAAACCGATCAATACGGCATAACTTCTGTGAACACTAGTACATCATAGTATGAGGACGACCCGTTCGTTTTAGCCACATGGGTGAAACAAGTGTTTTATCTTGATGATCTTGCCAAGGATGACCCGTGGAAAGTAGTCAACACTATCCACCATCGCAACATTTACCGGGCGTCTACACTTGGAGTGACTGAAGAGAACGAGGAAGGGGGCACCGCTTATCAAGAGCCCAACTCAAACGGTATTCCTGACTCCTCTTTTATTCGCCTAGACACGCCAGTGCGAATTCGACGTGAAGAGCCACTGCTTGTTGATGTTGATCCAAATGAAGAAACTAACGAGGACTCTAGTGGTGAGAAAAGACATAGATTACCCCTATCGAGCAATTCAGAAACCGAAGAAGACTCATCCGATGATTCCGATTACAATCCGACGGATTAAGTAATTTAGATGGTGTAATCCTTTCATTTGTAATCCACTCATTTCTAATGAACGGGCGTGGGGATGAGCCTCCCAGCTAGGCTTGGTTCCAAACCCCTTAAAAAAAAATTTGAAATATGTTGACTGCTGGGTTTCTGTTTTTTTTATGTTCAATTTTGGTTATCTATGAACAAGACATATGGGTACGAGAGGTGTAACACAACTGATTTTTTTATTTTTTTCACAGAATAGCCGACGAAAAATGCATTATTTCGTCGGCTATACTAATTATAGTCGACGAAAAATGCGTGATTTCGTCGGCCAAAACTATATTGAAAAATACATATTTTATTTTAGACACAAAACGACAAAAGAATAGCCGATGAGTACTAGGTTTGATTTCGTCGGCTATGATAAAAAAAAAAAACAAAAAAAGACCACCTTCCATTTTCTATCACTATCGACAACCCATTGCTTCATCCTTCAAATGCAAATATGTCGTCAAATAAGATATGACCGAAATAATGAAATACGTGAACGATTGAAAAATGACAAGATTCCGACAAAATCTGTGTGCTGAATGTTGCGGTTAACTGTTTTTTACTTCCGTTTTCCTATGGATAGCCTGACGTTCGGTAAATATTTTGAGGAAAATTTTTAAACGATTAGTTGCGTCTCATCCATTTGAAACTATTATCTGTTGAAGGTCAGGCCAAAAAACGTTATTTACACAGGCCAATTTCCATTTCTAAGCGTTTAAAGGGTTGACTCACCCAGTTGACCTTCCCGGTCGAGCCTTTAACGTTGTCAGATGTAGTTGGATTTTTTTTCATACATGTATTTAATCTTAACGGTGATATCTGACGGTTGGAATAGATTTTCCAAACTTTTAGATTCAAAATCGGAACATATGCACTAATGTTCCTTAACTTGTTTACTAAGTGCTTAAGTGAATGTATAGTTTCAAATAGTTACTATACGTACACTCTTCAAATGCAAATATGTCGTCAAATAAGATATGACCGAAATAATGAAATACGTCTACGGTTGAAAAATGACAAGATTCCGACAAAATCTGTGTGCCGAATGTTGCGGTTAACTGTTTTTTACTTCCGTTTTCCTATGGGTAGCCTCACGGTCGGTAAATATTTTGAGGAAAATTTTTATACGATTAGTTGCGTCTCATCCATTTGAAACTATTATCTGTTGAAGGTCAGGCCAAAAAACGTCATTTACACAGGCCAATTTCCGTTTTAATTTAAAGCGTTTAGAGGTTTGACTTCGTTGTTTGACCAAAGGTTTAGCCGACAAAATATTTGATTTCGTCAGCTAAACTCTTGCGATCCGCTTATTGTCCGCCGTTGGATGGTTCAGATCCAACGACTGCTGATTTTCCAAAGTATAGCCGACGAAATATTTAAATTCGTCGGCTAAACTCTTGCGATCCGCGCCTTTTCATTGTCCGCCGTTTGATGGGGGGGATCGGACGGCTGCTGAGCGCCTAAAGTATAGCCGACGACATTCAAAGTATAGCCGACGATGTTAAAGATTTCGTCGACTATAGTAAAGAATAGCCGACGAAATATTTTTTAATCGTCGGCTATTCTATCGGGTATAAGTCTGAAACTGCCGAACCCTAGCCTCCGTTTTCCCCTTTTTTCTGCTTTCTCCTCCGCTGTAAACCTCCGCAGCAATTCAGAAACCTCCGCACCGCCGCTCTCCTCCTCCTCCTCCTCAAATCGACGACGAATTCTCCTCCTCCTCCTCCATCCGGCCGAATTCTCCTCCTCCTCCTCCTCCTCCTCCTCAAGCCGCCGGCCTCCTCCTCCGATCCAGTTATTTTTTTTTTCAATTTAATTTAATTTTATAAATTGTTATATATTTAATTTTAATTATATAAATTGTTATATATTTGTTAATAAATTTAATTTTAACAAATTGTTATATATTTGTTATATATTTAATTTTAATTATATAAATTGTTATATATTTGTTATATATTTAATTTTAATTATATAAATTGTTAAATTAATTATATATATAAATTGGTAGTCTAATTATATATATATATATATATATATATATATATATATATATATATATATGTGTGTGTGTTCTAGGAGAAATAGATGATAATAATCTCTGTCTTTATTGATTGATAAGGAGGCCTTTATATAGACATTACATCAAGTATCCCTGGTGATGAGGGATTCCCTATCTAATAAAGAATCTAGACTACTAGCCTTATTAGGACAAGACACACCACGGAAGTTACGGAATTAACCTTCCTTTAACACTCCCCCTTGTGTCGCGTCCTCAATGGTGCATGAACTGTTGCCTCGTTAAAACCTTTGCCAGCAAACAAAAACCTCTTGGGCAAAAATAAAAGCATGGTCTAAGGGAAAAGAGTACAACGCACCAACTACAAGTATGTGAGACATGCATAACTAGACTCCCCCTGAAGTCTAGACGAGAACTCCTCCTGATAGTCAATCAGTCTTTGAGTTCGGATAAGCGACACATACCAATGCGCTTTACATGCTTCACAAATGTAGATTTGGGCAGAGACTTGGTGAACAGATCAGCTGCATTATCTTCTGAGCTGACTTGCTTCACTTGGATATTCAAAGTCTCTTGCTGCTGCTGATTGTAGAAGAACTTAGGCAAAATGTGTTTAGTATTGTCACCCTTGATGTATCCCAACTTCATCTGCTCAATGCATGCTGCATTATCTTCAAATATGCAAGTTGGTCCCATCGTAGTAGACTCAAGTCCACTAGACTCTCGAATGTGAGATATAACTGAGCGAAGCCAAACACATTCTTTGACTGCTTCATGTAGTGCAATAATCTCAGCATGGTTCGAGGAGGTAGCAACAAGGGTTTGCTTGGTTGATCTCCAAGATATCGCCGTATTCCCAATGGTAAAAACATAACCGGTTTGGGAACGTCCTTTGTGTAGATCTGACAAATATCCAGCATCAGCAAATCCTACCATCACATCATTTGGTGTATCTGAGTAGGAGGGGGTATCGCCAAAGCCGTATCGGGACCACGACTTAGCATCCTCGGGTCCGGATATGTTGGCGGATATGGCTATAGGATGGCGGATGGCTGAGCCAAAGCCAGTCTTGGCGGATATGACTGGCGGATGGCGATCCGAGCCACGGTTTGTGCTGTTGGATGCAAGAGATCGACTAGGTGTCGAATCCTGATGAGTGTATCGATAGTACAAGCCCATGTCAAGGGTTCCTTTAAGGTATCGAAAGATGTTCTTGATTCCAACCCAATGACGTTGTGTTGGCGCATAGCTAAATCTAGCTAACAAGTTCACTGAGAACGCAATGTCTAGTCTAGTACATTGAGCTAGGTATAACAAAGCTCCAATTGCACTAAGATATGGATATTCAGCTCCCAAGACCTCTTCGTCATCTTCTTTCGGACGAAAGGGATCTTTGTTGATATCCAGACTTCTAACGACCATGGGAGTGCCTGTAGGATGCATAACTTTATCCATGTTAAATCGCCTGAGCATCTTTCGGACATATGCAGATTGGTGTATAAAGATTCCACCACTTCGGTGCTCTAGTTCTAAGCCTAGGCAAAACCGAGTCCTTCCCAGATCTTTCATCTCGAATTCGGATTTCAAGTAGCTAACGGTCTCATTGATCTCATTTAGAGTTCCAATGATGTTCATATCATCAACATAGACGGCTATAATGGCAAATCCTGAACTTGTTCTCTTTATGAACACACAAGGGCACAACTCATCATTCTTGTATCCTTTCCCAATCAAGTAATCACTTAACCGTGTGTACCACATCCTACCAGATTGTTGGAGTCCATATAGAGATCGTCTCAACCTGATAGCAAATGAACTTCGTGGTTTTTGCTCACTTGACTTGGGTAACGAAAGTCCTTCTGGCACTTTCATGTACATCTCCGTATCTAGATCCTCATAAAGATACACTGTTACAACATCCATAAGCTGCATATTGAGTCTCTCTGAGACTACCAAACTGATTAAGTATCGGAAGGTAATAGTATCCATGACAGGAGAATACGTCTCCTCATAATCAATTCCAGGGCGTTGAGAAAAACCTTGCGCCACGAGTCGAGCTTTATATCGCTGGACTTCACCATTCTCATTGCGCTTTCTAACAAAGACCCATTTATGTCCAACAGGCTTCACGTTCGGCGGTGTAGGCACAACCGGTCCGAATACTTGCCTTTTCTTTAGAGAGTCTAGTTCAGCCTGGATTGCTTCTTCCCACTTCGGCCAATCCGCCCTACGTTGACACTCATCAACAGTGCGGGGTTCCATATCGTCGTCGTCAATGACTTCTTGAGCAACGGCGTAGGCGAATGCATCATCGATATACATGGAATTCCTTTCCATAAGATTGTGCATGCATAAGTAGTTTAGTGAGATTTCCTTGTTCTCCAACATCAACGGTGAGTCTGAGGCGTCCCCCAGATGATTCAGAGTTGATTCTTGGACATAGGTATAGTCGGAGACAATCTCGTGTGACGGCGTCACAATATCGATGATGAACGGATCGCTTTGTGCCTGGACACATGCCCTCTTTCTAGGTACATTGTCCTTGGAACCGATTGGTCTCCCCCTCTTTCTAGGAGGATCCGAAGTCGACGCCGGCCCTCCACTTGGAGGTGCCGAGCCTAGGCTGCCGACGACACCTAGGGCTGCGGGTCCGAGACCGGCGGCGCGTGCTCGCGCATGGCGAGGAATGTTGAGCCTTGCAGGTACATTCGCAGCAGGTATGGTTGATCTTGTCACTTTCGCAATATCAGTAAAGGAGTCGGGCATCGAATCCGCCACCTTTTGTAGTTCCAATATGCGTTGTATTTCGGTCTCACACTAAGACGTACGGGGATCATAATGAGACATAGTGGGAGAGAACCACGTCAATTCCTGACGTTCACTAGGGACAGATGCGGCCCCATCTCCCCCTAACGGCGGGAATGATGTCTCATCAAAGTGACAATCTGCAAATCTTGCAGTAAACAGATCACCTGTCATAGGCTCTATGTAGCGGACAATAGTTGGTGCTTCATATCCAACATAAATTGCTAATCGTCGTTGTGGACCCATTTTGGTACGCAGTGGAGGCGTGATAGGCACATATACGGCACAACCAAAAGTACGCAGATGCGAAATATCAGGCTCGTAACCAGTTACCAACTGGTACGCACTAAATGGTTGGCTATCTGTGGGTCGTAGACGAATAAGCATAGCTGCATGTAATATTGCATATCCCCATGCCGAAACCGGCAAGTTAGTGGCCATGACAAGGGACCTAGCAATAAGCTGTAGTCTCTTATAAGCGGCTTCTGCAAGACCGTTCTGAGAATGAACGTGGGGCACGGGATGTTCAACTTCAATCCCAACTGACATGCAATAGTCATCACAACACTTTGACGTAAACTCTCCAGCATTATCCAGTCTGATTGACTTGATCGGATTGTCTGGGTGGTGAGCCCGAAGCTTAATGATCTGAGCTAGGAGTTTAGCAAATGCAGCATTCCTCGTGGACAACAACGTTACGTGTGACCAACGCGTTGACGCATCAACCAGAACCATGAAATATCTAAATGGTCCGCATTCTGGTGTTATAGGTCCACAAATATCACCTTGTATTCGTTGTAGGAACAGAATATTCTGTTTATTATCAATAGCAAAAGATGGTCTTGCTTGAAGTTTTGCTAGTGAACAAGCTTTGCAAAACGAACGATGAGCATTAGACATCGCTACATAAGCATGAGAAGCAGGAGGAGGCCGAACCTCTCCTTGGAGCCGAGAGGCGGCAATCGACGGCATGGCGGCCGAACCGAGGCCGAGGCGCCCTCTGTGCTTTTGTGATCTGAAAAATGGATGACCGTGGGAGCATTTCAAAATACGGATCATCAGATCACGACCCGGATGACCGAGTCTATCATGCCAAAGCTTATAAGCATCAGAATCACATAATATAACAACATGAGATTCGTTGGCTCGAATGGTTGTGAAATACATGCCATTTCGAACTCGCTTACACTTCTCCACAATGCGAGTGCGTATAGATTGAGTGGAGGTGATCAACAGATATTCAGTTCCATTTTCAACATAAGTGCTGAGGTGATAGTCGTTGTCACGCACATCCTTGACAACTAGCAAGGTTCTTGGCGCCTTAGGCGCATATAGGGCGTCCTCTACCCGAATTTCAGTGCCATTTGGCAATAAGAATTGAGCAGTGCCACGACCCTTAATTACGGGTCAAGTTCCTATCATCGTAGATAACGACGATTCTCTTGGCGAAAAATCCGAAAACAATTGCCGATTCCTCAGAATCGTGTGAGTTGTTGCACAATCCAACAAACACTCAATCTCGTCTTGATACATCTACAAAAACAATGTAAATTGAATCAATAGTCTACTTTAGACTTTGGCGAACACTTTAAAGTAAGTGTACTGAAGCAATATATCATCTCAAAATGAAGTGCATTAAGGCCAATAACATAGCCATGGCAACGACATAACTTGAGATAAAGAGATAAGCCATATTTTAATCACCGAATACCAACATTTAACATGGCCTAGGTCAGAGATTGAGACCGGACACCGTCGTAGGTGGCGTGACCGAGCCAAGGCCGAGGCCAAGGCAAAGGCCGGGGCCAAGCCAAAGCTGAAGCTATGGTTAGGCCGAAGCTACCCTGAGGCCGAGCCGAAGCAAGGCGAGCGGTGAGGGTCGATCTGGCATTGAGGCAATACGATGCGACGGTTGAGCTAAATCCGAAGCATGGCGAGTCCGAAGACACGTCTTTGCCGAGCCATGGATGCAAAAGTTGCATTTGTTCGATATGCTATCGATTGTTGGTTTCAAAAACCGGATTCGGTGTGGAGTCAAGCTGGCGAGTGGCCATGGCGAGTGAGGCCTGGCGGATTGCGGCCAAGTTGGCGAGTAACCATAGCGAGCGAGGCCTGGCGGTTCGCGGCCAATTTGGCGAATATCCATGGCGAGTGAGGCCTGGCGGATCGCGGCCAAGTTTGCGGATATCCATGGCGAGCGAGGCCTGGCAGATCGCAGCCAAGTTGGCAGATCGCGGCCAAGTTGGCGGATCGCGGGTCTCTCGTTTTGTCTTTGTGATCTTATTTCGTATATGAGTTAGCATCACCAGAACTGTGGTGAACTCAAAATAATTATGCCATTGAGAATTGGACGCATTGAACCATTTATGCTTTCATAGGGATGTAAGAATCTCAAATCAATCGTTGAATAAGAGAGTTTTTATTGATGACAACTCAAAAGTACATCAAGATTGTTCTAAAATAGAACGACTTATCGAACAAAGTCGTGATTTATTGATTATATTATGTCAAAATAACAATCAAAATCAAACTTGAACATGTATCTCATGACCTAAGTCAAATACTTATTCATAATCCGGAGTATCATACTCCTGAGTCCTACGCTTCTGGGTAGGTTGGAAGTCATCAACGGTGAAGTTGGTATCTTCTTCATCGTACTCTTCTTCCTCAAAGTCTCCTACATAGTTCGTTTCTTGTTCTATGTATTGTTTGTGTTTCTTGTAAGCGGCTTGAATCTCTCTACTTGCTGTGCAATCGCGTTGAAGATGAATCTTAGAGCCACATTTGAAGCAAGGAGCCGAAGTATGGTTCGGCGTATGGCCACCACGCCTGGGACCGGAACCAAAACTGTTCCTCCCTCTGGGAACGGCGGCGCCGCCACCATCCCTTGTCCAAGAAAGCTGTCGGCCACGGCCGGCGCCTCTTCTCCCTCCTCGTCCGCCACGTGTTGCTCTTGGCATACGTGGTGGTGGTGCTTGACGTTCATGAGATTGATGCTTTTGCTTAAAAGCTTTACCACGGGCTTGATGAGATTCCGTAATGAATTTCGGTCCTCGAGGCCTCTTATTGGTGGTAAGAATCAACTCATGGTACCTCTCCTTTCTTTGAAGCACATTCATCAAATCACTGAAGGTTTTGATAGCGCCTTTCTCACGGAGATCGCGGTACTGATGCGACAACATGGACGCAGATTCTGGGAACGTCGTGAAAGTCTTCTCCATCATATCGTCATCGGTCTTTTCGACCCCACAAAAGCTCAAATCAGATTGTAAGTTTAGCATAGTCTGATGATATTCCTGGACGGAATCAAAATCCAATAAGCGGATTTGCTCCCAATCTGACATGAGGTCTGGGAGTTGTGCGTCATGCACATTGTCGAAGCGGTCCTTGAGGATATCCCATAACTCTTTGGGATCGGTTTTCCTCAGGTATTGCTTCTTGAGCGTTGGATGGATATGGCGCCTGAGAAACATCAGGGCTTGTGCTTTTTGTTCAGGAGAAGCTTGTAAGCTTTCATCCTCAGGAGGGTTGATGGTGGCGGTAAATCTTTTACCAATGAAGGTGTTCTCAACATCTGAGATCAACCTCTTGTATTCCTTGCCTTGGACATTCAAGATGTCAAATTCTGGACGTTGAGTGTCAGCCATCTACAGAACACAAACAGGGAGACGTTAGTATATTTGAATACTGATCAAGTTTGATTGATCGTTTAGAACAGTGCCAAGATATATCATGGTCACATAAATCGATGCTTAATGTGACTTCAAGTCACAATCGATATCTTCCCTTTTTTTTTCTTTTCAAAAAAGAATACGTTATGGTTCACAGTGACATCACAGTCACAAGCATAACGGTGGCCGGTAACATCACAGTTACCCCAAAATTCGTTGGCACCGGGGTGACTAAATCCCCGTATGCCGTTCCGAGAAGCGATAGAATCGGGATGAAGAAGCAGGGACACGGAAATGTCCCGGAAGAAAAACAAAACCCAACTATTGAAATTTCAGAAGCGGGAACTTTTATAAAATATTTACCTCTTCAAGAGAAGCTTGATCAAACGAAACTTGACTCTTGGGAAAGCTTGTTTTCTTCGATTCTTCTTGATTTCTTCTCAGCAACGAATAAGGCTTCGCGGACCGCTTGCTTGGCTTGCGAGCAATTTTAGTCTTCGAGGGATGCGTGCAAAGAATAGCACGCAAGGGAGGGCTGCTGGCGAGCGGGTTGGGCTGCAGGCGAGCCTGTCTGCCGAGAGGCAGAGGAGGAGCAGCTCGTGAAGGTACGGCGCGGCAGGCGGGCATCGCAGATGCTGCTGAGAAGAGGCCGACGGTGCCGAAGGGAAGAATCGGCGGCCGACGGTAGGTTAGGGTTTCGAAAAAGAATTTCGGAATTAGGGTTTTAGGGCTATTAGACGGGAGGCTAGAGCAACGTGCTGATAACGTGTTCTAGGAGAAATAGATGATAATAATCTCTGTCTTTATTGATTGATAAGGAGGCCTTTATATAGGCATTACATCAAGTATCCCTGGTGATGAGGGATTCCCTATCTAATAAAGAATCTAGACTACTAGCCTTATTAGGACAAGACACACCACGGAAGTTACGGAATTAACCTTCCTTGAACAATATGTTAATAATGAAATATAGTTATATTTGTATATAAATAGTTATATTTAAGTTAATGGTTAGTATTATTTAAAATTAGTTAAAATTTAAATATTAATTTGTTAGTATCTTTTGAAATATGTTAGTATTATTGGTTATTATATTAATTAGAATTTGTTATTTAATGTAATATAATGTAATATTAATTAATGTATTAATGCCACGAGTGCTGCAGATGGCCGATGCATTCAGACAGTTCTTCGGAGGCCGTCGTTCCAGATCGAGGGGTTCTGGAAGTTCCGCCGGTTCCACAGACTCCGATAGGACCCTTAGCCAGCCTGAGAGGACCACCAGCCAGCCGCAGAGGAGTGTGGATTCCTCCCAGCCGCGGAGGACTGTGGATTCATCCCAGCCACGGAGGAGTGTGAGTTCTCGGCACCAGACCCTTCTCCAGGCGGGGCGGCTGTCGAGCAGTTCACTTCCGCCTGTCGGGCCAGATGATCCGAGGTTCAGTCGGCAGCTATTTCAGGACGAGATAGCTGCAGACGTTCCTCAGGTTCGTATGTCTGAGGTTCATCGGGAGCCGATGACGAGTCCGACGATGTCTGCTGCTGACTCGACTGAGGGTCCTACTCTCCCAAATCAGCTCTACCTCCCGTACAACATTCCTGCGATACCGGAGGTCGACTATCGTGGTGTGCTCATATGGCCTGATATGCCTTAGTACGTGAGTGCTGTGGAGGCATACCAGCAGCAGCCATTTGAGAACCCTGACCTCCTGATTTCGGCGAGGACAAAAGGAAAGTCGACAGACGGGTCATCGAGTTCAGGTAACATTCGATTTTATTAATTAAATGTTTTATTAAAATTAACGCACTAATATTTAATTTTATTAACCAATCTTCGTTTATGTGATAGGGACAGCCGCTAGCAGTTCACGGAGGAATACGAGAGGTGTCATATGTTTTGACACGCTCAGGAGAACTGTTGATCTGAGGGGGAGGATCAGGGGAAAAAAAACGCGACTACTCGGGTTGCGTGGGGGCATTAATTAGGGACAGAGTCCCTATGTTGTGGACACGGTGGGCTGATGTGCCCGAAGAGATAAAGAGGGAGGTGAACAACGCCGTGTCGGTGAGTAATTTAAAAAATTTAATTTATTTATCGTAATATTTAATAATTTTCGGTATTGTTACAATTGTAAAACTAATAAAATATTATCTTTCAGACATTCTTCGAGATTGCCGAACACAAGCGGGATTGGGCGGACTCCGTGCAGAACTTGAGGTACGTTGGGAATTCCTCATCTTATAATTTGAAATATTTTATGATATTAATAATATTTCTAATGCACTTTTATTTTTTTCGTAGGTTCAAAGAGTGGAAGAACAAACTCCGTTCCCACTATAACGAATACGACAACCGTGGTCATATGGCTACTCCCAGAGAGTTCATGTTCAGGGAGTACGAGTGGCGTTGGTTGAAGACAGTAGACTTCAACAACCTAGTTAGGCAGGTAAATACTAAACTTCACTACAAATGTTTATTTTGTTAAAATTTTAATTATTAGTTTAATTATTTTATAATTATTACACTAATATTTTTTGATGCATTTTTCTAATATTTTATTATTTTTTTTGAAGGAACGTTCTCGGATAAACTCTGAGAACTGCCGCCGTAACACAACCCGCCATCATGGTGGTTCTAGGCCGTTTGCACAATATCAGGAGGAGGCGCTTAGAGATCATCCTGATAGCAACCCGTACGTGGAGACGTTCAAGGTCGCTTATCTACAAGTGACAGAACAGCTCGTAAGTCGTTCATTACGATTTTAAAATTTTAATTATTAATTTTACTTAATTATATATTTGTTAGAATATTAATTTTTTTTTTCCCGTCCAATTAGGAGAGGGTGAACCAGGCCGAAGAAGAGGTGTTCCAGCAAGTAGTTCGGGAGACACAACCGAACATTTCAGAGGCAGATCTGGAAGAAGCCCTGCGCCAGGTCGACCGGTCCAATGTCCAAACGGCAGCGAGGATGTTCGACGCAGCCTTCCCAAACCGCTCAAACAACTACTACTGCCGGGGTTTGGGAAGTTCTGGACTAGGGTTCCTGAAGTCCACTAAGGGAGGTCAAAAGAAGGGAGGCGGGGAGAGCCAACAGGTGAGGGGGGAAGTGCTGAGATTGGCAGAAGAAAATGCAAGGTTGGCGGCCGAGTTCCAGAGATCACAGGAGGAACAACGCAGATCACAGGAGCAACACCGCAGAACACAGCAGTATTATTTAGATCTGTCCAGTTGGCATGCTGAATGCGAGAGAATTCGGTGACACAACTACGCCGGCCAACAAAACTGGTGGTATGATATGTTCGCCGCACAACAACAAAACCTTGAACCCCCGCCCCCGTTTCAGCCGTTACTTGAACCTCCAATGCCTCAACCTCCCGAGTTCGGTCAGCAGGATGACGAGCATGATGGAGAGCAGGATGCTGGGGATGACGTGGTGGACTTTAGTGGTTTAGGTGATGATTAGGGTTATATTTTATGTATATTGGAACGAATTAAATAATAAGTCATTTAGACGTGTTTCTTGTTGGTGCAAATGCATGGACTGTCTTTGTGATTTGCAGGTTGCTTGGAATGGTAATTTAGAAAATAATTTAATTTTTTTTTTCACCAAATGTAAGAATAGCCGACGATTTTGGCATTATTTCGTCGGCTATAAGCACTATAGCCGACGATTTTTACCAATATTCGTCGGCTATAAGTCTTATAGCCGACGAAAATGACATTATTTCGTCGGCTATAACTAATTAATACCTATGAAAATATTAATATATTTCGACGAAATAACCGACGAAATAGATGAAATCGTCGGCTATATTACAGAACAAATAGCCGACGAATGTCGTCGGCTATAATTTACGATATCGTCGGCCATACTCGAAAATACCCGACGAATTTCTTAGGATAATTTGCCAAGGTTTGGTCGACGAAATGATGTTTCGTCGGTAAAGTCGTCGGCCATACTCGCATATAGCCGACGATTTCGTTATTTTCGTCGGCCATTGGTATAGCCGAAGGCGTTTTTCCGACGAATTATAGCCGACGAAAATTTCGTCGGCAGAAGGTAGAGCTGACGAAATTTTGGCATAGTCGACGAAAATTTTTTCGTCGGCTATTCGATCCGATCTGGTAGTGCCACCAACAATAAGCAACGGATAACCTGCTCTGATACCACTTGATGTAGGAAAAAAAATATAAAGGGTTTATGGGATGAGGTTTGATTTGGAAATTACTCAACCAGAAGATAGGTTTTTGGGAATCACTCACCAAAAGATAGAGTTTTGGAAATCACTCACCAAAGAACAGAGTTTTCTCTGTGAATAAACTTTTTCATTAATCTCCAATCTCTCCAACAAGGTCAATACAACATGATATATATATGAGACACAATTTAAATGCAATTCAAGTCTCAATAAGACTGTTACAATGACCAAGACTAATTTGACAATTTTCTATACGCATGACTAGAGACCAAGAATTAAATTACTATTGCACTTCCAAAGCAAAATTATTAGGCTAAGCATTGGACTCTTAATTGATGCATCAATTTCTAGGGAGGGATGAATTATGAGGTGGTTCAGAGGACTCACATGAAGGTACTTCAATCATAGCAACAGCAGAGGTTGAAGTTGCTCTGCTTCTTTTCCTTATCAATCCCTGTTGGAAAAATTTCATCAACTGCATCAGATGATGGGAGCCTAAACTCGCACACAATAATAACCCTACAAAAGATCGTTAGTAGTATAAGCAAGTAGGGATCGTTCTAAGCCGGGGATTAAGAGTACCTGAAACATGAGAATGTTAACACAAATAAAAAAAGAAAAACATCACATTGGGGGAAGATTTGGTTCGGCAACCATGGGGCAGCCCTAAAACTAAGAACACGAAATTTAAAACCTAAAACTAATATGTTCAAGTGATCATCATCTCTCACACCAAGTAGTTCACACAAAAGACTCTTTAACAAGTAGATTCGCATGCAAGAAGGTAAGAGACAAGTATTTAACAAATTCAAGATCTAAATTAGTTTCGACCACAACTAGTCCTCCAGCGGTTATCCAATTGTTAGACTTCTTAAATTCTTAGAATCTACTCCAGCGTATGACTTCTAAGGTGATGCTAATCCGGTTTTACACGTTTTAACATTTAAGCATATGAGTCTAAATCGAAGACATGTAAACAAGCAAGGTTGTCAATCATCTTATTTAACATGCAAGTAATCTAAGGTTTTTACCCTAGGTGAGCAACACAAAACAAACTACTCCAGCGTATGACTTATTCGTATTACTCGGTTACATGAAACCTAACATCTAGATTTACATGCTTCTAGCCAATACTAATGCTTCGGTTTTTAAGATCCATCCTTAGATTACTAACCAATTTAAATCTTAAACATGCATCTAATACTACTGCCCTAATTATCTAACACACAAATCACACAAGTTAAAATTCAGAAAAACGATATATAACATACAAGAATCGGTTCATACATAGTTTAAAGAAAAACCAAGAATCGAAATAAATTTGTACAAAACAACCAAATTGAAACAAATACAAAAGCCATAGGGGGAATGGATCACACTTTTAAGACCTTGAAGACTCCTCAAACGTGTGGTGAAGAATGGTGTGGCTGCTGCTCGGTTGCTTGGCAAGAACAAGAACAAGGCAGAAATTTGGGTGATGGTGGTGGTAAGTTTTGGCTAAGTGTTTGAGGTTTGGTGTTTGTAGGACTTGGTAGAGTTTTTGGCTAGTACTTTATGTTTGAGATGAGATGATCTTTCTGTAGGAAAACAATTCCTATATATAGAGAAGAGGCCGGCAAACCCTAGGAGGATTCCTAGCAAGAATCGGCAACCAGAAAACCTTCTTGAATAAGGTTTTGAAACCTTCTTGAATTAATTCTTCTAGGACTTTATTTTCTGATTTTTCTTTAAGGCTCGGGCTGCATATCTTCATGAACTTCATATGTGGTCTTGACATCTCCATTCGGTGAACTTGATCCATGGAAAAATGCCCCAGCCGGCCTAGCATACAACCAGCACAAATCTACCTTTTCCGGCAGCTTCTCCTAATTTCATTAGGAGAACTTCTTTCTTCGTATTTTTCTTCTATGCCTTGGCTCAATATCTTCCTCTAACCTTCAATAAGCTTGGACAATCTTCAAATATGCAATCGTACACCGAAATGTCCATCGAAAACGGAAATCAAGGAAAAGAGGCAGAGACTTCTTGGAATCGGCTAGAATGACCTTGGCTTAGGAAATTTGGCATAACTCCCTCCTCGGAACTCCGATTGATGCGATTGCAAGTCTCAGAGAAACTAGACACATAGAGCTTCCTCCATTTAAAACAGTTTCATCAAATTCCTTGTGACACGTCCGAAATGAATTTTTGAATTTGGGACACAGTCCCAGGAAAATCATGGAAATCCCTGGATTGTTTTGCTCGAGCTGCCAAGTTGCAGCCATCATTTGGGTAACTTCCCGAACTCCGATTGATCTGAAATTTGGAAATAATACACATTAGAATACCATAAAAATGCATACCAAATTTCGTCCCAATTGGACAATGCTAGACCGGTTTTGCACTTATCTCAGAATCACGAAAAAGACATATTTCACATTATTTTCCAGATTTCTCAAACTTAGTCATTTTTCGGATTATTAACCACATATCATCAAAACTTTACCGAAGTGACACTAAACTATATTATGACTCTATCTTAGGTAAATAAGGGTTAAACAAAGCATAAACGAGGGCGTAAACATATTAATATCGTCGCACATTGTGCACCTATCAACTACCCGACACTTATCCTTTGCTAGCCCCTTAGCAAACTAAATAAAACTAGACATCAAACTACTATTGCCCCTAACGATTTGTCTCAGGCTCGTATGTACACATAGCTTTTAAGTTAATGCATGAGAATGCTAAACACGAAAATTCCAAGCTTCATGAACATGTGACACCAATAAAAACATGTAAGAACAACATATAAGCATGTAAACATGTTAAGCTAATCCAATCCTCCTCACAAGGCATACTCTCTTCTTTTCTCTCGAAGCATGGTATTCACTCAATAGTATATGCAAGCAAAAGATAATGAATTACAAAGAGTGACTTGCATATGTCATGAAACAAAAGCACTTTGTGAAATAAACAAGAGTAAGTTCTAGCATACTAAACTTCATTAAAAAGCTATGGCACAAAGTCATCGAATAGTCAAAGAATTTATGAGGTTTCATGCTTCCTACGAATCTATCGAATTTTTATCTTTTTTATCACTCAAGAAGAAAGAAAATTGGCTCTAAAGCTCACATAGGTTATTTTGGAAATAAACTAGCTAAAACATGCATGCTTAATTAATCAACAAGTCCTACATGCTCCTACCAATGCACATAATCCATGAAACTCACAATTTTAATTGTATGCATAACCATCATTTATGTATGCAAAGAGGAGAAAAACATCATTGACATATTAGGGGCATCCTAAGACTCGAAACAAACAATTTAAACACTCTATTTTTGTGGAACAATTTTCTGGATTTTCTTTTCTAAACTAAGCACACGAAAACATAAACGGAATACGTTATCCCACCCCACACTTAGAAAATTACATTGCCCTCAATGTAAGCACAAATCTATATCAACGAATTTCCTAAGCATGTAATAGAGTAACATATTCCAACATATCATCACAAATCAAAGAAAAAGAAAAGGGTTAAGAAATTCAAACGCTCGGTGATGGCTCCTTCACTTTTCATTGATCGACTTGGGTTGCCTCCCAAGCATCGCTTTGTTTTTATAGTCCATAGCCTAGACTTTTCATCATGTGTAAGTCGCATGTGTTCATCGTGTTCCATAGCAGTTCATATCGGCCAAGAGTAAAGCGACAAGGTGCTCATTGCATGTGGTATCCATATCGGGTTTGTTGAGTAAGCACGTATCGGTAGAAACGGGCGTGTCCGGTTGCTGTTGCGTGTCGGCAGTGTTGCTGGCGGCAACGAGGCTAGTCGTACGGAGGCTGGCGCAAGGGGGTAGACTTGTGGTGTCGGGTGCAGCAGTGGGGCAGTTTGGGGCAGCATGCACATCACTTTCATCAATTGTGTGCTCTTTGAATGTATAGAAATAAGGCTTGAGGCAATGTCCATTCACTTTGAAAGTTTTGCATGATGTAATATTTTGAATCTCTATGGCGCCATGGTGAAACACCTTTGTAACAATGAATGGCCCAACCCAACGAGAACGTAACTTACCCGGAAAGAGGTGAAGGCGTGTGTTAAACAAGAGAACTTTTTGCCCAATTTCAAATTTCTTTCCTTGAATCAAATTGTTGTGGTATGCTCTCGTCTTTTCCTTATAAATCCAAGCGGCGTCATAGGCTTCATTGCGTATTTCTTCAAGTTCATTGAGTCGAAGCTTCCTATGAAGGCCGGCCTCATCGATGTTCATATTGAAAGATTTAACGGCCCACCATGCCTTATGCTCAAGTTCAACGGGTAAATGGCATGCTTTGCCATAAATTAACCGAAAGGGTGACATACCTATCGGAGTCTTGTATGCAGTTCTATATGCCTACAAAGCATCATCGAGACGATCACTCCAATCCTTCCTAGAAGGTCTAACGGTTTTCTCAAGTATTTGCTTGATCTCTCGATTACTTACCTCGGCCATGCCACTTGTTTGGGGATGATAAGGTGTAGAAACCTTGTGTGTGACGCCATACTTCTTCAATAATGCCTCAATGGTGCGGTTGCAAAAGTGGGAACCACCATCACTAATCAAGACTCTTGGAACTCCAAAACGTGAAAAGATGTTAGTCTTGAGAAATTCGGCAACTACCTTTGAATCATTGGTGCGTGTAGCCTTATCTTCTATCCACTTTGACACATAATCAACCGCTAGCAAGATGTAGAGAAAGCCCTTACTTGAGGGAAACGGCCCCATGAAGTCAATTCCCCAAACATCAAAAATTTCAACAACAATAATAGGGTTGAGAGGCATTTGGTCACAATTGCTTATCTTCCCCATCCGTTGGCACCTATCGCATGACTTGCAAAACATGAATGCATCCTTGAAGATCGTAGGCCAAAAGAATCCACAACTTAGAATTTTAATGCCATTTTCTTTGCTCCAAAATGTCCACCACAAGCTTCACTATGACAAAACGCAAGGATGGACTTATGCTCAGCTTCCGGAACACATCGTCGAATAACGTGGTCTCCACATTGCCTCCACAAGTACGGATCATCCCACAAGAAGTGTCGAGCTTGCTTCTTGATTCTTGTCTTTAGGTGGCTCGGCATGTCTTGAGGAAGATGGTGGCAGGCTAGGTAGTTTGCAATGTCGGCATACCAAGGTACACTTGTTGCATCGATTAGAAAAAGTTGCTCATCCGGGAAACTATCCAATAGGGGCAGCCGATCCTCCTCCTTGATGATTCTACTTAAATGATCGGCAACCACATTCTCTACTCCCTTCTTATCTTTAATCTCAATGTCAAACTCTTGAAGTAGAAGAATCCATCGAATAAGCCTTGGCTTGGCATCCTTCTTTGTCATAAGATATCTCAAGGCGGCATGATCACTATAAACAATGACTTTGGAATTCAAAAGATATGATCGAAACTTTTCCAAAGCAAAAATTACTGCCAAGAGTTCTTTCTCTGTTGTGGTGTAGTTGAGTTGAGCATCGTTGAGAGTTCTTGAAGCATAATAGATGGCGCAAGGCTTCTTGTCCACCCTTTGGCCAAGCACGGCACCCATGGCATAATCGCTTGCATCACACATCAATTCAAATGACAACTCCCAATTTGGTGACACAAGAATAGGGGCCGAACACAATTTCTCCTTAAGCCGATTGAAAGCTTTCTCACAGGCTTCACTCCACACAAATGGCACATCCTTTTGTAGTAGCTCACTCATAGGCTTAATATCCTTGGAAAAGTCTTTGATGAATCGTCGATAAAAACCGGCATGTCCAAGGAAGCTTCGCACATCTTTGACACATTTAGGGCTCGGCATTGATTGTATCAACACCACCTTAGCTTTGTCAACTTCAATGCCCCTCTCGGATATAATATGACCGAGTACTATACCTTGATTCACCATGAAGTGGCACTTCTCCCAATTAAGTACAAGGTCAGTCTCTACACACCTCTCGAGTATCTCCTCCAAGTTCTCCAAACATGAATCGAAGTTGCGTCCATATACGCTAAAGTCATCCATGAAAACTTAGATCTTACTTTCAATAAAGTCAGAGAAGATGTTGTACATGCATCGTTGAAACGTATCGGGTGCGTTGCATAGGCCAAATGGCATCCTTCTATAAGCAAAAGTACTAAATGGACATGTGAAAGTAGTCTTCTCTTGATCATCCGGGTGTATGGCGATTTGGTTGTATCCACTATAGCCATCAAGAAAACAATAGAACTTATGGCCGGCTAGCCTCTCCAACATTTGATCCATGAATGGCAAAGGCATGTGATCCTTCCTCGTTGTTGCATTGAGCTTCCTATAGTCGATACACATCCTATGGCCGGTCACTAGCCTTTGTGGTACAAGTTCATTCTTCTCATTCTTCACAACCATTACACTACTTTTCTTGGGAATTACTTGCACGGGTGATATCCACTTGCTATCCGAGATGGGATAAATAACACCACAATCAAGTAACTTGATAATTTCGTCCTTGACGACTTTCATCATTGGTGGGTGGAGACGTCTTTGGCCTTCCCTTGTTGGCTTTGCACCTTCTTCAAGCAAGATACGATGAACACACGTTGTAGGACTTATTCCCTTGATATCCGCCAAGGTCCAACCTATAGCGGATTTGTACTTCTTAAGCATACTTATTAAATCCACTTTTTGCTTCTCACTAAGCATTGAAGACACAATAACTGGTAAAGTATCTTCTTCTCCGAGATAAACATACTTCAAGTGACTAGGGAGCTCTTTTAGTTCTAACTTTGGGGCCTCTTCCACACTTGGTCGAAATTTGGTTGTGGCACTTGGAATTGACAAGAACGAATCAAAAATTCTAGCATAAGGCCGAGCCTCTAGCTTGGCACAAACTTCTCTAAGACTTGGCATGAGTCTCTCCCTGTAAGGCTCGGCACAAACCTCTCTCTTTTGCTCAAACGTGACTCGTTCTCCCTTCTTGTCAAATCCGACCCCTAGCTAATTGCTATGCGTCGAGCGAGGGCGACATAACTTGCTCGACCTCCTCCAAAACATCAATGGCGCATCCCTCTTTCATATCAACAATGGGATATTTCATGGCATCAAAGACATTAAACTTAATCACCTTTCCATCAAATTCCATTGTCAAATTGCCCTCGGCAACATCTATCTTAGTGCGTGCCGTCCTCATGAATGGCCGGCCAAGTAGCAATTGAGTGCTATTAACCGGTGAATCCTCCATCTCCACAACATAGAAATCGGCAGGGAATATAAGTTGGTTTACTTGGACAAGCACATCTTCCACATAGCCTTTCGGATACTTGCTTGAGCGATCCGCAAGTTGAATAATGACATTGTCCTTCTTGAGTGGCCCTATACTCAACGGTTGGTACACATTGAGTGGCATGACATTTATCGATGCTCCCAAGTCCAACATCATATCCTCAAATCGAGTATTGCCTATCACACAAGGCACATTGAAGCTTCCCGGACCTTCATCTTTTGTGGCAACTTCCTTTGAATAACGGCCGATACCGTTTCGCTCATTGTAACCACACGAGTCTCCCTTGTATGCCTCCTTGCTGTGCATAGCTCCTTAAGAAACTTAGCATACTTAGGTACTTGCTTAATGCATTCCAACAAAGGGATGTTGACTTGCACTTTCCGGAAAATCTCCAATACCTCTTCATCGGATTTATTCTTCTTTGATCTAGCAAAGCGGGAAGGGAATGGAATGTTTGAGTGTGGTACCCCTCCCTTACTCACTTAGCTCGGCAACTCACTCTTCGATGTGGCGGGATCACGCTCAAACTCGTGGTGAAGCCCTCTCTTCTTGGCTCCTCTCTTTTTCTCGGCAAAACTGCCGGCGGCAGCATCTTCTTCTCTCTCGGCAGCAGCCTTGCTTGGCTCGGCTGCCCATGTTTCGTCCATTTTGCTGCCGGCAATGGCAGGTCCGGCAGCCTCTTCCTCCTCCTCGATCACATCAAGTGATACTCCTTTCTTCTTTGGACTCCTTTGAGGCAACAACTCTCTCCCACTTCGAGTTTGAATCACCTTGGCTTGCTCGTTTCTCGGATTAGGAATCGTATTGCTAGGCAACTTCCCTTACTCATTAAATCTTCCCATAAAGTCTACAACTTGCCCCATTTGAGTCTTTAGCTCACCAATATCCTTTTGTTGATTTTGTTGTCCCGCAAGCAACACTTGAGTAGCACTAGAGAGAGATTGAAGCAAAGCATCGTAGTTCGGATTGCTCGCTCCACTTTGACCTTGGCTCGGCATGGGTTGGCTTGGCTGCATGGCATTGAATTGCCCTTGGTTCGGTTGGTAGGGCTGCCGTGGCACAAATGGTGTCCTCGGTGCATAGGGTGCGGCAGCCCCTTGGTTCGGTTGCATAGGTGCCTTCATCACATTATCATTATTCGCCCATCGGAAATTAGGATGATCATTGAACCTTGGGTTAAAGTTCCCATATCGTTGGCCTCCTTGAAAGCCAATAGCATTGCACTCCTCTACTCCCTCACTTGTTCCAAATTGAGGGCATTTTCGGTTACATGGCTCTCAGTGCATATGCCACACACAATGGCACGATTTCCCTTCATCAAACTACTCACCAAGTCGGCAAGCTTATCCACCTTCTCCTCCAACTTCGAGCTTGAAGATGTCTCATGCACTTTCTCATTCCTTTGCACACTATTTCGTGTCATGCCAAACTGTTGGTTATTCAAAGCACGAACTTCCAATAAATTCCTCGCCGGTCTGGCACTTAACTCCAAGAAACTTCCACTCGCAGCAGAGTCAAGAAACTCTCTCTCCATAACACGCAATCCCTCATAGAAATATTGTAATAAAAGTCCATCGCTTATGCCATGAGATGGGCACAACGAAACTAGGGACTTGAACCTCTTGTAGTAATCAGAGAAAGTCTCATCTCCGGCTTGCTTCACACTTGTTATTTGCTTCCTCAAATCAGTGATCCGTGAAGCAGGAAAGTACCTGAGCAAAAATTCATCCACCATAGTGTTCCATGAATTGATCCGACCACTAGGCACTTCAAACAACCACTCCTTCGCTTGATCCTCCAATGAAAACGAAAAAGCCTTCATTTTAAAGTGTTGCAAATCCGTACCTCGCGGACACATACTCTCGGTGGTGAAGTTAAACCATTGCAAATGCTTGTTGGGGTCCTCACTTGGCATTCCATAAAAAGACTTCAACTTGTGGAGGAATCCACTCTTCAATTCAATCTCTTCGGTCTTATTGGCTTCCAAAGGAGGATCTGTAATGTTAGAAGGTACAGCTCCTCCTCCTCCGGTGATTTTGTGCTCTAATCGAAGTCATTCTCTCTTCCTCAATACTAGGCTCGGCAAAGGACTCAAATTCGGGTTCCTGAAGATCACAAGATGATGAGACCACGGATGGACAGCTCGGCAAAGTTGTAGCCGAGCTAGGTGGGGACGATGGTGGGGTTGAAGATGGCGTTAGACTTGATGGTTCGGAAGGGGGCAGCAGTACAAACAAAGCAATAACGAGCTCTTGGTTCAAACGTTGCAAACGACCTTGATTATCTCGTGTCCAAAGATTGGACATGCACTTTTCTGAAAATTTGCAACATTGACTAAGTTAGAACCTCGTAAAGAAATAGAAAGCAAGAATATACATCATTACAAGCCACGACATTGGCAATTACAAGACAAATTTCAAACAATGGCAACATGAGATCTCCAAAGAGAAAGAGGCATCCGCAAAGCTAGAGAAAAGAATCGAAACGTTCATGATCAAGTAATCTCTAAGTCTAATTTCTTTTAAAATTTGTTCTAACTCTCAAGGTACGTGGAGCAGAGGAGATGACGTGCGATGGACTGATGCAGCCCTTGGTAGTATCATGTTTTATCCGATATACCTCAAGAGTTCGAACCACACAATTTGGTTTATTTTGAAGAAAATAGATCACATATGTCAAGTTATTTTCTAGCGTCTAAAGTGAGGTGATGCTTCGGCCCAAGCTATTGACTAGTTCGAGCGTGTTCTACTTTCAAAGGCGGTGTCGTTTAGATTCACAGATAGGAACCAGGCAGGACTCGTTGTTGGTCACCACGGAGAGCGAACTCCCTATCGACTCACTCACCGAGAATGAACATCAGTCTGTGGGCCTTGAGATCCAGTTAAACAAACCTGAGAACCATATCTATGAAAATAACGTGCCCCATATTTTGTAAAACAAACTCGGGTCACTAGCGGTCAACAAGTATTGATCAAAGCCGCCCTCAACCTCATAAAAACGGATTTGCCAAAGCATCGCTCGTATGCGTGGGGGGGACCATTCTCCCCATTTTCCAATCTACATAAAAACGGGTCTGCTAAGGCATCGCTCGTATGAAGGGTTAAAGCTAAGACCAACAAAAGCGGCTTCTCCCTACATGTTACACTTTAGAAACTACAATAAACTCAAGCATACACAATACTATCAATACCTAGAAATTAAACTAAGTTATTACACACATACATTCTTTATACGTCATGCAACTTTCGAAATTAAACTCTACATGCCGAAGCATATTTCTACTTTACAAATCCCAAATAAAACCAAAAATTACAAACTTTACAACTTTACAACAAAATTTCCAGCAACATTATATACACAACAATCACATAAATCAAGCTTTTATAATCCCCGGCAACGGAGCCAAAAATTGATTGGAGCCTAAACTCGCACACAATAATAACCCTACAAAAGATCGTTAGTAGTATAAGCAAGTAGGGATCGTTCTAAGCCGGGGATTAAGGGTACCTGAAACATGAGAATGTTAACACAAATAAAAATAGAAAAACGTCACATTGGGGGAAGATTTGGTTCGGCAGCCATGGGGCTGCCTTAAAACTAAGAACACGAAATTTAAAACCTAAAACTAATATGTTTAAGTGATCATCATCTCTCACACCAAGTAGTTCACACAAAAAACTATTTAACAAGTAGATTCGCATGCAAGAAGGTAAGAGACAAGTATTTAACAAATTCAAGGTCTAAATTAGTTTCAACCACAATTAGTCCTCCAGCGGTTATCCAATTGTTAGACTTCTTAAATTCTTAGAATCTACTCTAGCGTATGACTTCTAAGGTGATGCTAATCCGGTTTTACACGTTTTAACATTTAAGCATATGAGTCTAAATCGAAGACATGTAAACAAGCAAGGTTGTCAATCATCTTATTTAACATGCAAGTAATCTAAGGTTTTTACCCTAGGTGAGCAACACAAAACAAACTACTCCAGCGTATGACTTATTCGTATTACTCGGTTATATGAAACCTAACATCTAGATTTACATGCTTCTAGCCAATACTAATGCTTCGGTTTTTAAGGTCCATCCTTACATTACTAACCAATTTAAATCCTAAACATACATCTAATACCACTGCCCTAATTATCTAACACACAAATCACACAAGTTAAAATTCAAAAAAACCATATATAACATACAAGAATCGGTTCATACATAGTTTCAAGAAAAACCAAGAATCGAAATAAATTCGTACAAAACAACCAAATTGAAACAAATACAAAAGCCATAGGGAGAATGGATCACACTTTTAAGACCTTGAAGACTCCTCAAACGTGTGGTGAAGAATGGTGTGGCTGCTGCTCGGTTGCTCGGCACGAACAAGAACAAGGCAGAAATTTGGGTGATGGTGGTGGTATGTTTTGGCTAAGTGTTTGAGGTTTGGTGTTTGTAGGACTTGGTAGAGTTTTTGGCTAGTACTTTATACTTGAGATGAGATGATCTTTCTGTAGGAAAACAGTTCCTATATATAGAGAAGAGGCAGCCAAACCCTAAGAAGATTCCTAGCAAAAATCGGCAACCAGAAAATCTTCTTGAATAAGGTTTTGAAACCTTCTTGAATTAATTCTTCTAGGACTTTATTTCTGATTTTTCTTTAAGGCTCGGGCTGCATATCTTCGTGGACTTCATATGTGGTCTTGACATCTCCATTTGGTGAATTTGATCCATGGAAAAATGCCCCAGCCGGCCTAGCATACAACCGGCACAAATCTGCCTTTTCCGGCAGCTTCTCCTAATTTGACTAGGAGAACTTCTTTCTTCGTATTTTTCTTCTATGCCTTGGCTCAATGTCTTCCTCTAACCTTTAATAAGCTTGGACAATCTTCAAATATGCAATCGTACACCGAAATGTCCATCGAAAACAGAAATCAAGGATAAGAGGCAGAGACTTCTTGGAATCGGCTGGAATGACCTTGCTTTAGTAAATTTGGCATAACTCCCTCCTCGGAGCTCCGATTGATGCGATTCCAAGTCTCAGAGAAACTAGACACATAGAGCTTCCTTCATATAAAACAGTTTCATCAAATTCCTTGTGACACGTCCGAAATGAATTTTTGAAGTTGGGACACAGTCCCAGGAAAATCCTGGAAGTCCCTGGATTGTTTTGCTCGAGCTGCCAAGTTGCAGCCATCATTTGGGTAACTTCCCGAACTCCGATTGATCTGAAATTTGGAATTAATACACATTAGCATACCATAAAAATGCATACCAAATTTCGTCCCAATTGGACAAGGCTAGATCGGTTTTGCACTTATCTCAGAATCACGAAAAAGACATATTTCACATTATTTTCCAGATTTCTCAAACTTAGTCATTTTTCGGATTATTAACCACATATCATCAAAACTTTACCGAAGTGACACTAAACTATATTATGATTTTATCTTAGGTAAATAAGGGTTAAACAAAGCATAAACGAGGGCGTAAACATATTAATATCGTCGCACATTGTGCTCCTATCAACTACCACACACTTATCCTTTGCTAGTCCCTTAGCAAACTAAATAAAACTAGACGTCAAACTACTATTGCCCCTAACGATTTGTCTCAGGCTTGTATGTACACATAGCTTTCAAGTTAATGCATGAGAATGCTAAGCACGAAAATTCCAAGCTTCATGAACATGTGACACCAATAAAAACATGTAAGAACAACATATAAGCATGTAAACATGTTAAGCTAATCCAAACCTCCTCACAAGGCATACTCTCTTCTTTTCTCTCGAAGCATGGTATTCACTCCATAGTATATGCAAGCAAAAGATAATGAATTACAAAGAGTGACTTGCATATGTCATGAAACAAAAGCACTTTGTGAAATAAACAAGAGTAAGTTCTAGCATACTAGAGTTCATTAAAAAGCTATGGCACAAAGTCATCGAATAATCAAAGAATTTATGAGGTTTCATGCTTCCTACGAATCTATCGAATTTTTATCTTTTTTATCACTCAAGAAGAAATTAAATTGGCTCTAAAGCTCACATAGCTTATTTTGGAAATAAACTAGCTAAAACATGCATGCTTAATTAATTAACAAGTCCTACATGCTCCTACCAATGCACATAATCCATGAAACTCACAATTTTAATTGTATGCATAACAATCATCTATGTATGCAAAGAGGAGAAAAACTGATGTGAACCGAAGCTCGCACAAATAATAACCCTACAATCGTTAGTAGTATAGACATAAGTAGGGATCGTTCTAGCCGGGGATTAAGGGTACCTGAAACATGAGATTGTTAGAACAATTAACACATATTTACATATTCACAAAAAACGTCACTTTTGGGGAAAAAGATGGTTCGGCAGCCCCTATGGCTGCCCCTAACAACTAAGTACGAAAATAAAATGCAGGAAATAAAACTCCAAACTACTATGTACAAGTTGATCATCATCTTTCATGCAACACATAACACAAAAACACACAAGAACACACAAGAACAACATGTAGAAGCAATCGGCAGCAATGTATGGGTTCCTAGACTCTACTAAATTCCAATTTTCAATTAGGGCCAATCGGTTATCTAATTGCTTGTTAGACTTCATATGTATTTAGAAAACACAATCGTCGAATCCTAAATTATACTAATCATATTTGAAAACACAATCGTCGTAGACAAATATGAAAAGTAATTATGCACGAAAGTCTTAAATTGGAGACAAATCTCTAGGCATTCTTTTTTTTTTTTGAAACCGTGCCTCTTTCTTTTCTTTTCATTCGGACTTTATTTTTTCTCTTTTCTTTTCTTTTTCTGTCCGAATCACATATTTTTTGTTTTCTTTTCACTAGGCACGGCAGGATTACAATTTTCATACAATTTTCTAGCTAAGTCTACCCCACACTTGTTCTTCTTCATCACATCACGCAAAAACGCCTTCAAAAATCAAGCTTTGCCGACACTTTGAGACAAGGGTAGAGGCACAACAATACTAAGCTCATGGAAAGTGTTTAAGGGTGATGAAAGAAAAGGCTAAACATAGGCTCAAAGGGGTTTACTAAGGTGTCCCACGACGGGCACAAATAGGCACATACTTTATTTGGCAATGGTGGTAGACCTAAAAGATCTTTTCAATCACTTTCAAAATCAAGGTACTTCATGACTTAAAACGTTTTGAAAATCAACAAGAGTAAGTTCTAGTATACTAGAGTTCATTAAAAAGCTATGGCATATAGTCATCGAATAGTCAAAGAATAATGAGGTTTCATGCTTCCTACGAATCTATCGAATTTTATCTTTTATCACTCAAGAAGAAAGCAAATTGGCTCTAAAACTCACATAGGTTATTATGGAAACAAACTAGCTAAAACATGCATGTTTATGTAATCAACATATCCTACATGCTCCTACCAATGCACACAATCCATGAAACTCACAATTTTAGTTGTATACACAACTATCATCTATTTATGCAAATAGGAGAAAAACATCATTCACATATTAGGGGCATCCTAAGAGTCGAAACAAATTAAACACTCTCTTTTTGTATTACAATTTTCTGAATTTTCTTTTCTAAACTAAGCACACGAAAACATAAACGGAATACGTTATCCCACCCCACACTTAGAAAATTACATTGTCCTCAATGTAAGCATAGAATTATAGCAAGTAACTTCCTAAGCATGCAATAGTCTAACATATTCCAAAATAGCATCACAAACCAATGAAAAAGAGAAGGGTTAAGAAATTTCAAACTCTCGGTGATGGCTCCTTCATTTTTCTTGGTCGTATGGGGTTGCTTCCCCATAAGCGCTTAAGTATTTAAAGTCCTTAGCCTAGACTCTCCACCATGTGTGTTGTTGATTTGTTCATCCATTGTTGATGCTCGGCAGCTTAGGGGCAGCAGCCTTGCGGCAGCAGCAGGGGCTGCATTGGTGTCATGGCGCGCATGGGCAGTAGCATCGCAGGGCAAGGCGCAGGCTGCATCGGCAGCAGCATCGTGTGGCAGCCTCTCTCGGCAGTAGCAGGCTCTCGGCAGGCAAGCTTCTCTCGGCAGCAAGATTTCTCTCGGCAGCAAGGCAGGCTGCAGGGCCAGCAGCATCGCAGGCTGTAGCGCAAGTGTTTTAGCAGAGCGGGGGATCTCGGCAGCAACAAGAACATGCTGCGGTAGGAATAGGCTGCAGCAGGAGCATGGCAGCTTTGCGGCAGCAGCAGGGCAGGGGCAGCATGGTTGTCAGGGTGCGCAATATCGGCAGGAGGGTGCGTCCACCGCTCGGCAGATTTCGCTGCAGGTATGCTCATCATGCTAGCAATCATGGCAGGCACTATCGGCATGAGCTTCTTGGCAGGTTGTCATCAGCAGGTGCTCGCAGGCTGCAAGCCTCTCAGCAGGATGGCTCTCGGCAGGGGCAGGGCTTTCGGCAGGGGCTACAGCAAAACCTTGGCAGATGTGTTTGTTTCTCTTAAGGCCTGAATTTGGGTGTGATCTACTATCCTAATGCAAAATTGTTATGAAGCAATGTTGTAGTGGACACATAGAGCTTTCCAACAATATAAAGTTTGCTTCAATCGGACCAGCAGAAGTACTCTTTGTTTGGCCTTTAATCGGACCTATTGATCTGCCCAGTTTTCTGCTTCGCCAGATTGACCTTCGTGCACTCAAATTGAAACTGGGAGCAGGTTGAGACTCCAAATGCACTTTTGTAAAATCCTACATAAAGTAGACTCAGATACCTTTCCAACGGTGTATGGCTCACTTTCCCAGGTTTTGTGAGCGCAAACGGCAGCCTTCCAAAATCGACTGACTGCACTGCCCGATTTCTATTTTGGGCAGAACTTTCGAGTTTCCTGCACTTTTTCTTTCTTTTTCAACCTGCACACACACAAGACACATCAAAACGAACAAAACAAATAAAATGCAAGAAAATACAAATTCATACAAGTGACGGCTTCAACAAATTTTCACAAATTTAAAGACTCAAAACGTTTTTCACAAATCTATAAAGCTAAAACTTCAAACAAAATATATGTTAGAAAATACACTACAAGGGTTAAAATGTTAAGTTAGAAAGTTAGGATTTAGAAAGTATATGTTAGAATTAGCAATGTTAGTTATCGAAAACACTTTAGAACAAAGAAAGTACTTTATAAACAACACGAAATTTACAACACAAATAACATTCAAATATAACAAGCTTTTATAATCCTCGACAACGGCGCCAAAAATTGATGTGAACCGAAGCTCGCACAAATAATAACCCTACAATCGTTAGTAGTATAGACATAAGTAGGGATCGTTCTAGCCGGGGATTAAGGGTACCTGAAACATGATATTGTTAGAACAATTAACACATATTTACATATTCACAAAAACGTCACTTTTGGGGAAAAAGATGGTTCGGCAGCCCTATGGCTGCCCCTAACAACTAAGTACAAAAATAAAATGTAGGAAATAAAACTCTAAACTACTTTGTACAAGTTGATCATCATCTTTCATGCAACACATAACACAAAAACACACAAGAACACACAAGAACAACATGTAGAAGCAATCGGCAGCAATGTATGGGTTTCTAGACTCTACTAAATTCCAATTTTCAATTAGGGCCAATCGGTTATCTAATCGCTTGTTAGACTTCATATGTATTTAGAAAACACAATCGTCGAATCCGAAAAATTATACTAATCATATTTGAAAACACAATCGTCGAAGACAAATATGAAAAGTAATTATGCACGAAAGTCTTAAATTGGAGACATATCTCTAGGCATGGCGTCACTCATCCTATTAACATGCAAGTTTCTATGAATTATGGTAAGCCTTTATTAAACAACCTAGAATAAAGTTTACAATCGCCTAACTCAATCCTAAGATGCTTATGGTGAATGAAATCGCAACCTACATAAATGTCATGGCCTATGGCATCATGTAAACATTGATTTTTGTGCACGAATTCATGAAATTAATCGAATAAAACCTAAAACCAAAACATACATGCTACTGCCCTCATACTAATGCACGAATTCAAATGTGTAGTTGCTTGCAAAATTCATCACATAAATTCCAATAAAAATCGCAACTCATGTTCATCATACAATACCAAACGAAAACAAAGTATTTTTATAACAATAATTGTGACTAAACAGAAAATAAAAATAATACAAGCCATGAGGAATGGATCACACTTTAGAAATCTTGGAGAGCTTCTCTTGGTGTGGTGGATGATGTATGGCAGAAGGTAGAGGTGAGGTATGGATTTTTGATGGAAAGTGGTGGTATCGGGTAGGCTTGAGTGTTTATTTTCGGGTTAGAACTTTGGAAAAACTTTCAGCAGAGTTTAGGACTAGTGCTTTGCAAAAGATGAGATATTTTCAGAATTAAAAAGTGACCCTATATATAGAAAATAGGTTGCCGACAGCCCTACTTGCAAAAGGTAATCAGAAAACCTAGTAGAATAAGGTTTTGAAACCTTCCTTTCATAGTTCAATTAGGTTTTCTTTTTCTGAATTTTTCTTTAAGGCTTGGGCTTCACATCTTCATGGACTCCTTGTATAGGCTTTGCACTCCATTTGATAGGCCTTGATTCACCGAAAATGCTGCAAAGCCCGTCAAGCATGCAGATCGGCAGCCTTGCTTGCCAATCAGCAACATCTCCTAGCTCGACTAGGAGAGCCTCTTTTCTTCAACTTTTTCTTCATTGCTTTTGCTTGGTGTCTTCCTCTATCCTTCCTTAAGCTTGGACAATCATCACATATGCTGGAATGACCTAGTCCATCAAAAATAGAAATCAAGGATAGGAGGCAGAAACTTTCTGGAATCGGCTGGAATGACTTCTCTTCAGTAAATCCGGCATATTTCCTGCCTCGGAGCTCCGATTGATGCGATTCCAAGTCTCAGAGAAACTAGACACATATAGCTATCTCCATATAAAACAGTTTGATCAAATTCCTTGTGAGACGTCCGGAATACATTTTTGAAGTTGGGACACAGTCCCAAGAAAAATCCTGGAAGTCCCTGGATTGGTTTGCTCGGACTGCTGATTTGCAGCCATCTTTTGGATGACTTCCCGAACTCCGATTGGCCTGAAATTTTAACACAACATTCCTCAGTATATGAATAATAAGCGCACCAAATTTCATTAGATTCGGACAAGGATAGATTGCATTCTTACTCATCTCAGAATCACGAAAAAGATAACTTGCATTATTTTCCAGATTTCTCAAACTTAGTCATTTTTTCGGATTCATAACCAACTTTTTGCCAAACTCTACCGAAACAACATTAAACTATATTATGACTCAATCTTAGATAAATAAGGGTTAAACAAAGCATAAACGGGAGCATAAGCATAGTAATATCGTCGCACATTGTGCTCCAATCAAAAACATCATTGACATATTAGGGGCATCCTAAGACTCGAAACAAACAATTAAAACACTCTATTTTTGTGGAACAATTTTCTGGATTTTCTTTTCTAAACTAAGCACACGAAAACATAAACGGAATACGTTATCCCACCCCACACTTAGAAATTTATTATAATTATTTTTAATTTTCTAAGAACCTAAATAAAAGGAAATAACCATTGCAAAAAAAAAAAAAAAAGGAAATAAGATTGACGCTATTAATGCATACATACGTGCATATCAGAATCTTTTCAATAAATTTCCCTATTGAATGAAAAATACTAGTCATTATTAATTAGCTACAAACCTTCATGGAATGAAAAATAAATTAATTGACTTTCTCGATATCAATTTTAATTATCCTTGAATTGGTTTCAATTTGATATTTTTTGCGAAATACTTAGGGTTTAGTGAATACTTAGTTTTTTTTCTTTTTTTACTCCCAAGTGGTTCACTTAGACGAGGAAACAACTATTTTGTCGTCTAAGTGAACCACTTAGACGATGAAACTTTTTTTCGTCGTCTAAGTGGTTCACTTAGACGAGGAAAAAAATGTTTCCTCGTCTAAGAGAAGAACCCGGACGACGAAAATAATTCTGGTCATCTATGTATTTTCTTAGACGAGAAAACATTTTTTTTCTTCGTTTAAGTGAACCACTTAGACGAGGAAACAATTATTTCCTCGTCTAAGTAAACCACTTAGACGAGGAAAAATTGATTCGTCGTCTAAGTTCTTCTCTTAGACGAGGAAACAATTGTTTCGTCGTCTAAGAAGGTTCTTAGACGACGAAACATGCTCTTAGAGGACGAAATTTGTTTTCGTCGCCTAGGACTTCTTAGACGACGAAATTTTTAACTTTTCGTTGCCTAAAGTTTTTTTTCTTGAAGTGTAAGATTAGCAGTGGTCAAGGGTTTAGAAATAGTTCTCCGAGCTCGATTTTGTAAAGTTGCGATGGTTAGAGGGAACAATATAACGTTTCAGAATTTTAAATGGGTTTGGATTGAGCTTTCTAGCCTTATCAATTTCGTTGGGTT